>CM035133.1:13363125-14610000 GCA_020205605.1 Panax ginseng | reverse complement strand
CCCATCCTGAGTCGCCAGATATCACACTATAAAAATCAAATACAAACTTCATTTATACAACTGTTGAATCGTCATGCAAATGCGATATAATAACAGCGATAAGCTGTGAGTTTTAATACAATATTATCTCATAGACAGTATCCAAACTCAAATTGTTACAATGACATATAAAATACAGCAGCAAATATTTTAAGACCCCAAAGAAGAACGAGAAGGTTACTATCATATTCATTCTAATGAGGTGCACTTTTGACGCTTCCAAAGTCGGGTTCTCATCACCCAATTATTGTTCGCCAAAATCAATTATTAAGTGACGTATAAAATACGACACCCACATCTTAGGCCCTCAAAACAATTATATATTGTACGTCATGTCGTTTTATAATGTATTGATAAACTCTGACAGTTTTGGACCATCACACTATTTCCCTGTTATCCCCGCTCGACCCAGCTACACTCTTATTACCTGAAAGGAGTAGTGAAGAAAAAAGGGTGAGCACAAATAGCCCAGTAAAGAATATCATGGCTAAGATAATTAATTTATCAACAACATTTATCAGAATAAATCAGAGATTTAGAACATATGGTAGATAATAAAACTTTTCAACCATAGTTACAGTGGAACGAGCAATCCATTAGAAGAGTCAAGTAGAACATAATGTCTACTGTCTCCTCTAGATTAAAAGTCCATCGTTGATATTTTATTCATGTAATACTCATCAACAGTTCTTTGTTATACTTAAGACAAATAAAACTTTCAACACTTGTCTTTATCTGAACAACCAAAGATGTTAGTTAAATTCACAATTCATATTTATAATAATGTGAATTAACAGTTCCTTCTTGCCACAAAGACTTAATAGAATGTTTACTCAATATCTTTACCCCAAAGGCTAAAGATATTCAAATGTAATAACAATGATCATTCCAATCAGTTGTCTATCTTTGCACTACGGGCCAAAGATATTCAACTATAAAAATAATGGTCATGATCATACCAATCAATTGCATGTCAGTGCACTACGGCCAAAAACATTCAATTGTTAACTAATGGTCATGATCCTGCTATTCACATCTTGAATTATCCATGCACTATGGCCAAGGATATTCGTTAGTATCACTAGTGGTCATGATCATGTCATACATCTGTCCATCTTCGCACCACGGGTCAAAGCTATCAAACAACAGATCATCTTTGCACTTCTGGGCCAAAAAGACATCTGTTGTAAAACCAATAACCAACAATATAATAAAGAATGGAATAATAAAAGATTTTCACGATGTATGCAGTACTTCGCATAGACAGGTTATTCCAACATAATAATAAAGAATGAAATAATAAAAGAATTTCACCATGCGTGCGTAATCCGCACAGATAGGTTATTCCAACATAATAATAAAGAATGGAATAATAGTAGAATTTCACCAAGTATGCGGTACTTCGCATAAACAGGTTATTCCAACATAATAATAAAGAATGGAATAATAGTAGAATTTTACCAAGTATGCGATACTTCGTATAAACAGGCTATTCCAACATAATAATAAAGAATGGAATAATAGTAGAATTTCACCAACTATGCGGTACTTCGCATAAACAGTTTATTCCAACATAATAATAAAGAATGGAATAACAGAAGTTCTCTTCATGAATAAAAAAGAATAACACCCCTTATTATAATAATATCCCTTACTATAATAATATCCCTTTACCTTTCAAATAAGAGTATTCCGACTAGTAGGGCGAGGATATACTCGAAAAAAACTTGCACTACTCTCAAAGTTTTCTTAAACTCTAAAGAAATACGCTCAAGATTATAGAAGAAGAATTATCTCCATAGTTTCTCTCTCTAGAGTTTCAGTGAATTCGTAAGAAAATAATGAAGGAATGAGCTTTTATTTATAGAAGAATATAATGAATAGTAACTAATCCATGAATGGTCCAGATTAATTTACTTTTAATCGGACGGTCCAGATTTAAAGTAAAATCTTTTAAATAAAATATAATATATTTTATTTATAATCTAATAAAACAAATAACTTTAATAAATATTTTACTATGCAAACACTATGCAGGCACTATGCAAATACTATGCATAATAAAATATAATCTAATCTAATTATTGTCTAATAAAATGAATAACTTTATAAAAGTATTCTGTTTTATATAAAAAGATTTTACTATTAGCCTAATAAAACGAATAACTTTATAAAGTATTCTGTTTTATATAAAAAGTTTTACTGTTTTATTACGTTAATAATATGAATAAAACAAAACTTCATCATCGCTTACTTTGAAATTTTTTCAAATGTCACCCTTAACTTTAAACTTTTATCAATTTAACTATTCACCAAAATAGAAAATTTTAATACTTTTATTTCATAAAATTCGGGGTCTCACAATCTCCCCTCCTTATGAAATTTCGCCCTCAAAATTCGGGGTCTCACAAGTGAAGTAGTAGACTTCGCTTCTTCTTTCTCTCTATAGCTTCTCTCTCTATAATTTCTCTATAATAATTGCTCTTGTGAGGCTTAGTGAATTGGTGAAAAATAATGAAGGAATGAGCTTCTATTTATAGGAAAATATAGTTTCCATAATTGCACATTTTGGGGCTCAAAATATTACAGTATAATACCTTCATCTTTTTCTTCATTTTTAATTTAGTCATGCAAGTATTATAAAACTTGCACCACCTCCCCTAATATTAAATCATATGAATCAATAGTAAATAATGTAACTCAATAGTTCTAGACATGTTAAAATACGAATTACAGTATAGTACCTCCATCTATACCTCCATTTTTAACTTAGTCATGCAAGTATTATCAATCTTGGATCAATTTCCCTAATAGTAAATGAATGTGAATCAATAGTACACACATGTGAACAAATAGTTATAATCATGTGAATCAATAGCAATTAATTACTCATTTATCCGGTTAATTACCCGATTGGTCAATATAACCTCCAAACATCAATTATTATCGAAATAAATGTCGATTTTCACTAACACTAATAATTCCAACACAATGGAACTATCAATTTTATCTTTAATCAACACGAACTTATTCATCATTAATATTATAACGCACAATATTTAACAACCAGGACGTTCCCAAGAAAGAGGGGGCTTTCCGATAAGGATTTTTCCTTATTGGCGCGCAATTAGGTGACCAAACCTCTCCTTGATAGAACTTCTAGACATTGTCAATATTGCAAATAATAATATGAATAACTTTGTCATCTCAATTATTGATTTAATAATATAACATATTATGCAGATGATACTGTGACAATAATTGAATCAATAATATGAGAGATATGATGCAGCAATTACTGTAGCAATAATTGAGTATAACTGAGTGACTTCTCACGTAAGCATCAATAATCAATACAGTGTGCTACTATGCAACCACGCGTATTACTATACTTTTACTACCGGGTAGTTCAACAGTTTAAGGGTAAAACTTTCGTCGTTATTTTTATAAATAGATAATTATGTCGTTTTCTAAATACGACAAAACTTCCATTGTGGGGTCCACCAATGATTATGTCGTCGTACGAATATTCCTTGTGAAAACGAATATTTTCCGACCAATCGAATATTCCCCGACACAACAAATAACAACTTGCTTTCTTTGTAAAATTTTTAAATATCACCCTTAACTTTAACCCTTTCTCAATTTAACCATTTACTAAATAAAATGATAATTATAAGAAAATTGAATACTTTTATTTCATAAAATTTTGGGTCTCACAAAGAATCCAAGTTATAATATCTATTTCTCATGTTCTTGAGTTTTCATGGAAAAGTTGAGTTTTATGGCTAAATTGTGAGAGTTTGGGTTATAGGTGTTAATTAGTTTATATAATCCATGGATTATCATCTAGAAATAATTTTTAGTAAGAAAATTCATGAAAGCATATTTTTAAAGGAAGAACTTAGGTTTTGGTTATATATATATATATATATATATATATATATACATGTATGAGTTTGAAATCAAAATTAGAGTTTTTGTTGATAATTTGTTACAATAGTGGTTGTTTATGTTGTTAGATGATTATAATTTGTTATATGTGGGTTGTAAACGATTTTGGTATGTTTTAATTCATGAAATCATGTTTTACAAAAGAAACTTGAGTTTTATTATAATATATACAAAAAGGCTGATTTTAGAGTTAAAATTGATGCTTGAATGATGATGTAATCTGTTAATTGATTGTTGTTATTGTTAATACATTCAAATACGAAAAGAATGCAAGTTATATGGACTGATTTGGTCGAGAAATGAAGTCATGATGATTGAATTCGCTAAACATGTCAAAAATTGAGTTTTAAGCAAGAACATGGAAATTAAGGGTCTAAATTTGGTTGTTGTTGTTATGCTGTTATAATCAGCATATGTATGCTTGGTATTGTTTTTCTGAAATCTATATCATTTGGGTATGCTTAATTCAAAGTTTGGTGTGTATAAAATCGAGTTTTTGGGTTGAAGAACAATGTTGTCGCGAGTTGCAGAATTCAGTTCTGGGGACCTTCACCCTTGCGAGGTTCTCAACGTTACGATTTTCGCCTTGGCGGAGTTTTTTTAATGCAAAATATCGCCCCGGCGAGAAGTACAGAGTTAGGACTATTTTTTTTTAGTTTTTTTTGGTTTCCAGTCCATAACATGATGAGTTAACCTAACCTAATGAACTTGATAACATGTTAGACATGAAACAAGATACTATAACATATTGTTAACATGTATGTGGTGATTTCAAGTTAAGAATCATCAAATTGTATAGAACTTAAACTTGTGGTTCGTGAGATTGATATTTTTTATGTAAAGACGTGTTGTTGGTCAAGTAGGGATCTCAGATTTGTAATTTTGGTTGATGTTAATGGTAAGAACTTGAATTAAGATAACAAGTTAAACTTAAGTGGGAACTAAATCTATAATGTTAATGTTAACATGTCTAATGGATGTTATGATTCCAATGGTATATGTAGGACTTTTGGTGATCGTGTAACTGTAAATTGTTTAACCTACACACGAGGCAAGTTTTCAAACCCTATTCTTACATTGAACAAATTATTATTCTATATTTTGTTATAATTGAGCAAGTTCTTTAACCCTAAACTTTCTTTGAGCAAGTTTCCTAATCCTAACTTGTTATTGTTAAGCAAATTCTTCAACCTATTCATATATTGGGTAAGTTTGTTATCCTTAATAGATTATCATTGAACGAGATCTTATTCTTTAACTTGTTTTCTCGCATTACTTTTTTGTTGAGCAAGATATTGGCCTTAGCTTACTATTGTTCAAACAAGGTCTATGAACGTATTTAGATGTTTATGGCATTTAAAATGTTCTATTCTTATTGAAGTAATATCTCCATATATGGGCTTTATTCATTTGAAGTTATTGTTTGCCAAAATTATTGAAATCTTATCTTGTGAACTATATTATTAGTAATTCTTTATTGATTCAACTAATCTTTAATTGATGGACGTTAGACTCTAAATTACCCTTGAAGCTGATCCAAGCCGGCCAAACTTCCTTTGGTGCGGACTCAAATGTCAAAGCTGAGATGAACAACCCTATCATAGGGGATTATTTACGCGATAGCGTTAAGATGGTTGTGCACAATACATGGTACGAAGGGCTTATCCCCCTAAGTACGAGTGTAAGACCCCAAATTTTATGAAATAAAAGTATTCAATTTTCTTATAATTATTATTTTATTTAGTAAATGGTTAAATTGATAAAAGGATTAAAGTTAAGGGTGATATGTGAAAATTTTGTAAAGTAAAGCAAGTTGTTATAAATATTCATTTAGTCGGGGAATATTCTTTTTGTCGGAGAATATTCTTTTTATCGGGGAATATTCGTACGAAGACACAATCATTGGAGGACCCCACAACAGAATTATAGTCGGAGTTAGAAAACGACAAAATTATCTTTTTATGAAAATAGCGGCGAAAGTTTTACCGTTAACTGTTGAAATACCCGGTGATAAAAGTACAGTAATACGCATTGTTGTATAGTAGCACAAGGTATTGATTATTGATGCTTACGTGAGAAGTCACTCAGTTATACTCAATTATTGCTATAGTAGTTACTGTTTAATATTTTATTTTATTTATTCAATAATTGTTACGTTGATATTTTATATTATTGATTCAATAATTGTTATTGTACAATATTTCAAATTATCAATAATTCATATTATTTGAATAATATTAGTAGATAGCATTATTGACAATGTCTAGAAAGTTCTGTCGAGAAAAGGGGTTTGGTCACCTAATTGCGCGCCAATAGGGAGAAATCCTTATCGGAAAGCCCCCTCTTTCCTGGGAACGACCTGGTTGTCAATATTGTAGTTCTGTAATATTATTTGTGAATAATAAATTTTTGATATATATAATAAGGAAATATTTATTTAATATGGATTTAAACGGAGGAATTTTTAGCATGTGACATTTGTTGAAATTTGATATTTTACATTTTCCGATAAAATAATTCATTCAAATATATTATTATAATATTACATTATAGTAGTATGATGTGATTATATACTAAAATGATTTTTAATTTTAATGGTAGCATTATTATAGTAAATTTATTGTATAAAAGTAAAATGAGGTGGAAGAGAACAAATTGAATTTGAATTCTGATGATGTAAGCAATGATGTCATCGGAACGATGAGGCAAACAATGATGTCATCGGAATGATGAGGTAAGAAATGATGTCATCGAAATGATGAGGTAAGCAATGATGTCATATGATCGATGATGTAAGCGATGATGTCATAAATTATGGCGAAAAGACTATTTTACTCTTACTCTGCCAAGCCTATAAATAGAAGCTTATTTCTTCATTATTGTTCACCAATTCATTCAAGCTATAGAGAGAGAAAGTATAGAGAGAATAAGAAAGAAAGAAGAAGAGTATTTTGTTACTACACTATTGCAGTATCCAATCTCCTACTAAGGTAAGGGGTATTATTTCTTTCGTATTCGTAAGGGATACTATTTTTGTTCAATATTCGTATGAAATAATATTTTCTTCCATACTCTGTAGTATGTAAGTAATATTATTTCCTTTCAGATTCTAAATTCTACAATTGTGTTGTTAAGTATTGCTTCTATACTCCTTGAAATTAGTAGAATATCCTTGAAATTTGCGCTTCATCTAGTATCGTTTCGCAAGAATATTTTTCTGAACATTCTTGTTAAAGTTTGTTAGTTCCTAGAGGCACACAATAGATCTAGAAGGTGGGTTGAATAGATCCTTTTTCGTTTTCAAATACTTTTCCTTTTTATTTTGTATTGCTAATGAATTAACATATGACAAACATAAGAATCTTTTCAAGCACAGCGGAATAAGTAAAAGATCCCCTTCATTGATACATTCATAATCATATATACATTGTTCTTAGATTTAGTTAAGTTGTAAGCAGTTAATACATACATAGTAGTTATAGCAGTTAGGTACATAATGTAAATAACTTAAAGTAAATGACACAAGGGATTTTAAGTGGTCTAGAGACTAAAGCTCCTAATCCACTCTTCTACTTTTAACTAGCAGGATTTCCACTAAAGAAGGGTAGCACCCTGAATCACTAAGATTCATTCAAGGCCAGCAGCCTTGGAACTTCAGTTCATTAAGAACTCTTTAAGGCCAGCAGCCTCGGAACTCCTCTAGTTTCCTAGGAACTCTCCAAGCCTAGTAGGCTTGGAACTTCATTTAGTCCCTCTGGACAAGGACCCCTTAGCTCCTAGCTTCTTGTTGTTGTAGTTGTTCTTGTTGTTGTTGGAGCTGCTAAGATGTCATTAAGCTTGAACATCTTTTGTACTTAGCAGCTTGGTGTGATCCTCTTTGCATTCTTCTTCGAGTCTGGACCACATCTTCTCTGGTGCAGCTGATCTTTACTCCATTCTGCTCATCTTCATCTGATGTCAGCTGTGCACCATCACCATCTAGATTTGCTAAATCTCTGAGCTTTTGGTAGACTTCGTCTGGCACTTAGCAATCTTTGAACCCTTCATTAATGTTTTACAAACATGATTCTACATCTGTTCTTTTTTAGCTTTTGGTTCATGGTGATCTATAGAGTGGCTCTCTTGATCTTCTTTGTACTCTGCCACTTTTCTGAATGCTATCTCCTTGGCCTTCTGGCCTCGGCTTAGCCGCCATCTTGATGGCATTCTCATCTTTGTTGATTGAAGCTCGATGCATTAAGTCCTTCTTCAAAGCTGCTTCATTTCCACCTATGTAGTCTCATTGTCACTGAGACTTGTTCTCTTAATCTCTGGTGGAACTCGTAGAGTTAACAATAGCATTCCAACAACTCAACGATTCTGCAACTTAGCAATCTTCAGCTCCGCTTGATCTTTGAAGCTCTGTTGATTTATACTGCTTCCCAATCTTCCCGTTGGAAAGTAACCGTTAAAAGCTTTTTGAATTTTCTCGCAGATCTCGAGTTATTTGGTGTAGACTGCAGATATGACATGATGATGACTTTTCGACACTCGATCTCATCTGTTTCACCTACCCCATCAGAGATGTTACTTTTATATCTTGGGCAGGTAGTTAACTTTATTACCTCCTTTAGATTTCTCGATCAGAGATTGTCCTTTTGCATCGATGCTCTCAATAAGCTTTGTTCGAATATTAATCTTTGGGTTGAACCGTTGACAATGCTTCAATCCTTAGTTATTTGAAATCTACAATTTTGATGCACATCTTCTTGGACCTGATCGTAGTGTCTAGTTGACAGGCAGAGACAACACGACGATCTTGAAGAGTGTTCACTTGATCTTTAGTGTAGAACACCTCTTCCTTCTATTATGCAGTGCTTCAATATTTCTTGTTTGCTTCGACTGCTCTCAGATACTGATGGCTTGACTTCTTGCTCTGGCCCCTTCTGAATAGAAAGACACTTCAAATTTGTGGTGTGTCCAGCTCGCTTTCTCCTTATGATCTCCCGTTTACTTATCATCAATGGACTGACCCAATGCTTAATCACTTTAGCCTTGTTCTTCATAAGCTAACCAGTATTTCTGTGTACACTCCATCAGTTCTTTCTTTGTTTGGCAAACACTACGATCCTGGTTACTTCCAAGATCATTGTCATCTTACCACTTGACAGCTACTGCATCTGCTGACTTTCCTTAGTCAGCTACTGAAGTCTTCTTATGATCATCTTGTGGAAGACTTCATCTCGAATGGCTTCACAACTCAATCTAGATGCTGATTGGGTTGATGCTTAGATTTTCTGTTAGCTTGCAAGCCATTCGTTGAGTGCTCTCTGGCTTCTTTTAGGTGGGATGTATTTTTGCAGTATCAACCAGTGGCTTCATTCCTTTGGATATTCTGGGAGTGCTCATTTATTGATAATCGTATTTTCTCTACGATTCTGCCTTGGCATTGTGAGCTCATCTGTTGAAGTCTCAGTACTACACTCTACGATTCAGTTTCGGCTGTGCAGACACTATGACTCCGAGATCAGATCTTTACACTCTACGATTTCTGTCGTTGTGCTTGTTGTCTTTATCTGATCTTGCTCGACTACGATCTCTGCCTCTAATATGATCAGTAGACTCTATGACTCAGAGTGTAGTCTACGATTCTTGACTTAGCTTCGGCAGATGCTCGGTCGGCTCGTAGGCAGGCTATCTCTACAATTCTGAACATGACTTCCTCAGCAGACTATGGCTCCGAGGAAGTTCTCCTCGACACACTACGATCCTTCCTCGTCTCTCCTGGCAGTCTACGAACTCCGAGATCTACTATCTTATAGACTGCGATTCTGCCTCGATAGCTCTCGAGTTTTCTTTAACTCTCCTGGCAGAATACGATTTCTAGTGCAGTACTCGATGATCAGACAAGCCTATCTATTACATCATAAGATCAACCTAACATGCTTGATCTTTCTATATTTATAGTCCTTGTACATCATTTCTTTTTAAGGACTTTACAAAGCTGTTTTGCTTATGTAGGATCAACCTAACATATTTGATCAATTCATTCTAATTCCTTGTACAAATGTTTCTATTATCTATCAAAGGACTTTAAAGCTTTTCTTAATGCAGGAATACTTGCATATTCATTCATATATATCATAATCAAATCATATGTAAATAGGAATATCATTCACATGCTTATTCCTGACAAAGTTTAATCTTTTCATGTCGGAGTACTATTCATGTGGTACTATTCCCAAAGTACTATTCATGGGTACTATTCGCTCGAGTACTATTCACCCGGGGTACTATTCATGACAAAAAATGATTTCTTTTATGTCCAAATCATTTTTGATACAATATTATTCTTGAATTTTACTCCACAAAGCAGTATCATGTTGACAATTTGGACTTTATTGAATTCTGGATAAATTAAACTATAAATCTTTAAAATTTATCCTTTGATTTCTTTTAATTGAATTCTTATATCATTGTCATCATCCTCATACTTATATTGTAATAAAAGTCATCTGTGGCTAACGTGCATAGATGAACTGTTGATTGGTATGATTATGACCAGGGATTATTCGGTATAATCATAATCGTAATGTTACAAATGATGTGGTAAAAGTCCTCATTGGCCCGTAGTGCATTGATGGACAGTGGTTGGTATGATTCTGACCATTAATTGGTGATAACATGAATATCTTTGGCCCTTAGTGCTTGGATAATTCATGGACGTGATACTAATGAATATCCTTGGCCCGTAGTGCATGGATAATTCAATTATGTGGATTATTTATTAAGCTGAGTCTCAGCGATAAAACTGATAATAAACTTTTTAAATTATAGAAGATAGTAGATATCATGCTCTACTTGACTCTTCTAATGGATTGTTTATTCCGTTGCAGTTGTTGATCTAAAACTTGTTATCTATTGTATTCTATCAGTTGTTATACTGTTGAAGGCTAAGAATAATTTATTCTGCATTATCTTAGTCATAATATTTCTTATCGGGCTAGTTGAGCTCAATCTTTTCTTTTTTGTTCCATTTTTCTTCTCAGGAGGTGAGAATTTAGCAGGAACTAGCCGGGGTATGGAGTGATGGTTCAAGAAAGTTGTTTTAGTAGTCCTCACAATTTTGTAAAATAGTGCATCAATAATTATAATGAGGACTTTATCTGAGTGTGGATATTGTCTAGAAGACAATATTTGTATTTAAACTCACAGTATATGTGTTGTCGTATTTTGCACGACAATTGTATTAATGTTGTTGTTATTTCTGTACCATGTATTTGACGACTCAGAATGGGTGATGTATACCTATTTTGGGGGCGTCACAGTTGGTATCAAAGCTTAGGGATATGATCCCTGGCTGAGATGTGAGACTAGAACTAGGAGGGAGAGGCGGGGTAATTTTCGCTAGTATGACCTACCTAAGCTTATTTGTTATTTAATTGGTCGGTCAGAATATAGGGATAATATGTGGCATATCAATTAACCCTTGTTTTGTGGTAGTATTTGAAAATGACATCCGAAAATGTTGAGATAAGCAATGGAGCACACAAGACCGTTGAGTCACCGATGATCAATAACCAGGATAATGTGCATCAAAAAGGTAATAATTCTCAGGTAAACAACAACGTCGACCAAATGACGAACGATGGTACGTTTAGGAGTTTTTTAGAATTCATGCAGCACCAAACGAGAGAGACTCCTATTCATAATGCAGGTGGAGTCAATGGCAACTCACTACCGGGTCATCGCTAAAGCAGATTCAAGGAGCGGGACCACATGAGGAGTTTTGGGAAAGCCATAACCACTTAAGGCAGAGACATGGATAAAGCAGATCACCAAGATATTTGATGTCTTGGAATGCTTAGAGGAACAAAAGGTTCCCTTTCCCACCTTTATGTTGCGTGAAGATGCAGATTACTGGTGGGAATCTGTAAAATGTACCCAGCCTGACACACTCAAGATGTCTTGGGAGAAGTTCCAAGAATTGTTCAACGACAAGTACTTTCCTGAAAGTATTCATCACATGAAGGAGGTGGAATTCATCAAGTTGGAGCAAAACAATATGATCGTGTCGCAGTACGAGGCTAAGTTTGCCGAGTTGTCTCGGTTTGCATCCTATTTGGTTGGTAATGAAGAGAGAATGACGCGAATATTTCTGCGAGGTTTGAAACCCGAAATACGTCAATACCTCATTTCTCAAACTTTGTTTATATTCAGATGTTGTGAATTGGGCTCAATTATTAGAGCGCAATAATGAGCCATCCCAATCAAAAGGCAACGATCAACAACACGATAATAATCGTACCGGTGGCAACGGCCATCGGATCAACGATAACCATCGTGGAGGAAATTATCATGCCAAAAATGGTAACCACTTCGGTGGTAATCATGGCCAAGATAATAGGAAAAGTGAACTAAGTGAGAACAACTTTAAGAAGAGAAGGTTCAATAATGATGGAAAGACAGTAGCACCTGTTTCCAAGGAGGGAGAACGACCATCAGTCGTATGTTTCAAATGCAAACAGGAGGGACACATCCGTCCAAACTGTACGCAGTAGTCCAAAGCGTGTTACAATTGCGGAAGAGAAGATCACCTAGCTCAATTTTGTCGTGTATTGAAGTCAAGTCCAGATGGGATGGTGACGCCAAAGGATGTCTCAGACAAGTCAAAATCAGTAGTTTAAGAGAGCATTTTTTGTGACGAGGAACCCGAACGAAGTTATCATGGGTAAGCTAATCATAAACTCTTGCGAAGTCTATACCTTATTTGATACCAGTTTTACCCATTCTTTTATTTCTCCTACTTTTGCTCAACGTTTAAATTTAACTCCAGAGAAATTAGACTTTGATTTATCTGTTGAAACTCCGTTGGGAGAAATCTTCGTTACCTCCATTATTTATAAATCTTGTTTCATTAAAATCGGCACCCTCACATTACCTGTCGATTTTTTCTATTTGAAAATACTCTCATTTGATGTGATTTTAGAAATCTACTGGTTAACTACTCATCATGCTAAAATTGATTATTTCTTAAGGTTGTTAGCTTTCATATTCCTAACCAACCTGTTATGAGAATTCAAGCAACCAGACCACTAAAGTCAATCACTGTCATACCAAGCCATAGAGCCATTCGTTTATTAAAAAATAAATGTCAAGCTTTCTTAGCTCATATCACAGATTTAAACAAAAATACGTCAGATTTGAATGATATTTCTATTGTTAATAAATTTCCTGACGTATTCCCTGAAGAATTTCCTAGCCTACCCCAGAGAGTGAAATTGAATTTTGTATCAACCTTAAACCTGATACAAAACCCTAAAAAAATTCACCTAAAACGAACGTATTATGCGCTAAAGACGTTGGCTCTAGCTGTTGAAAGATTACGTACGACCATACCATTCAATACCATCCTGGAAAAGCGAACGTGGTAGCTGATGCGTTGAGTAGAAGATTATATGCAGGTACGAGTGCGATATTGTCAACGCAGATGCCCATTTTGTATGACTTACAAAGGATGGAGATAGAGTTAAAGACTCTAGGGACCCACGTGATGATATCAAATATACGAGTAGAATCGACTTTAATTGATAAAGTTAAAACTGCTCAAGCTACAGACTTAGAGCTGATGAATGTAAAGAAGAAGGTTCAAGAGGGCATTATTCTAGAAGCAAGAATCGACGAAGAGAGGAAATCTCAACCCTCAATTTTATTGGTCTATTTAAAATCCTCGGTCAAGTAGGAACTGTGCCCTATATGCTCACTTTACCGCCAAATATGTCGCGTGTTAATAACGTTTTTCAAGTATCGATGTTACGTAAATATGTGGAAGACTCGAACCACAATATTTAATTAGAACTAGATGAGATAGCAGGAGATTTATCGTATGAGAAGATACCTATTAAAATGTTGGATAAGAAAGAATATATTTTATGATCAAAGGTTATACCTCAAGAGTTAGAATCTAAACAAGGTATCCTCACCTCTTCGGCATACCAGGTACGTACGTAAATTTCGAGGGCAAAATTTCATAAGAATGGGAGATTATAAGACCCCGAATTTTATGAAATGAAAGTATTTAATTTTCTTATAATTATTATTTTATTTAGTAAATGGTTAAATTGATAAAATGATTAAAGTTGACGGTGATATGTGAAAATTTTGCAAAGTAAAGCAAGTTGTTATAAAATATTTATTTAGTCGGGGAATATTCTTTTTATCGGGAAATATTCGTACAACGACACAATCATTGGTGGACCCCACAACAAAATTATTGTCGGAGTTAGAAAATGACAAAATTATCTTTTTATAAAAATAACGGCGAAAATTTTACCGTTAATGTGACGCCCCCAAATTCAGATACTTGAAACCCGAACTCGGTGCTTCACGATACCATTTCTATGAGCGGAATAATACTAATAATAATAACAATAATATAAAACTTAAACTTAATTATACATCAGAGTCTATTTCCCCAGGTACGAGACCTTTAGTCATTCATTACATGTCATAATATATAAATATATATCATAGTTTTCATAATCTAAAACTATTACATATAGTACCACAAATCTTATTTGGTTAGCTTTCCTTTTCCTTTGTTTTGACATGAGCTTTTCGGTCCTTCACACTTGGTTGAAAACATTTAAATTAAGCAAGGATGAGCATTTGAGTGCTCAGCAAGTATTATATATATATAAGCTGAAAGAATTTAAATGTTTTCTTTATAATACCCTTCTACAACAATTCAAAAGTTGTGAAGTAATCTGTACCAATAAAAATAACATAACAACCCTCTTTCAAATTTTTGAAACTACATATTGACTATATATGGAGTTTATGTGACATACTATGAACATTATTTTCATTTTCGAAAGGGTTAAACAGAAATTCATCTGTAAACCGTCATAACTTATGGACACGGGGGTGATCATCCCGTTGTGCCCTGCATTGATCAATACTACATTACAAGAACGATGTTATCGTTCACTCTGTCCGCCTTGGGCGCATAAAAGTTTTCCCATGATCGGGATGTTCATACCTGTCGAGTTTTCATAACAAAGGTCTTATCTTGTACAATAATAATCTATAATTTAATATATATATATATATACGGGTAATTGACAAAGGTATATCAACATGTGATTAAATACAATGATTATCCAAGTGGGGACACTTGTATAACCATTTATAGAAATTAATGAATGTAATATATGTATCTCGAATTATCATATACTAACATGTTGATAATCAATGAAATGAATATATAATATAGGTTTAACAGTCTGTACATTAATAATCATAATTCTGAACTTCTTACTTCTGTCCATTGCATAAAGAAAATGTAAAGTTAGGATACTTGCACGATCTTGTACCGCTTACTATTCTCAACTTAATTTTATCTTTTATGAAATCACCTATCATTAATCAGATCATTTTACTGATTAGTATATCATAACGTAACACATAACACTGCTTATTGCAGTCAGTACATTTCTAATCACATTGTCGCATAACCTTAACAACCATTGAATCACAAATAAACAGTTAACTAACTAAATTATCTAAGTCCATATCAATTTACGAAATACGCCGATTCACCGACTGACTTTATCGAAGTAATTATCGAGTCTAAGACTTTTTCTAAGTTCAACATCGTAAATATCGGTCATAATATTTTTAAATGACTTATAATAATTTTTAAATAATTATTATCATTTATCATAATTTTTGAAATATCGTAATCATTATTAAATGATTTAAATATCAAATAATTCTATTATCATTAACATTTAATCAATATTAAATTATTAATGAAACCATTACCAATTTATTAAAATTATGGATAATAACTCGAAATATTCTTAACGTATTTATATTACCCTTAAATGATTTTTAAAATATTTAAAATCATTATTAAATAATTACCATTAATATTTAAATATTAATGAACTATTTATCCAAATATTAAAAGTCATTAACTATAACTTCAAATATTTTTAATTCATTTATATTCCTTTTAAATAATTTTTAAATTAATAAAATCATTTTTAAACTATTTATTTAATATAAATATTAAATAAATTTAATATCATTAATATTAACTTAATATCATTAATATTAAATTATTAATAAAAATATCCTTTAAATATTAAAAGTTATATTTTATAACTTAAAACATCATTAAACACTTTATTTCCATTTAAAATGATTTTTATAATATTAAAATCATTTTTAAACAAATTTATTTAATATAAATATTAAATAACTTAAATATCATTAATAATTATTAATTAATGAAATTAACCATTAAATATTAAAAGTTATATTTTATAACTTAAAATATTTTTAAATACCTTATTATTATTTAAAATGATTTTTAAAATAATAAAATCATTTTTAATTTAATTATTTAAATTTATTTAATAAATAACTTAATTATCATTAATATTAATTTATTAATGAAAATTATCACATAATATTAAAAGTTACTAAAAATAACTTAAAATATATTTGTATATCATAATATAATTTTAAATGATTTTTCATGAATTAAGATCATTTTTAAATAATTTATTTAATATTATAATTAAATAAATTAAATACTTTTAATATTCCAAAAATATTAAATATTTATGAAATATACTTAAAATAATTAAAATATAATTTTCGGACATTAAAATAATTTTTAATAATTTATTTTGTATTTTTCAGAATTTAAAAACCAATTAATACTAATTATATAATAAAAATAATTAATTTTTGCAAAAAATGTCGCTAAAGACCACCTATATGGCATGTAACCGTCATTGTAGGTGTTCTTCATACAAACCTGTAATTCTATGTCGTAAAACCCATTTAAGTACTTTGACCACGATTTCAGATCAAATCATGATGTTTCTGGACTACAAATTTAGTTAATGTTGTAATACTCATGTAGTACTACAACTACAAACAGGCTTCATGGCCAAATCATCACCTAATAGCAAGATATAATCTACAAAAGTTGTTGTCAGACATGATCTTGAGTTTCTGGGTTGCCCAGAAACTCAATCAGTAGCAAGGGTCCTATTTTGAGCCTCCACTACAATCGAATCGTTCAATGATTTAGTGATCTATGACTTGCAGATTGTAGTCCACATGTAACACTAATGATCTATTACAAAATATAACCATAAAAACAAATAATCAAGCCAATACAAGCCGGTCAAATCGTGTCAGAACCGGTGTTCATAAATTTTTTGGGTTTTTCAGAAAACCAAAAACATGAACAACTTATCTACTTTGACCGGTTACTACTTTCATCCAGATTAATGTTTAGGATATTTTAAGGCATAGACATGGAGTCAATATACCAGACTACAATCTAGATGCAACAAAAACAACAAAACAATAACAAACAAAAAGATCTAGCCGGTCAAAAGTGTTGTCAGACCGTTTCTTAAACTTTCTGGGTTGCCCAGAAATAGTCCGGTCAATGCCGGTCAACGTGGTTTGACCACGAATATCTTACAATCTATTACAGATTTAGGCCTGATTCTTGCTCCAGATTAAAGAGGACATATCAGACTACACATAACAACTTAAAAATAACTAAAACCATGATCGAACAAGGATCTGTGAACTCTGACATTCATTGTCAGACCACAGATTCAACCTTTTCCAGATTTTGTAGATCTTCAAATCTGAGCTTCTAGATGTTATGGATCTAACATCTAGCAACCCAGATCATCCTTAGACACTATAACCAACATGTTTTAATAAATATTTCAAACATCTAACAACAAAAAATTAGACAGAAATCAAGCTTGGGTTTTATACCTTTCATGGTTTGATCTTGATTCTAGCTTCTGTTTTTTGTATATGCTGTTAGTGGGGCTTGGTTTGGGGATTTATTTAGCAAAGATTTTCGGAGGTTTTAGTGAGAGGAGCTCTTGGTTGAGTTTTGTGCAAAATGGCTTAATTAAAATGAATTTTTCTCTCTCTAAAATCTTATATACAAGTGTATGATGCATGTATGGCTGAGCTTAGGCTGATTTGCTGGCCATTTTCAGTCAAGGGAGTAGTTGGGTTTGGTGAACAACTAAAGTTTTGGCCAAATTTACAAGTTAACTCACTAAAATAATCAAAGGGCATTTATGTCAATTCTAAAATATAATTAAGGGCAATCTTGTAATCTTGACAAACCCTTAGGGTTTGACCCTTAGGTTTAACCCTTAGGGTTCAACCCTAAGGTTTAGCATATAACACAAATGATATTTAGCAACTTAAGGTTTGAATAAAAATAAAATTATTTTAGCTTCTAAAATTTGTAATTAGGGTTTTGATAATTAGATTAGGATTCTAATTATACATGCCTATTAGGGTTTAATAATACTAATCATAATTAACCTTGCCAATTTGGCAATTAG
The DNA here is from genome assembly GCA_020205605.1 of Panax ginseng. Classification (NCBI taxonomy): domain Eukaryota; kingdom Viridiplantae; phylum Streptophyta; class Magnoliopsida; order Apiales; family Araliaceae; genus Panax; species Panax ginseng. The sequence continues at coordinate 14,591,617 of CM035133.1, read as the reverse complement.
GGTTTACAATTTCGATAATTAGGGTTACCAAATATATAATTAGGGTTTCTCGAAATTAAATTAGGGTTCTAGGTTTTAGGGTTTTAATTTACTAATTAGGTTTATCTTAATTAGCAATTAAAGTCTATCACACGTGTTATTAATCACAGTAACATAATTTCTGATAGATAAAATTACCCGGTTTAGGTTTCCGGTTAGGGTTTTTAATTATTAGAAATTCAAATATAATTAGGGTATACATTTATAGTTAGGGTTTCCTATAATTAGCATAACATTAAATAACACATAACATATATCATATAACATGGTTATATAACAGTCTTAAATTTCCCATTTAATTTGAGAAACAGGGTCAAACCAATTAATGCTAGGGTTTGGTCAATATACACCATAATTTACCAACCATCAACAGTACGTATTTACAGTACATATTTATGGCACTGAAAAATCAAAATATTATAATATTATAGTATTATTATCATGCCTTGATCAAAACCCAGAACTAGGGTTTGGATTCCATATCTGATTTATCTGTCATAATTAACATTATAAATTAAGTTAAAATAATTAACTTAATATTCTGAACAAAATTCATATAATGAAATAATCATTATAATTATTCTAAAATCATTTCATATATTATTTAAATAATATATACTTATATTTTCATAGAAAATAATTAATAAAAGCATTTCCAATAAGGAATTAATTAGTATAAAAATATAATTGATAATAATCAATAATTCTAAAATAAGTTTATTTGCAATACTTAATGTAATAAATAAATTTTATTTATCACACATATAATTATAATTACACACTTCTTGACTCATATCACCCATATTTATTTAATAATAATAAATAAAAAAAAATTATACGCAAAATTTATGATTTATTTATATAGAAAATATCGGGTTGTCACATTCACCCTCCCTTATAAAGATTCCGTCCCCGGAATCACCACTTTAAAACCTACACATACCATAGCATACAGAGCATACAAAATCTTTGCAAGTAGATCTCGATCATCTTTGATCGAACTGATCTTTAACTAATCACATTAATCTTGTCTTTCTGATTAAACGAAAATTTGATTCCTAAAAGAACTCAAATTCCTCCTTCAAAATTTCTTTATAAAATAATTTACTATATATAGAAAAATCATATATACAAAAATAAAAGTTATTCGAATATTACCTGGAATTGCATTGCCAGCTGCCACCATGTCTTGGACCATCATGTTGAAGACCCTTGATGTTGACTTTGTTGGTTTGCTCGATGCCGTTGGTCCCGTGATTGCTAACGTCCCGCTACCCTTACCAGTATTCTCACTACCTGCCTCCATCCTCCTATTCGGACAATCCATTACCCTGTGCTCCATTGATCCACAAATAAAACAACCACTGTTCATTCTAGGATTTGGGCAGTTGGGAGAGATATGGCCCTCCTGCCCGCATTTGTAACACACAAATTTCCCTTTTAAACACTCCCCAGAGTGGTTCTTTCCACATGTCTTGCACTGAACCGCCTGCTTTTTCACTCCCTCTTATTTCACCTGCACGTTTCCAAAGTAGTTTCCCTTCCTCTTTCCATCTCCACCCCTACTTCCACTATTAATTCTCACCTTTTCAGCTGCCTCAACCTTACCTTTGTTCTTTCTTTCCTTATTGTAGAGGCCCATAGCCTCACTTCCTTCCTCAGCAATTATCGCCTTCTCCATGAGTGCTGCAAATGTTGGGATCTGCAACACTGCCACCTTATTATAGAGCCAAGGTTTTAATCCCAGCTCAAATCTCCTAGCCTTCCTAGCCTCCGTATCAACTTGATGCGGAGCAAACCTAGCTAACTCATTGAATTTTGCGGCGTACTCCGCAACAGTCATATCCCCTTGCTTCAATTCTAGAAATTTCACCTCCATCCTAGCCTGCATACTAGCTGAAAAATAATTCTCGAAAAATAAAGTCTTAAACCTATCCCAAGCAACTACACCTGCTCCAGCCCCCGCCTGATTCGCTTCCCACCAGAAATTCGCCTCACCCTTCATCATGTAGGTGGTAAAAGCGGTCTTTTGCCCCTCAGCTACCCTAGCTATGACAAACGCCTTCTCAATTTCTTTAACCCAAGTTTGGGCTTCTACAGGGTAAGTCATACCTTTAAATTCTGGCGGTCCTACAGCCTTAAAATCTTTGAAATTTGCCAAGTGATTACCCGGCTGGTTCCCTTGTTGCATAGTCTGAGCTACCATATTCGCGAAATGCTGCATCGGGTCTACTTGTTGCTGTCCCTCAACGTTGTTGATAGATTCTTCTACCCTTTGGTTTTGAGTTTTTTGTCTTGGCGGCATTATCTGGTTAAGTAAAACCATAAATTAACTTTCATTCTAAACCTTATCATATAAGTTTATTATATTAAACTTGTTTCATATCTCAAACTTAGATTCATATTCATTCATCAATCTCAAAATACTTTACATATCACAGCACATATTGCTTTATACATCAGCTATCCCATTGTGACTACAAAAGTCTGGATTTACTTCACCATTTATACAAAAATTTTAGAATAATGCATTACACAGACATACTAAGCATACATATTATATTAAACACGCCTACACAACAAAACCTACACTACCTATTCAATAAGCCTTCTTTCTTCGACAGCTTCTCGCCTGATGATCTTCCTTTCCACAAACAAAACATGCTCCTGGTTTATAGTCAGGACAATACATAGTTGTATGTCCCTTATAACCGCACAGATAACAAATTCTTTTCCCTTTCTTCTTATCAGTTTTTTCCTAAGTCATGGTCTTCTATCTTTCTTTTTCCCTTATTGCTCGGAGTTGTACACGAAGTGTTGGTTGAGGCTCCCATCTGATCAATTTTGATTTTAAGCTTATCCTGTTCTTCTATTATTTCTATTAATGTTTAACGCAATTGACTGTTAAGCAATTTTTCTATCTCCCACAACCTTTCCAGAGAACAAACTTTGTTCCTCAGATTCTGTACCTCCATTGATGCTTGTTCAGCTTCAACTTTAGTGTCTGCATCACTATCTGTCAGCTCCAATATTTTCAGATCTGGTATTATGTTTTCTACAATGACCACCTCATCCAAGTCATTTTCATTGTGAGCTTCTATTTCAGCTATTGGCCTTGATATCAGCTCGGGTGTATGGGTTTGATACTTCTTCATATTATAAGCATACAACAAGCCTTTTCCACCAGACATCTACACACATAAATTATCTTGATTAGTATATACTAAATACACATAGCAAATAATAGTTTTATATAAGTTATCTTTTATTTTGTTTGACGATGAATTTATCCGATTCATCTATTTTTAAACTCTATATAAGTTATTTATATTTTCAACGTTTCCCTCTGTTCTAAGGTTATAGTCTAAGGTCTAACCCACCTAAGATTTCTAACCCTATAGCTCTGATACCAACCTATGACACCCCCAAATTCGGATACTTGAAACCCGAACTCGGTGCTTCACGATACCATTTCTATGAGCGGAATAATACTAATAATAATAACAATAATATAAAACTTAAACTTAATTATACATCAGAGTCTATTTCCCCAGGTACGAGACCTTTAGTCATTCATTACATGTCATAATATATAAATATATATCATAGTTTTCATAATCTAAAACTATTACATATAGTACCACAAATCTTATTTGGTTAGCTTTCCTTTTCCTTTGTTTCGACATGAGCTTTTCGGTCATTCACACTTGGATGAAAACATTTAAATTAAGCAAGGATGAGCATTTGAGTGCTCAGCAAGTATTATATATATATATATATATAAGCTGAAAGAATTTAAATGTTTTCTTTATAATACCCTTCTATAATAATTCAAAAGTTGTGAAGTAATCTGTACCAATAAAAATAACATAACAACCCTCTTTCAAATTTTTGAAACTGCATATTGACTATATATGGAGTTTATGTGACATACTATGAACATTATTTTTATTTTCAAAAGGGTTAAACATAAATTCATCTGTAAATCGTCATAACTTACGGACACGGGGGTGATCAGCCCGTTGTGCCCTGCATTGAATTATACTACATTACAAGAACGATGTTATCGTTCACTCTGTCTGCCTTGGGCGCATAAAAGTTTTCCCATGATCGGGATGTTCATACCTGTCGGGTTTTCATAACAAAGGTCTTATCTTGTACAACAATAATCTATAATTCAATATATATATATATATATACGGGTTATTGACAAAAGTATATCAACATGTGATTAAATACAATGATTATCCAAGTGGGGACACTTGTATAACCATTTATAGAAATTAACGAACAGAATATATGTATCTGAATTATCATATACTAACATGTTGATAATCAATGAGCGAATATATAATATAGGTTTAACAGTCTGTACATTAATAATCATAATTCTGAACTTCTTACTTCTGTCCATTGCATAAAGAAAATGTAAAGTTAGGATACTTGCCTGATGCGCTGCTTACTATTCTCAACTTAATTTTATCTTTTATGAAATCACATATCATTAATCAGATCATTTTACTGATTAGTATATCATAACGTAACACATAACACTGCTTATTGCAGTCAGCACATTCCTAATCACATTGTCACATAACCTTAACAACCATTTAATCACAAATAAACAGTTAACTAACTAAATTATCTAAGTCCAGATCAATTTCTAAAATATGTCGGTCTACCGACAGCTTTATCGGATAATTATCGAGTCTAAGACTCTTTCTCTAAGTTCAACATCTGTAAATATCAGTCATAATATTTTTAAATGACTTATAATAATTTTTAAATAATTATTATCATTTATCATAATTTTTGAAATATCAGAATCATTATTAAATGATTTAAATATCAAATAATTCTATTATCATTAACATTTAATCAATATTAAATTATTAATGAAACCATTGCCAATTTATTAAAATTATGGATAATAACTCAAATATTCTTAACGTATTTATATTACCTTAAATGATTTTTAAAATATTTAAAATCATTATTAAATAATTACCATTAATATTTAAATATTAATGAACTATTTATCCAAATATTAAAAGTCATTAACTATAACTTAAAATATTTTTAATTCATTTATATCCCTTTTTAAATGATTTTTAAATTAATAAAACCATTTTTAAACTATTTATTTAATATAAATATTTATTTAATATAAATATTAAATAAATTCAATATCATTAATATTAAATTATTAATAAAAATATCCTTTAAATATTAAAAGTTATATTTTATAACTTAAAACATCATTAAACACTTTATTTCCATTTAAAATAATTTTTATAATATTAAAATCATTTTTAAACTAATTTATTTAATATAAATATTAAATAACTTTAATATCATTAATAATCATTAATTAATGAAATTAACCATTAAATATTAAAAGTTATATTTTATAACTTAAAATATTTTTAAATACCTTATTATTATTTAAAATGATTTTTAAAATAATAAAATCATTTTTAATTTAATTATTTAAATTCATTTAATAAATAACTTAATTATCATTAATATTAATTTATTAATGAAAATTATCACATAATATTAAAAGTTATTAAAATAACTTAAAATATTTTCTTATATCATAATATAATTTAAAATGATTTTTCATGAATTAAGATCATTTTTAAATAATTTATTTAATATTATAATTAAATAAATTAAATACTTTTAATATTCCAAAAATATTAAATATTTATGAAATATACTTAAAATAATTAAAATATAATTTTGAACATTAAAATAATTTTTAATAATTTATTTTGTATTTTTATAATTTAAAACCAATTAATACTAATTATATAATAAAAATAATTAATTTTTGCAAAATCGTCATTAAAGATTCACCTATAGTTTACAGTAACCGTCATTGTAGGTGTTCTTCATACAAACCCAGAATTCTATGTCAGAAACCGGGCTAAGTACTTTGACCACGATTTCAGGTCAAATCATGATGTTTCTGGACTACAAATTTAGCTAATGTTGTAGTACTCATGTAGTACTACAACTATAATCAGGTTTCATGGTCAAATCATCACCTAATAGCAAGATATAATCTACAAAAGTTGTTGTCAGACATGATCTTGAGTTTCTGGGTTGCCCAGAAACTTGATCAGTAGCAAGGGTCCTATTTTGAGCCTCCACTACAATCGAATCGTTCAATGATTTAGTGATCTATGACTTGCAGATTGTAGTCCACATGTAACACTAATGATCTATTACAAAATATAACCATAAAAACAAATAATCAAGCCAATACAAGCCGGTCAAATCGTGTCAGAACCGGTGTTCATAAATTTTTTGGGTTTTCCAGAAAACCAAAAACATGAACAACTTATCTACTTTGACCGGTTACTACTTTCATCCAGATTAATGTTTAGGATATTTTAAGGCATAGACATGGAGTCAATGTGACGCCCCCAAAATTAGGTATTCATCACCCATCTTGAGTCGCCAGATACATGGTACAAAATTCAAATACAAACTAATAATACAGCAGTCGTGTATAATACGACAAAACATATGCTGTGAGTTTAAATACAAATATTGTCTTCTAGAAAATATCCATTCTCAGAATAAGTCCTCATTACGTTTATTGTCACACTATTTTACAGAATAGTGAGGACTACTAATGCTATCATCTGGACCGTCACTCCATTCCCCGACTAGTCCCGGCTACGTTCTCATTTCTTGAAGAGAACAGTGAAAAAAATGGTGAACTCAACTAGCCCAGTAAGAAATATTATGACTAAGATAATGCAGAATAAATTATCCTTAGCCTTCAACAGTATAACAACCGATAGAATATAATAGACAACAAATTTTAGATCAACAACTGCAGCGGGATAAACAATCCATTAAAAGTGTCAAGTAGAGAATAAAACCTACTATCTTCTATGATTTAAAAATATTTTCATCAACTTTTATCACTGAGACTCAGCTTAATAAATAAACCACATCCTCTAATCATCCCTGTATTACGGGCCAAGGATATTTATTAAATCATCAATGGTCATGATATACCAAAAAATCCCTGGTCATAATCATACCAAAAACTGTCCATCAATGCATTACAGGCCACTGAGGAATTTTATCACACCACTTATAACATCACAGTTCATGATTATACCGAATGATCCTTGGTCATAATCATACTAAGTCCATCTATGCACGTAAGCCAAAGATGACTTTCAACATAATATAAACATGAGGATGATGACAATGTTATAAGAATTCAAATAAACAAGTTCAAGAATTAATTTATCCAAGAACTAATAATATCCAAATTGTCAACATGATACTTCTTTGTAAAGTAAAAGTCAAGAATGCTCAGAAGAATATTTCCATGAAAAGATACTGGATGAAGCGCAAATATCAAGGATATTCCACTAATTTCATGGAGTATAAAAATCAAAACTTTAACCAACTGAGTATAATAAAGAATATATGACACGCTGAATGAATTTTCACCCGCCATGCGGTAATCCACGATATCTGAGATCATTTCCACAATTTAATAAGGAATGAATACAAAGGATCATTCACCATGCATGTGGCAATCCATGTATGTAAAAGTTATTCCAAGCGTAATAATAAAGAATGGAATAACAAAAGGATTCACCATGCATGCGATAGAGACCGCATGCATAAAAGTTATTCCCTCAATGTAATAATAAATGCGGAATAATAAATATGGAACCGGTGTCGGTGAAATTCACACCAAGCAGGATATTAAACAGTAATCGTAAATACGAGAATAATAAATGCGAAATAATAAAATGGAACCTGTGTCCTACAGATAAAGATGTAGATGATATTCGGACGAAATATAAAGACGGAATAAGAAAAGAATGTCACCAAGTATAGGGTATTCCGCGTTACAAAGTTATTCCAACAAAATAATAAAGAATGAAATAACATAAGGATTTCACCAAGTATAGGTATGCCGCATATCTGTGTCATGTATAGGGTATGCCACTTTTTACAAAGTTATTCCAATGTAATAATAAAGAATGGAATAACATAAGGATTTCACCAAGTATAGGGTATTAAGCGATCACAGTCATGTATAGGGTATGCCACTTTTGAGTTATTCAACGGGATAATAAAGAATGGAATAATGTAAGTTCTCTTCAAGAAGAAAGAATAACACCCCTTACCGTAAAAGAACTGGATATAGAAGTAGTGAAGTAGCAGAATACTCTTCTTCTTTTTCTCTATAATTTTTTCTCTATAGCTTTTCTCTATAATTTCTCTCTTTGGAGTTTCAATGAATTCGTAAGAAAATAATGAAGGAATGAGCTTCTATTTATAGGAAAATGGAATGCATAGTAACTAACTCATGAACGGTCCAGATTGATTTACTTTAATCTGACGGTCCATATTTAAAGCAAAATCTTTTAAATAAAATATAATATATTCTATTTATATAAAAAGATTTTTACTATACAAACACTATGCAAAACACTATGCAACACTATGCATAATAAAATATAATATATTCTATTTATAGAATAACTTTAATAAAGTATTACATTTTATATAAAAGATGTTTCTATTTTATTACGTTAATAATACGAATAAAACAAAAGCGTCATTATCGCTATGATAATTCATATTATTAATCGACAATAATGGAATCAAACTAAGTGACTTCTCACATAGCATCGATAATTAATACTGGTGTGCTACTAAGCAACCAACCACGTGATTCATCGTATTTTTTACTACCGAGTAGTTCAACAAGATCAACGGTAAAACTTCCGCCCGTTATTTCAATAAAATATTTTGTCGTTTTCTCAATCAAGACAATAATTACATTATGGGGTCCACTAATAATTGTATCGTCGTACCAATATTTTTACGACACAAAAAATATTCCCACGACCAATCGAATATAATATAACAACTTGCATACTTTGCAAAATTTATAAATACTACCCACAACTATAATATTATCTCAAATTCACACCATAATATTAAAAATTATTTCGAGAAAATTTAAATCTTTATTGATAAAATCTGGGGTCTCACAGTCAATATACCAGACTACAATCTAGATGCAACAAAACAATAACAAACAAAAAGATCTAGCCGGTCAAAAGTGTTGTCATACCGTTTCTTAAACTTTCTGGGTTGCCCAGAAATAGTCCGGTCAATGCCGGTCAACGTGGTTTGACCACGAATATCTTACAATCTATTACGGATTTAGGCCTGATTCTTGCTCCAGATTAAAGAGGACATATCTAACTACACATAACAACTTAAAAACAACTAAAACCATGATCGAACAAGGATCTGTGAACTCTGACATTCGTTGTCAGACCACAGATTCAACCTTTTTCAGATTTTGTAGATCTTCAAATCTGAGCTTCTAGATGTTATGGATCTAACATCTAGCAACTCAGATCATCCTTAGACACTATAACCAACATGTTTTAACAAATATTTCAAACATCTAACAACAAAAAAATTGGACAAAAATCAAGCTTGGGTTTTATACCTTTCTTGGTTTGATCTTGATTCTAGCTTCTGTTTTTTGTATATGCTGCTAGTGGGGCTTGGTTTAGGGATTGATTTAGCAAAGATTTTCGGAGGTTTTAGTGAAAGGAGCTCTTGGTTGAGTTTTGTGCAAAATAGCTTAATCAAAATGAATTTTTCTCTCTAATCTCTTATATACAAGTGTAGGATGTATGTATGGGTGATTTGAGCGATTGATTTTAGCCATTTTCGATCAAGGAGTAGTTGGGTTTGGTGAACAACTAAAGTTTTGGCCAAATCTACAAGTTAACTCACTAAAATAATCAAAGGGCATTTATGACATTTGTAAAATACAATTAAGGGCAATCTTATAATCTTGACAAACCCTTAGGGTTTGACCCTTAGGTTTAACCCTTAGGGTTCAACCCTAAGGTTTAGCACATAACACAAATGATATTTAGCAACTTAAGGTTTGAATAAAAATAAAATTATTTTAGCTTCTAAAATTTGTAATTAGGGTTTTGATAATTAGATTAGGATTCTAATTATACATGCCTATTAGGGTTTAATAACACTAATCATAATTAACCTTGCCAATTTGGCAATTAGGGTTTATAATTTTGGTAATTAGGGTTACCAAATATATAATTAGGGTTTCTCAAAATTATATTAGCTAGGGTTCTAGGTTTTAGGGTTTTAATTTACTAATTAGGTTTATCTTAATTAGCAATTAAAGTCTATCACACGTGTTATTAATCACAGTAACATAATTTCTGATAGATAAAATTACCCGATTTAGGTTTCCGGTTAGGGTTTCTAATTATTAAAAATTCAAATATAATTAGGGTTTACATTACAGTTAGGGTTTCCTATAATTAGTATAACATTAAATAACACATAATATATATCATATAACATGGTTATATAACAGTCTTAAATTCCCCATTTAATTTGAGAAACAGGGTCAAACCAATTAATGCTAGGGTTTGGTCAATATACACCATAATTTACCAACCATCAACAGTACGTATTTACAGTACATATTTATGGCACTGAAAAATCAAAATATTATAATATTATTATCATGCCTTGATCAAAACCCAGAACTAGGGTTTGGATTTCATATCTGATTTATCTGTCATAATTAACATTATAAATTAAGTCAAAATAATTAACTTAATATTCTGAACAAAATTCATATAATGAAATAAGCATTATAATTATTCTAAAATCATTTCATATATTATTTAAATAATATATACTTATATTTTCATAGCAAATAATTAATAAAAGCATTTCCAATAAGGAACTAATTAGTATAAAAATATAATTGATAATAATCAATAATTCTAAAATAAGTTTATTTGCAATACTTAATGTAATAAATAAATTTTATTTATCACACATATAATTATAATTACACACTTACCTTGATTTCATATCACCCATATTTATTTTAATAATAAAAAAAAATTATACGCAAAATTTATGATTTATTTATATAAAAAATATCGGGTTGTCACAATTAACTGTTGAAATACCCGGTGATAAAAGTAAAGTAATACGCGTGGTTGTATAGTAGCATACGGTATTGATTATTGATACTTACGTGAGAAGTCACTTAGTTATACTCAATTATTACTATAGTAGTTACTGTTCAATAATTGGTACGTTGATATTTTATATTATTGATTCAATAATTTTCATTGCACAATATTTCAAATTATCGATAATTCATATTATTTGAATAATATTATTAGATAGCATTATTGACAATGTCTAAAAAGTTCTGTCGAGAAAAGGGGTTTGGTCACCTAATTGCGCGCCAATAGAGAGAAATCCTTATCGGAAAGCCCCCTCTTTCTTGGGAACGAACTGGTTGTCAATATTGTAGTTCTGTAATATTATTTATGAATAATAAATTTTTGATATATATAATAAAGAAATATTTATTTAATATGAATTTAAACGGAGGAATTTTTAGCATGTGACATTTGTTGAAAGTTGGTATTTTACCTTTTCCGATAAAATAATTCATTCAAATATATTATTATAATATTACATTATAGTAGTATGATGTGTTATATAATAAAATGATTTTTAATTTGAATGGTAGCATTATTATAGTAAATTCATGGTATAAAAGTAAAATGAGGTGGAAGAGAACGAATTGAATTTGAATTCTGATGATGTAATCAATGATGTCATCGGAACGATGAGGCAAACAATGATGTCATCGAAACGATGAGGTAAGCAGTGATGTCATCAGAACGATGAGGTAAGCAATGATGTCATATGATCGATGATGTAAGTGATGATGTCATAAATTATGGCGAAAAGACTATTTTACCCTTACTCTGCCAAGCCTATAAATAGAAGCTCATTTCTTCATTATTTTTTACCAATTCATTCAAGCTATAGAGAGAGAAAGTATAGAGAGAATAAGAGAGAAAGAAGACGAGTATTCTGTCACTACACTATTGCAGTATCTAATCTCCTATTAAGGTAAGGGGTATTATTTCTTTCGTATTCGTAAGGGATACTATTTTTGTTCAATATTCGTATGAAATAATATTTTCTTCCATACCATGTAGTATGTAAGTAATATTATTTCGTTTCAGATTCTGAATTCTACACTCATGTTGTTAAGTATTGCTTCTATACTCCTTGAAATTAGTAGAATATCCTTGAAATTTGCGCTTCATCTAGTATCGTTTCACAAGGATATTTTTATGAAATTCTTGTTAAATTTTAATCTTTTCATGTTGGAGTACTATTCACAGGGTACTATTCCTGAAGTATTATTCATGATGTACTATTCACTCGAGTACTATTCACCCGGGATACTATTCATGACAAAAATTGATTTCTTTTATGTCCAAATCATTTTTGATACAATATTTTTCTTGAACTTTACTCCACAAAGCAGTATCATGTTGACAATTTTGATTTTATTGAATTCTGGATAAATTAAATAATAAATCTTTAAAATTTATCCTTTGCTTTCTTTTAATTGAATTCTTATATCATTGTCATCATCATCATGCTTATTTTGTGATAAAAGTCATATGTGGCTTACGTACATAGATAGACTGTTGATTGGTATGATTATGACCAGGGATTATTCGGTATAATCATAACCGTAATATTACAAATGATGTGATAAAAGTCCTCATTGGCCCGTAGTGCATTGATGGACAGTGGTTGGTATGATTATGGCCATTAATTGGTGATAACACGAATATATTTGGCCTGTAGTACTTGGATAATTCGTGGACGTGATACTAATGAATATCCTTGGCCCGTAGTGCATGGATAATTCAGTGATGTGGATTATTTATTAAGCTGAGTCTCAGCGATAAAATTGATGATAAACTTTTTAAATCATAGAAGATAGTAGATATCATGCTCTACTTGACTCTTCTAATGGATTGCTTGTTTCGGTGCAGTTGTTGATCAAAAACATGTTATCTATTGTATTCTATCAATTCTTATACTATTAAAGGCTAAGAATAATTTATTCTGCATTATCTTAGTTATAATATTTCTTACTAGGCTAGTTGAGCTTACCATTTTCCTTTTTGCTCCATTTTTCTTCTTAGGAGGTGAGAATTTAGCAAGAACTAGCCGGGGTATGGAGTGATGGTTCAAAATAGTTGTTTTAGCAGTCTTCACTATTTTGTAAAATAGTGCATCAATAATTGTAATGAGGACTTTATCTGAGTGTGGATATTGTCTAGAAGAAAATATTTGTATTTAAACTCACAGTATATGTGTTGTCGTATTTTGCACGACAATTGTATTAATGAAGTTGTAGTTGTTTGTGTACCATGTATTTGGCGACTCAGAATGGGTGATGTATACCTATTTTGGGGGCGTCACAACGAGAAGTAAGGTCCATATTGTCTTATGACTGTTAAAAGTTTAAAGTATAAATATTTGATAACCTAGGACATAGTTCATGGTCTTGCGACCCTTAGATGTACTTTTGATCTTGTTAATTTTCTAATCTTGATTCAAAAGCTAAGCTTTCTTTTATCCTGTATCCCTTGATTTCTCTCATATGATTACTATTGCTATTGTTATACTTGTGGGCAATTGTTTGCTCACTCTTGCATAATAACATTGCAGTTAAGGTTGAAAGAATCGACGAGCCGTCCACTAGTAAGGGCAAAGGCAAGATGAACACGTGATGAGGACTTGTTAATTGTTATTTGCAAATGTTTATGTATAAGACTTATTTAATTATATTATGTTTTCGCATTTGATGTATTTAAGGTTAAACAACATTTGATTTATTTATGATGTTGTAACCTTTAATAGGAGGATTTCTATTTAAGTTGTGAGTTTCATTTATAACCTTTATGTATGGGTATAGATGTGATTATTTTGGACAGTGAACACCAAATCTTGTGAGAATGAAGTACCCAAATTTGGGGGTGTCACACTTAATTCATATGTTGTTATTTAAATTTAGTTTGGAGGTTAAATGAGAATTTGACAATCTTCTTTGGAATGAAATTTTTGAATGTAATTTTTATTTTGAAATGAAGGGAGTAATATCTACTTGTTTAATTCTTATATTGGGGGGAGTTCTCTTTGGAACAGTAGACAAAAGAATAATTAAACATAAATAAATAAAATTGTAAAGAACTCATGTTCAATTATCATGTCCGCATAAAGTTTTTCGTTCAACATTAGAGTATATTTGTGAAATGGATGATTATTCAGAAAATTTATGTTTTCAAACTCATCCCCAATTTTAGGTAAATATGTAATGGCCTCCATGGTGGTGGTACAAAAGTACAATTAATAAAAATAATATCTTTAATTTTAAAGCGGATAAAAAAAAGAAAAACTCTTGGCGGACAGATTTTTGTATATGTATCTAAATTACACCTAAAACACTATATTTTATAAAAATTTCTGTTGTAATAAATACTATACATTTTTTAAGAATTACAAATAAAAAAAATAATTTAAAACCGGTCCAATTTTCCTGTCCATCGCCTGTCCGTGTAGAATCACTCTAAAAAAAATATATCCGCATAGAATGGACATTCATGCTTTAAATGAGAACTGTGGCATAAGCTAGATATCAAAAATGAACCATGGTATTTTCTTCCATGAAGAAAATACCGTAATAATTATGGCTCACACTATGTATGTAATAAAAAATATTAAATAAAAATTATAAAATATATGTGAAAAATGTAAAAGAAATTTTAAAAATAAATTAAAATTTGAAAAATGAAAATAAAGTTACGACAGTCTCAAGAAAACAGTTAAATTTCTCTTTCACTTTTTATAAAGTAGACAGATAGATAGATAGGCCTGTTTCAGTTTATACCGTTAATTTATATACGTCAATGACATGTGTCTATAAATAATTATAACTTAAAAAAAACAATTATTTAATATCTACTTCACATATGTTATCCCTATAATTTTGCTGTTTATCAAAATAAAAATGATTTTCAATTTTATTTCAAAATAAATAAATAACATAATAATTTTTATAATTATAGAATGTTTCTTTTTTTCATAAGACAAACTGTACTAATCAGGACCTTTTAAATTTTACATTTATTTAGACATCTATACCATTTCTTGAGGAAAAGAAAAGGGTGCCAAAATTCTTCACAAAGTCAATTCAAAGAGATTAAAAATGAGAATCTCACGTTTCAGATTCTTCCCTTTGTAGCAAGTTTGCGAGACCCAAAAGAGGAATCTTGATTTGAGACCCATAAATCAAATCAGAGAGTTAGGGCTTCAGAAGCCATGGATTTCCAGAAGAAGAGAATTCAGTTTCTGCTCTTTGTTGCTGGGGTCATCATCCTCAGTATCACAGGTATTATATGAGTATATCTAGATCCATATAGTGTATCTGTTCTTACAAATATCTTGTATATATATCTGCTCTGTTCTTTACTGTAGTTTAAAATAACTTCAATTTGAGTTCAATACTTGTTTGTCAGTTGTATTGTGTAATTTGTTTCTGAATCCCAAGTTTTGTAGTTTAAAGATTCATAATCTTTCATTTACACCCTCTTTTTGTTGGGTGAGAAGGGAATTATGAAGTCAAAATCATACAAAATAGATGAAAGGGAATAGCTTTGAGTTGATTTTCAGATCGGCTACTGCCAAATTGAAATAAGGTCATATTTAGTTCTAGTAAGATGTTTGGAATTGTTAATTGGTCACCCTTAACACTTTTTAGGTATGTGTGGGGGCACACTTTTGATGGGGATTTGTCTGTATGGTTGACTTGAGTAAGAGCTTACTTTTAGATAGATGGAAAAAGCTCCAGTAGTATGGTAGTATCAACCATTGGGTATGAGTACTTCTGCATTTAACATTAGGCCATGTGTTTATGCATACCATTATTTTTTGTGGAACTTTATACATAAGCAAGATTCATTCAAAAACTTACCCTATATACACATGGCATTATGTGATATGGAGTAGTACTACAGACTCATTACTGTCATACTTCTAGACTTTTTTTTGTAGGAGTGACTATATGTGACAATTTCTTCTGTTAAGTAAATACTTTAAGATGATCATGATGCTGTAATATGTGCCTTGCCATGACTATGGTGTTTGGTCCGATAATTTTTATCCGAATATCGTAGTTATTCTTCAAGAGTAGAAATAATGCATTTGATGGCATGGTGAGGTGTGGCGAAGAACTTTTACTAGTAGCACGGTAGGAAAAAAGTGGTGTTGATATAGAACTAGTAGCAGTCAATTAATAAACCAAAATAATAGTTTAAAAGAATTTTAAAAGAACTTCTTAGCGAAGGGTGAGATTAATGAACAGGTTACATAAAGTACCAATCTACCTTTTTACCACCTTTAGTTTATATTTTGATGGTTTTCTAACTTTTAGATCTAGGGTATGTGATATAGGTAAACATCACAAATGTTAGTGTTGAGAAATAACTGGAAGTGAATAGATTTTTAAAATGATTGGCTAAGGATTTGAAGAAAAAGTGTATAGAAATTTAGAGGCATCAAATGGTTTTATGGTTTGTTAGATTGAAAGTGGGTTGCGGCTAATGAGAGACTGGCATTATAAAATTTTGAGGTTATACTTTATAAAGGGGCTATAAAAATTGTTGGAGGTTGATTTGGGATTACCAGATTAGTGACAGTGTTTTGAGGTTGACTTTGTGTGACACTCTCAAACTCGGGTACCTTCAAACCCGGGTCCGGTGCAACACGATTCTACCCATTCAACATAATAATAATGACATAAATGTAATTACTAATTATTACAATATGTCTAATTCACTATCCCAAGTTCTCTCAGACGTTTAAATCTACATTGCATGTTAATAAGTACATATTATTTATTACAATACTTCTAACTATTACAAACATCTTCTATTTGTTCATCTTCCCCTTTCCTTTGTCTTTAAACATTTAATTTCAAGTAAGGATGAACATTTAATTACTCAGTAAGTAGTAACAATCAATTAACAACAACAAAATTAAGAATCAAATGTTCATTCTATACCAAACTTCAACAATTGAACAAATGTTGTGATTTTGAATCAATTTGAATAATAATACTTTTCGTTTAACATTTTTGAAACGACATACTGAGCAGTTGTACGACCTTGAACATTTTCATTCCGTAAAAGGTTTAATAGTAATTCAATTATTAACCGATTTTATTTTCATCGAGACACGCAGAGTGATCAGCCTATTGTACCTTATATTGACATATTGTACAACATTCTACTAAAACGACTATATACGTTTGTTTATCACCCGTCAAGGTCAATCGGTAATACCGACCAAAATTTGCCCCAATATTAGGGTTGTTCTTCTCATACTGGAATCCAAACCAAAACAATTCGGTTGGATAACTCTACTTAACCTCAATACCGTTTCAGAGATTTATTCTCAAATTAGTAAAACATTTTAACATGTGTATAGACAAAACAAATGACATTCACATAACTCTTAAACAATTCATGAATATCAGAACTTAAAACTTCATCAACATGCATTGTAGCAAAGCGCAACTTATACAAATACCGAAATATTTCTATAAGTTCGAAATTCACACAATATATAAGTATTGTGTAAATCAATTTATACATACGAAATATTCATAAGAATATAATCCAATAAACGTAAAACTTTCACATAAAAGTTAATATACAAGGTTCGAAAACTTGCATTCAATACGAAAGTTGAATGGAGTTAGGATACTTGTCTTAAGCGTTCTTTACAAATTTACTTTAAAGCGTTCGTCGAACGTCCTACATAATTCATTCATAATAGCACACCAATTAGTCACATATAGACTATCATATATTGGTTCAAGTTTATTTTTCATTTCATGTTGTTCGCATTCTATAATTCAAGTAACACTACGAAGTTTTAAAATCACTTCTTAGCGTCGCAGCGTTCGGGAACGTCACGACTCATTGAACCATCCTTTACGATAGTTTACATTCATTTCATATTCTTAATCACTCCCTTTTATTCGGAACATAACATTAAACTAAGTCTTTAAGTCTTGGCATTGTGCCACGACACTTGCACAACACACGTCTAATAAGTCTATGCGAACGTCTCGCGACCATACGCATAACAACTTTTCACTGGACACTGACCCTTAGGCGCTGCGGCAGCCATATAAGCCTTGCTAGATGTGGCGCGGTGCCAATCAAAATCCCCGGCTACTGCATTTCAGGCGCTGCAACGTTACTTAAATTTTTACGCACCTAATTTGCAACGTCATAACTTTCTCATTCGATATCAAAATGAGTCCGTTCTTGAGCCATTTTCTTGCTCGTAACATTCTCTACAAATTACCCTCAACGAAATAATTTTTTTGATCCTTTAACTAGCCGAAAAATTGGCTCAAAAATCCTTCGTGAGCCAGTTTTTGCTAAATGATGCTTTCAACGTTGGATTTTCAAATCGTCTTAATTCGCTCATCCAAAGTCGCATTGAGCTCGTTCTTGAGCCTACGACTCACTTAGAATGCGAACTACAAAACTCCCAGAAAATTGAAATTTTTTGGAAGCGTTAATTACCCGTAAACTTGGTCAGGAAATCGTTCCAAATTAGGGTTTTCCATCATTAGTCGTTTTTTATTAAAAATTTAGCCATAACTTCGTAATATCGTATTTTTACAGTGTTCCACTTGGAACATTTACGTAACCCCCATATGTACGTTTCCTTCTTCCTTGATGACTTTTTGGATAAGAGGTTGGGCATTAATTAAGCTTGTTTGTTAAGACTTAAAACTTACCATTTATAGTAAGTGAGTCACCACTTGGTCCCCTTCTTGCCCCCCCCCTTGGCTGGATCCCCTTGCCCATTATGCCCCTCATTTGGTCTTTTTGCTTTAATTCCAATTTCATTTAGGGTTCATCCCATTCCACTTCGCTTGGGCTCCAAGAATCTATTGTTTAACCTTATACTCAAGCCTTGGCTCCAACCCTAGCCAAACCACTTCAACCCTACGCTCAACCTTAACCAAGTCTTGCAAACCTGGCAAACCCTAGGCTCAAACCTATACTCAATTTTAGCCAAGCCTTTCAAACCCTAACCAAACCTTCTAAACCCTAGACTCGGTTAGTCCAACTAAATTAATTATAATTTTATTTTCTAGTTAAATTTTCTAACTTTTACGGTTACATCTTGCAACTTGCTCGATTAGCTGAAAAATCGACTTTCACGCTTCCTAATTTCGATTACGCTTTCTGTCCCCATTTCCCAGATAAACGCTATGTCGTAATTCGAAAAGTCGAAAAAACGAAAATACGTTTTTAGTGTGAATAATGTTTTTATGTCTTTTCTCGGAAAATTTTTATTTTCCTCGTACGAATTTCAAACACACATTCGTTCACATAACACATATCGAGAGGTCATAATACGACCTTAAACCACATAAAACATAATATTTTCCATAAAATCTAATTTTATTAGGTAATTGCTTATAATCCTATTTATAAGGATATTCGATCATTACACTACGTGTCTACAGACACCAGATGAGTATAACTTATGTTACTTATTGAAAGTTTAAGGTTCAAGTGTTAGAATCATGAATGATTTGAAATGTTAAAGTAGATTGTTCAATAAATTCACTTTTGGTGTATAAAAGAGTAGTCATGGATTCGACCATAAGGTGAGCTGTTTGCCTAATACGTAGCTTCAAAATCTTCGTAGGTATTCTGAAAATTCAGTTCTTTTTGTGTTATTGAGTTTAGAGGGTAATAAAGATATATTATCAACTCAGATTTGTGTACTTGTTGAAAAATTCAAATGTATCACATAAGGTATTATATTACTAGTGTACGTATTAGTTTCTCAATTAATTTGATATATCTTTCTAATTGATCAATATGCCTTCATATGACTTCTTCCAACACCGTAATTCATTCTTAGCCCTGGTTATCCGACATGGTAGCAAATTGCGTTTTGGTATGAACGTTCCAAAATATGGTACAATTCCGTTCCGAAACATCAAATGAGTTGCTCAAAAAAAAATTCATCCTAAATCATTATTACAACTTTGCGTTATGATTTACAAATGAGTTGTATCCTCTTATATGGCCCACGGGCCATATAACCAATGGCTAATATCAAATTTAATGAAATGTAAAGAACGACTATCTGGAATTATTCTTCTCAAATATCTAGGATATTTACAAAATATAATAATCACATTATAAACTCTATTATGTAAAATAAGATTCTAGGGAATGTCAACTAATGAAGCCAAATGAGTGCCATGTGGGTGTCAAGTAAGCAATCACAAGGCATAATATTATTGAAAATGCGCTTGTTGTGACGCTACGTCCAATCAATTTTAAGTGTATATCAACTATTTTTTTTCACTATATTCTTTATAAAACTATTCTCAGCGTACCATCAATTAAGTGATTTGAAGAAATCTGCTTCTACTGTATACCACGACAAGTGATGTTTTTCATTCCCGATTTTATTTTACGTACCGCATTGAACCACGATCTAGTTAAAATTGTTTCTGCCTTGATGATATGTGCCTTCTGCCAGCTGTTGTCCTCATTGTGAATAACTTCTGCTTTGTCTAATTAAATGTGAACCTTAATTTTTTTTTCTTTTTTCCCCTCTTTACAAATTACTTTGATTATTTTAAGCGTACTTCCTTTTTATTCCTGACTGTTTGGATTGTTGTGCTGATAGTGTTTTGCCCGTATAATTCCACTAGAGTATCCCCTGTCTGCCTGTAATAAAATATCATGGCCTAAATTTGATAAGACTCATCACCTTGTAAATCATGTACTTATTTGGTTACTGGTTAGATATCATGTTCTCTGTGGATATCAGTTAGCTGATTTTGTTTCTGAATTTTTATTCTTGCATGTGTTTATTTTGTTTAAATTCTAATTCATATCAAGTTAGAGAAAATACAAGATTTATTGGGGCTTTTGCAAAATTGTAGTTGAACTGTGAAAGATTTTAAAATTTTGTTTTGTCCATTTCTGAGATTTGAACATGTCGCTCCTGAAAGTGCAATTTCACATCTCAACTTGGTTGTCATTCGTGCGACTTGAATAGTTAGTCGTCGCTTAGTCGGTTCAAATCAATGATTTGCCCGACTTGGTATCTAGTCAGACGACTTGGGAACAAACTCAAATTTAATTTATACAACTCGATTCCAAATTCTAATTGTCCCATAACCCAATAACCCACCTAATTAAAGATATCTAGATGACGAATAGTCCGGGAGCCGAAAGTTATGGTATGAGCAAGGATTCTAATAGGGGTTTAATTTTTATTATTAATGATATTTAATAGTTTTAATTTTGAAATTGTAATTTTTTATGTTGATTATAATTTGAAAATTTATTTATATACACACACACCCACCCACCCACATATATTTATGTATAAAATGAGTGTTGTAAATAATTTGTCGCTTAAGCAGTCAGCCACATACTCATTTCGACTTAACAACTTAACGACCATGGATTTGAAATTTATAAAATCTTTGCAACGTTTTGAACCTCATCCAAAATGGTGTAATTTATTTATTTTACTTGTTTTGTGTGATAATATGTGGTTTGATACATTTGCAAAAGTTTATATGTTAATCTTAAAAAGATGCAAATTCAACTTTGAAATTCGAGCCTGTTTGTAAAAATTATGTCCACTTTTCTTGAAGCCTCTTCCATAAATGTAGAAAGTTTCAGGTCTTTTTAAAAAAATGAAATGTAGCAAATAGGGATAATGTAAATAGAAATTGATTCATAGTCATCATACTGATCTTTACCCACACTGATTTGCTTTGCACAAGCATTTCTTGAATGTCAATTGTGAAAGCATGTTTTGATCATGTGTGAAACTTACCTCTGACTGATGCAACTTTTGGGGGTAAATAGTTTTACCAAATAACAAATAGTTTGTATATATGTGATTAGATTTTCACTCTGGTTTGATTAGAATAAGAAATTATGACTAAAAAGCACTCATCATGAATGCGGGGATAAATATGTTCAATACAGGCTCTATATCAACATACAACAGTACTTAAAAAAGAGAAGGTATTACGCTGTATAGTATGTTTTTCCTAAATCTATTATTATTATGCACATATTGTGATGATTGCTCTCTCCTTCTCACGCATATTCAGTTATGTTAATCATTAAAATTATCATAATGATGGATTACACCTGTTTATCCTTATTCTTAATGACCGAGTAAAATATCAAGTAACCTATTTAATCGAGGAAATAAAATCCTAGTTATTATCTTCTACCATAGTTGGTCGTCTAGAATATTCTAACACTTAACATAGTAAAATATAATTACATTGAACTAAATATTTATATCTAAATAATAATATATAAAGTAATTAGTAGTTAATATTTGATCCTTTTATGAACTGTATCAATTTCCTTTGTCACAGTGTTTTTTGATAGAACATTTCCTTTAATTTCTATTATTTGCTTTAGCAAATTTAAAATATAAAAATTGGCAGTTACACTTCTTCTGCCTGAAAGAAATCTTTACTTCATATTCACGCTTTAGTTGTCAAACTATAATAAGTCTTTAAAAAGTGTTGGATGCATGACATTACTTTCATGTGTCTGATATAGATGCATCACTGCCTTAAAGTATCTATGCTTCCTAAGACTATGGTGATGAAAGGATGATCTACTTTTAGCTCAAACTCTAGCACTACCCTTCCAAATCAACCTGAGGTGTGAAAACTGTTTATTACTTATTTTTTTTAAGAGGTGTCTGATATCAGCGAATCTCAAGCTGTACTTATCCCAATTACTAAAATGAAATACATATCAATGAGCTTACGTAAGTTTTATTACTGACTGAAATGCTTTGAATACTGTAAACTCCATGCATTGTTGTTTCTTACCTTTTCCTCTTCGTATGACCTTAAGAATCCACGTAATACTTTACTACTCATAACAGTGCAGCAGTATTATTTTTCATTACTTTGGGTAGTTTCATGAGTTAAAATAAATTCTACTTGCTTGATTAATTCAACTCCCATCTTTTTGGGTTCCTTGTGTCGTTTTGACACTTTGGCGCAAGAATGCTGGTTATAGAGTTTAATAGCTTGCTATTTGTTTTTTCTTAGAATTATTGTTTTACCTTGCCCCTTCTTTCGATGTCCTCCAAGCAATTTTCTCACATTCTGTTCGTTGAAGCTGAAAAATGTCGGCAGCTGGTAGGTGAAGAGGCCTCATCCCAGAGTGGCAAGTTTACATTCTTGAACTGTTTTGATGGGAGCACTGGAACCCTTGCTTGCGCGGTGAAGGAGGGTGTGAAGCTCTATTTCTACAACATCAGATCCTCTCATGTTGAGGCAGCTAGGCATAAAGCAATCGAGGCTGCACTAGTTGATGCAATGTCACAAGGCATGACTCCTAAAAATGCAGCGCTGCAAGCCCAGAAAGAAGGAAAGAAAGCTGCAAAACTGGCAACCCGGAAAACCAAGCGCATTATAGGCCCCATCATTTCTTCTGGATGGGATTTTTTTGAAGCAATTTACTTTGGGGGAACAATGACAGAAGGGTTCCTTAGAGGCACGGGGACTTTGATCGGGACTTATGCTATTGGGTTCCTTGGAGAGCAAAGATTCGGAAGAGTAGGTTATCTTGTGGGAAGCCATTTGGGGAGTTGGTTTGGAGGAAGGATTGGGCTAATGGTATATGATGTGGTAAATGGTCTTCACTACGTACTATTTAATGAACCTGAGGGAAGTATATCTTCCGAGACTCTTTCGGAGTCCGATTCGAAAGATTTTGTCACATCTGTGTTAGAATCTTCCCAACCTCCTTTGACCAGGAATATTTTAATTGATATAATCTCTAAGTTAATCTCTCTGGTATATTCTGAGACTCCGTCGGTCCCAACGGATTATGACACATCTGGGTTTGAAAGTTCCAAACCTTCTGAGGATTCACACGCTTATGAAAGCCCTGCATATATGACATTTGAAGCTTCTGAGGAATCTGATACTTATGAGTCTCCTGCTTATGAGAGCTCTGAGATCCACGAAGAGTTCTAAGTAAGGTGACTATAGGGTATTCGTTCTTATTTTTATTGTTGAAATTGTGTTGGTGAATGTAGTCTAGATATATATAAAACTCTTGATCTGTATTTGTATACAAACTCAGGATAGTGGCATTGTAAAGTAGGTCAAGGATAACTGAGCACTTGTTCTGAATCAGATGAAAATGCATGAAGCTTCTTGTACTTGCCCTTGATTTGGTCAGTGGCCGGACCTGTAATGATGTATTTGTGGGGATAATTTATCAAAATTAGTTGTTGCATTACATTACTGGGAATATACCATTTGTACACAATTTCCAGTTGGTGATAATATATATTTTAGCATTTAACTGTCTCGGGAATTAAGATATATCCTTGCTGGTTGAAGCTTGAAAAGGTTTAAGAGTTTTTCTTTAAGGTGAAAGAAAGGTAATGGTATATGTGCTTTGAGGCCACAATGGTATTATCATTTAGGGTCATCCAGAGTTCATTTAGGTACTGTGAAATTATAATGAAATTATAATTTCAATACTATTAATCTTAAGATTAAAATTTAAGAAAAAATAATAATTATAATTTAGAAATGTAAGTGATGACATGAAGGAAGGAAACATATTAAATCTTTTTAAAAAAATAAAAAAATTTTATAATCCCTAAATTAATAGTCTAAAGTCGCTTATAATCCAAATTTAATAAAACAAAT
Organism: Panax ginseng; assembly: GCA_020205605.1. Classification (NCBI taxonomy): domain Eukaryota; kingdom Viridiplantae; phylum Streptophyta; class Magnoliopsida; order Apiales; family Araliaceae; genus Panax; species Panax ginseng. Next base: position 14,566,845 of record CM035133.1, on the reverse strand, counting down.
TATGAAGATAATAATTATAATTCAAAGGATTAATATTTTATAATTTCTAAAGTATAATTACAAAGTTTAAATTTAAAAACAATCAAATCTGGCCGGAGTTAAAGTTCACGTAACATGATCCAATAAACTTATTGATAAAACTAGGGCAACCCAAGGGCATCGGAAGAAAAACACGAAAAGGACCTAAATGTAATTATTATTTTTTCTGCTTCTTTCATATGGAAAAAAGTAGCCTTTGGGGTATACAGATACTACATAAAAATTCTTGTCCCCTATATGCAACGCCTTTAAATATATAAAAAAAAATTGCATTCGTAATTATCAACCATGCCTATAAATCAAAGTACTTAATTTGACTGTATAAGGTATTTATTTCTACCTTCCTCCTTAATTAGATTTATATTTGAATTCCAGGGCCACGGCCTGGCAATGCCGTGCAAAGCACTTCAAGGGTTTGGTCAATTAATTCCTACTCATTTTGTTCAACAAAGAATTAAATTAATTAATGTTAAGGCTGGTTTATATTCTTATAATAAACACATGTCACTTTTTGAATTGTTTCAAATGTGATTAATGAGTTTATCAAACAACTCATTCTTCAGTTAAACGTATTAAATTCCCTACTTTGAGACTTAGTATATGACACGTGATTAAATTATTCCAACTATATATTTATACTTGAACAATATTATTTTATGACATTAAATATTAATATTTGAGTACAATAATTAATTAACATTAAATTAATGTTTTTAATGTCCTTAATTAAATTTAAATTATTCCGAAAGTTCATCAAAAATAAGCTTTAAATAAAGCATGCCCAACCTATGCAACCATTAATTGTGTAAGTCCTACAAATTAAATTAAATACATAACAATAATAATAAATATATTGAGCATATATATTTTATCACAACCATAAATATTAACACCACTTTATCAATATGCCGGAAATCTTACACTTGTATTTGTATAGCAAATACATCTTACGTATCAAATCACATATATAAAAAATTACATTTTTTATTGCATGGAATGGAATGGCACCATAAATACGGATGATATAAAACCCCACGTTACTTCCGTACGTACTCCCTGCCTGAGATTAGTACTCCACTATATATATAATTCAGTGCTATATTGGGACGGAACAATAACATTAAATTTTTTATATAATTTTTGATTCTTGAATTTAAACACTTTTAATAACTAAAATTAAAGTTGATTTTTAATTTATAACTAGATAAAAATAAAAATAAAGATTATGGTAACATACTAGAGATATGTGAGGGTTGAATGATACATCTTGGGCTTCCTCAAGTTTGATAGCTCCAGATTGAAGTTTTAGATGTGAAAAAGATGAAAATGAAAAGCTCCAGGTTTTGTTTTTATTTTTATTTTGTTATAAATTAAAAATCAGCTTTAATCTTAATCATTAAGAGTGTTCAAATTCAAGAGTCAAAGAATTGTGTAAAAAAACTTAATACCATTGATCCGCATATATATATATATATATATATATATATATATATATATATATATGATTAATTACTTAGATGAAACCAATGATCTAACATAAGGGCGCCTTCCGATAATGTTACCCGGCGGTGCATAATTGCAAGAAACAATATACCCACCATTGTTACACCTCGCCCTACCGCAGCCGAGGCGGTTCGAGGTCTGCCAAACCACTTGGGTATAATGCCCACACACTCCCCCTATACAAGAGTTTGAGTTATAGTCGTAATAAGGCTTTTCCTTGACCCACATATCAACGGCCGCCGTGCCGGTTAAAGTAGGGTAGCCATAGGCAAGGTTCTCGCCGTAGCCGCTGCCGCTCGAGTGGACAAGTCGGCAGCTGGAAATCAATGTGTTGGCGTAGTTTTGTGCGTAGGCGGCGACGGTGGTGTCCCATCTCATTGGCCCAACGCCGACTTGGGCACGGGCGGCGTTGTGGGCTTTGAGGTAGTCTTGTGGGGAGTTTTGAGCATGGGAGGAATGGAAAATGGTACTTAAGAAAATGAGAAGTGAAATTTTGGTGAATGCCATTTTGTGGGGTTTTTGGTATTGGAGAAATGTAGGTGGTATTGATGAGTTATTGAGCTAAGTGACAATGAAGATTATTTATAGAACAAGAAAAAGAAAAAATAGATAGATGGTGATTGCACATATCTTCAATGGACGATTTATTCATTTGGGCAGCCTAACAAAACAAGTTGTATTTTATATAGTATACAAAAGTCATTTAAAATTTAACACTATTTATATAAATTAAATGCAACTTATTTATATATATAGTCTGCCCATTTAATTTTCAATTGCCTGGAATTCAAATTGAGAAATATATATATATATATATATATATATATATAATCTAGTCCGGGATCCCGGACTCTATATAATCTGTGCAGACTGTACAGACATGTTTTGATATAGGCATCCAAATCACACCCAAAACACTGTATTATGTAAAAATTCCAGTTCCATAATTTATTTTTATTTTATTTTTTAGTTGTTTCAAAAAAAAAAAAAAATGGTCCGTATTTTAGGACCTGTCCGAGAGTCCAGACAGGATCCTATATATATATGCAGTGACACTTTTATATATACGTAATTATTTTAGCATCACTTAAGACTTTAATATTATGATGGATATATTTATTTTTTACTTTATGTATTTGTATCAATTTTTATGACAAAATATTTATATATATAGGGTCTCCATCCACGATGAGCCGGTTGTTGGGGAGCAACTTATTTTGGCCACCGCTATAAGCTCTCTAAAAACTATAAAAAAAATTTGTCCAAGGCGGGTAGAGCTTGTGGCGGTGGCCAAAATGGGTTGCTCCCTCAACAACCTAAGGATTCTTTGTGGATGAAGACCATATATCATCGTGATAATAGTTCTTTGTGGCAAACTAATTTCTTCCGTTACTAGTCAGTGTCAATGTGGCGATGTTCTTAATTTTTCTGCCTCTGCGCAGTCAGTAGCGGCGATCAATCAATTCCAAAATGCCCCTTGCTTTTTAGTTCACCTGTCGCGCGCATGAGCTAGTAGCTGGGCTTCCCACTTTATTGAAAATGGGATATATATAATTCTAATATTCACATATTATTATTCTAATGCTCTTTCTTTGAAAAGTTGCTCTTTCATTGAAAATGTGAATAGAGAATTATTAGAATTCTCTGAAAAGTTGCTCTTTCTTTGAAAATGGTATATATATATATATATATATATATATATATATATATATATATATATATATATATATAATTCTAATATTCACATATTATTATTATTATTATTATTATTATTAGGTCTAATAATAAAATAAAATATTAATATTAAACAACATAATAAAACATAAGATGTTTTATTTTATATTTATTTTATTTTATTATTAACTAATAATAATAATAATAATAATAATAATGAATATTAGAATTAGAATATTGTAACTTGTAAGAAAAGTGAGAAGCATGCCTACTAGCTCATGCATAGAGGTGAAATAAAAGTAAGGGGGCATTTTGAATTGATGACGCATGCTACTACTGTATGTAGCTAGGAGAGAAAGTTAGTCAAACATCGCTACAATACTGACAAAATGCAGAAAGAAGAAATTAGTTTGCTCACAAAGAAATCTGAAGTTACTAATGATCTATATATATATATATATATATATATATATATATATTAGGTCATCTTTGAATTCTTTTGAAGATTAAAACATTTCATTCAATTGAACACCTCTAGTTTAAAGATTTTGTAAGTTCATTGATATGGTAGAATTTTATAAGAGCATGTATAGTAATTTTCTTATCTTTTATCCCTAGTTATTGAGTTATAATTATGCGGGATAAATAAGGATTTAATTTTTTCACTTTATACCCAACATATTCCTTATATTGATTCTTTAAATAATAAAATTTTAAAATTTAAAGTTTCAACAGTCAAAAAATGTGACCGTTGACTATTTGACGTTTGTATTGGTTTTATGCGTTAGAGCTTATAATAAATGTAATATACTACATCCTCTTATTTTTTAATTATAAAATCGTTATTAATTTATTAATTTTTTTTGAATTAATTTTGATATATTTTTAAATTTAAAATTAATATAAATTTAATCAATACATATTGTAACTTATTTAGAAAAAAAATACTATTACTTATAAAATTTATTAGTTTTACAATTCTCAGTAAAAATATTAAATTTGAGAATTAAATCAAATTGACTTATAAAATTAATAATAATCTTATAATTTATTTATAAAAAAGAGTATAATTTATCAATCGTATTCCTTTGTAAAATAACTTTTATTTTATTTTAAATTTTAAGTAATTTATGAAGTGAGTATTGAATAGATTGTAGTATGCAAATGTACATAAGATTAATATTAACTTTTAAAAAGTTAATTTGTGATATTTTTAAATTTCAAATTAATATGATTCATTTAAATTTTGAAAATAATAAATTTTATAATTAATAGCACTTTTATAATATTTATAATTATATGGACAAAATTAAATAAATTTATATCAATTTTAAATTGAATACGTTTGAAATTAATTTTTAAAAAATAAGTCAATATTAATTTTATAATTTGAAAATGAAGTAGTACAAAAATTATATGACAATAATGTCAAGATGTGTATGATTAATGAGTGAAATGTTATTTTGCTTATATAGAGAACAGTCTTTTGACTCCCTCTTTTTAGAGAGTAAAATTCTTTATACATATTAAAATAGAGAGTTAAATAAGAATAAAGAAACTGTTAAATAATAATTTATTAATATATTTTTTAAAATTAAAGATAAAAAATTTATTAAAAAAACTGTTGGTCAAATATTGAGGAAATATTACCTACTTAATTAGGCCTAAAAGACGGGCCCGCCTATGTATTTTATCATTTTACGTGCCATCAATCTCTTAGCCGCCGGTAGCCTCTTCCCAGTCCATGATTTGGATAAGATCGGGAGAACTTAAGATTGCTTTTGTAGTACTTTCTGATAGCAGATTCTCCGTCTTCAAATTTTTCGTCCTTTCATTTAAATTTTGATATATATTTTTTTATTTAATTTTAGAATTAATTAGTGTTAAATAAGAGATTAAGTATCAAAATTTAAGTGAAAGAACACAAAGAGACAGAGAAATTGAAGACAGATGATCTGCTTTCAGTACTTTCTACCTCCCTTCTTTTTTATTTCTCGTTTTATAGTGGGAAATTTGTTTTTTTTATTTGTTATTTGTAAATTTCAAAAGAGCATTAATGAATTATTTTTTTCATACTATTCATATATTAAATATCAGTTTGTTTCTCCTTCATCTTTTTTAATAAATTTTAGAAGGGGTAGTATTGAGATTTTATAATTATTTTGGTCAATCAGACAAAATATTAATTGTATTTCTTATTTTTTGTGTTTTTTTTAAAACGACAAGTAAAAAGAAATAGGGAGAATATTCTTTTTATTTCTAATTATTTGACGTTTTAAAGCTTTGTACAATTATTAAAGAAGTTAATTACTCCACTAAAATTGTTATGTATTATCAAAGAGCTCTTCCATTTGGGGTCAAAATATAAATACATGAAATTGTAAAATACTCGTATTCAATTTTTTTGTCCGTATAGAATTTTTCATTACCAAAAGCACCATTTGCACAAGAGTTATTCTATGAGTACATCATAATTGAATATGAGTACTTTATAATTTTATATATTTGTATTTTTAGGGTATAAAAATATAAATATGTGAAATTATAAGGGTCATCTTAAATGAATTGTGTAGACTTCTCTCTCCAAAATAAATTAGGAACAATAGAGAAAGAGAGTTATGGTATGGATAAATTAAAAGAGAGAAAATAGTCTTCGAAAGATGATAGATAATTAGTGACTATTGATGTTTAGGGATAATTTAAGAAATAATGTAATTAATATATCTTGAAAAATTATAAACGTCAAATATATAAGAATAAATAAGGATGAATTACATATTCTATTATATTTTTAAAAAAAATTACAATAATAGTGTACTCATAAAATCTTTACACAATTTATATAATTTCATATTAATTTACAATATTAGTGCAATTAGGATTCCTTAATTTAGGAATTAATTATCCCACTCTTCTTTTTTAATTCAACGTATTCTTTCTTTCTATATATATATATTTTTATATGTTGAGTCTCTTTGCAATTTAGACTCCATCTCTATTTCGACTTCCGTCGCAAATGACAAGCGATAATGCGAGATATTCGTCAAAACCTTAGCTGGAAAGACCATAACCTCAGGCGTTGAATCTTACGATACGATCGATAATGTGAAGGCGAAGATTCAAGATAAAAGAAGGAATTCATAGAACCAAAGTAGAGGCTCATTTTCGTAGAAAGAAATGACTTTCGAGGGGCGGAGAACCATAGCCAAACTACAACATCGAGAAAGAGTCCACCCTCCATTTGGTGCTTCGCCTCCGTGGCGGGTAAAAAGCGGCGAAAAAGAAGAAGGCGATTCGAAGCAAGAAGAAGATCAAACACAAGGAGAAGAAGGTGAAGCTCGCTGTGTTGCAGTTTTACAAGGTGGACGAAAATACTGTTAAGGTTTGGTTACCTTGGTATTTGAAAATACTGTTAATGTTTGGTTACCTTGATATAAAGGTTTCAAATACTGGATGATGGCAACCAAGCATTCATACTAAGGTAACCAAACTGTTATACCAAGGTAACCACTCAACCTCCACACTTTCAATTTTTTCTTTCTTAGTGCAGTTTGGTAACAAACCTTCAGATCAAGATAAATAAACCTTCATACCAAGTTAACAAAACCTTCATACCAAGGTTACCAATTCACATCCACATCTGCAGTTTTTCCATAGTGCAGTTGGTAGCTGAACCTTCAGACCAAGGTAACCAATTCAGTTTTATTAAGTTACCAATTTCGTTTGAATGTGATGCAATTGGTAGCCAACCATTTATAGAAAGGTAACTATTTTAGTATTTATGAGTAACAAATTCACTTCTGTTGAATATATATATATATATATATATATATATATATATATATATATATATATATATATATATATATATATATATATATATATATATATATACTTGCTTTTACAAATTCACTTCTGTTGAATATATTTATTTTATCTTGATTTATTGCAAACCACAGGAACCTCCTATCAAAAGGCAGCGGACTGTGCAAGTTCATTATATTTTCCAGTACACAAATCAAGTATGAGAGAGAAATCTGAAGTTATTTTAGAGAATGAAAGTTGCAGATTCAGATCTGCTATGAACGAGCTAGATGGAATTTGTTAGTTACAAAGGACAGTGAAAATATGGAAAGGGAGATGAAGATTTGAATTTGAATATTTGAATTTGAATTATTATTTTGAATTTGAATTTGTTTTTGTTGTTAGATCCCAAATATTTAAATTTAAATTATTAATTATAGCAGTTAATTCTCCTTGATTTTAAGTTTCCTTATTAATGTGAATTGTACTATTTTTGTAATATGAGTCCTAATTACACTCTTTTTGTAATTATTTGGTTGATGCACTATTCTTGTAATTACTTTCTATTTGTTGTATACTTATGTAAAGAATCCTAAAAATAACTCTCTAAAACACCAAATAATTATGAACGAAGGGATTACTAGAAGAGTAGAAGGTTTTAAATAAATTTTGTATATTACTCACTCTTTTTCATAAAAATAGTTCTATCTTTGATTTCTTCTTGGTCAAAGATTAAATTAAATTTGAATTTATTTATTTTGATTAATGCAATAATTTATTCTATTTAAAAATTATTTCTAAGTATAAAAGTGTTGTTTTAAAATTTAAAATAAATTCACACCACAATTTAAATTTAAGAGTTTGCAAAATTAATTATGATCATTGATCAAAGTAAAATGTAACTAATTTTATTCCTTCAATCTAAAATCTAAATGTATATAACATAAGCCACACTTTTTACTTAAATAACATTATTTTTCTCTGATAATATTTTTCGGCTTTCCAAGAATTGAAGTTTAGTTAAAATTGTCAAATATAAACCTAAGTATAAATGTGGAATAATAATATTGATGCATCCAATTGAGAATTTTGTATTTGATTCGGTTCCATCAAAAAGGCAGTAAAATGAACCGATCAGCTCGGATTCAATTCGTACTCGCTCGATTAAATGTTCAGCTCGAGTTTAACTTGAAATATAAATGATTCAAATATGAGCAAATTTTAAAATTTGATAAATTACTCGAACCTCTTCAAATTATAATTTTTTATTGATACTCGGATCATATTCGCTCGAAAAGTTCAAACTGCTCGAGTCCGATTAGAGATCGTGCTCGACTCGATAACTAAAAGAGTCTCAATCAAACCTTATTTCATACTCGATAAAATTTTAAGAACTAAATCAGAGTAACTCAATAGTCAGCTCGACTCAGTTCAATTTCACCGACCCCCTAAAACTTTCATCCCTCCACCCAGTCTCAATTTAGTATATTTAAGTTAATGTTGTTATTTCTCTGTCCTTAAAAGGATGTATTAAATATATTTTTTATATAAATAAAGAAAAGTAAAAATAAAAATAAAAATAAAAAAAGAGCAAATTTGTTTTTTAAAAATTATTCTTAGTTGTCTTACAAGATTGCATAGTGATGATTTCTCTTTCTTTTTTATTTGTATATTAGTGAGCCAACTAAACGATATATTTATCTTTTATTTTATATATTTATTATTATTTTTAAAAAAAAATTAATTTTAAGTGACCTTTCAATCCTTTTGAGGATTGAGGGAATAATTAGGCCAATAAAACCGGCCGCCTATGGATTTAATCATTTTACGTGCGAACATTCTCTTATAGCCGCCGGTTGCTTCTTCCCAATACCTCCTCCCTATGGTGATTTGGATAAGATCTAAGGAACTTAAGATACTTGCCTTTTTTTGCTTTTAGCATATACTAGAAGGTGTTAAATAAATTTTGTATATTATTCACTCTTCTTCACAGAAAAGTTCTATTTTTAATTTTTTTAGTCAAATATTAATGTAAATTATTTTTTTGATTAATATAATAATTTATATCATAAACTATTTAAAAAAAATCTGTGTATAAAAAAGTGTTATTTTAAAATTAAAATAAATGTACACCACAATTTAAATTTTAAGAGTTTGCAAAATTGATTACGATCAAAGTAAAATGTGACTCTTTTATTTAAACAGAGATTATATATGGTTATTTGAGTGTTTTAACTTTTTGGTGATAATAAACTTAGTGATATTATTCTTTAAATGGGATTTTCATTTGAATTTATTTTTTTTTGGGCAAATGGACTGCTCTTAGTGAAATGTAGAATAGAGAAAGTCATGTGACGTCCCTAAATTCGGGTACTTTTAAACTCTTGATCTAGTGCTCCATAGTACTACCTATTCAAACATTTTTTAACGACATGAATATAATCTATGTATTATTACAATTTGTCTTCGTCTATTCCTATGTTCTAAGACATTTACATCTTTACATACAGTCTAATATTACAAATTTAACATAATATTATATCACAACATGCACTTCTACACGTAAATCTTTTTTCTTATCGTATTCATTTCTCTTAACCTCTTTTGACCATTCAGGTCCTTCTATTTTAACTACAAAAATTTTGGACATTTAATTGTTCAACAAGTATAATAGTTGATAAAACAACATTTTCAAGAATAAAATAATATTCTTCTTAAGTCTTCAACAATTGAACAATAATCGTGAAGTCACTCGAATAAATAGGAATTAACTTATATTCCTATCATTTAACATCTCTATCACCATATTAAGAGAAAATATTTTCTAACTTTCTTACTAAGAGGTAATTTGGATCTTGAACTCTTTCTTCTTCTCATGAAGGATAAACAGTGCACGCTTAAACCGACATAACATGGAGTAATTATTTATTCATACTTACTGAGGTGTCGTTCAGACTTTTTATCTTCTCATAGTTATTGAGAGAAAATATTCTCTTCATAGCACTTTAGAATTCAGCCTATTTTACAGATATACATAAGTAAAAATAATCACATTCTCAAGATATGTATAAGAACAACACAAATATAAGTTTTCAACAAGATTAACAATATAGTAAATTGAGTGGTTCTCCATCCAAAAACTTAAGAATTAGTTCTCCGTCTCATCAACACTATTACAATTGTCTTCCGATGCGTACCACTTCTGCGATACTTCTACACTGCAACAACTGTTCTTCAGAGAGTTAGATCGGTTTCCTAACACATGTTAAATCTCTGCTCATACAAAATATTTGTTCAACTCAATTTCTAACATGCTAACAGCTAAAAAGCACATTATTGCACAAATAGATTTCGCCCCAAAATAACTTGGTTTGGATTAGCTCTACTTAATACCAATGATCTTCAAAGAATTTTCAATAATTCAACTTCTCATCTTAACCTCTGTCTAGCCAAAACAATTAGCATAGACATATTTCTTAACATATTTCGCTAATAAACGAAACATAAAATATTGAACAGTTTCATTTTTTATAACTTTTCTTCTTAGGTTTGCACATAAGTGTGGATTTTGGCCTAACATGTTATTGCACATAACAGTTAGCAAACACTTCATTGCACGGGGTGCAATCATATCAAATGCTACTCACATAACACATTATTGCACGGGGTGCAATACATACGAATATTTGCCCAAGTTATTTGATTTGACACTATTAGCTTATCACAATTCAAGAATTATTTCAATTCATATCTCAACAATAAATATTCCGATTAGAATAGCTCAACAAATCGAGTTATGCATAATCAAATGACAATAACTTTACAGTCTAAATGAAATTTTACAGTCTAAACACATGTCTTGCACAAAATAATAATATTTACAAGGGCATACAATACTTGCATTCAATACAATATTTGAATGAATTTAAAACTTGCAACAAGTACATCAAACTTGTACAAAATCATAGACAATTGCAAAACGCATAAAGTTTGCACATTGTACGAAAAACTTGCATTCAACACATAAATTGAATGAAAGTGTTGAATGCAAGTTAAGATACTTGCTCAATTACAAAATTTGAGTAAGTTTAATTAGAAAACTTGCAAATATACGTAATTTAGACAAGAGTCAGACCAAAAACTTGTCTGATCGCGATTTATCGAAATGTTACCAATTCCTCTTAATTTGAATAACACACACACACACACACACACACACACACACACACACACACATATATATATATATATATATATATATATATATATATCATTACCAATTAGTCACATAATGATGTCCATATTGATTTATTTTATATTATTTCATCGTACACGATGCTTGTGTTTTATAACCTGACACATCTTAAATCATACCCTTATTTCATATTTATAATTTTTCTTTTTATTCGAATCAAAACATTAAACAATGTCTCAAACACTTGTCACGACGTCGCGAAGATCGAACGTCCGCACGCCTGACTTACCTACGTGAACGCCTAATTGACGCATTTATCTGTTGATGTTGCAACAAGACTAATTTACTTTGGGGATGACAACTGCGGTATCATCCTTGCAAAAACATTTCCAACTTTTGTCGATTTTGACGCACCTACTTCCTAGCTTCATAACTCACTCATCTAAAGTCATAATGAATTCGTTCTTAAGCCATTTTTTTGCTCATAACATAAAATACGAAACCCCCAAAGGCCATAATTTTTTAGCTTCATTAACAAGCCAAATAAATGGCTTAAAAATCCTTCAAGACCTAGGTTTTTCTATATAACGATTCTAACATCCATATTTCAACACTTAGTAACTTACATATCCGAAGTCAAATTGAGTTCGTTCTTGAGCCTACGACTCACTTATTCTACGTTCTATCAAACCCCGAGAAAATCAAAATTTCTCAAAAATGATAACTAGCCACAAAATTGGCCTGAAAGTCCCCCTAGACCTAGGTTTTCAACATTTGACATAATTCACTAAAAATTTTGTCATAACTTCGTTTTAGCATATTTTTTCTCCGTTCCACTTGGGTTATCTTCATAACTCATAAAATCACGAAACCCTCTTCTTGAAACTTAATAACGACCTACGCACAAAAAATTATTCATTCCATCCTTTACGCATAGGTTTTCATTTTAGTTTTCGTTCAATTTTAATGTATATTACCGATGGTTTAACATATATAACTACCATCACAACTACCTTATTCTTCCGGATCCATCATGATTCTCAACAACACAACAAAACAACAACCACCACAACAAGCAATATATATCTATATAAAGCTTGTAAATGATTTTAAAAGTAAGGTTTATGAAATACATTATTAGTTCTCTTCTTTCTTGCTTAGATGATGGTTTAAATTGCTAGCTTCCTTCCTCTTCCTTGCTTCACACGAGCCTTCTCTCTCTCTCTCTTTTTATCTCTCAATTTCTTTAGAGTTTTTCCTCTTGAATTTGTGAATTGGCAAGGATCTAAGAAGAAAATGGCTTCTATTTATAATAATTGTTTGAGTTAAAAGTATACTTGTCATTACACCCTCCAAGATTTTGGCTCCAAGTTTGCAATAGTATGACTCCAAGTCATCAATTCACTCAAACCCTAGGCTCAACCCTAGATTAACCCTTGGCTCAACCATTAACTTAACACTAACCCATCCCTTTAGTCAAAATATCAATTTTAACTTTCACACCTTTAAATAGTAATTACTATTAGAGAATTAAATACAACATATTGTAATATCCTTGTAATTAAGTGTAATCACATAATTCTTGCAATTAGTATCCTTGTAATTAATTGTAATCTCATAACTCTAACAATTAGTATCCTTGTAATTAGTTGTAATCCCATAATTCTAGGATAGTTTCCTAGTTAGGTACTTAGGCAACACTCAATCTTGTGTGTGTGTGTGTGTATATATATATATATATATTCTTAATCAATGAAAAAATCAAGTCATTGTTTCTCAATATTTCTCTCATTATTTTCTATATGGTATCAAAGCTCCCACGTTCCTGACATGTTTCTTCCTCCCTTGTTTTTTTTTCTCATAGTTCTTCTTCAACCATAATGGTTTCCGAAGACACTTCTGCATCTTCCATTGCTTATACCACCATTCAAAATACCCAAGACCCAAATAATCCACTTGTTACCATAAACACTTCAAACATCACAAAATTGACCACCACCAATTACATCACATGGAACCTCCAAATCCGAAGTCTATTAGAAGGATATAATTTTTATGGATTTCTTGACGGGTCTCATCCCAGTCTCACAACAACAGTCACTGCTAATGGTAAGTCTGCTCCAAATCCAGCTTACACAACATGGAAGCTCCAGGATCGTCTTCTCTTCAGTTCACTCCTTGGTGCAGTTTCTCTACCTATTCAACCTCTTCTTGCCCACACTACTACCTCTCAAGAAGCCTGGACCACCTTGGCTAACACCTATGCCAAATCATCCCGTGGTCACATCAAAAAAATTAAGGACCAATTGAAACACTATCCCAAGGGATTCAAGACGATCTCTGAATGTATGCAATTTATAAAGAATAGGGCTGATAAACTTGCTCTTCTTGGCAAACCCATTGATGAAGAAGATCTTATTGATAAGATTCTTGATGGTCTTGGTGAGGAATACAAAGGAATTGTTGACACAGTTAATGCACGTAAGACACTCATCTCCTTTGCTGAAATTCATGAAAAACTCATTAACAAGGAGGCATCTCTCCAACAATCACATGCACCACCATCATTCCTTCCGGCCACCGCCAATCCGATCAAAAAATGCAACAATTACTCTTGGCGACCTTCTCCCCTTCCTTGGCGTCCTTCCACAGCCACCTTTCACAATCAAGGACAACAATCTAATGTTCCTCGTAATGATCGACCTCCACTACGTCCATATCTTGGGTATTGCCAAGGTTGTGGTATTCAAGAACACACTGTCAAAAAATGCTCCCTTTATCGTCTTGTCAACGCCCAATCCTCGTTGGCTCCATCGACATCACGTCCACTAGCTCCGCGTCCTGCTACTCCATGGCAACCGCGAGCACACTTTGCATCTCTTGAGAACACCAACACTCCCACCCGGCTACTTGATAGTGGGGCGTCACACCATGTTACCACAGACTTGAGTAATCTTTCATTTCACACTCCTTATGCAGGGTTTGATGACGTTATGATCGGTGATGGCTCGGGTCTTCACATTACCCATACTGGTTCCATCACACTTCCTACTCCTACTCGCACCTTTAATTTACATAATATCCTTTGCATGCCTAATATGAAAAAGAACCTTATTTATATATATCAATTTTGCAATACAAATCATGTTTTTATTGAATTCTCACCCACTATTTTTCATGTGAAGGACTTGAGCACGGGGGAAATTCTTTTAACGAGAAAGTCTAAAGATGGTGACTATGAGTGGCCAACCTCCTCTCCACAATTATCGTCTCCGCTCATTGCTTTTTTTAGTGTCAAGACCACTTCCTCTGAGTGGCACTCTAGATTAGGTCATCCATCATCACATATTCTGCAGCATGTTATGTCAACATTTTCTGTGAGACTCCGAATTTTATAAAATAAAAGTATTCAATTTTGATATTTTGGTGAATAGTTAAATTGATAAAAGTTTAAAGTTAAGGGTGACATTTAAAAAAAATTTCAAAGTAAGTGATGATGAAGTTTTGTTTTATTAGCTCAATTATTGCTACAGTAATTGTTGCATCATATATCTCATATTATTGATTCGATTATTGTCACAGTATCATCTGCTTTATATGATATATTATTAAATCAATAATTGAGACGACAAAGTTATTCATATTATTAAATTGCAATATTTACAATGTCTAGAAGATCTGCCAAGGAGAGGTTTGGTCACCTAATTGCGCGCCAATAAGGAGAAATCCTTATTGGAAAGCCCCCTCTTTCCTGGGAACGACCTGGTTGTTAAATATTGTGAGTTATAATATTAATGATGAATAAGTTCGTGTTGATTAAAGATGAATTTGATAGTTCCATTGTGTTGGGATTATTGGTGTTAGTTGAAATCGACATCTATTCCGATGATAATTGATGTCTGGGGGTTATATTGATAAATCGGGTAAGTTATCAGATAAATGAGCAATTAATTGCTACTAATTCACATGTGTGTACTATTGAGTCACATTCACTTACTATTAGGGGAGTTGGTGCAAGATTGATAATACTTGCATGACTAAGTTAAAAATGGAGGTATAGATGGAGGTACTATACTGTAATTCGTATTTTCACATGTCTAGAACTATTGAGTCACATGATTGAACTATTAATTCACATGATTTACTATTAAGAGAGGTGGTGCAAGTTTGATAATACTTGCAGGACTAAATTAAAAATGGAAAAAGTTGGGGGAATTGTACTGTAATTTTTTGAGCCCCAAAACGTGCAATTATCGAAACTATATTTTTCTATAAATAGAAGCTCATTCTTCCTTCATTTCTGACCAATTCACTAAAACTATAGAGCAATTATCATAGAGAGAAATTATAGAGAGAAGCTATAGAGAGAAAATCTATAGAAGAAGAGAAGCCTGCTACCTCACTATTCAAGTATCCAGTTTCTTCTGAGGTAAGGGGTATTATTCTTTTGTATTCATGAAGAGAAATATTTTCTTTCAATACTTGTAAGAGTTCTTATTCCATTCTTCATTATTATGTTGGAACAACCTGTTTATGCGAAGTACCGCATACATGGTGAAATTCTTCTATTATTCCGTTCTTTATTATTACGCGGAATATCACATACGTGTGTTTCTGTTGGACTGGTTCTATTATTTATTATTCATTCGGAATATCACATGCATGCGTTCATGGGACACGTTCCATTATTTATTATTACATTGGAATAACATGTCCGTGCGATCTATCGCATGCATGGTGATTTCTGTTGTTATTCCATTCTTTATTATTCTGTTGGAATATCTTGTCGGTGCGTTTACGCATGACCTGGTTCCATTATTTATTATTCTGTTGGGAATAAACATCATGCATGCGATCTATCGCACGCATGGTGAATCATACATTATTCCATTCTTTATTATTACATTAGAATAACTTTTGTATATGTGGATTACCACATGCATGGTGAATGATCCTTTATATTCATTCCTTATTAAATTATGGAAATGATCTGTTTACGTTGATTATGATGAGAGTCATAATAAAAGTATTGGACTGATAAAAATCATGGGTATATGTAGTATTAGTAAGTGTTATAATGAGTTATGTTAGTTATTATGTGAAAACATGAAAGTTTCTTAGAAATCACAAAGAGTTGAAAATCAGATTTTGGTAAAAATGAAACATGAAATTCAATTGACCATATCTCCTATTATATTTCGAATTTTTGAGTGCGGTCAAGTTTTAGAGTTAGATCTATGAGTTTCCTAACTTATCCAAGTGGAATCACTTAAAAAGGATTTACAGATTTTCGTGTGGAATGATTTTAGTAAAGGATGAAAAATCTAGAAATGCTTAAAAGCTATCCATATTTTTAAAAGGGAATTTTCGGCCACTTAATTTGTGAGAAAAATTTCGGGCTTTTTTGGACATGAAAATATATGGTATAAAGTACCTCCTATCCAAAAATGAGCTCATTCTGACTTAAAATGAGCAACTTATGACCATTTCAATATTTAGGTTTTTCCGACAAAAAATGCTATAACCGGAGTTCTATAACTCCGATGACCATGAAATTTAAACTGGAAGCTCATGTTAACATTTGTAAGATCCTGCCAAGATTTGGAAATTTCTGGAGTTAACCTTGAGGTAGATAATTTCTTAAGGAATTAATTAGAAATTGATTTTTGAAAAATAGTAAATGAATTTTAAAAATTCCGAGAAAAATATATGTTCATTATGGGACTATATTCTGCTAAATCTCAGAAAAGAAATATTTTTGGGACTGATTTGGTATTTTTCATGAAAATAGTTTAGTTATGAACATATGAGTTAAATATGTTATGTGAAGTAACAAAGTTGGAAAATAGGATTTTATGGCTTGAAAATCTTATATAAGGTTTTTTATGAGGGGTTTGATCATTGGTGATTAAATCTTATGAGTAAGGCATTTTCAAATGATTAAATGCATTATTTGGTAAAGTGTAAATAATTAAAATAAATTGTTTATAAGTTTAAGAAATAATTAAAATATTGTTATAATATTAATGATATTAGATTATGAGATTATTAAGTGATTGATAACATTTGGTTATTATTGAACGCTGAATAAACTGTATTATAAATGTTTAATATTTGTCCTTTATCTCATTTAATTGAATCTTTATATCATTGTCATTATCCTCATGTTTATATTATGTTGAAAGTCATCATGGCTGTAGTACATAGATGGACTTGGTATGATTATGATTAGGGATTATTAGGGGTATAATCATGGTAGTAATGTTACAAATGATGTGGAAAAAAAGTCCCCATTGCCCGTAGTGCATTGATGGACAATTTTGGTATGATTATGGCTATGGATTCTCTTGACCAAAGGTGCAAAGATGAATTATTTTATGGCATGATCATGGTAGTAATGTTATAAATGTTGTGGTAAAAGTCATCTTTTGCGCCCGTAGTGCATAGATGGACTTGGTATGATTATGACCGAGGGATTATTGAAGATAATCATGGTATCGTAATTGAAAACACGAATATTCTTGGCCCGTAGTGCATGGATATTTTGTGGTCGTGATACTATTAATTTGAGTCTCAAGATTATTGGTTTTCTATTTGTATATCTTTGGCTTTGTAGTGTAAAGATGGGCTGTTGATTATTAGTTTTCTGATTGTATATCTTTGGCACTGTAGTGCAAAGATGAACTGTTGGTTATTAGTTATATGGTTGTATATCTTTGACCATAGTGCAAAGATGAATTTATTAGTATGATTATATGGCGAGGGAATTGTGATTTGGTATAACCATGATTTTTGATGTTTCGGTGAAGATAGGTGATGAAAATTATCTTCGTCACAGGTGCAAAGAGGAATTTAGAATCACAATTATGATTATGAGTTATTCATATGATTGTGGGATGTGAATTGTTGATTGATGTTACTGAGGATAAAACATTATTGGTGGACTTTTAACATGGAGATGATAATAGACCAGATGGTCTATTTGACTCTTATAATGGATTGCTCGTTCCGCTGCAACTACGGTTGAAAAGTTTTATCATCTACCATATGTTCTAAATCTCTGATTTATTATGGATAAAGGCTATTGATGATGTAAAATATCTTTAGTCATGATATTCTTTACTAGGCTAGTTGTGCTCACCCTTTTACTTTCATTGTTCTCTTCAGGAAATGAGAACGTAGTAGGGACTAGTCGAGGAATGGAGTGACGGTCCAGATAATAACATTAGTAGTCCTCACTATTCTGTTAAATAGTGTGATAATAAATTTAATGAGGACTCAATTGAGTGTGGATATTGTCTAGATGACAATATTTGTATTAAAACTCACAGTATATGTATTGTAGTATATTACACGAAGGTTGTATAATTAAGTTTGTATTTGTATTTTGTACCATGTATTTGGCGACTCAGAATAGGTGATGTATACCTGTTTTGGGGGCGTCACATTTTCTTTACCTTACTCTATCTCACACATGTCTCATTATAATGCATGTTTAAGCAATAAAAGTCAAAAGCTTCCATTTTCTACATCAACAATTGTTTCCTCTCATCCCTTGCAAGTTATATTCTCTGATGTTTGGACATATCCTGTTTATTCCTGTTTCATTGATCACTTTACTCGTTATGTATGGTATTACCCCTTAAAGAAGAAATCTCATGTCTGTGATGTTTTTATCCGCTTCAAAGCACTAGTAGAAAATTACTTCAAACACTCCATTGTCACTCTTTACTCCGATAATGGTGGAGAATATTGAGCATTAGATCAATTTTTGTCCCTTCATGGAATTTCTCATCTTACCTCTCCCCCACATACACCTGAACGCAATGGTTTCTCCGAACGCCGACATCGACATATTGTTGAAGCTGGTCTTTCTCTACTTACTCATGCCTCACTCCCGCTCACATATTGGAACTATGCATTTGCCACCGCAGTGTATCTCATTAATCGTATGCCCATACTCACACTTTCCCTTTCCTCTCTTTATGAGTCACTATTCTGCTCTCCACCAAACTACACAAAGCTTCGTATTTTTGGTTGTTTATGCTATCCATGGCTTCGTCCCTATCCTAGTCACAAACTTGAGTCTCGCTCCATCCCTTGTGTGTTTGTTGGGTACTCCATCACCCAAAGTGCCTATCTCTGTCTTGATCCTTCTACTTCTACACTCTATACATCCTGTCATGTTCGATTCGTGGAATCTATTTTTCCATTCAAAGTCATCTAAGTCGTCCAAGCCCCGACACACTCCCAAATTCGTGGAATCTATTTTTCCATTCAAAGTC
This sequence comes from Panax ginseng, assembly GCA_020205605.1. NCBI lineage: Eukaryota > Viridiplantae > Streptophyta > Magnoliopsida > Apiales > Araliaceae > Panax > Panax ginseng. The sequence goes on along the minus strand of CM035133.1, from coordinate 14,547,345 downwards.
ATCTAAGTCTTCCCGCTACGGTTGGACCACTTAACACACCCTCCACAGCCTCGCCCTTGGACTCGAATTCCTCTCACAGACAATCTCCGGTAGATCACTCCTCATCCTCTCTATCAGAACATTCCCCCACCACCAATAATAACCCACACAACCAACCCTCTTCTTCTTTATCACTCTCTCCAGACCTTCCTCCTCTAATAACACCCACCAACACCCACACCATGACCACTTCTATAAAACAAAATCCATAAACCAATTCAGAAATTTAATCTTACTGCTACATTGAACCCTTAACTTGAGCCGCAAACATTGAACCAAGCACTTACAGATACTAAATGGCGTCAGGATATGTCCGAGGAGTATGATGCTCTTGTGCGGAATGGCATATAGGAACTTATCCCACATAATTCCACGCAAAATCTTATTGGTTGTAAATAGATTTTTCAAATTAAACGTTTACCTGATGGCTCCATTGACAGGTACAAAGTGCGATTAGTTGCTAAAGGGTTCCATCAACGTCCTGGTGTTGATTATCATGACACATTCAGTCCGGTTGTTAAACCTACCACTATTCGCTTGGTACTCAGCCTTGCTATTAGTCGTGGGTGGTCTCTTCGCCAACTTGATGTCAACAATGCCTTTTTACAAGGTCATCACTTTGAAGATGTTTTTATGGTGCAACTGTCGGGTTTTCTTGATCGTGATACTCCCACATATGTGTGAAAGTTATACAAGGCTATATATGGTCTCAAACAAGCACCACGAGCATGGTACCATGAGCTCCGACAGTTTCTTGTAGCATCTGGATTTACAAACTCTCATGCAGACACATTCCTCTTTGTCTTCAACACTTGTGGTAATCTAGTCTATCTTCTTGTGTATGTTAATGACATAATTATTACGGGAAGCAATACCACAATAGTTCAACATTTTATTGATCTTCTTGGCAAAAGATTTTCCATCAAAGATCTTGGGAATTTGACTTACTTTCTTGGTGTTGAAGTTGTAACTACTTCTACTGGTTTACTTCTCTCTCAACGGAAGTATATCATAGATCTTCTCGTCAGACTAAATATGGTGGCGCCAAATCATCACCACTCCTCTCATGCCCACACTTACAGCTTCTTTCAAAGACTTTGCTTGGTCGATCCTTCTGAATACAAATCAGTTGTTGGAAGTCTCCAATATTTGTGTCTCACTCGCCTTGATATTGCATATGCTGTTAATAAGTTGTCCCAATTCATGCATCGACCTACTACTGATCATTTGAATGCTGTTAAGCGCCTGCTTCGCTATCTTTCTGGTACAGCTGATCATGGTCTTGTATTGCACCACAACACACCTTTATCTCTCTATGCCTTCTCAGATGCTGACTAGGCCGGTAATAAAGACGACTACACCTCCACTAGTGCTTATATTGTTTACCTCGATTGCAATCTGATATCTTGGTCCTCCAAGAAACAACGCACAGTTGCAAGCTTCTCCACTGAAGCCGAATATCGTTCTGTTGCTGCTATAGCTGCCGAGTTACGTTGGATTTGTTCTCTTTTATCTAAGCTTTGTGTTTCTATTTCTGCTGCTCTAATTATATATTGTGACAATGTTGGGGCAACTCATCTCTGTTCCAATCTTGTCTTCCATTCACGAATGAAGCATGTTGCGATTGATTATCATTTTATTCGGGATCAAGTACAAACTGGAGCTTTACGTGTCACTCATGTTTCCTCCGAAGATCAATTAGCTAATATCTTGACCAAACCTCTCCCTCGCACTCGCTTTCAGTTCTTGAAGACCAAGATTGGACTCTCCACATGAGCTCCATCTTGAGGGGGCATATTAGAGAATTAAATACAACATATTGTAACATCCTTGTAATTAAGTGTAATCCCATAATTCTTGCAATTAGTATCCTTGTAATTAATTATAATCCCATAACTCTAGCAATTAGTATCCTTGTAATAAATTGTAATCCCATAATTCTAGTATAGTTTCCTATTTAGGTACATGGGCAACACTCAATCTTGTATATATATTCATTCTTAATCAATGAAAAAAGCAAGCCATTGTTTCTCAATATTTCTCTCTCTATTTTCTACAATTACATCTCTAACCCTCAAATAAATGCTATGACGTAATTAAAAAGTTGAAAAAAATGAAAAAAAAATGTTTTTTGTGTGAATAGTATTTCACATTATTTCTCGTAAAATTTGTATTTTCTTATACGAAACGACAACACCTAAATTCCATAACGCATGTCATTTATTCGACCTTTAATAACATACAATCTCATTACGCTTATCGTTTATTACGATTTAGGTTGAAGCTCAACCATTGTTTGCTCAATATGGTATTTGTAATTTCACACGCAAGTATACGTGAGCAGCAAATAATATAGTAGCAAGTAAAGTATCGTTCCCACAAAGAATTATATCTAATATTTTTCAAATTTCAATTTCTTATCAAGCCAATCTAATTTAAACAGATAAAAGTTTAATTCATAACAAATAAATTAAACCTTTTCAAATATTAATTAATATCCATGAAAAATACAAGTAATAAAAGTTAGAGGAAAACTCATGTGAAGACATCTTCAATCGCCAAGCATCCTTCAATTTCTTGTCTCGATTGGTGTTAAAAGATTTTTTGCACTAGATCTTCAAACCTGAAGTCTAGGAGCTATTTAACATATATTTATAGGCACCCTAATTTTTCTAACCCTAAAAGGAATTAAAACACAATAAAAATTACATACACATAATCCTAATTTTAATAAACTATTATAACAATATTTCTAATTATCTTACTTTTTCAAAACTACTATTAATTCTCATCCTTTAAATCATCTCGGGGACCATTAGGAATATAACAATCTGCAACATTAATGGGAAGATTAAATAGCAACTTGGTGAGACCCGCAGAGAAAAGGAACCAAAGGAGACATTTGGCGCCAAATCCGCTCACGCGTTCAATGCGTTGAAGCAACCTAGCGCTGTTGCGCCAAGTTCAAGCGCAGCTGCACTTGCCTTTATTTTTCTGTAGTGTGGATGCGTTATTTCTGTCTGTTTTCTTTTTTTCCTACAAAATAAAATAAAATTAAAAAAATTAATAAAAATACTATAAAATAACATAAAACACTTAAAAACTCACAAATTATTAAGTTTAAAAGTACCCAAATAATAGGTATAAACCCACTCACTCTCTTGAACTCTCCCAATTGGCTTAACACGAGGGTTCGCCAACTAGGTTAATTCGTACTCTATTATTAGTCACATAACTTCCATATCTAGCAAATAAATATATAATACACATATTTATTCACTCAACACATTTACACAAAATAATATGCATAAAACTTTATTTTATTATATATATATATATTCTCCCCCTTTTTAATGATTAGTCTCTAGGAATCACAACTACAAGATTACACCACCATGTGAAGCAACCTGTGACTCACATATGTCTTTACTTTGACGACTACCTAAAAAAACACTTGCAAATCTCGAAATATTGTTTCGTTCATAAAACCTACTATACATCATAAGTTCAGGAACTTACCCTAATAATATGAGTTTAGGAACTCGCCATAGTAATATGAGTTCATCAAGAACTTACCATACGACTATGAGTTCAAAAACTTACCATACTACTAGGAATCACGAACATACCATAATAATATGAGTTAAAGAACTAGCAGATAATCCACACTGGTATTGTAAACCATTGGATTCATAATCAACTTGGTCAACAAATTTCTACAGCCGGCTTAGCACATTACGTTGTTCTCATTATGTTTATCTTCAATTGATTATTAACCTTTAATCATCATACATTAAGTGTCTAACAATGCTTTAACAATGTTATATTTACACCTTAGTTCATTACTAATGAGCTATCTTTCATTCTATACTTGTAAACATTCTTGTCTGTCGAAACTCTAAGACTGGCGCCGCGGCGCCACACTTAGCTCTTCATCTCGAGCCGTGGCGCGAGTTAGCAGTAGCTAATGACACTGTGCCCGGCGCTGCAGAGCCAACATTTGGCCTTGGGTTGGCACCGCGGCGCCAACTCTGTGCCTTAGAAAAATTTACAGCTTTTAAAATTTTGTGAAACTCCCGAACGCATAACTTCTTCGTTATAAGTCCGAATTGGCTCGTTCAAAAGCCTACGGTTCACAAATTACATACTCTACACGTTCATGCAAGAATTTTATCTATTTGACTTCGTTTGCTAAAAATTCACCTATTAGTTCATTTTTAACGAAAACGATAAACGTTCGTGAACGTTTAACGCTCGTTTCTTTGTTCTAAGTCGGAATTCGGTCATTTTCGAGTCCGCAACTCTATAATGCCAAATATGACTTGTCTCCATCGAAAACCAATGTTTCCGAGTTCAAACACAAAATACGACTTCCATTCCGAGAATTTCACGAATTTGACGCTTAACGTCCAATCGTGTGAATTCCGGCATAACTTCGTTACTAACGATTTGATCATTGTTCTAAATGGATTCTAACCATACATGCATATTAAAACCTGATATGCTATCTTGTCTTATAAACAGCTTACATCCGTTTTACTGGATAATATTCCTAAAACGGATACATCACATAGTATGTAACATTTATACATTCCCTAAGACTAAACTATGTAAGTCTTTTTGTAGGGAAGCAATTGACCCTGTTTCCCGTTCAAAGTCCAAAAGGGCATTAAGCCCACAGCCAGACATGGATAAAAGTGCCCATCCTGATCCTACTCCTGTCTCTCGCGTAAAAGTACAAACTTCTTCTTATAAGCATACTCTTGCTTCTGTCCTTCTTCTTTGAGTTCCCACGTAGTTTCTTCGGTATTGTGGTTACTCTATACTACCTTCATATAAGGTCTTATCTTACTATTCAAAACTTGGCTATTTTCTATCAATTATCTGAACATGAAATTATTACTTCTCAAAACTCTACATTTTTAAACAACTATATGCGTTTTGGTTTGACACTAACTTGTGTCTGTTTTGACACCAACTTGTGTCTTGCGCTTGGATTATTTCTTCATATTTGTGTTTTCTTCTAAAATGTCAATTAAAAAGAAACAGATAGATTATAAACAATACAATAATTTTATAACAAAACCTGTGTTTTGCACGGGATCACAAGTAAGGATGGTAATTTGTCCTGTTTCCACAGTGATCCCCGTGCCCCGCCCTAAATGGGGACGATGATTTTGACTCTGATTGGGGATGGGACCGAGGATGGAAAATCACTGAATATTATTTATTGGAATGAGGAGGGAATGGTATTTGTTTCCCCCGTCCCGTATCCACCCCCGAATAATTATATACTAATTAAATTAATAGTTATTATATTCTATTATATATATATATATATATATATGAGGAAGGATCAAGAACATTCCCCTTAAATAGCATTCCTCCTTAAATAGCACTATTTTATTAAAACTACGTCGTTTTGTAGTTTCTTTTAAAAAACAAGTGGGGCCGCAGGTAGCATTTTTATAACTAAAAGAAAAGCAAGTTGAACCACTCTCTTTTAAAAATCTCCAAAACGAAGTAATTTTAATAAAAGAGTGTTATTTAGGAAGAAATGCTAGATAAGGAGAATGCTCTTGATCCTTGCTATATATATATATATATATATATATATATATATATATATATATATATATCACATAATTAAAATGTCTTTGTTCGTGTGTATATATTATTATTATTTAATTTTTCTTAATTTTATTATTATGCATTAAAATATAATTAATTTTCATGTATGTATTATTATAAATATAATTAAAATTAATTATTTTATTTAAAAAAATTACAAAATATTAATCCCGCGATATAAATTTCTCGTGGGGGTTTAAATTCTCCGTGGGGATAAGGATGTTTATTAAGTTTTAAATCCGGTATTATTATGATGTGATTTCCCTAATTGATACTCGTGACTCCTTTCTTTTCTTCTTTCCTTACTCTCCCCCGTGAACCATCCTTTTCGTCCTTCTTCCTCTCTTGCATTCTCTATATAAAGGGATGCTACTAAATGAAAAGTAATAAGAATTCTCTGAAGAATTTCTCCCTCTTTTCTCTTGCTTAATCTCTCTAAATTTATGCAGCAATTATAAGAGTATCTTTATACACTTTGCTAAAGTTTTATAACACGTTATCGAAGACGAAGCTCTACAACCAAATCGAGACAAGAAAATTAAATTCTTGTAATTTATTATTATACTACCGGTTTGGCTATGCCACCAATAGTATAATGTTATTCTTACAATTGGCCTGGCTTTGCCACCTATTATATTCTTTAACTATCAAGTTATATTTATGTTTTATTGTCCATTTTTAAATTATGTTATTTACAGAGGTACTATCTATCCTTGTTGATCTTACAAGACTTAGTGGGAACTTTTTTACCGCTTATTAAATTATTGGAATAACTCGATCGTTGTGCGATTACTATCGCATGCCCAGTGAATTTCGTTGTTATTCCATTCTTTATTATTCATTTAGAATATCGTGTGCGTGTGGATTACGCATGACCGGTTCCATTTTTTTATTATTCATTGGAATATCATATGCATGCAGATTACGCGTGACTGGTTCCATTCTTTATTATTCTTCGTTGGAATAACTCGTCTCACGAACTACCGTATGCATGGTGAAATTCTTCGTTATTCCATTATTTATTATTACATTGGAATAACACATGTCTATGTGAACTACCGCATGTCGGGTGAAGATCCATTTGCATTATGTTAATAACATAAATATAAGAATATTTATATTTGCATTTTATCACCACTTGAGGTCGTGACTTAGTTTATTTTTCTATATCATACATGCAATTATTTATTGTTTTAATAAATAATAATTGTGTTTTAACCGAGAATAGATGGCAAACTTGGCAAAAATAGATTTTCTATTTTGAAAATCTCTGAGAGACAACTATTTGGCTTGGGCACTTGATGCGTAATTGCACCTTAGTGCAAATGAGTTAGAAAAGACCATTGAATCGGGAAATACATCAACTTCAAAGACAAAATGCAAAAGCTATAATTTTTTCTTCGTCACCATATTGATGAAGGATTAAAGAGCGAGTATTTAATAAATCAAAGATCCTTTATCTTTATGGACACAACTGAAGGAAAGATTTGATCACCAAAAATTGGTTGTTCTCCCTAATACCAAATTTGAATGGCTTAATTTAAGGCTACAAGATTACAAATCAATTACAGAATATAGTTCCAATGTTTATAGAATAACCTCTACTTTGGCTTTGTACGGAGATCTAGTTTCTGAAACCCAAATGTTAGAGAAAACACTCTCAACTTTTCATCCCACCAACATGATTCTGTCACAACAGTATAGACAAAGTAAGTTCACAAAATTCAGTGACTTGTTGTCTATCCTCCTTGTTGCAGAAAAGAATAATGAATTATTGTTGAAAAACCATCAAGTACGCCCAACGGGTGCTACCCCATTGCCAGATATTAACAACACGTCATTCCAGCAGAATAAACGTGACAAGAGATGGTCATATAATAAGAAGTCTTGGGGACGAAAGAATAAACGTGGCCATCATAAAAACAAATTCCAAAACCGCGACAATTCAGGCCACCAGAAGTGGCAAGTGTCTGGGTCGGGTAAAAATAAAGAAAATGAAACACAGATAAAGAACAAACTAGATGTTTGTTTTAGGTATGGGATGAATGGGCAGTGGTCGCATACCTGTCGTACGCCGAGGCATCTGGTTAATTTATTCCAGGAGTCTCAAAAGAATAAAGTAATGGAGGCAGAAACAAACTTTGTTAATCATCAATTGAATATTGTTGATGTTCCACCAATGACCAACATTGAGGAAAAGATTGTTGATATTACTGAACCTTCTGAAAGTATCTTTTGGGATATCGTTTAATTTCTTGTTTTAATTAAACACCCTGCATGTATAATATTATTAGTTTTCATTCTATATGTGGTATATGTTTTCTCATGAATAAAATTATATTTGAAATGTAACTTTTCTTATTTATGTTTTTATATGTGTTAGACCATTTTTAATGGATATGGAGGATATATGTTTAGCAGACAGTGCAACAACTCATACAATCCTTCGAAATGAGAAATATTTTTTACAACTGATTAAAGCTAAGGGAAATGTAGGAACTATCTCTGGCACATCAAATTTAATCGAGGGATTTGGAAAAGCTAGTTTCATGCTACCAAATGAGACACAAGTTTTTATTAAAAATGCTCTATATTCTAATAAATCAAGAAGAAATTTGCTTAGTTTTAAAGATATTCGACTAAATGGTTTTCACATTGAAACAACCAATGAGAATGATAATGAATATCTTCTCATCACTTACTATTTTCGGAAAAAGAATATCCTAGAAAAACTTCATTCAATTTCTTCTGGATTATATACTATGAGAATTAGAGCAATTGAGTCTCATAATGTTATGATTCCAAAAATCATAGATCCCAAATCCTTTATGCTTTGGCATGAAAGACTTGGTCATCCAGGAACTTCTATGATGCGTCGTATTATTGAAAATTCTACTGGTCATCCTCTCGAAAATAAAAAGGTTTTTCCTAGTAGTGAATTTCCTTGTGCTGCGTGTTCTCGAGGAAAATTAATTGTTCGACCATCACCAGTAAAAGTTTATAAAGAAGCCCCAAAATTCCTAAAGAGAATTCAAGGAGACATTTGTCGACCTATTCACCCATTGTCTGGCCCATTTCGATATTTCATGGTTTTAATAGATGCTTCATCTAGATGGTCTCATGTTTGTCTACTCTCTTCTCAAAATTTTGCCTTCTCAAAACTTCTTGCTCAAATAATCAAGTTACGGGCTCAGTTCTCGAATCATCCAATCAAGTCAATTCGACTTGATAATGCAGCTGAATTTTCATTAATGATTTTTAATGATTTTTGTATGACTATTGGAAACTCCATTGAGCATTCTATTCCTCATATTCATACACAAAATGGTTTAGTTGAATCTTTAATAAAAAGACTTCAACTAATTGCACGACCATTAATGTTAAGGGCTAACTTACCTACCTCAGTTTTGGGGTCATGCAATTCTTCATGTGCATGCTACCATCATTCGAGTAAGACCAACGGCTCTTCATAAATTTTCTCCTCTACAGTTAGTTCTTGGACAGACACCCAACATATCACACTTTTGAGTTTTTGGGAGTGCGGTATATGTTCCAATTGCACCTCCACAAAGAACTAAAATGGGAGTCCAATGAAGAATAGGTATTTATGATGGTTTTGATTCTCCTTCTATTATCAGATATCTTGAACCTTTAACTGTAGATGTTTTTACTGCACGTTATGTAGATTGTCATTTTGATGAATCTGTATTTCCACCATTAGGAGGAGGGAAAGTTTTAAATAAAAAACCCTCTGAAATATCATGGAATGCATCAGATTTAAATTCACTTGATCTTCGTAGAAGACAATGTGAAATTGAAGTTCAAAGAATTGTTTATTTACAAAATATTGCAAATTAAATGCTAGATGCATTTAATGATGCTAGAAAAATGATAAAGTCACATACACCTGAACTGAATACTCGAGCAAGGATAGAAATACCTATTAAAAAATCAATTCCTGGAGAATTGACGAATAAGGTGATAGAAGAATCTAAACCACGCAAGAAGCATGGAAGACCGATTGGTGCAAAAGACACTGTACCATGAAAATCAAAAGCAAATAAGGGAATCCTTGAAGGAATACCCGCTCCAGAAGTAGCACTTATTCCAAGAGTGGAAATAGCCCCAGAAGAGGTACAAACCACTCCAGAAGTAGTACATATTCCAAGAGTGGGAATAGCCCCAGGAGAGGTTCTAAATCTCAGTGAAGGGATAAGAGATGAACACCAAGAGATCTCAATAAATTATGTACATGATGAGAAAATATGGGATCGAAGCAAAGTCATGATTGACGATATATTTGCTTTCTCTATAACATCAGATATTACTTTGATTCTTGACACGGATCCTGAACCACAAAACGTGGAAGAATGTCGGAAAAGAAAAGATTGGCCAAAATGGAAAGATGATATTCAAACTGAGCTACAATCTCTATTGAAAAGAGAAGTATTTGGACCAGTAGTCCAAACACCGCTGGGTGTAATCCCAGTTGGAAACAAATGGGTATTTGTATGAAAGCGAAATGAGAAAATAAAATTGTGAGATACAAAGCCCGACTTGTAGCTCAAGGGATTTCACAAAAACCTGGTATTGATTATCAGGATACATACTCTCCAGTAATGGATGGAGTTACTTTTCGCTTCGATAGGTATGACAACCATGGAAGGTTTGGAAACACGTCGATGGATGTTGTAATAAAGATACTATATAGCTCACTTGACGTTGAGATTTATATGAGAATCCTCAAGGATTAAAATAAATTTGAATCACAAAGGCCCTAAAATCACATATATTCAATCAAGTTACAATGCTCATTGTATGGGTTGAAACGACTGGTCAGATGTGGTATAATCGACTTAGTGATTATTTAATAAAAGATGGATATATAAATGATCAAGTATGTCCATGTGTTTTTATTAAGAAATCACAAAGTGGATTTTCCATCATTCTCAGATATGTGGATGATTTGAATCTTGTAGGTACTCTCAAGAACTCACAAGAACTGCTACTTATTTAAAAGATGAATTTGAAATGAAAGATCTTGGAAAGACAAAATTTCGTTTGGGAATACAAGTGGAGCATTTAGCATCCGGAATTTTTGTTCATTAATCCACATATCTTTGAAAAGATTCTCATCTGTTTTCATATGGATAAAACTCATCCTTCGACTACCCCGATGGTTGTTCGATCTTTAGAAATTGATAAAGATCCATTTCGGCCTCTAGAAAGTGGGAAGAATTACTTGGACTCAAGTTCCATACCTAAGTCAATAATAGGTGCTCTTATGTATCTTGCAAGTAAACTGTCATACGACCGATATTATTTTTTTCTTTGTCAACTTGTTAAAGAAGATGATTCTTCTCCTACTAAGAGACATTGGGATGGGATCAAACACATTTTGAGATACCTCCGTGAAAGTATAGATCTTGGGTTATTTTATCCAAGAGATTTAACGTCGCGATTGGTTGGATATGCTGATGTAGGATATTTATCAGATCCACACAATGGAAGATCACATACAGGTTATGTATTTACATATTGTGACACGACTATATCTTGGAAATCCACAAAGCAAACCATGACAGCTAAATCTTCAAATCACTCAGAGATTCTTGCTATACATGAAGCAAGCAGAGAGTGTGTTTGGTTGAGATCAATTATTCAGCATATTCAAAAATCATGCGGATTACCATCAATCAAAGACATTCCTACAATTTCAGATGAGGATAATCTTCGCATGCATTGCTCAACTTAGAGGAGGTTACATCAAGGGAGATAGAACAAAGCACATTTCACCTAAATTCTTCTTCACACATGAGCTACAAAAGAAAGGTGATATAGATGTGCATCAAATTCAATCATGTGATAATCTAGCCAACTTATTCACAAAGTCGCTACCAAGTGCAACGTTTGCAAAACTTCGGAAAAGGATCGGAATGTGTCAACTGAAAGACTTATGACAACATTTCATCAAGGAGTAATGAATTTCTTTTGAGGGGAAGACTGTACTCTTTTTCCTTAGTCACGGTTTTTATCCCAATGGGTTTTTCCTGACAAGGTTTTAACGAGGCAGTCAATTAAGATATTTATGTAAAAGATATGTACTTTTTTTTCCTTCGTTAAGTTTTTCCTACTGGATTTTTTTAACAAGGTTTTTAATGAGACATAATCTTCTATCATATTGTAGGAAATCAGGAAAAGTATTATGATGTGATTTCCCTAATTGATACCTGTGACTCATTTCTTTTCTTCTTTCCTTACTCTCCCCCGTGAACCATCCTTTTCCTCCTTCCTCTCTTGCATTCTCTATATAAAGGGATGCTACTAAATGAAAAGTAATAAGAATTCTCTGAAGAATTTCTCCCTCTTTTCTCTTACTTATTCTCTCTAAATTTATGCAGCAATTATAAGAATATCTTTATACACTTTGCTAAAATTTTATAACAGGTATAAGGAATTTTTATAAGATCGGAGATAAATTATCTAATGCTTTTGGTTGAGAGTATTTGATTCTGGCATATTCTCTCTCTCTCTTAATTTTCTCTCTTTGTGATTGCATAAGCAATTGTGTTTCAACTTTTAAATGTGGAAATGGTGCACTTAAAAGTTTCTGCTACCTATATATTTTATGAGTAAAAAGACTTTTATAGCTGCCGGTACTAAAAAGTAGAAAGGCTTCAATTCCTCCGGTTGACTCTCCTGAATGACCATGATTCCCCTACTATTTTCAATTTTAAATTTTTGACATATTAATTAATAATGATTTGTATCCATTATCCTTGTATAAAGCTACTATATATAATTAATAATATGAATGGGATCATACAACTAGGTCAAATGCTTTCGATATATATATATATATATATATATATATATATATATATATATATATATATATATATATATATATATATATATATCTCACGATCAGTCAGATACTTTATCTTACTAATTATAGTGCTCACCACCCTTTATGCCGGACGATAAGTTTGATTCATACAACCGTCGTTTCATACTTTTAGCGACGCTTATATGTTGTCCGTCGCTAAAAGTATAGGCAACGATTTATTGTATGATCAAACCGTCATCGCCGTCCATCGCTAAAGGGGTGAGCATGGGTGAGTAAGATAAGGGGTATGCACTTGATCCTTGCTATATATATATATATATGAGATATGATCCATAGCAAGTATTTGCTATGGAGGAAATTTGGGCAAATAACATCATATCCGTCCATTCTATAAATCTAGGGCGCGGATTAAAAAATAACAAAACCCTTACGCTAGTTCGTCTAGCGTACGTTGAATTTTTTAAAGGCCCATACGCTACATCAAGTAACGGATGATAAAAAGAATTTTCGATGCCCAAATTTACTACCGTCTAACGTACGCTGAATTTTAAATTAGAAGACCAATTTGCCCTATCATATCAAATCCTGGAAACGAAGTAGCGACTGCGATTCCCCCCTTCGACTTCAGCATAAACCCTCCCTCCCTCTCTCCCTCCGACTGCTGCCGACTGTTGAAGAACCTAAACCCTCCCTGCGACTGCTTCGATATGTAATGCAATTTCAGTTCCTAAACCAATTTTGATCTGCAAAGCCTCTAAACCAAACCATAAAACCCTACTGCAGCTTTGATTATGGCAGCAATGTGGGGATTTGAAGAATAAAAAGGAGTTTAGGTTCAACGAGAGGCATGCGAATTTCAAAATTGTTTTAGTTTTCTTAATTCCTTGCTCCTACTTTTAGTATTTTAGATATCTTAGTTAATTTCCAGTCCAGTCTCAACACTAATTTCATTTTCTTTGTAATTCCAGTACCAATTTCAAATTTATATAAATAATCTCTGCCCCATTTCGTTTGTGTTGTGGTTGAAATTACTCTTGCATTCCTTTAGCCCCATAACTATTACAGGGGAGAGAGGATTGATAAATAGCAAGAAAGAAAATTGTTGATAGATGAGCTTTGCAAGCATATAGAGAAGAACATTGGAAAAATAATTTTAAAAAAAAACGAGCTTTGGGGCAAAATGGCCAAACCTATATCGAGATGGGAGATCTTGTGTCCAAATATTTCGGTAAAAAGGTGTCGAGAGTCCACCGGACAAAGCTCGGGATTAGAGATTGTTCGCGACTTGCCTATCGAAGCTCTTGATTTTCCCCAAGAAGTAATCTTTCTCACGCCGGATTAAAGTTTACAGACCAATGCTGGAAAATTATCCGACTTCTATTTAATGTTGATCTGGAGACGGAGACAGAGACAAATACATAGACGGAGATAGAGACAGATACTATTTTTTTTTATAGTACGCTACTTGGTGTAGACGAACTAGCGTAAGGACTTTGTTATTTTTTAATCCGCACCCTACATTTATAGAATGGACGATTATGATGTTATTTGCCCAAATTTCCTCTATAGCAAATACTTGCTATGGATCATATCCCTATATATATATATATATATATATATATATACACACACGATCTCAACAGCAAATCAAAAACGAATCGACTATAGCGACGATTTTTTAAACTATAGCGACGACATCAAATTTGTATGTTATTACAACGAAAAAACTCATTACTATAGCCGATTCGTTTTTAATTCAAGATTAGTTAGATAAGGAGACCATATATATATATATATATATATATATATATATATATATATATATATATATATATATATATATATATATATATATATATATATATGTGTGTATGTGTGCATAATTGTAATTTTTTATTTTTTCCTAATAGAACAAGTTGAGTAGTTTAGGAAGAAATTCATTTATAGTGCATTATTCTTAAATCTTCCCATGTTTAGGAAGAAATTTCTAGGAGGGATATATTTCTAATTTCTCTGTTCTTCACTCCTTAAAAAAATGGCTAACCAGAGACTTTTAAAACTCACAAACACTGTTAGATTCCAGAAGAAAAAACACCAAATGAAAGAAACTAAAGCCACCACGCAACTATCAAATCCACATAATGATACAACAGGCTATAAAAGCCATCAAATATCAAATCTTACAGGAGATGTACTACATCATCCTAATTACTGCATGAGTCTTAATAAGCCTCTTCTTCTAATGTCTAGCTGCTCTGAGGAAGTTGTCGAACGGGCTAGCAGGAGGCAACCTGAGAGCCAACCGCGACTCCATGGGTAGTAGAGGTCCACGAACAGGACCATCTTCACCGAGTATCTACATTAACACAAATATATTAAAAATAAGATAAATTGCAAAAGTATTTGTAGCCTCGTAAAAATGGGTTCAGTTCAAAGGAGGTTGAATATCATATGAAGTGCATAGCTTCATGGCCCCAAATTCTCAAACAAGATTGCGTTTGAAACGGAACACGTACACAAAACAGAAAAATGAGAATAGGAAGGGTAGGAAGTTAACATTAAGAACAACTTAAAAGTAATATTCACAAAGATTGAAAGCAATGGAAATTCATACAATAATGATGAAGACTACAAACTCCTCTTGCTCGAGAATAGTCAAAGGTTTCAACTAATACGCTAGGTATTACTCCCTCCATTCCACAAAAGACTACCATTTTTAATTCCTAGTCAATTTGTGAGATTTTTTTTTAATTTTGTTTAATGCAATAGTCAATTTTGGAAACTACTCGAGAAGTATTACTAAGTACAACTTGAGAAGTATTACCAAGTACAAAAATGTCGTTTATAAAACTTAATTACATTCACATCACTTTGAATTTTATGATTTTGCAAATTAACTAGAATCAAATTACCCAGTTGTAAATCTACTTAATTTAAAACTACTAGTTTGAGCTCAGGAAATTTATTAAACTTGACCTCACCTTCCTAATTGATGGCTGCTCGTCAGCAGGAAACGTTATAAGAGGAGCAGCTGCTTTCACGTAGTGATTCTCATGGGATAGCCAATTAGTGAGCTTTTTCCTTGTGTCTGTACCAAGAGCTTGACATTGGCTAGCCATGGCACTGAATGGAAGAGGTGACGTTGAGACAGATGTTCCAGCAACTTGACCAGCTACCTCAAGTGCCTGGAGGTACATTTACTGTTTAATAACACGAGAAAGCTACTACTAAGGATTAATACAAATTCGATACAAAGTAACCACATGCATTGAAGTTGGTGTAAAGACTATATAATGAAACATTAATGAATACAATGTCCAACTCCTAAAACAGGGGATAGGCTATAAGCATGAATTACCTAATATCCTCAAAGTAGTTTTTGAAATCTAAATTCTTTCAAACAAATTCATCAGCATATTGAGATTTAGTGGAAATCACTTGCATGAGATAAAAAATTAACCAAATATCAAACACTCAAACCTTGAAAATTAAAGGAACACATACACATACGTTTAATTTACCTTTAATAATTACTTGCTAGGTAAATAGAATCATTCTCATGTGAACTGCTAGTTGCAAATAAAGAATAAAACTAAGGCTCTGGCTTTGGATTTATATTTCGGATGTATAATAATGGAACTTGGGATGGGAAGGGGACAAGTTATACTTTTGCGAGAATAGGTGTAATTTAAGTCAAAACAATTACTAAATGTTAATTTAAGGACTTCTGAAAATATAAGATAGCACGACCTTGTCTGGCCTAGCATACAACATTCATGTTGCTTAAGTAATTACGCATTCAATTCAAAAATGCTTGTAACACAGAAAAGAGAGTAGAGAGAGAGTGCGATTACGGATTCTAGAAGCTGTCCAATGCTGATAATGTGAGACAAGGAAGGGGATGTAGCCAATTTGGGTATGAAACCAGTAATGTCAGCGACAGAGGATTCACTAGTCACATCATCCTCAACTGATGAATTTGTCAGAAAATCCTGCAACATAAGAAAAACAACCCAGTTTCCATAACATCATAATCAGTGCTCCCCACAGGGAGTTACATAGATGCGGCATATACCTTTTGTTTTGCTTTGTTTGAAAAAAAGATTACTCATGTATAAGGACATAACACCACTACGCTTCGGCCTGATAATTAACAGTTACATCTAAAATATTCACAAGGAATTATATAAACCATACCGCATCAAAAGAAAGGGATTCCTTCGAATGTGCAGCTGCCTGAGCATGATCTAAGTCAAGTATCGATTGTGGACCATACATGAAAGTATCATCAGGTGCAAAAGCTTCCAAAAGCTGCGGAGCTAGGTCATCTGCCTCCACCTTAGAAAAACAAAGATAGACGCAAGTATAATATATTTCACTTAACACTGATCAAACTGAGGGAGAGGAAGGTTAGAAGAAAAGTGGCTCAAAATAATCAAACAGAAACCATACCTTAGTAATGTTGGATAAACTTTGAACTAAAATATCCAATATAATCTTCTCAGATTCACAGATTTTATTCCGCAACTCAAAAAGTAATGCGGAAGCTACTTGATTATCATTTGCAGAACCAAATTCACTCAAATTAGCTTGAGGCTTTACATACACTTGGAAGTCATCACTAATATCAACATAGGGATCAACCTGAATATAAACAAGGCTAATATTGAAGCATAAAAAGTTGCAAAATACAAACGCATATGTATAACTTTAACCCACTAATTTCTCATAAAATCAAGATACAATTTACACCGCAAAAAGTATATATATATAATGTGTGTGTGTGTGTGTGTGTGTGTGTGTGTGTGTGTGTGTATGTATATGTGTATGTATGTATGTATATGTTTGTGTCATAAAAGATCTGCTAGAATGCAACACTGAATTTACATATTTAAGGATTATGCAATAAAAAAAATATTTTGACAACCACATTCAAGGTTCCTCAGTTCTCCACCACTTTTGGGCTTTCTGCATGTTACTGTGGCAGTTAAAGTTTAACCAATCCAGAAAAACAAACCATACAATTCCATTGGGAACCGATTTGAATTGCTAGTTGTTTCAAATCTTAGTATTTTAGGTATTGTGCATTTCACTGGCACTTTAAACACATTGAAATTCAAATTGTGGAAGTACAAAAAAGGATCTCCATTATCAAACCCCCAGAATATTCAACTGAAGATAATAAGAAGTCTTTGAATTGCCAATTAAAAACTCACATCACATCCAAGAGATGACTTTAGTAGATCATTCACGTGAGGAATCTGATATATCTTTGCTGCAAATTGCAACATTGAAGTTGACAAGACAAGAAGTGATCTCAGGTAAGCCGGAGGCAACATCCCTGACAAAATGTGAAAACATGTCAATTGTATAAATTCAATTTCTCCTAGTTCAATAGTTGTTTTGGACAGACAGTTTCACATACCATTGGCAGGGTCCAAGGATATTCTCCTAAGTGATAGGGGAAGCTGAAAGAAACGAACCACAAGGTTGCCATTGGAGCTCTGCAGCAAGTTAAAACAATTAAGTTGTGGTTGCAACCCTATCTATGCATGATACGCAACACCCAATATCTAGTTTAGCAAGGAGGCACAAAAAAACGAAGATGAAAACAGCACAAAAATCTCAAAAGATATTAGGTAATCAAAAGATATTACATCTTCAAGCATCCTCTCATTTAATTAAAAATTGGTGCAGCCTCCAATTACAAAACTTGCAAAAAAAAATAATATGAAGTTGACAAGAAAAGTTTATTTATCCAAAATCTTACCCTAAGGCGCGAAGAAATAAGCGCTAAGCAGAAAGAGTGAGCTATAGCTTCGATATTTGAAGGTAGATTATCTGGAAGATTTGCTTGTACGAAAAAGGCAGACAATAACTGAGTAATTTGATCCTCGTTAAATTTCATGATAGATGGCTCCTGTACCAAAAATGAAATCAGTGCTATTGAATTAGATACTAGTTGACTTATTTAGCCTTCACACTAATACCAATAAGTTACATTCCACTTCAAAAAATAAATAAATGAACACACACTACCACATTCCTAGAATATGAAAAGGAAAAAATGCTTACTGCCTCTGCCAAGCTAGTTGACCCAGCTGTCTTGTCGATGATAGAACTCAAAGTGTGGAAATTAGGGGAATTCTTGTGAGCCCATCCCTGCTTCCATTCTTCTTCAGCGTTGTCTCTTTCCTTGAAACAATCTTGAACATTAGTTCCTTGCTTTTCTACTTTAGTTCCATCCTTTTCTCTTCGTAGCTTCTCAAGTAGAGTTGCAATCGAAGCAAATGCAGATGCAGTATTGGATTGCCAATTCTTTGTGCGGGTAGAAGCATCATATCTTGGATGATTAGAACTTGGGAAGAGAAGAACAGAAAATATCTGGTGTCCTCCAACACGAACTAAAACATCTGTATGCAGCATTACTTTCAAAAGTTGAACGAGAAGAGCCTCTGGAAACACCTATGTGGAACCAGAAAGTAAATTAAACATTAAGTACCCTATAGTATCACAGAAATTTTCACGGGATAGAGAGCACTATTAGTCCATTACAAAGAAAAAAGGTCTCAAAAAATACCCACCTTATATATTACTTAATTGTTAATTAGATCCAACGACTCCTAAAAGACATAGGTGTTACTTAATTGTTAATTAGATGCAACTACTAAAAGACAGATAACAACTGCTTATAAGGAGAAATGACATGTGTTGAGGTTGAAAAAGAAGTGATAAACTGGCAAGTTGTGAGAACAAGAGTTTTCCATTTTAATATTCCCCTGCAATGTGCAGTCTCAGCTCTCAAATAATTAATTATCATGGAAGGTAAAATATCATAACTTAATTTATTATTTGTACTCATACTACGTCTGATCAAACTCAAAAGGCTTGTGTTAATATATTTCAATATAAATGAAGACTGTATAATACAACTTCATATATTAAGTTCAAAATATAGCATGCTCGCAAATAAAAAAAAAAAAGTTCAACTAAAACTTAACTCTTAATATCCTTCTAAACTAGCAGCAATTGTGTCTATCCTTCAAACCTAGCAGCAATCGTCTATCCTTCTAACCTAGCAGCAATTGTCTATCCTTCTACAGTTACTCAAGCCATATAATTCTTGCAACTTCACATATACAATGATATCAATTAGTACTATTATTTTATATTCAATTGTTTGTATTGATTCTACTTTCATAAACTAACAAAAGAAAAGTAAAGCATCTTACCTGCTTTGAATGAGAAGATGCTAATGAGATCATATCAGCAAGAACCATTAAAGATCCCATGGTTGCCTTGGCAACAGACCTAGAAGATGGCAGGTTCTCCAGGGTTATCGCCATCATATTAAATAGTGGACGTGTATCAGCAATCTAATATGAACATATAAAACAAGTAAATTAGGAGGCCCAAGAAAGCAAAATTTCTTGATAATGTATAGCATTTACCCTTTAGCCGTTTCTAAGTAAGCAATCTTCAATTGAATTTTGGAGTGTGATATTCAAGTTTAACTCTTGCTCCCCTACTGATTCAACTGATGCTTGCAGGCTTTTCCTCATATGCCTGCACAGGTCATTAACAAATCCAATATCCGAAAGTACCACTTTGGACCTAATTTGTCGAGCCAAAACAGCAGTAGTTTGGATGATGTCAGATTTAATTTTGGGATCATGTGAAACATTTTTGTGGTCCAAATGACGAACAACAGCAGTTAAGATGAACTGTTGATTCTCTGCAATATGAAGAGAAAAGCATCAGAAATTATTTTGAGGTCAAGCTTCATAACCACATTTCATAATATTGGATCAAATTTGTATGTTACTAAATGTGATTGTTCCTGTGGCGACCCCAAATCCAGGTACTTGAAACCCGAACACGGTTCTCCACGATACCATTTCTTTAAGCTGAATAATACTAAATAATAATACATTCGAACTTAATTTACATACATCAAAGTTTACTTCCTCAGGTACGTGACCTTCAAATACATTCCTTACAATACCTGACAATAGATTCCATTGTCTTACTAACTATAACCATTAACTCATAATATAAACTCATTCGAATGCCTTTCCTTTCCCTTGTTCGTGTACTCGAGCCTTCAAAGTTGCTTATACATAATCGAAAACATTTAATTTAAACAAGGATGAGCATTTGAGTGCCCAAAGAAGTAATAGCAATTATATATATAAGTTTGAAAGAATATAAGTATTCTCTTTACATAACACTTCAACAACGAATCAAAAGTTGTGAAGTAATCTATCTTGATAAAAGATTCACATAACAACTCTCTTTCAATTTCTTGAAATTAGGCTCCACCCATGAATAGGGTTTAAGAAACATACTATGAACATGGTTTTTTTTTTCATTTTCAAAAGGTTTAGAGAAATTCATCCATAAAACCGTCATAACTTACTGAAGCGCGGAGGGTGATCGGCCAGATTGTACCTGTGATTGATCAATACTACATAACTTGAACGAAATTCATCGCTCACCCTTTATCCGCCAAGGAAGCGCATAAAAATTTTCCCATTATCGGGATGTTCATACATGCACGGTTCCAAACCCGAAGGTTTTAATCTTGCTTTCAACAATAATATGTAATTCAACATATATGTATACGGGTAATTGACAAAGGTATATCAACATGTGAATAAATGCTATGATTATCCAAGTGGGGACACTTGTATAACCATTTAGAAATCAACTTAACAGAATATATATCCGAGCTAACATGTTGATAATCAAAGCCGCATATAATCTGCATGCGGGAATAGAATAATTTCAAACTTCTTACTCATGTCCATTGCATAAAGGAAATGCAAAGGTAAGATACTTCACTGATTTGTCGATTACAAATCTCAACTTAGGTTTTATCTCTTTATCACAACCTATCAATAATCGGATCATTCGTTCGATTAGAATAATATATCATAACACATAGTCATCATCTATTACGATTCACAAGACATAGTCTAATCACGTCATCACATAATCGCGGTGATCATACTTTCTATTCTATACTTTTATACATTTTTCAAATATCTCACCCATGCTCTTACAGAAGTCTTTTCTTTCTATTATAGGATCGATATTGGTTTGCCGCATCGTCATGCCTTTTTATCGGGTAAATACTGAGTCTAAGACTCTTATTCTATACCTCAACATCTGTAAATATCAGACATTTTACTTTTAATCATTTTTGAATTTTCCAGAAATTGAAAAATTTAAAATAAATCAAATCATCACTCAAGGGCTTATAGTGATATAAGCATTACTATGGGTGCTCTTTCATCAAATCTCGGACTTCATAACCTGGTTCTCTAGTCACTAGTTTGGTAAATTTATAACTTTCAAACATCAGAATCATAATTAAATGACTTAAACATTAAACAATTCCATTATCATTAATAATTAATTTATATTAAACTATTAATGAAACCATTGCCAAAATATAAAAGTTATTTATAATAACTCAAACTATTTTTAAAACATTTATATTACCCTTAAATGATTTTTAAAACAATTAAAATCATTTTTAAATAATCACCATTAATATATAAATATTAATGTACTATTCATCCAAATATTAAAAGTCATTAATTATAACTTAAAATATTTTTAAATCCTTAATATCCTCTTTAAATGATTTTTAAATAAATAAAACCATTTTTAAACTATTTATTTAATAATAATTATTAAATAAACTAAATATCACTAATATTATCTTAATATCATTAATATTAAATTATTAATGAAATTATCCTTTAAATATTAAAAGTTATATTTTATAACTTAAAATATTTTTAAATACCTTAATTTCATTTAAAATGATTTTTATAATATTAAAATCATTTTTAAACTAAATTATTTAATATAATCATTAAATAACTTTAATATCATTAATATATAATTAATTAATGAAATTCATCACAAAATATTAAAAGTCATGGGAAATAACTTAAAATATTTTCTTATACCATAATATAATTTTTCATGATTTTTCATGAATTAAAACTATTTTTAAATAATTTATTTAATATTATAATTAAATAAATAAATACCTTTTATATTCCAAAAATATTAAATATTTATGAAATATACTCAAAATAATTAAAAACTATTTTTAGGACTTTAAAATAATTTTTCATAATTTATTTGGTATTTTTAATAATTAAAATCTAATTTTTCCAATTTTTAAATCATTTTTTGGAAAATCGAAATTAAAATAATTAAAGCGTCAGCTAAAGGCCCCTATAGTGACGGAAGTGTCGCTATAGGTGTTCTTGAGCCTACCCAGATCTTCATAAGGCAGAACCGAGTGGCCTACTTTGACCGTGAATAACTCTCTCATCTTATCGAATTTGGACAATCTATAAATTGGGTCTTGTAGAGGAAATACAAGAATATAAGATCCAACAATCATAACCTCTAAATAAACATCAGATCTGGGATAATTCATCCATCAAAGTAGCTACCAAAGCTGTTCTTCACGAAGAACAGTTCGAGGTGCCTACTTTGGACCTCTATAACTTGATGATCGTGTAACGTTTATGTGATATATCAATTCCAGTGTGTAGACAACATGTAGGACTACAACTCTTAACACTTAACATCATCATAACAACAAGAAATCAAGCATCTAAAGTATGGTCAAACCTTGTCGGAAAAATTAACACTTAGAAAATTCGGGCTGCTTGAATTTTTACGGTCAATCTTGATCAACCCACTTTGACCTTAAATAACTCTTAATCCGTAATATATATGGACTGATTCTTTTTGGAGGTTAAATACTACATAACAAGATACATATCAACCTTTAGAACGCATAAAAACATTCTGAGATGACCAAGAGATATAAGGCTCGACATTTTCCAAAAAAACATTTACGGACACTTAGAATATTTTACGGGTTTGAAAAACAGTGCAATCAATACTTAGGTCAACCCACTTTGACCGCTTATAAATCCCGATCTACAATAGATATGAACTTGATTCCTTTTGGAGATTAAAGACCACATATCGGGCTACCTATAACAACTTTTAAACAACAAAACTCGTGATCGAATTAAAGAGTTATAGCCTCGACATTTGGTGAAAAATAACGTAATTCGGTTTTTCCAACTTGTTTAAATCTTCAAATTCGTGCACTTTGATGTTATGGGTCCTGAATTTAACAACCCAGAACATTAATAGACTCCCTATTACACAACTTCAAACAATCAATTGCACCAATTAACATCGAATCGAAGGATTTCTAGAATTTAGGGTTTTTACCTTTTCTAGCTTTGATTTCTTGATTTTGATCCTTTGATGCTTCTGATTTGTTGTTTGTGGTGGTTGGGCTTTGATTAGGAGCTTATGGGAAAGGCAAATTAGTTGGCTAGAGGTTGAGAGAGTGTAGCTAGAGAGTTTAGAAAATATTAGAGTGTGTTTTCATTATTTCTCCTTCAATCTCTATATATAGACCCTTAGATTGCCTTGGATGCTTATATGGCTGGCATAATTGAGCTCACATGATAATTATGGAGTGGTTGGCCGGATTTGGTGGGATTGGTAGCACAATAATGCACAAATAATGCACTAAGATGGACAAAAAGGGTAAAATGGTCATTTCCCCTCTCTTTAATCTATATAAAAATATATTAGATACATTGGATGCTACAATTGGATGATTCAACTTGAATGATTGAGCATTGGATGCTAGATGGGTAGGGTAGGAGTGTTGGCTAGCAATAATCTATCAATAATTCAACTAATAATACACTAATAAACCAAAAGGGCATTTTGGTAATTTCGCATAAAATTTCAAGGGCATTTTTGTACATAGCAATTAAATGTAGTATTTAATCACTAGATGGTAATTCTTATCATTTACCAATTACTTTCTATCCTTTGGTAAATTAAAACATTTATACCACAACATCGTAATTAAACCCGATAATTTTAAATTAGGGTTTTGATTGAAAAATTAGGATTTTCTAATTAGGGTTTCTTAACGCCGTCAATTAGGGTTTCTAATTGACCATTAGGATTCTCTAATTATCTGTGTATGTTCTAACACAGTCATTACGATCTCTAACTTCAACCGATTAGGGTTGTAATAATTAGGGTTTGTCCTAATTATCGACAAACAACAGTAATTAGGGTTTTCTTCTAATTACTGAGCATCTTATACATGATAACCTTCATATACACAAGAAACTTCATATACACAATACTACTCGGTCATTTCTCATAACTAAGTTTAATAATTAAGGTTTCACAAAGACAGCGGTAATATGCTTTATGACCTAATTGACCGTCATCGCTTCAATAATATTATCTCGTCTCACATACGATACATAATTATTGTCTTTGTAAAATCATTATAACAATAATATAATATTATTATTCTCATCTCGATCACAATCCCAATTCGAGGTTTGGATCTCATATCGACTTCTCTTTCGCATATCAAGTTAAAATACTTGATTTAAATATTCGAACAATTCATATAATAAAATATTTATTATATAATTCTAATTATCACTTCATATATTATTTCCAATCATGTTATCATGGAAAATAATTAATAAAAACATTTACGCTTCATGTAAATTAATTTCCATAAAAATATAATTTGTAGTAATTAATAATTCCAAAATTATTTCTAATTTTTCAAGTAATAAATATATTCATATTTATCGTTCACATTACTAGACACTTATTCTCGTCATTAAATAAATAAATAAAAAAAAATTATACGCAAAATTTCTTATTTATTTTATATAGAAAATCTCGGGTTATTACAGTTCCAACGTTTTTTAAGTATCAAAAACAGAAAACAGTTCAAGACTCGAGCAAAAGCATGTTATTGGACTTTTAGAAGAGAAGGAAGAAGAAGCCTCAATAATGTTACACTAAGAACTAGGCAGATCAGTGAAAGATAACAAAGAGCGAAGAAATACAGATCAAGTCACCTTGATACTCCACATAGTAGGACATATCAGATAGAACCATCATTGCCAACCCTTGCGGAACAAGCCAATGCCGACGCGTGTCAAAATAGACAAACATTGGATCCAATATCAATCGCATTGTGGTACTCTCCTTGGCCAGTTCAACCATTCGTTGGATACATATTTGAGCCCATACCTTTGGAGTCTCTACCTCTTCTCTGTAAAGGATGAAATGGAAGCGAGTAAATTAAGTACAATGAGTAGGTAAAACCCCGTGTACAAAACAAATCAGGACAACTTCCCCATTTTGACATGTAAGCTTTTCCAGTTTAGCTAAAAATGACTTTGACCTTGTTAAAAGAGAAGGGTCTCTCTTTTCTGGTCGAGGTCTGATGATCATGTAGCTCGGACTAATTTCACCACCAACCCCAGCACCCCCTCGCCCTTCACATCGAACAACTTCGTCCACCCAATTATGATGTGCCTCACCTCTTTCAATATCTTCATTGTTTGTGTCTGGCTCATAGTTATCTAAAGTGACATGTACAATCTGCAATGTTGAATTATAAAATTAGACAAGATGCAAGATATCCACAAGCGATTCATCAAGTAATGAGGCGTGATTTAATTCAAAGATAAATGAGATTCATATATTTTCATAAAATTTAAAGATTGCACAACTCGGCACTCTTGCTCGTCTCCAGTAAATGGTTGATTATGAGAGAGACTATATTTCTCCATGTCAATCAGTGTTCTAAAAATCCCCGCCTAGGCGCTAAGCCCTCCCTTGGCACCCCGCCTAGGCGCTAGTCCCCATGGTGCCTCACCTAGGCCCAAAACGGCAAAAAAGCCTAGGCGGGGTCTAGGCGGAGAGGTTTTTTTTATTTTAATAACTACCCAAACTAGATCTTAATATATTTATTTTTCAAATAATTTACCATATTCATAATACATGTTGTAGCATATCAAATCACAACAAAAAGTAAACAATATCAAGTCAAAATGGATAATTTTATTATAGCTGTAATTTTTTGAACTTGTACCAATTTCAAATTATATAAATGATGATACATTTGTAATATTTAGTTTAATTCAATTTAATTCTTAAATTTATGATTAGTTTCTTAAGTTTTAATATTGAATTAAATTCTTGAAATTTTAAATTTTATTATTTAATAGCAATCTTGTTTATGAATAAACCTAATACGTTAAAAATGTTTGAATTTTGAACAATTGCATGTTTGTGTTTGAACTTTGACATTAACAATATGGATGTGTTTGAACTTTAAGCAAATGCCTTTATTATCTTTATTATAAATTGTTTTGCTTTATATTATTGTTTTGTTTGGATAAATGTAAGATAAAATATTAAAATTAGCTTAAAATAAAAAATTCCGCCCAGGCCCCTAGGCGCTAGGTCCCCCTCGGCCACCCGCCTAGCGCTTTTTAGAACATTGATGCCAATCCCTCCGTAGAAGAAAATAAAATTACAATGGTAATGAGATACATTCCCCCATAAGTCTCAACTTACAACATTAACTGCTTAAACGGATATATTTCAAACCAATAAACATTGCAGTATGTATAATTTCTGCAGAATATTGTCATTTGTTACATCTCCCTAAATTACATTGCTTGGTTCAAAACAAACCAAATTCTACCATCATTAGATTGGTTAACTAGAAGACGAGATGCATCAGGTAATGATTCTAGTTATGGACTCCTATGGAACAAGGTTACGCTCGAGGTTCAGCAAAGAAATTCGGCATTAATTTATCAGTTATCACACTTAAAACATGAGCGAGGAACACAGAAACTTCTCCGAACTAGACATTAGTAGTTTATTATGTAAACATTAAATTGACTCTTCACATAAAATTATCCACAAGCACCGCTAAAAAACCAGAAATTCGGATATGGGATTAAATATTCCAAAACAGTAATCCAGAATAGACCAACCTCATCGAAATTAGCAAAGATATGAGAAAACTCCGCCATATACCACACCTGTAGAGAAAAATAGCAAAATACTGAGAAGTTTAGTACATCATCTTATTTAACATTAAAAGTCTCTAGCACGCACCATAAAAGTAATCTAACTTTCAAGTACCATTGCGGAAAGGCACTGCAAGCTTGAAGCCCTCAAACACCGCTTTTGATGATCTTCACTGGTCAGACGAGCTAGTGTACATACTTTGTGTACCAAATTCTCAATATTGTACGTGTAAGTCCCATCTACCTGTTCACAAATCATGTCAAGATAAAGTATTTAAGAACTAATGCTAATTACTACTGTATATAGAAATGGGCTTACTAATTGCCCTAGATGAGAGGGGGGAAGTAGCAACTATGAGGTGTTAATGGTTTTAATTTTTTAAAATATTTGGCTATGAAACAATTTTAGGCTGTGATTAACATCCTCTGCTTGTATTCTACATTAAGTACAAGGGAGGGAGAACGTATTCTAGTTGCTATTACTGTGAATACAAACAAATATTTTCTGTTTTTTTTCTCCAAAAATCAATATGAGCATTCTTCATGGCATCTATAATAATATTACAGGAGTAGAAATAATGTACATCAATTATCACAATATATAGGAATGAGACAGCCTATTTGTCATCACTTCATTTTAATTTTCTCTTTTCTGGTTTGCAGGTGTCTTGTAATCAGAGGTTGTTATTTGATGCCTTTACATGTTATGGAACAAACATCACCAAGTAAGTATCTCATGTAACTGACTTGTTACATCCATCTAAAAGTACAAGCATTATTATTTCAGTCAACACTTTGTTTTCAACCATGAGAAGTCAAACTGATCAAGAACTTTTGTCCTCAGTCAATTAAAAAAAAAAGCAGAATTAAAACATAAATAAAAAATAAGTTATGCCGCATAGTATCATAGATCTTCACTAATCAGTATTGTAGAGTTAAACATATTCAACTAGGATTGGTGGGAAGAATCTGTACATTAAATGATAAAATATCAAATTTAGCATAACATCTCAAAGTTGAACAATGTCAAAGTCGGAAGAAGAGCCCAAGCAATCCATTCTATACTAATTCTAAACTGTACAACATGTTTGTATACTTCTCTTAACAAAGGGAAGAACAAATATTAACCTGACTATAAATGAACCTAGTAAAGGTTTGACAACCAATTATCTGGACGGAATCTCGCTTAGAGTTATCCAACAGTTCGACGACTACATTCAGTAAATTGACAGCAAAATATGCCCTGCAAAATGTTGAAAAAGAACATTATCATAATGCCATTTGAAAGACTAATCCACTGCAGTAAGCAAGAAGAATGCAATGAACTTCAGTGTCCAACAGTATGTTACAAAAATCATCAAACTTAAGCACCAAGCTCTTCAATTACATAATAATAACATGTAGTTTGATTTAAATCCAAAGACCAAATCCCTATAGCCCGTTTGATAACCCATTTCTTGTGGATTCTAAATCTGGGTTAAATCAGCTCACAGATTTGAAACTCATTTTAAATATATATTGAATACTCTCAAGTTTTATCTCTTGTAGCTACTCAACTCAAACAAGTGGATCCCAAACCATCTTTATAAAGTGTGAACTCTTTTCCAGCACTGTAACTGCACTTTCTCTCCATCAACCTAACAAAACACACACACACACTCTGCAAAAATATGTTCCTTTTACCAGCGCCCCAAGTACAACACTTCCACTCTAGATTCTGAAAATAATTTGATTTAAAAGAAGAATCATGAATGATATGTTGCAAAGTATTATTTTTTTGTTTTCTAATTTTTGTATGCGAGTGTACGAAACTGTGCATATGTCAACTTGCATACATTCATAAATGTTAAATCTTAACCTCAAATAAGTTGAACTCCAAAAGCAAGATTTTAATCGATCAAAAATGTAAGTATTTAAAATCAGCATTTAAATCCAAATCCAAGTTGCAAAGGCATCCTTAACGAAATAAGCCTTCCAAGCTTTTAATTCTGAAAGAGAACAATGCTAGATCCAAAAACTTTACAAAACAAATTTTGGATTGATATCTATATTTGTGTTCATACTAACATGGGTCAGTTATTATCTGACCCGAAAGTAACATTAAGAGCAAAATACCCCTAAAAGAAAGAACAAAAACATACATTTGCTCCTTGCAAATGGAGAGCAACTTATTGTACACCTCTGCAACCATATTGACAAATTTGATGTGCTCGGATCGCAATTCTTTGCAGCACCTATCTTCAAGATATTTAGTAATCTATTGAGAAAAAAAGTGCCAACAATAAATCAGAAAAGTGTGTTAATTCCATTCATGAGAAAATGCAGAATCAGTGGATAAAAAAGTAAGATGGTAGGTTCAATACTTTTGGAATACGGAAAGGGTTTTTTGCAGCATATTCACATAACTTCACAATTTTGCGGTCATTTGGAGGAGCATCCTGCACATGAAAGTGTAAACATGAACTTCAAAGACTGGAAATTTTACTATACTAAAGGGAGACTGCATATGAGGCATTTCTTACTTTTTCAATTTTTGACAATTAGAGACTACATGTGAGGCATGCTGTTCAACAATTAACAACCCAGTGGTTTACTAATGAAAAACTTGTCACTCTTAACAAGTTGGGGTTCGACATAACATACCCATTTGATATTAGACATTATCAAAATAGTCGGGTTATAAAGATGAAAATTGGGTTTAGGTACAAAAATGTCTCAAAATTTGTTAAATGAAACCGGCGCCTTAAGAAATCATGTGTTAGCCGAGATTAGCTTAATTCCAAGTAACCCAAAGCCCAAGTGTTAATGTGAACATTAGGCATAATGCAAAAACAAAAAGTATTTACATAATTTTATGATCATTGATCAAGTTTCCTAGTACGTAGTGATGGTATAGAGGTTTACATTAAGGGGCAGAGGTATCACATATTAGAACGTGAGCAATTCTCCCCCCACCCCCACTCCCACGGGTGTTACTTTTAAAAAGTACTGCCTCAGCCCCCCAAAGTATAACAACAATGCGAGTAATAGCCGACTTATGGTGTAAATAATATGATAATATGCATACTCACAGGTGATTTGGGGAAGATCTCAGCAAGCAATTTCTTGTATCTCTTAACTGGTTGTCGAGATCGTGATCTCAAAGCAGGGCAGCATACACACATGTTCCCACACGCTGGGAATATCTTCCGGGAAATAAACCCCATTCTCCTACAAATTTAAGAGATTTAATAAAAGTCAGAGCCTAATGTATTCAATCAAAACCACTAGAACATCACAAGGCAATGAACCCAACAATATTGAAACAGTTGAAACATAACCACATAACACACATTACACGATATATGTAGTAGTAGTTAGTAAACTTAAAACCCAAAACACATTCTAGAGAGAGAATCAGTAATTAATAAGCAATGCAGCAAAGAAACAAAATATTTAACTGCCAAAATCAGTAAATACCACACATACCTCAAAACTGGAAAATAAGTTTTTTTTAAAAAAAAACAAAAAAACCAAAAGAAAAAGAAAAACCCAATATTTAAACTGAGAGTAAAACCCATCAAAATACCAACAATAACTGATGCATACAGAAATTTACACCAACACAAAAGGGAAAACTTAGTTGAGAACCAAAACAGAACACAAGAGAGGAAAAGATGAAATTTTGGAAGAAACCTAAAACACCCATTTAATTTCAAGGGGAAAAAAACCAGAACACCCATTTGCAGCAAAAGCTTAAACAAAAGAAGAAAAACGCATACCTTGCCCTGTACAGGCAGATCTATGGAGTCAAAACTCCCACAGGAAGGGTTTATACAAATTTCAGAAGAATTCCAGAAAGAAAGAAAGAATTAAACATAGCTAGGTACTACTACAAAACAAAAGAAACAAACGGTACAGAGGGAGAAGAGAGAGATTGAGCGCGTATTTTGATACAAATTAAACCAAAACCGAGGGGAGTGGAAAGAGGAGAGAGAAAGTCAGGTAGGGAAGGAGGGTGGGAATAGATCACGTGAGTGAGTCAGTTCCTCAGTGAGAAAAAGAGGAATGCTTTTGTTTTTGTGTCAGAACTTGGTAGACTAAACTAAACTTTGGTAGACTAAACTAAACTGAAAACTCAACACAACACTCCTTGCACATTTTTTTCCTCTTTTTTGTGTACAATATGTTTTTTCCCTTTTTCAAGATTTTGAATTTCAAAGATCAAAATTCTTTCTAAAACCGTTACTATAATACTTGGGCATATAATACTTGGGCCTAAATGGTAATCAGAAAATTCATATTCGTGCACATTCATATTAAAAAAAATAGATATGTATATAAGCGTATTTATATTCGTTTAGCATTCGATTATAAATTCCGGTGGATAGTTTGAAAACCAATATTCGAATTTGTATCCGAATAACTTATATATATTCAATCTATTTTAAAACCTCACCCCCTTATTTTATATACCATGTTCACCCCTTTTAGCGACAGATCAGACGACGATTTGGTCCGTCGCTATATCAAAAAATCGTCATCTTAATTTTTAACGACGGACAACATATAACAATGGACAACATATAGCGACGAACCGAATCGTCGCCCGAACCGTCGCTAAAGGGGGTATGCAAGGTATATATATATATTAATAATATATTATTTAATAACTTACATTCATTAATTAATAACTTACATATATATGTATATATATTTATATATGTATATATATTAATAACTTCCATATAAATATATTAACTTACAAAATTATAAATATTAGTGTGTTACATACTCCCTTCGTCTCATATTAAACGTCCTAATTGATGTCGGCGCGCTAATTAATAATATATATATATATATATATATATATATTTACCTAAATTGCCCCTTCTAAATTACTTATTAATTGAAGTAAACATTCACTTCTCTATGACCCCAACATTAATTATTCATTGCTAGTTCCCACGTGAATTCTTTAAATTATTTTTATTGTTATTTTCACATTCCAATAAATATATTTCTCTCCAAACTCACCCACTAGACATGCATATGTCCATACATGCAAATGAAAATTCTAGGCGGACATTGGTTTGGCGGTAGGTCTTAATTTGGCCCAAATTTTTTTTTTTTTTAAATGTCTCCCAAATAATTTATAAGATTTATTGAACTGGAATTTTTCTGAGAATAAAGTGTTTTGGATATCATTTGGATACATGTAAAAAATATGCCTGTACAGACATGTAAAAAATTTGTTGCTATTAATTTCTAGCTACTTCATTTTTGCTGTTAGTCTTGCATTCCAATAAATGTATGAGAGAGAAATTGGTATAACAATACATCATTTTTCAATGTAAACTTTTTATCATTTCTTAAGTTTTCAACAAAAGTTGAATAAAAATATTATGAGGGTATAAATGAAAAAATAAGATAAAAATAGTTACTAATATAGAAATATGACATTTATTTAGGAACATCCTAAAATGAAAATTATGACATTTAATACGGGATGGAGGGAGTATATATTAATAATTTACATTCATTATATATATATATATATATATATATATATAAAATAAAGATCTTAAGCTCACCCAATTCACCTATATAAACCCTTATTTTTCTTCTCTCTCCTAATTAGACACTCAGCCAAAAAAAAGTCGCGTTTTGGTTACCTTCTTTCTCTCCCTCTCGTCGCGACCCAAAGAATCGGTGTGACGCCCCCAAAACAGGTATACATCACTCATCTTGAGTCGTCAAATACATGGTACAAAATTCAAATATAACTTAATTATATAACAGTCGTGTAAAATACGACAAAACATAATCTAAGAGTTTTAATAAGAATATTGTCATTTAGACAATATTCATACTCAATGGAGTCCTCATTACATTTATTGTCACACTATTTAACAAACTAGTGAGGACTACTAATGCTATTATCTGGACTGTCACTCCATTCCCCGACTAGTCCCGACTACGTTCTCATTTCCTGAAGAGAACAATGAAGAAAGGTTGAGCTCAACTAGCCAGTAACAAATATTATGACTAAGATAATGCAGAATAAATTATCATTAGCTTTCAACAATGTTAAACTGATAAAATACAATAGACGTCAAGTTTAACTGCAGCGGAATAAGCAATCCATTAGAAGAATCAAATAGAGCATGATATCTACTATCTTCTATGATTTAAAATGTTTTTATCAATTTTTATCATTGAGACTCAACTTAATAAATAAACCACATCATCGAGTCATCCCTGCACTATGGGCCAAGAATATTCATTAAATCATCAATGGTCATGACTATACCGAATAATCTTTGGTCATAATCATACCAAAAACTGTCCAGCAATGCACTACAGGCCACTGAGGACTTTTACTACATCATTTATAACATTACAGGTCATGATTATACCGAATGATCCCTGGTCATAATCATACCAAGTCCATCTATGCACGTAAGTCAAAGATGACTTTCATAACAATATAAGCATGAGGATGATGACAATAATATAAGCATTAATCAAACGAAAACAAGGATAAATATTAAAGACTTTAAATTTATCCAAATATTATCAATCACTTAATAAACTCATCATCTAATATTATTAATATTATAACAATATTTTAATCACTTCTTAAACTTATAAATAATTTATTTCAATTTTTTACACTTTACCAAATAATGCATTTAATCATTCAAAATGTCATACTCATAAGATTTTATCACCAATGATCAAATCCTCATCAAAAATCAAGATATACCCTATATAGGATTCCCAAGCCATAAAATCCTATTTTTCAATTTTGTTACTTCACATAACATATTTAATTCATTTACTCATAACTAGTTCATTTTCATGAAAATACCAAATCATCCCAAAAATATTTTTTTTCCGAGATTTAGCAGAATATAGTCCCATATTAAATATATATTTTCTCTAATTTTTAAAATCCATTTACTATTTTTCATATGGCCAAAAGCTCGCCGAATATTTAGACATTTATCATAAATTATACTTTTGTCCAAAAATTCAAATTTCTGAGGTATACTCTCGTTATATACATGTACTCCCAATAAAATTTCACTAATTTTGAGTTAAACACAAAGAGTTATAAGGATTTACTTTTAAAATAGTCTTTTCCAATAAAATCCATAACTCTTAATCTATACATCCAAAATTCACCATTTTTGGACACAATCTAGAAAACTCATCAAATTATCATTCAAATTTTTCCGAATTTTTGAGGTCGGGAAAATTATGAAAGCGCCTGGCGTAAACCCCTTTTGAATGAAAATACTATTCATATGAATACAAAGGATCATTCACCATGCATGCGGTAATCCACATAAACAGGTTATTCCAACAGAATAATAAAGAATGGAATAACAAGAGAATTCACCATGCATGCAATAGACCGCATGCATAAAAGTTATTCTCAGCAGTAATAATAAAGAATGGAACCGGTCGTGCGTAAACCATACGCACGAGGATATTCTAATAGAATAATAAAGAATGGGCAGGGTCATGCGTAAATAAACCGCACAGATGTGATATTCCTACTGTAATAATAAAGAATGGAACTGTGTCATGCGTGAAACCGCATGCACAAGAGATATTCCAAAGTAATAATAAAGAATAGAATTACAACAGAATTCACCATGCATGCGATAGATCGCATACATACATGTTATTCCAATGTAATAATAAAGAATGGAATAACAAAAGAATTTCACCATGTATGCGGTATTTGACAGACAAAGTTATTCCAACATAATAATAAAGAATGGAATAACAAACCCTTACGAGTATTAAAAGAAAATAACTCTCTTCATGAATACGAAATAATAATACCCCTTACCTTAGAATAAAGCTAGATACTGGAATAGAGAGGTAGCAGACTTCTCTTCTTCTTTCTCTCTATAATTTTTCTCTATAATAATTGCTCTATAGCTTTAGTGAATTGGTGAGAAATGAAGGAAGAATGAGCTTCTATTTATAGAAAAATATAGTTTCAATAATTGCACATTTTGGGGCTCAAAAAATTATAGTATAATACCTTCCTCTTTTCCTTCCTTTTTAATTTAGTCCTCCAAGTATTATCAAACTTGCACCACCTCCCCTAATAGTAAATCATTTGAATCAATAGTAAATCATGTGACTCAATAGTTCTAGACATATGAAAATACGAATTACAGTATAGTACCTCCATCTATACCTCTATTTTTAACTTAGTCATGCAAGTATTATCAATCTTGCACCAACTCCCCTAATAGTAAAGGAATGTGAATCAATAGTACACACATGTGAATAAATAGTTATAATCATGTGAATTAATAGTAATTAATTGCTTATTTATCCGATTAATTACCCGACTGGTCAGTATAACTTCCAGACATAAATTAATATCGAAATAAATGTCGATTTCCACTAACACTAATAATTCTAACACAATGAAACTATCAATTTCATCTTTAATCAACACGAACTTATTCATCATTAATATTATAACTCACAATATTTAACAACTAGGTCGTTCCCAGGAAAGAGGGGGCTTTCTGATAAGGATTTTTCCTTATTGGCGCGTAATTAGGTGACCAAACATCTCCTTGACAGAACTTCTAGACATTGTCAATATTACAAATAATAATATGAATAACTTTGTCGTCTCAATTATTGATTTAGTAATATATAAAATATTATGCAGATGATACTGTGACAATAATTGAATCAATAATATAAGAGATATGATGCAGCAATTACTGTAGCAATAATTGAGTGACTTCTTACGTAAGCATCAATAATCAATATCGTGTGATACTATGCAACCACGCGTATTACTGTACTTTTACTACTGGGTAGTTCAACCGTTTTAACGGTAACACTTTCGCCGTTATTTTTATAAAAAGATAATTCTGTCATTTTCTAACTACGACAATACTTCTGTTGTGGGGTCCACCAATGATTGTGCCGTCGTACGGATATTTTCCGACAAAAAGAATATTTTATAACAACTTGTATACTTTGCAAAATTTATAAATACTACCCAGAACTATAACATTATATCAAATCCACACCATAATATTCAAAAAAATATTTCGAGAAAATTAAATCTTTATTCATAAAATTTGGGGTGTCACAATCTCCCGTCCTTATAAAATTTCTCCCTAGAAATTTACGTACGTACCTGGTATGCCGAAGAAGTGAGGATACCTTGACTTCATTTCAGACTTGAGGTATAACTTTTGAGTGTCGAATAGGATCCTTTTTATCCAAGATTTTAACATGTATCTCCCCATACACTAAATCTTCTGCTTATCTCGTCTAGTTCTAATTCAATAATGTGGTTCGGGTCATCCACATATTTACGTAACATCGATACGTAAAAAAACGTTATGAACACGCAACATACTTGGCGGTAAAACGATTCTATAGGCCACAGTTCCTACTCGATTGAGGATTTCAAATGGGCCAATTAAATCGAGGGTTGAGATAACGCCTTCTTGAACCTTCTTCTTCACATTCATCAAATTCAGGTGTGTAGCTTGAGCGGCTTTAACTTTATCGATTAAAGTCGATTATACTCGTATATTCGTTATCTTCACGTGGGTCTCTAGAGTCTTTAACTCTATCTTCATCATTTGTAAGTTATACGAAATGGGTTTTGTGTTAACAACATCAAACTCATAAACACATACGATCTTCTACTCAATGCATCAGCTGCCACGTTCGCTTTTTCCACCATAATATTGAATAGTATGGTCGTCATCTTCAACAGCTCGAGCCAACGTCTTTGGCGCATGATACGTTCGTTTTGGGTGAAGAAAAATTTAAGGGTTGAAGAAATGGGTTTTGTACTGGGGTCAATACAAAATTCGATTTCACGCTCTGGGGTAGGCTAGGAAGTCTTCAGAGAATACGTCAGGAAATTTATTAACAATAGAAATGTCATTCAAAACTGTGACTCTTATCCAAAACTTGGATAGCACGTCACATTGATACCTATCAACTTGCCATCATCATTCACGACGTCGCCAACAGAAAGTATGGCTTCGATGTTTTCCAAGACTTGGAAGTCACCAGTGAAAGGCTCAGGGCTCTTTACTTATGGCTTGATATGACAATTATTGACTTTAGTGGTTTGGTTGCTTGAATTCGCATTACAGGTTGGTTAGGAATATAAAAGCTAACAACCATAGGAAAAGCATGATGATTAGTTAACCAATCGATTCCTAAAATCACATCAAAGGTAAGTATTTTCAAAGAGATAAGATCGACAGGTAACGTGAAAGTGTCGATTTGAATTAAACAAGATTTATAAACAGTGGAGGTAACGAAGGTTTCTCCTAACGGAGTTTCAACGGATAAGTCAAAGTCTAACTTCTCTGGGGTCAAATTTAAACGTTGAGCGCAAGCAAGAGAGATAAAATAATGGGTAGAATCGGTATCTAATAAGGTATAGACTTCGCAAGAATTTATAATTAACTAACCCGTGCTAACTTCGTTCGGGTTACTCGCTTTTTGAGAAGTCACGAAAAACGCTCTTCCTGAAACCACCGACTTTGTTTTGTCCGTATCCGCCTTTGGTGCCACCGTCCCAACTGGACTTGACTTTGGTGCAGGACAAAATTGGGCTAGGTGACCTTCTTTTCGACAATTGTAACATGCTTTGGACTGCATCACGCAGTTTGGACTGATATGTCCCTCCCCTCCGCATTTGTAACATACGACCGGTAGTCATTCTCCTTCCTTAACAACAAGTGCTGGTGCT
Source organism: Panax ginseng (assembly GCA_020205605.1). Lineage (NCBI taxonomy): Eukaryota > Viridiplantae > Streptophyta > Magnoliopsida > Apiales > Araliaceae > Panax > Panax ginseng. The sequence goes on along the minus strand of CM035133.1, from coordinate 14,509,130 downwards.
GACATCTTTCCATCATTATTGAATCTCCTCTTCTTAAAATTTCTACTCCTATTATCTTGGCCATGATTACCACCGAAGTGGTTACCATTCTTGGCATGATAATTTCCCCCACGATGGTTATCATTGTTCCAATGGTCGTTGCCACATAGAAGACGATTATTATCGTTTGCCTTTTGGTTGAAATTTGGTTCATTATCGCGCTCCAATAACTGAGCTCTATTCACTACATCTGAACATAAACAAAGTTTATGAGAAATGAGGTATTGACGTATATCGGGTTTCAAACCTCGTAGAAACATTCGTGTCATTCGCTCCTCATTATCGACCAAATGGGATGCAAACCGGGATAACTTCGTAAATTTAGCCTCGTATTGCAAAACGGTCATATTGTTTTGCTCAAACCTGATAAACTCCACCTCTTTCATGTGACGAATACTTTTGGGAAAGTACTTGTCGTTGAACAACTCTTGGAACTTCTCCCAAGACATCTTGAGTGCGTTAGGCTGGGTATGTTTTACAGATTCCCACCAGTAATCTGCCTCTTCACGCAACACAAAGGTGGCGAAAGGAACCTTTTGCTCCTCTGAGCATCCCAAGACATCAAATATCTTGGTGATCTGATTTAACCACGTCTCTGCCTTAAGTGGTTCTGGCTTTCCCAAAAACTCCGGTGGTCCCTTCTCCTTGAACTGCTTAGTGGTGACCTACCGTGGGTTGCCATTATTTTCACTTATATTTTGAACATGAGTCTCTCTTACCTGATGTTGCATGAATTGCATAAGGCCTCTGAACATCCCATCGTTCATCATTTGATCGGTGTTGTTATTTACCTGAGGATTATTGTCTTCCTGTTGCACATTATCCTGGGTATTGATCGTTGGTGACTCAACGGTCTCATGTACTTCATTGCTGATCTCAACATTTTCAGATGTCATTTTCAAACACTATCACAAAACAAGGGTTAATTAACATATCACATATTATCCCTATACTCTGACCGACCAATTAAATACCAAATAAACTTAGATAGGTCATACTAGCGAAGGAATTTCCCGTCTCTCCCCTCCTAGTTCTTGTCTCACATCTTAGCCAGGGATCATATCCCTAAGCTTTGATACCAACTGTGACGCCCCCAAAAACAGGTATACATCACCCATCTTAGGTCGCCACTTACATGGTACATAATTCAAATACAACTTAATTATACAACAGTCGTGTAAAATACGACAAAATATAATCTAAGAGTTTTAATAAGAATATTGTCATCTAGACAATATCCATACTCAATGGAGTCCTCATTACATTTATTGTCACACTATTTAACAGAATAGTGAGGACTACTAATGTTATTATCTGGATCGTCACTCCATTCCCCGACTAGTCCCGGCTACGTTCTCATTTCCTGAAGAGAATAGTGAAGAAAGGGTGAGCTCAACTAACCCTGTAAGAAATATTATGACTAAGATAATGCAGAATAAATTATCATTAGCCTTCAACAATGTTAAACTGATAAAATACATTAGAAATCAAGTTTAACTGCAGCGGAATAAGCAATCCATTAGAAGAGTCAAGTAGAGCATGATATCTACTATCTTCCATGATTTAAAATGTTTTCATCAATTTTTATCGTTGAGACTCGACTTAATAAATAAACCACATCATCAAGTCATCCCCGATTACGCGCCAAGGATATTCATTAAATCATCAATGGTCATGACTATCTTTGAATAATCCACGGTTATAATCATACCAAAAAGCGGCCCAAAGAATGCACTACAAAGCCACCGAGGGCTTTTACCACATCATTTATAACATTACAGGTCATGATTATACCGAATGATCCCTGGTCATAATCATACCAAATCCATCTATGCACGTAAGCCAAAGATGACTTTCATAACAATATAAGCATGAAGATGATGACAATAATATAAGCATTAATCAAACGAAAACAAGGATAAATATTAAAGACTTTAAATTTATCCAAATATTAACAATCACTTAATAAACTCATCATCAAATATTATTAATATTATAACAATATTTTAATCACTTCTTAAACTTATAAACAATTTATTTCAATTATTTACACTTTACCAAATAATGCATTTAATCATTCAAAAATGCCATACTCATAAGATTTCATCACCAATGATCAAATCCCTCATCAAAAATCTGCATATATCCTATATAGGATTCCCAAGCCATAAAATCCTATTTTCCAATTTTGTTACTTCACATAACATATTTAATTCATTTACTCATAACTAGTTCATTTTCATGAAAAATACCAAATCAGTCCCAAAAATATTTTTTTTCCGGGATTTAATGTAATATAGTCCCATATTGAATATATATTTTCTCGTAATTTTAAAATTCATTTACTATTTTTCATATGGCCAAAACTGCCGAATATTTAGACATTTATCATAAATTATATTTTTGTCCAAAAATTCCAAAATTTACACAGTATACTCCTGCTATATACATGTACTCCCAATAAAAATTTCACTAATTTTGGAGTTAAACACAAAGAGTTATAAGTGTTTACTTTTAAAATAGTCTTTTCCAATAAAATCCATAACTCTTAATCTATACATCCAAAAATCGCCATTTTTGGACACAATCTAGAAAACTCATCAAATTACCATTTCAAATTTTTTCAGAATTTTTGAGGGTCAGAAAAATTATGAAACTGCCCCTGGCAGAAACCCCTTTTGAATGAAAATACTATTTATATGAATACAAAGGATCATTCACCATGCATGCGGTAATCCACATAAACAGGTTATTCCAACAGAATAATAAAGAATGGAATAATAGAAGAATTCACCATGCATGCGATAGATCGCATGCATGAAAGTTATTCTCAACAGAATAATAAAGAATGGAACCAGGTCATGCGTAAACCACACAGACAGGATATTCCAACAGAATAATAAAGAATGGAACTGGGTCATGCATAAACCGCACAGACAAGATATTCCAACAGAATAATAAAGAATAGAATTACAACAGAATTCACCATGCATGCGATAGACCGCACAGATATGTTATTCCAACAGAATAATAAAGAATGGAATAACAAAAGAATTTCACCATGTATGCCGTACTTCGCATAGACAGGTTATTCCAACATAATAATAAAGAATGGAATAACAACCCTTATGAGTATTGAAAGAAAATAACTCTCTTCATGAATACGAAAGAATAATACCCCCTTACTTAGAATAAAGCTAGATCTTTGGAATAGAGAGGTAGAGACTTTCTTCTTCTTTCTCTCTATAATTTTTCTCTATAATAATTGCTCTATAGCTTTAGTGAATTGGTGAGAAATGAAGGAAGTATGAGCTTCTATTTATAGAAAAATATAGTTTCAATAATTGCACATTTTGGGGCTCGAAAAATTATAGTATAATACCTTCCTTTTTTCCTTCCTTTTTAATTTAGTCCTGAAAGTATTATTAAACTTGCACCACCTCCCCTAATAGTAAATCATGTGAATCAATAGTAAATCATGTGACTCAATAGTTCTAGACATGTGAAAATACGAATTACAGTATAGTACCTCCATCTATACCTCTATTTTTAACTTAGTCATGCAAGTATTATCAATCTTGCACCAACTCCCCTAATAGTAAAGGAATGTGAATCAATAGTACACACATATGAACAAATAGTTATAATCATGTGAATTAATAGTAATTAACTGCTCATTTATCCGATTAATTACTCGACTGGTCAGTATAACTTCCAAACATCAATTAATATCGAAATAAATGTCGATTTCCACTAACACTAATAATTCTAACACAATGAAACTATCAATTTCATCTTTAATCAACACGAACTTATTCATCATTAATATTATAATTCACAATATTTAACAACTAGGTCGTTCCCAGGAAAGAGGGGGCTTTCTGATAAGGATTTTTCCTTATTGGCGCGTAATTAGGTGACCAAACCTCTCCTTGACAGAACTTCTAGACATTGTCAATATTACAAATAATAATATGAATAACTTTGTCGTCTCAATTATTGATTTAGTAATATATAAAATATTATGCAGATGATACTGTGACAATAATTGAATCAATAATATAAGAGATATGATGCAGCAATTACTGTAGCAATAATTGAGTGACTTCTTACGTAAGCATCAATAATCAATACCGTGTGATACTATGCAACCACGTGTATTACTGTCCTTTTACTACCGGGTAGTTCAACCGTTTTAACGGTAACACTTTCGCCGTTATTTTTATAAAAAGATAATTCTGTCGTTTTCTAACTACGACAATACTTCCGTTGTGGGGTCCACCAATGATTGTGCCGTCGTACAGATATTTTCCGACAAAAAGAATATTTTATAACAACTTGTATACTTTGCAAAATTTATAAATACTACCAAGAACTATAACATTATATCAAATCCACACCATAATATTCAAAAAAATATTTCGAGAAAATTAAATCTTTATTCATAAAATTTGGGGTCTCACAATCGGTCCCTTCTCCCTCTCTAAGCCTGAGGAATCTCTGCCTTCTTCCTTTCTCTTCGCGATTTATATCTCCGCCTTCTCCCTCTCTCTTCGCGAGGAACCAATATGTGATTTGGAGTTCAATAATAGCTTTTTAGGGCTTAACATTTATTAGGGTCAAACCCTATAATCTGCACTTGTGGAATCAATTGAAATTCAACCTTTTAAAGAACATAGCCCACTTATTTTACTCGTTTATGCAACTGAGGTGTCTTCTTGTGTTGTATTTACTTTAAGGTTTATAACATGACCCACCTATTGGTTCTTCTCAAAGCCTGATTTCAACCCATAAAACAAGAAAATCATCGTCCAAAGTTCTAATTTTGTTACCTTGCCACTGAATCAACGAGAAAGGGAGAAGGGGCCGTTGGTTGTGAAGGTGTCGGTTCCTCGCGAAGAGAGAGGGAGAAGGCAGAGATATAAATCGCAAAGAGAAAGGAAGAAGGCAAAGATTCCTCAGGCTTAGAGAAGGAGAAGGGGTCGATTCTTTTTCGCAAGATGGGTTTCAGTTCGCGACGAGAGAGAGAAGGTAACAAAAATGCGGCTTTTTTTTTGCTGAGTGTCTAATTAGGAGAGAGATGGAAAATAAGGGTTTATATAGGTGAGTTAGGTGAGCTTTTTGATGGGTGAGCTTAAGATCCCTATTGTGTATATATATACAAATAATATATATATATATATATATATATATATATATATATATATATATATATACGGTCCGGATCAAGTGCATACTGTGACGCCCACAAAATAGGTATACATCACCCATCTTGAGTCGCCAAATACATGGTACAAAATTCAAATACAACTTAATTATACAACAGTCGTGTAAAATACGACAAAACATATGTTGTGAGTTTTAATACAAATATTGTCATCTAGAAAATATCCACACTCAATTGAGTCCTCATTATATTTATTATCACACTATTTAATAGAATAGTGAGGGCTACTAATGCTATTATCTAGACCGTCACTCCGTTCTCTGACTAGTCCCTGCTACGTTCTCATTTCCTGAATAGAACAATGAAAGTAAAAGGGTGAGCTCAACTAGTCCAGTAAGAAATATTATGACTAAGATAATACAGAATAAATTATCATTAGTCTTCAACAATGTTAAACTGATACAATATAACAAACATCAAGTTTAAGCTGCAATGGTGAACAAGCAATCCATTAAAAGAGTCAAGAGAGAATAAAATCTACTATCTTTTATGATTTAAAAGGTTTTTCATCACTTTTATCGATGGGACTCAGCTTAATAAATAATCCACATCATCCCTGCACTACGACCAATGATATTCATTAGTATCACAACCACAAATTTTCCATGCACTACGGGCCAAGGATATTTGTGTATTCATCAATGGTCATGATCATGCCAACAAATGTCCATCAATGCACTACGGGCCAATGAGGACTTTTACCATATCATTTGTAACATTTCGGTCAGGATTATACCGATTAATCCCTGATCCTAATCATACCAAGTCCATCTATGCACTACAGGCCACATATGACTTTCAACATAATATAAACATGAGGATGATGACAATGATATAAGAATTCAATAAAAACAAGTTCAAGAATTAATTTATCTAGGAACTAATAACGTCCAAATTGTCAACATGATACCTCTTTGTAGAGTAAAATTCAAGAATGCTCAGAATAATATTTTCATGAAAAGATACTGGATGAAGCGCAAATATTAAGGATATTCTACTAATTTCAAGGAGTATAGAAGTCAAAACTTTAACCAACTGAGTATAATAAAGAATGGAATAACAAAAGAAAACACCAGTCATGCGATATACCGCACAGACAGGTTATTCCAACAGAATAATAAATAACGGAACTAGGTCAGGCGAAATTTGCACCGACAGGATGTTCCAACAGAATAATAAATAACGGAACCGGTCATGCGTAAACGCATGCATGGGATGTTCCAAATGTAATAATAAAGAATTAAATAATGTGAAGAATTTCACCATGCATGAGGTAATTCAGATAGATAAAAGTTATTCAACATAATGATAAAGAATGGAATAATGTAAGAATTTTACCAAGTATAGGGTAGACCACGTATACAGGTTATTCCAACAGAATAAAAAAAATGGAATAACAAAAGTTTTCTTCAAGAATACGAAAGAAATAATACCCATTACCTTAGAACAAACTGGGTATAGGAGTAATGAAGTAGCAGAATACTTTTCTTCTTTCTCTCTATAGTTTCTCTCTCTAAAGTTTCAGTGAATTCGTAAGAAATAATGAAGGAATGAGCTTCTATTTATAGGAGAATGGACTGAATAGTAACTAATTCCTGAACGGTCCAGATTGATTTACTTTTAAACGGACAATCCAGATTGGTTTATTATAAAATATTCTAATAAAACAAAATCTTTTAAATAAAATATAATATATTCTATTTATAATTTAATAAAACGAATAAATTTATAAAAGTATTTAGTTTTATATAAAAAGATTTTACTATGCAAATACTATGCAGGCACTATACAAACACTATGCATAATAAAATATAATATATTTTATTTATAGTCTAATAAAACGAATAACTTTATAAAAGTATTCTGTTTTATATAAAAAGATTTTACTATGCAAAACATCATGCATAATAGAATATAATATATTCTATTTATAGTCTAATAAAATGAATAACTTTATAAAAGTATTCTATTTTATATAAAAAGCTTTTTTACATTTTATTACATTAATAATACTAATAAAACAAAACTTCATCATTATTATTATAATTCACACTATTAATCGATCAGGTCGTTCCCAGGAAAGAGGGGGCTTTCCAATAAGTATTTCTCTCTACTGGCGCGCAATTAGGTAACCAAACCTCTCCTTGGCAGAACTTCTAGACATCGTTAATATTATAAATAATAATATTAATAACTTCGTTGTCTCAATTATTGATTTAATAATATATAAAATATTGACAATAATTTAATCAATTAACGTGAGATACTATGCAACAATTACTGAAGCATTAATTGAACAAAACTGAGTGACTTCTCACGTAAGCATCAATAATTAATACCGTGTGCTACTATGCAACCACGCGTATTCTTGTACTTTTAACACCGGGTGTTTCAACAGTTAACGATAAAACTTCCACCGTTATTTTCATAAAATATTTTTGTCGTTTTCTCAATCCGACAATAATTCTGTTGTGGGGTCCACCATTGATTGTGCCGTCGTACGAATATTTCCCGACCAATCAAATATTATATAACAACTTACGTACTTTGTAAAATTTATAACTATTACCCACAACTATAACATTATATCAAATTCATTCCATAATATTCAAAAATAATAATTATAGAAAATTCATCTTTATTCATAAAAGTTGGGGTCTTACAATCTCTCCTTCTTATGAAATTTCGCCCTCGAAATTAGGGTACGTACATTACTGGTATGTCGAAGAGGTAATGATACCTTGATTTCATTTCAGATTCTAACTCCCATGTCATTTCCTCAACATCGTGGTTCCTCCATAAAACTTTGACTTGAGGTATAACCTTGGAGCGTAGAATATGTTCCTTCTTATCCAAGATTTGAATAGGAACCTCTTCATACGTTAAATCTTCCGCTATTTAAATGGGTTCTAACTCAATAATGTGGTTGGGTCTTTCACATATTTACGTAACATGGATATATAAAAAGCGTTATGAACACGAGACATACTTGGCGGTAAAGCGAGTCTATAAGCTACGATCCCCTACTCGATCGAGGATTAAAATGGGCCAATGAATCGAGGATTGAATTTTCCTCTCTTTCCAAATCTCGTAACTCCTTTCCATGGAGCAACACGTAACAAACACATGATCTCCAAAATCGAATTTCACGTCCTTTCGATGAAGATCAGCATAACTCTTTTGTCGGTCTTGTGAGATTTTTATACGTTATCGGATCGTTTGAATCTTTTTCGTAGTCATACGTACCAACTTCGATCCCAACAACGTTGTTTCACCCACCTCATCCCATCATACTGGAGAACGACACTTTCTTCCATACAACGCCTCGAATGAAGCCATGCCAATACTTGTTTGATAACTGTTGTTGTAAAAAAACTTCACCAATGGTAAGAACTTGTCCCAACTTCCCTTGAAGTCAAGGACACAGAGTCTTAATAAATCTTTCAGAGTTTGAATAGTCCTCTCTGATTGTCCGTTTGTCTGAGGATGATATGCCGAACTAAATCGTAAATCTGTGCCCATAGCTTTTTGTAAACTAACCCAAAATCGTGAAGTGAATCTTGGGTCTCGATCAGAAACTATAGATACTGGCATACCATGTAGTCTTACAATCTCATTTATGTACATACGAGCAAGACATTCAAGTGTATAAGTTTCTCGTATTGGTAAGAAATGAGAAGACTTGGTCAATCTATCAACAATAACCCAAATTGCATCTATGCCTTGAGAAACCTTAGGAAGACCAGTAACGAAATCCATGGTAATGTGCCCCCACTTCCATTTTAGAATTTCAAGTGATTGCAATGGACCTTTTGGTACTTGATGTTCCGCCTTGACTCGTTGACAAGTTAGACACCTTGAGATAAACAGCGATATCTCTCTCTTCATATTGTTCCACCAAAATGTATGTCGAAGATCACGATACATTTTGGTACTCTCAGGATGGATTGCAAACGGTGTGTTATACGCCTCCATCATGATTTTATACTTTAAATCAGGGTCGTTAGGAACACAAAGTCTGGAGTTGACTCGAAGTATTCCTTCTTCATAGATTCTTGCTTTCGGCATAGCACCTTCTTGTACTTTCTTCCTCATATGCATCAGCTCTAGGTCTGTAGCTTGAGCAGCTTTAACTTTATCGATTAAAGTCGGTTCTACTCGTATATTCGTTATCATCATGTGAGTTCCTGGAGTCTTTATCTCTATCTCCATCCTTTGCAAGTCATACAAAATGGGCCTTTGCGTTGACGATATCGCACTCGTACCCGCATATGATCTTCTACTCAATGCGTCAGCTACCACGTTTGCTTTTCCAGGATGGTATTGGATGGTATGATCATAATCTTTCAATAGTTCAAGCTAATGTCGTTGTCGCATGTTGAGTTCCTTTTGAGTGAAGAAATATTTAAGGCTTTTATGATCCGTAAAGATCTCCACTTTCTCCCCATACAAGTAATGCCTCCAAATTTTAAGTGCGAAAACAACAAGTACCAACTCTAGATCATGAGTAGGATAATTCCTCTCATATTCTTTGAGTTGTCGAGATGCATAGGCTATGACTTTCCCATGTTGCATGAGAACACATCCTAACCCTTTGCCTGAAGCATCACTGTAGATGACAAATCCCTCCGAGCCAGATGGTATTGTCAGAACAGGTGTAGAGATGAGTCTTCTCTTGAGTTATTAAAAACTGTTCTCACATTCCTTGTTCCAACCAAATTTTGTATCTTTCCGAGTCAGCTGAGTTAAGGGAGTAGCGATTCGAAAAAACCCTTCTACGAATATCCGATAATAACCAGCTAAGCCGAGAAAACTACGTACTTCGGTCACTTATTTAGGTTGCTCCCAAATTTGAATAGTTTCAATCTTTGCTGGGTCAACAGATATTCCATAACTTGATACCACGTGCCCAAGGAATGCTACTTCCTCAAGCCAGAACTCGCATTTCTTCAACTTGGCATAAAGCTATATTCACGAAGCTTTTGAAGTATCGACCTCAAGTGTTGCTCATGATCTTTCACTTTTGGAATAAATAAGGATGTCATCAATAAAGACGACCACAAAGTGATCCAAATATTCCTTGAATACTCGGTTCATCATATCCATGAAGGCAGCATGAGCATTAGTCAATCCAAAAGACATGACTAGGAATTCATAATGTCCGTACCAAGTTCTGAAAGCCGTCTTTGGAATGTCATCGGTTCTAATCTTCAATTGGTGATATCCGGAAGGAAGATCAATCTTTGAAAAAAATTTGACGCCTTGCAACTGGTCAAACAGGTCATCAATGCGAGGCAATGGATATCTATTTTTGATAGTGACATGGTTCAACTCCCGATAATCAATACAAAGTCGCATACTTCCATCTTTCTTCTTCACGATAGTAGCAGAGAGCACCCCAAGGAGGCGTCTTAGGGCCGAATGAAACCGATGTCTAACAATTCCTGCAGTTGGGTCTTTAACTCCTGAAGTTCAATAAGAGCCATTCGATATGGGGCTTTGGAAATGAGTTTTGTACTGGGTTCAAGGTCAATACAAAATTTAATTTCATGCTCTGGGGGTAGGCCAGGAATTTCTTTAGGGAATACGTCGGAAATTCATTAACAATAGAAATATAATTCAAAACTGGCGTATTTTTGTTTAGATCCGTGACATGAGCTAAGAAAGCTTGACATCCATTTTTCAATAAGCGAATAGCTTTATGGCTTGAGATGACGGTGATTGATTTTAATGGTTTGGTTGCTTGAATTCAGCATAATAGGTTGGTTAGAATATGAAAGCTAACAACCTTACGAAAATAATCAATTTTTGCATGATGAGTAGTTAACCAATCAATCCCTAGAATTACGTCAAATGCAAGTATTTTCAATGAAATAAGATCGACAGGTAATGTGAGAGTACCGATTTGAACCAAATAAGACTTATAAACAGTGGATGTAATGAAGGTTTCTCCCAATGGAGTTTCAACATATAAGTCAAAGTCTAATTTCTCCGGAGTCAAATTTAAACGTTGAGCGCAAGTAGGAGAAATAAAAGAATGGGTAGAACTGGTATCAAATAAGGTATAAACTTCGCTAGAGTTTATGGCTTTGACTTTTCTGGGATGTCCTTTGGTGCCTCCATCCTAACTGAACTTGTCTTCGGTGAACGAAAAAATCGGGTTAGGTGACTTTCTCTTCCTCATTTATAACATGCTTTGGACGGCATCACGCAGTTTGGACTGATGTGTCCCTCCCCTCCGCATTTGAAGCATATGATAGGTGGTCGTTCTCCTTCCTTAACAACGGGTGTTGGTGCTGACGTCTTTTCATCATTGTTGAATCTCCTCTTCTTGAAATGTCCATTCTTATTTTTTTGGCCACGATTACCACCGAAGTGGTTACCATTTCTGGCATGTTAATTCCCTCCACGCTTATTGTCATCGCTTCGATGACTGCTATCACTAGTATTATCATTTTGCCGGCTGTTCTCTTTTGGTTGGGTTGACTCATTATCGTGCTCCAATAACTGAGCCCTATTAACAACATCTGAATATAAACAGAATTTATGAGAGATAAGATATTGACGTATCTCGGGTTTCAAACCTCTTAGAAATATTCGCGTCTTTCTCTCCTCATTATCAACCAAATGGGACGCAAACCGGGACAACTCGGCAAACTTGGCTTCATACTGCGACATGGTCATTTTGTTTTGCTTCAGCTTGATGAACTCTACGTCTTTTATGTGACGAATACTTTCGAAAAAGTACTTGTCGTTGAACAATTCTTGGAACTTCTCCCAAGTCATCTTCAGTGCGGCAAGTTGAGTATATTTTACAGATTTCCACCAGTAATCTGCCTCTTCACGCAACATGAAGGTGGCAAAGGGAACCTTTTGCTCCTTGGAGCATCCCAAGACATCAAATATCTTGCAGATTTGCTTTATCCACGTCTTCGCCTTAAGTGGTTTTGGCTCTCCAAAAAACTTCGGTGGTCCCAGTTCCTTGAACTGCTTAGCGGTGACCGTCCGAGAGTTGCCAGTGTTTCCAGTTGCATTTTGTACAGGAGTCGCTCTTGCCTGATGTTGCATGAATTACATAAAGCCTCTGAACATTCCATCGTTCATCATCTGGTCAGTGTTGTTGTTTGCTTGAGGATTGTCGCCTTCCTGATGCACATTATCCCGATTATTGATCTGTGGAGACTCAACGGTCTCCTGTGCTCCATTGCAAATCTCAACATTCTCGGATGCCATTTTCAAATACTGCCACAAAACAAAGGTTAATTGACATGCAATATATTATCCCTATACTCTGACCGACCAATTAAATGCCAAATAAACTTAGGTAGGTCATACTAGCGAAAGAATTCCTCGTCTCTCCCCTCCTAGTTCTTGTCTCACATCTAAGCCATGGATCATATCCCTAAGCTTTGATACCAACTGTGACGCCCCCAAAATAGGTATACATCACCCATCTTGAGTCGCCAAATACATAGTACAAAATTCAAATACAACTTAATTATACAACAGTCGTGTAAAATACAACAAAACATATGCTGTGAGTTTTAATACAAATATTGTCATCTAGAAAATATCCACACTAAATTGAGTCCTCATTACATTTATTATCACACTATTTAACAGAATAGTGAGGACTACTAATGCTATTATCGGGACCGGTCACTCCGTTCCCGACTAGTCCTCGCTACGTTCTCATTTCACTGAATAGAACAATGAAAGTAAAAGGTGAGCTCAACTAGCCCAAGAAGAAATATTATGACTAAGATAATACATAATAAATTATCGTTAGCCTTCAACAATGTTAAACCGATACAATATAACAAACATCAAGTTTAAGCTGCGGTGAACAAGTAATCCATTAAAAGAGTCAAGTAGAGAATAAAATCTACTATCTTTTATGATTTAAAAGGTTTTTCATCACTTTTATCATTTGGGACTCGATTTTAATAAATAATCCACATCATCCCCGCACTACTACCAAGGATATTCATTAGTATCACAACCACAAATTATCCATGCACTACGGGCCAAGGATATTCGATGTATTCATCAATGGTCATGATCAATAATAATCGTCCATCAATGCACTACGGGCAAATGAGGACTTTACAACATTATTTATAACATTACGATCATGATTATACCGATTAATCCCTGATCATAATCATACCAAGTCCATCTATGCACTACTAGTGCCACGAGATGACTTTCAACATAATATAAACATGAGGATGATGACAATGATATAAGAATTCAATAAAACAAGTTCAAGAATTAATTTATCCAGGAACTAATAACGTCCAAATTGTCAACATGATACTTCTTTCAGAGAGTAAAATTCAAGAATGCTTAGAAGAATATTTCCATGAAAAGATCTTTGGATGAAGCGCAAATATCAAGGATATTCCACTAATTTCATGGAGTATAGAAGTCAAAACTTTAACCAACCTGAGTATAATAAAGAATGGAATAACAAAAACAATCACTGTGCATGCGATAGAGCCGCGATGAGCGAGTTATTCCAGCGTAATAATAAATAATAGAACCAGTCGAGGCAAAATTTGCAAGCTGGGATGTTCCAATGAGAATAATAAATAATGGAACCAGGTCATGCGTAAACGCATAGACAGGATGTTCCAACAGAATAATAAAGAATGGAATAACAGAAGAATTTTACCATGTATGCGGTACTTTGCATAGACAGGTTATTCCAACATAATGATAAAGAATGGAATAATAGATGATTTCACCAAGTATAGGGTAGACCGCGTATACAGGTTATTCCAATAGAATAAAAAAAATAGAATAACAAAAGTTCTCTTCAAGAATACGAAAGAAATAATACCCCTTACCTTAGAACAAACTGGATATAGGAGTAGTGAAGTAGCAGAATACTTTTCTTCTTTCTCTCTATAGTTTCTCTCTCTAGAGTTTCAATTGAATTAAGTAAGAAATAATGAAGGAATGAGCTTCTATTTATAGGAGAATGGACTGAATAGTAACTAATTCCTGAACGGTCCAGATTGATTTAATTTTAAACGGACGGTCCAGATTGGTTTATTATAAAATATTCTAATAAAACAAAATCTTTCAAATAAAATATAATATATTCAATTTATAATCTAATAAAACAAATAACTTTATAAAAGTATTCTATTTTATATAAAAGGATCTTACTATGCAAATACTATGCAGGCACTATACAAACACTATGCATAATAAAATATAATGTATTCTATTTATAGTCTAATAAAGCGAATAACTTTATAAAAGTATTACATTTTTATATAAAAAGATTTTACTATGCAAAATACTATGCATAATAGAATATAATATATTGTATTTATAGTGTAATAAAATGAATAACTTTATAAAAGTATTTTGTTTTATATAAAAGCTTTTTCATTTTTATTACATTAATAATACTAATAAAACAAAACTTCATCATCATTATTATAATTCACACTATTAATCGACTGTGTCGTTCCCGAGGAAAGAGGGGCTTTCAATAAGGATTTCTTTCTATTCATGTATGCAATTAGGTGACCAAACCTCTCCTTGGCAGAACTTCTAGACATCGTTAATATTGTAAATAATAATATTAATAACTTCGTTGTCTCAATTATTGATTTAATAATATATAAAATATCGACAATAATTTAATCAATTAACGTGAGATACTATGCAACAATTACTGAAGCATTAATTGAACAAAACTGAGTGACTTCTCACGTAAGCATCAATAATCAATACCGTGTGCTACTTTTCAACCACGCGTATTCCTATACTTTTAACAAGGGTGTTTCAACGATTAACGATAAAACTTCCACCGTTATTTTCATAAAATATTTTTGTCGTTTTTCTCAATCAAACAATAATTACATTTGTGGGGTCCACCATCGATTGTCTTGGTCGTCACGAATATTCCCTGTTAAAAGCGAATATTCTCCGACCAAT
The DNA here is from genome assembly GCA_020205605.1 of Panax ginseng. NCBI lineage: Eukaryota > Viridiplantae > Streptophyta > Magnoliopsida > Apiales > Araliaceae > Panax > Panax ginseng. The sequence goes on along the minus strand of CM035133.1, from coordinate 14,493,907 downwards.
CGAATATTATATAACAACTTGCGTACTTTGTAAAATTTATAACTATTACCCACAACTATAACATTATATCAAATTCATTCCATAATATTCAAAAATGATAATTATAGAAAATTCATCTTTATTCATAAAAGTTGGGATCTTACACATACCCCTTATCTTACTCACCCGTGCTCACCCCCCTTTAGCGACGGACCCGACGACGTTTCGGTCATACAATCGTCATCTATACTTTTAGCAACGCTATATGTTATCCGTCGATTTGACTATTGTTGTATGAGCCAAAGCCGTCACCGGGTTAAAATCATTAAGGGGGGTGAGCACTGTGTAGTAAGATCGAGGTATGTATTTGATCACTATATATATATATATATATGTGTGTGGGAAATGGGTATGCATGTAGTGCAATTTTTTGTTTACGATCGGCCAAAAACGACGTCGTTTTGGCTGGGGAAAAAAACACTGCTTCTTCCGTATAAGGCTTCTTTCTCACGTCCTTTTTCCCCCAAAACATAACTCCCGTTCCAGACTAAAACAAAGAAGTTGTAGAGGAAATCAAATGCCTAGTTCATCAGTTCGATCTCGACTTCCTTGACGTATCTCATCTTCGATTCGGTAAGTACTTCTAGATTTTAGTAGAGTGATTTTTAGGTTTTATGTGAATGGATTTCTAGGTTTAAGTATAGTGATTTCTAGGATTTCTAGATTTCAGTATAGTAGATTCGGTACTAAATTCTAGATTTCAGTATACCTCCTTAATTTTAATTTATCTAAATGGGTTTCCTCCCACAGAAGAGAAAGTATTCGAGGTAACAGGGGATGAAATTTAACTGTTGAATATATCCATAGTAAACACAAAATACACCATAATTCATTGTTGGAATCCCATGGTTAAATCATCTTCAGATGGAAAATACTACCTCTGTGTTCCACAAAATTGATATTTTTCCATTAAATTAGATATATCTTAGCTTAACTAAATCTTAAATTCAAAATTTTGAATATGACACTGTTGAATTTTGTTCGTCCAACATCCCAGGAAAAGATCCCCACTTAAAATGCAGTGCAATATACATTTATGTAAACAACGATCGATATTAAAATTATTTTCAATGTATCTTGATATTCATAGTGGACTTTTATTCAAAGATGTCCCAAGATTTGAGAGCGGCAGATTATACTTCTTAAATTCATAATTATTATAGTAGGGGAAAAAGAGAGAGAAGAAGAGGAAAATTTACATAGCTCATCTACTTCAAATTTCATCAAACATTAGTCACATGACACTTCAAGAACTTAGTTATGTAGCTCTGCAAGGTTAATTTTCTCTTGTTGCCCATACTTTAGACATTAATCACATCACAGTGATAGACTTCTAAAAGTTCAATTGTAGTCAACATCATTGGCTCTCTATTAACACTAACTTTATCCAAATTTTTCTATGCTACAGCTAACACTCTCGTAATTACATTGATTGGCAACTTATTCAACTTTTAAGAGGCTATTCATGGGAAATTACCACAGACAAAATGTTGAGGTCTCCTAGCATTATTCCAACATAAAAACACATACAAAATTGGGGTTTAATAATTAATAATCTAACATGGACTTGTAACAGACTGAGTTAGGTTGGGTAATTTTTATCTCTTGGAAAATGTTACTCAGTTTGAATATTATAGTGCACAAAAGGCATATAGCATCAACATCAACATTAATTATGTGAGATAGATTAAGAATATATTTTAGTATAGTATAGTAATTTCTAAGTTTTATGTGACCCCTTTAAGTTAGTGCTTATAATGGAATTAGAATCTAAGTTTACCCCCCTCCCCGTGTCTTTAAAAACATAATTCATGTTTACCCAATTGCAAAAGTAAGTAATTTTTCTTCAATTTCCTTTGATATGAAGTTTGTTTTGAAAAAAATTTCTTTCTTGACAACCACATGGTTGTGGGTATTTCATGTGGTATGATCCTCCGATGCAGCCAAGAACCATTCAAGTAATACTTTGTCTGTTGAGGAGGTTGAGGATTCTTGAAAAATGAAGCTCAAAGTTTTCAACGCAAAAAGAGGATTTACTTGATAGGAAAAATTTTTAATTACAATTTGGGAGATGAAGCAGTTAGGATGAAACAGTGTTTAAAGGTCACTGGTGTAAAAAGATTCATGTATTTTTAACTGCAACTGGAAATCTATTTATTGACATATTTTAAGATTTCAGATGTGTTTGGTTAATACTTTTTTTTGGAAAGTTGGCTGCTTGGTTTTCTTTGGTGCAACTCATTTTTAGTTTTATTTAGACCAAGCTATGTTAGTTTGGTGGCATAGAGAAACTTTCATTTTCTTTGTTGAATATTTCAGTTTATAATCAAGTTGTGAGGTTTGGGTTTTGGAGGTTTTTGATTCATAGAATTCCTGCCTGGTTTGTTAATTCTACACTTTGTATGGTTGTTCCCCGAGTAATGAATAATATGTTTCAGAAATTTCTACTGGTTTTTCCCATTCAATTATTGGTTATAGCAGTACAGAGGAAGAATGCATGTTGGCTTTGTACACTTTGTATGGTTGTTCCCTGAGTGATGCATGTTGGCTTTGTACACTTTGTGAATGTAAAGTTTATAAATTTAATTTAATTCTTATGATTGTTTTTATTATTTTCTCAGTATTTCCTCATGTCTTATTCCGAGGTGAATCATTGTCAACAAGGATTCTTTATACTAAAATTTGAATTTTGTATATGGTGGCGGGTAGGTGTTCTATTGGGGGATGATAATTGAACATAGAACAGCTCGAACTCTGTCAAACAAGTTTCAATGCATAAACAAAACTGAAGGGAAAAGAAGAAAAAAATTTATTATCTTCTTTATAAAACATGAACTAGAATTAAAATTGAATACGAGAGTTTTGTTCTGCCTATCTACTAAATTCTACATGCAACATAAATTACATTTTTATTACATCTTATTTCACTCTCTGATTTGATACAATTGCATACTCAGTAGAAACACACATTAATTGACCTATGGCGGCTCACGGGTCGCAAACCAGAAAAAATGATTATGGAAATCAATTGTCATGGAAATGTTTAAAGTTGTAGCAAAATAGTCCCTCATAGAGCTAGCAATCTGCATACTTTTTTGATGCTCCAACTTAAGGCAATCACGTATATGATGACCAAGTCCACCACAATACCCACATCTTCCTGTCCGTCCAAACTTTGACATTCACTTAGTATGTATATGCATGCAACTTAAAGAACTAAGGAGCTTGGTGTTGCTATTCATCACACTACTAAAAGAATAAAAGTGAACTAATGACGAGTAAGAATAAATATTTTATATAAAGAATAAAAGTCACCCACCACATCGTAGTCTATGCCCTCCCCTGCAACCCAGTCACAACTTTTCCACATAGAAAGGAGAAAAGAATAAACATTTTATAAATACCTAGGCATGTAAACAAATTAAAATATCCATCCATAAAAAGCATCCAATAATATATAACACTACATCTATTTTGCACTTATTCAAAAGTGCCCAACCAACAACACAACCTACAAGCAATGTTGCTATTAGACATAATACACATTTTTTCACTACAAAATCCAAGGAAAGGTCCTAGCTAGGAGTAATGTCTAAAAGAAAATGCCACCAATAAAAGTCTCCATTACACAATAACAAAAATACAAATTAATACAAGTCACTCCCATGGTTACTGCAATTTTGAAATTATGAAGCATCCTAAGTATAGTCACTCCCATGATTAATGCAATACTGAAGGCCACTGTAAAAAAAATTTCAATTAATACAAAAATATAGATATACAAGTGTTATTATAGCAATCTTAGTTGCACCTGTGAGTTCATCACAATGCTGATGTATAAACAAGTCTAAGCACCCAAACACCCAATATAGATGTTATAAACCTACAAGAAGAAAACCTAAAATATATAAACATACAAGGAAAATATAAATTTTACTCATCTCAAAAAGGTTTTGGCTCAGTGCCATAAAGATTGAACTCTAGACCTCCTAAGGGAAATATTTTTTTGGTGGGAACAAGCTCTGATTTTATAGACCGAAAAACAAAATTTTGTAAGATAAATAAAATATAAATCACGAGAAAATAATTTTTGTACACAAAATGATGCCAAAGAAAGAGCATATTGAGATTTAGTAAGACGCTGCAACTGAGGTAGGGGGGCTTTTTTCCTGGGATGCTAGACGAACAAAATTCAACAATGTCATATTCAAAAATTTGAATTTAGGATTTAGTTAAGCTAAGATATATCTAGTTTAATGGAAAAATATCAATTTTGTAGAACACGGAGGTAGTATTTTCCATCTAAAGATGATTTAACCATGGGATTCCAACAATGAATTATGGTGTATTTTGTGCTTACTATGGCTATATTCAACAGTTAAATTCCATCCCCTGTTACCCCGAATACTTTCTCTTCTGTGGGAGGAAACCCATTTAGATAAATTAAAATTAAGAGGGTATACTGAAATCTAGAAATCAGTACCGAATCTACTATCCTGAAATCTAGAAATCCTAGAAATCACTATACCTATACATAAACCTAGAAATCCATTCACATAAAACCTAAAAATCACTATACTGAAATCTAGAAATCCTTACCGAATCGGAGATGAGATACGTCAAGGAAGTCGAGATCGAAGAGGTCGAGATCGAACTGATGAACTAGGCGTTTGATTTTCTCTACAGCTTCTTTGTTAGAGAAGCCTTATATGGAAGAAGCAGTGTTTTTTTTTCCAGCCAAAACGACGTCGTTTTTGGCCGATTGTGTAAACAAAAAATTTGCACAGCTGTGCATACCCATTTCCTTATATATATATATATATATATATATATATATATATATATATATATAACCTTACAAAAGTATAACTAATAGCTTCTTATATGCATATTAATAACTTACATTCATTAATTAATAACTTACATTTATTAGTATAACTTTACATTCATTAGTATAGTTTTACATTCATTGATATTTAGTAATTAAATAAAATATTAGTTTTTAAATCTGCACGAAAACATATATTATTCGTATTTGGATACTATTTCGAATACCGGATACAAATAATATTTTTAAAATTTGCCGGATACCGAATACGAATACGGATAATGAATTAATTTTTTGGATACAGATATACTGGTATCCGGATCTATATATATTCGTTTACACCCCTAATAATACTCCTACTTTCTTTATTCCAAAGTTGGTGAAACAACTCGGGTGAAATCTGGTTGGGTTATCTATCACATGCTCGCCTGAAAAAGAATATGGTCACATTATTAATGTTTACTTAAGAAAATAATAAAATTATCTATTGAGAATTAAATTATATTGACGAACTAATCAAAGAATTTGGTTGGAATACTAATTCGAATGAAATTTAAAATGAAATTAAATGAACCTAGATTTTATTTTAATTTGATTGCTTTCCATTTCTTTTTTCTTTGCGAGAATCGTGAATTATTTTCTTTTATGATACAGTTATTTGTTTACCTTAATTTAGGATTAATTGCGTCTGTAATTTAGTAAATGTGTAGTTAAATATTCAAACTGTGTTTTTTTTAAGTCTAAATTCCCCCCCCCCCCCCCCCCTCCCCCTCCCTCCCTCCCTCCCTCCCCCCCTCCCCACACGATATAGTTAGCTTTTTCAAATTTATTCGATAAAGTTCAAAATCATAAAATTTATTCTTAGTAATATTTTTATATAGTTTATAGTAATTGTGATTGTATTACTTAAATTAAAAAGAAACTAATATTAATTTACATTTTATAAATTGACTTTTAAATATCAGAACAAAGAATTTCGTTTTTTAATTCACAACATATTAATTTACATTTTATAGTTTAATTTTTTTATATAATTCTCATCACGTTATCTACATTACAAATTTAACAAAATTAACATAAAGATAAATTAAAAATTTAATTACAAACCTTTTTTTTTCTTTTTTTTTTTTTAAAACTCAGTAATAAAATGAATTTTTTTTTCCCTTCTATATTTAAACTCAATAATAAAATGAAAGAAATGTGACGGCCCCAACTTAGAGTTCCCACTAATCTAGACTTAGTGCATCATTGTCCATCCACATACAAGCTACTAGCTATTATTATTAGCTGAGTTACATTATACATTATTTATTTATCTACATGCCCAGGTCTTATATGAACTAATACATTAGTTCCCAAAATATTACATCGTTAATTAATTAATACATTAATATTCATTATCTACTCCTCGTCAGCTTTACCCTTCCCTTTATCCTTAGTGTTCGACCTTTTCCGAACCTTCTGCTTTGACTGCAAATTTTATTTGCACGGGTGAGTAACTATTTTTCTTTTCAAGTATAAAACAATTATACCAAAGATATATCATAAATAAAATGGATAATATCAAAGAGTTTTAACAATTTGATCATTAGAAATTTATGAAACGACATAAATGAATAGGAAATAAAAGAATTATTTTAATCTCAATCATACTGAGCGGTCGAATGGACCATTAACTCTACAATGTTAACAGTTATAAAATTGTGAATTCTACAAAATGTTTAACAATCATACGGACTGAAAAACTCTACAAGGTACTTTAGGGGATCAGTCTATCATACCCTATATTATGCATAACATTTCTTCTACTCAAGCCTGTTACCCGACATAAGTATCTCCTTTATCAAGATTGTTCATACTCGGTGTTAGTCTCAGAATCTGCGCCAGAGCAATCGCAATTTGGATTGGATTAAAATCACCTTCAAAGGACCACAACAATTCAATAAATTAATAGGAATATAACAACTAAAAATGACATAAACTTCTTTTATATTCGGTCCAAGAAGCTTTTCAGAATAATTTACGGTGTTAGTAATGGGCGCAGTCCAAGTGCATGAGAGTACATGAATTTGCAATATAGCGAGTATCTACAATAAATCATGAAAATTTCACAATTGAAGAAAGTTTAACATAAGATAGAGAACTCGCATAATCAAGAAACTTACACAAACACAAACTTGCACAAGGTAGAGAATTTATCTGTTATGACGTACTTTCCTTGTGGTTCACTTTTTTTGTCCAATCGCTCACCTACACCATTCATAATATTTTTTTTGTAATTACATCTTTGGTTATTTTTAATAGTTATCGTCAGTACCCGCGTACCAACTTAATTTCGCTTTATAGTTTAACTCTTAAAATTACTATTTTACCCCTCACTTATGTTTACATGTATTATATAAAATGTTTTTACCGATACATTACACTTTACGCTTTATTGGCAATTTAAATTACTTTTTCCATTTTTCTTGTTTCCCATCTTCTTCAATAAACCACTCTTAACCATTTTATTTTTGCCCTTTTAACCTACGTAGGTAACTTCATTTTGGACCCTTTTAATTTTTTCCAGATTTTTTTCAATTATTTTTAGTATTCGGGTTATTTTCTTTCTGAAACTTAACAATTAAAAGTATTCAAGCTTACCTCCAAAAAATACGTATTTTGGACAGAACCTACCATGCATCTGTGCGAACTTCCAAAATTTCAGCCCAATCAGAGTTACGGAACTCAAGTTATCACAGTTTTCATTTAAAATTCCTTATTTTTGTTTTGGTCATAACTCTTTCGTTTTAAGTTCGATTTTGTTCATTTTTGGACATGACCTTTCCTATACGTATAGCTTTCATTCGCTAGAGGCCTGAAATTTTTTAGGTAGGTTAATTATCTAAAACAGTCTGCACAAAAACAGGATCAAACTTAAATTTAGTTTTAAATTTCAAAAGCATGACTGATGAATAACTATTGTTGGTTATTCAAACCTATTAATAACAATAAAATTTTAATTTTTTGAGTTAAAAAGAAAGGATATAATTGAGATTATAAAGTGAGAATACCAAGAAACCAAATACCCTGCCACTCCTTTTATAATATATATAAACTATGTAATATAAGTATATCTTAACAACTCTATTTGTTTATTTGCTATTACTATAAAATCATTGACACATTATGTTTATGATTTGATTTGGTTTAACATATGCGTTAAAACTTTTTTGTTGATATTATGTCGTATGTGTTGTGACATTATATCTTTGTTAGAATATACCCTGGGCTATAACCACATGTGGGGGTACCACATGCATGTCCTCTTGGCACCGAGGCATGACACTTTTCGTGGCAGTGTAATCAGTCCACGTCGTTTCCGTTTTGTGCTCCGTTGGGAGTTGACCATTTGGTAATTTTGTTGTGCGAGGCGTATGGGTCGACCATAGTTTTTTGTTCTGTTCTGTTCTGCAGATTGATGATGTTTGTGCCGAACACACCTTTCGATTTTGCATGCATCAGGATTTTGCAATCCGATATTTGATTGCATGTGTGACATTATTTTGATTGTTTGTGTGGAATTATTTGACTTGTATGTGTGGGAAGGTATATTTCTATTTTGTTATGAGCTCGGTATGAAATAACCACAACCACTTTGATTCAACCTTCTGTTTGATTCGTTAATTCTGTTGTTTCAAATATATTTTATTCAAACTTTGGAGATTATGTTATCATTAGTATTTATTCTTGACGCCTTGTTTAGTATTTTGTTAGTTGATTCTGTATTTCAGTTATGCTTTTTTTGTACTCTATATCCGTACTGGATATTTGGCTTTTACTGTGTTTTTCTTCCGGCTGTTTAGGGTTTCGTGTGAAGAGAGCTACATTTGATCATCTAGGATTAATTGATTTTAAGTTTTGATTATTCTGCCAATTTTTGGAGAATTGTATTTAATTCGACATTTATGAATTATCAACTATTAAATATTTTGAAGTTATTAGTGCTGTGTTTACTTATTTTGAGGTTTGTTGTATTTTGTGCGCGACCTCCCTTTTCTATTCGGGGAAGGGAGTGTTATATCTTGGTTGATGGCCATGTGCAGGTGTTGTATTTATCCTATGAAAATTGAGATCCAAACCCAGCTGATTGCTCAGACTTTATCCAGCATTGGTGTATGATAAGGACTACCTCAGTCATCTAGAAAATTGACACACTGCTTTTAACCAATCATTTATGACTCTTGAGTAATCTTACAAAACATTGTAATTACCTTAAGGAACAGTTAGAACCTTCGCTCCTACTGCAGGTAGCTTTCCTGTTAATCTCATCCCCTTTATCCACCGCTGGCCGACTGTCCAATCCTCATTAATGCGATGCAGGATATCAGTCAGCCATCACCCGTCAAAGATGTAGATATTTAAATTGTCTAATGGATTGGTTCAATAATTCGGCCCAAGACTTTGTAAGACCCAATCAAGATAATCCAATGAATTAGTCTAATATCAAGGCCCAATAATAATGACCCAAAAGAATAACCAAATAAGTAGGTCCAATCCATTAGGCCCAGTAGGTGAAATATCATGGCCCAACATTGCCCCCCAGTCTTTTATTAAACAGGATGTTTAATGAAAGAGTATAAATGGCATCGGTCCAGGGCAAAAGGATTTATAATAAGATCGATAAAGGCCCAAAATATAGCTTACCGAAACTCATCTGATGAACATCAAATAGCAACACAAAGGGTTCATCTTTGCCTACCTCTACAAAAGTACAGACTGAATCGCCTTTAACTACCGAAGCTCAAGCCATAGAATGAAATACCGGTTCGGTAATAGCGGGCGTCCGTGATACCGATGATCATCGGTTCGGACATAGTTCCATCATGGACATCGCTGCCCATCAATTCGAACTGATTGACTAATAATGGTCATTTGCAAGCAAACGCTATCTTCTTGGTGCCTCAATCCCCAAATACAAAGAAGCCGAAGAGGATGCCGAAGAGAATAGTGTGAAGGGATAACGCCATTCTGAAGTCTGCGTTGGCGAAAGAAAGAATCAATCTTGACATTGCTCTCTTCAACAATGAATGCCTTCGGAAGGATATCGACAAGGTCAAAGAAGAACTAAAACGACCAAGGCCACTCATCATTGGTCATCACAATGACGAAGAAGAATGAAGATCCCACCGAGTCCAATCGGAACTTGGCGAAGCAAAATAACAATATCCATGCTAAAGAAACAAGATATCTAGCACATCGTCAAAAGCTTGAAGAAGAGCTCAAAGAGCTTCGGGCCTTTAGGAACTTGGGTCCGCCATCGATCAAGACCGTAAGGAAATCCGAAGCAACATCTGTAAAATCATCGAACCGAACGATGAGATCGTCCATATGTATATTAGAAGGATATGAAATCTGTCGAAGTAAAGGCAAGAAAAAGCTCGGGCCAAGGTAGATCCATCTCTTTTAGACTCTTAAGATGGTGATGATGACGATGAATAAGCCCGAAGATGACCTCCCCTATACATTTGACTGTAGAACTTTATGTAAAAATTCTAAACTCTTGTGAACAGTTAATATTAATGAAATATCAACTTCATGCCTTATTACTTTTGGGTGATCATTTCTTGTCAATAATTCAGTGTCAATCAACTTGAAAACTGTACAAGTGCCTCTTAACTTAAACTGTTAGTCAATAATCAAACAAATTATATAACAGTTAAGAACAATAATGAGATAATCCGAACTCAACACTTGAACAAAATAAAGTAATGCATACTTATCGTTACCGAAGTGTGAGACAGGTCATGTGTGAGGTGAATTCGGCTGATCCTCCTTGCACCATCGGGATCTTGTTTACCACTCGGGGTGAAACAAGTATATAAGGACCAAGATATAAGGACATTTGTCTACCACGCAGGGTATAACAAAGATATAAGGACCAAGATATAAGGACATTTGTTTAACACGCAGGGTATAACAAAGATATAAGGGCCAAGATATAAGGACATTTGTTTACCACGCAGGGTATAACAATTTTATGAGGACCATGGAATTTGTTTACCACTCGCGGTAAAACAAATTCATAAGGACACACCTGACAATAAGGCTGCCATCGAATGGCCAGCGAGTCTGACCATACTTCCTTACTTCGGTGCATTTTGTTTACCACTCGCGGTAAAGAAAAATTAAAAGGACCATGGAATTTGTCTACCACGCAGGGTATAACAAACCCATAAGGACACTCTTGCCGAAAAGGCTGCCATCGAATGGCCAGCAAGTCCACCCCGTCCTCCTTACACCGATGAAGTTTGCCTACCCCGAAGGGCTTGACAAATTCATAAGGACCACCTGCCAAAAAGGCTGCCATCGAATGGCAAGCGAGTCCCCCCGTCCTCCTTACACCAATGATTTGTAGATGAGCTACCGAAGTCTTTCTGTGCTGAATGCCTTCGTGAAATAGTGGCGATTCGGATGCACGCCAGTAATGGAGTTATCACCGCGATCAACCCCTAATAATAACTTGCTTTGATGTCCAAAGTAGAGAATATCCGCTCAACACGGTGTCCATGAACTCGCTTCGCCTGGCTAATCGAACAGCGGCTTTGTCGGACTCCTCAGCCACTTTCCATCTGAATCTGCAGCTTTAAATGGATTTCCCCAAAGACAAGTACCCACAGGGCGGTGTGCCCTTAGTGGACTCTCGGGAGTGTGATTTACGGATCCACTTGGTGGAGATTTTGTCACTGTTGTGGTGAGAATACTCGAAAGGCGTAATGCCTTATTTATATTCTAAGGTGTATACTCTCTGGATCAACTTATTCGTCTGCTGTGACCATAATCCCGAGAACCGATAGAGTGAGGTACCCTCTTCGGATACTCAGGAGTATGGTTCCTTGGTCTTCTTCGGTCATGAAGATCACCTTGAGACATGTCTTCAAAGTGTATAGACTTCTTTACTACGTCTTTCAGACTGGACATAATTGGATGCCTCGTCCTTCAGCTTTGCCATCCGAAGCATCTACTCCAGCTTTGCCATCCGAAGGATCTGCACCAGCTCTGCCATTCGAAGGACCTGCACATAATTGGACGCCTCGTCCTTCAGCTCGGCAATTCGAAGCACATGTTCAGCTATATCCTCGCTCTGCTTCAAGAGAACCTCCAAAGCTTTAACTGCTTCGTCCGCCATCTTCGCCGACTTGGCGACCTTTGTCTAAATCTGGTCACTTTGTCTTAGAGTTCTAGGTGGGGTGGGTGTCTCTACCGCTTTTGGTCATGATCACGTTCCTTGTCAAGAAGAAAGACCAACCTCCTTCTAGGCTTCACCATTGGCTCTCGAACGAGAACCCCCTGAATCACGCTTGGAAGCCGTACTATCAAGAGCACTTTTGAAAGGACCCAGACGATCCTTAACTGAAACACGAGGCAAGGATGAACTTATAGCCATCGGTTGTCCCTCCGGTGTACTAGTTCTACTCCTCACCATTCTTTCCGACGTAGAACAAATGAAACTTTGTGATTGAAAATTCAAGGACACTAGAACACAGCCCTCCTTCTAGCGCCAATGTTAACGCCAAGATCTTCTGCCACGTCCCAATCACGTAAGACGCATACGATCCTCGCAGACAAGAAACACGATAAACACCAAAAGCTTGCGGCTTCGACCGAGTTTGGGATAACTTCAAAGCGTGAGAGTCGATGATCGATGTTCACAAGGTTAACAATGGAGGATAATAATCTCTAGTGTATTGAGAGATAAAATTATCAGTTGGAATGTGTTTTTACGTACCTCTTGCTTGAAGACTTTCTTCTTTAGGATATACTATATGACCGGCCACTCGTACATCGACCCTCCTGGCACTACCTACTGCAGGTAGCTTTCCTGTTAATCCCATCCCTTTTATCCACCGCTGGCCGACTGTCCAATCCTCATTAATGCGATGCAGGATATCAGTCCGCCATCACCAGTCAAAGATGTAGATATTTAAATTGTCTAATGGATTGGTTCAATAATTCGGCCCAAGACTTTGTAAGACCCAATCAAGATAATCCAATGAATTAGTTTAACATCAAGGCCCAATAATAATGATCCAAGAGAATAACCAAATAAGTAGGCCCAATCCATTAGGCCTAGTAAGTGAAATATCATGGCCCAAAACTAAGGAAGAGGTATGTCTACTCTGGTGAATTTGGTTTCATTTCCTTTATCTATTTACAAAACGAGGGTTTAATGAACTTAATTATAATTCATAAATAGTAATTCTTTCTCATTAATAAAATATTCTAAATTTCCTGACAATGAAATAGTAGTGTTATATGTTAGTGGTCAAGTTGAACCAACTTTATATTGGTTCCCCCCCCTGCAAAGATGAGTTTTCATTTTCTTAGAATATTCATAGATGGTTGTCTGCTTAGTCCTGTAATGTAACTTGTTAAACACTTAGATTATTCATAGATGGTTGTCTGCTTAGTCCTGTAATGTAACTTGTTAAACACTTAGATTATTGAAAGTAGTAGCTCTTTTTGCCCTAATATGGGAATAATCTTGCAAGGGTCTTTTTTTATTGCAAATCTTTTTTCCTTGCATCATCATAATTGGTGGTTCTACATCAAATTCCTTCTTGATCTTCTTCTGGGTCGCTATAACTAGATTTGTGGCACAATTTTTCACTGCTTATTTTGGCCCCTCAGTATCCGTCTGAAACTCTGAATTAATTATGCAAAGTTTGTGTTGGAAACTTGTGATGGAAAAGGCTAGTGTGGAGCGTAGCGTAGCTCGGACCGTAGGTCCCGAGCGGAGACATAATGTGAAGTAGGGTTGAAATATGATTAATACTATCTATTGTAAAGCCCTATGTAACTAAGGAATCATCAATAAACAACAAGTGGAGTACCCAAATTGGGGAACCACGTAAATCTCTTGTGTTATTCTTAATTCTTTGTGTGCGTGTGTGATCCTATATTCTAACAGTTTGCCTTCAAATCTCTAAATATGGTTGATGATTCTTACTCTCCCAAGGTGTATAGAATGCCCATCAAGATCTTAATATAGACCTCCTTTCTTATAGTGGGAAATCAGTTATTGCTAAATGTAATCTTTTGCTGTCATTGAATGTGCTATTTTTGGTCTAAATGTTGTGAAACTCTGAATGTTTTATTTTTGAAATATTTCTAGACTCAGTTCAACAATGCATTTATCCCAAACTAGTTGGGTAGGTTGAAATTGAATCCGTATGAAAGTATTAGAGAAGGAAGAAAATAAAGAAAAAACAGATTAAATGGTGAATAAAATAAAACAAAAGAATAACAATGCATCAAAGTATATTTAACCCCCCTAACAATTATGAAATACGTAGACACGTATATATAAAAGTTTAACAAGAAAACAAAGAAAAACGAGGGATAAGAGGGAAAGATAAACAAAACAAATAGATATCAGCACCTAATTGGCTTCCAATATGGAGATTGCTTTCCTCATCGTTTTATGAAATATTTCTCCTACATACTATCGTGAATTCTTCTCTTATCTATAAATATATATTCTGTAGATTAAACAAGACACTAACCTTCAACACAAGCAGATGCATGCAGATGGTGACCCTGAGCTTCTAGATGACTCCGAGTTCTATCAGGCGCAGTTGCTGAAAGAATTTTTCGAGACGATTGATTCATCATCATCTGGTAAGCTTGTCCAACTTTAAATATATAATATCATATGTTAAATAATGCATTAAAAAACATGCAATCCATAAGTGTTGTGCACTCCGTATAACAGTCATTCAATATATTCACATTGCCTGCCATATATCTTCATTATGCCCACTCCCATCAGGTCAGAGGGTGCCTGATAATGGGCATTTTCTTACTTTATATCTTTATAAGGTAGCACACCGGTGGTGGTGGTATATTCCTTGAATGTATATTGCCCTTCTTTACTCAATAACTTGGACTTGCAAGCTTCAATTTTTACTTTATTTGCATTATGACTTTTTTGCATGGCATTATGTTTGCATTTGTATTGTAGGTTTCAAATAACATGGTAGTAAACTAATAGCGAGAAAATAGATCATTGAACATTCAGTATAGTCAGCTTCTTTCCATAATTTGGTAAAATTTGAATATTAAAACATGTTAAAAATGTCTGTTAATTGGCACCCTTTTTTTAAACTCCCTACAGAAAATGACCAAATTTGTATATCCCTTCATTGACTCATTTTAGAAAAGAATAAATATATAGACTAAGTTATATACAAACCAACCTTCGGCAAAAAAGTAGTGTAGATTAGTGTTGAACATCACATATCATAAGATCATGCATGCTCTAAAAAGTCAAAACAATCTCTCTATACAGTTTTTGCAATCACAACTGAGTAAATTAAACAGAAACACAAATTAAAAAGGGGAAGGGGGAAGGGGGAGAGGGGGAGAGGGGGAGAGGGGGAGAGGGGGGGGGGGGTGGGGGTGACCTGTTGATATCTGCCGCCCAGATGGATTTGCCTAAGGCTTTGTTCACCTTCCCACCATGAACCTGCAAAGACATGTAGATATGGAACAGTAACAAACATATACTTCATAATCTACTGAAACGATTAAAAACCAAACATAAAAATTATAGAACAGAGCTTATTTTTTCTTGAAATTTGATGAATAGTGCACTTAAAATATATATTGCAAAATATTAAAATATTGATTCTTTAACATCACAGCTAAACCCGACCACAACAGAGCTTCGGCCTGAGCTCGAATCAGTGATATAAGACACTTAAGGTCAGTAGAGAAAAAGCTGCAGCCAAACCTACCTAACCCTCATTATCCATCCAGTAGAATCCATGAGCAAATTAATGAGCTGATCTAAACGAGCCATTCTCAAGCAGCGTGGCCCTGCTTACAGCCTTACAGAACTGGATTCATTTCAATATTTTTTGTAAGCAATAAAGCTATAACTAATACTTTATTTAATCCTTGCACCATTAATTGTCTATTCAGTTATATGTCATTTATTTAGTGACATGCATACTTTGTTTGTACATCAGTTTGTATTCCATGCATTTCAATTCAATTTTCTTTCCATTCTGTTCTACTAATAGTAGTTTCCACACAATTGTCATGGCCATACAAAACCACCCTTAACATACTAAAAAACAAGAAATCATTCCCAAACAAAATCCTAAACTGTTTGAGGATATTCCGTTTGCCTTTCGGCCCTTTCCTCAACTTAGTAAGAGGTTTTGTAGAGAAACCGAGATCACTGAATTGTTTAAATGGTGAAATTGAATCCTACCATCCCATTCTAGCTACTTTTTCCCCATAATTTTTAGAGGGGGTGGGGTGGGGTGGGGGGGGGGGGGGGGATATAAGAACCGGATAAATTCAAGATACAACAAGTGACCAGCTATCTAGATGCTACTGCCGCCTCTTTTCTTCTTCTTTTTTCTCCTTCTAATCAATTACAAATATCTTGGGCTATGTAGGATTATAATGTCAAGACTATTAATCCTAAGGGCTATGTTTATGTGCAAGGATTATATTTGGGATATAATGTTGAGAAACGGATGGAATATAAATGGGAAAATTGATGGCTGGCTTTATGAAGGTTTAATGGACATCAATGATAGAATTAATCCCATTTATTGATGATTAATTCTTTGCTAGTATATGGTCGTTTAGAACTCAACTCTTTATAAGATTATCCTTCTCCTAGCCTAGGAAGAAGATGGGAAAATAGTGGGGAAAAAATAGTTTAGGCCTTCTTCTTTGTTCTTTCTTCCTGCTCGGTGATAATCTTTCTACACACGGTAGAGTTTGCTTGAGCATTGTTGTATCTGGGGAGACAATTTGTCTGCTTATGCCAAATATTGTCTTAAGGAAACTGTTCTTACAGTCCTCAAAGCTACAATCTACTAGTCTGTTCAACGTCCATTGTATTAAGGTTAAATTTGTTTTAATTTTATTTTGGGTTTTACTTTAATATCAATATAGAATTCTTTTCCGAATTTTATTGTATTTCTGCTTCTGCAAAAAGATTATTACTAACGTGGCTAACAATCTTAAGACAATATTTTTGTTTTGGTTAATCTTTTATTAAGTTGCAGATTATACCTTTGCTTTGGAATACCTTGACTTGGTTTTCTTATTTGGACTGTTCTTGGTTAATACTCACTTGGACCGTTCTGGAATAATTAAATAATAATATGTTTCCTATTCAAAACAGTTGTTTTTTTTTAGAATAACTTAGTCTGGTTGTATTTTCAGAATGAATATTCCTGAGAATGAAATTGTTCCAACTGGTCCACAGAACAATCTAGGTTACGTTCACAGAATTACTTAGATGGACGAGCGATATATCGGTTCACGAGAATATTGGTTACGGTTACATGCTCTGGTCCGATTTCAGATTGCGCCTTCCCGCCAAACCCATACAATGTCAATCACAAAAAAAACCGAGAAAAAATCACCGGTGTGAATTTTAAGACTTGGCAATGAAGATCTTTGTTTTACCTTCTTATGCTAAATTTGGCTAATTGCTTGAAGGATGATCCTCCGTTATCGAGAGATGATGAGGTGGATAATGTCACCACTTACAATCTGATTGAGGCATGGAAACAATCGATTTCCTTTGCCATAATTACATTTTGAACGGTCTAATTGATGCACTTATAGTGTATACAGTAATAAGACAACGGTAAAGGAACTTTGGGAATCCTTGGACCGAAAATACAGATCAGAAGATGCTGGCGCTAAGAAATTTTTAGTGAGCCAATTCCTGAATTTCCAAATGGTTGATTCCAAAACTGTTGTGAATCAAGTTCAAGAACTCCAGCTGATTATCCATGGGATTCATGCTGAACGTATGGTAATTAGTGAATCTTTCCAAGTGGCTTGTATTATTGAAAAGTTACCACCTGGTTGGAAAGACTTCAAAAATTACCTTAAGCATAAGCGAAAGGAGATGACAGTTGAAGAGCTAATTGTTAGACTTCGTATTGAGGAAGACAACAAAGGCTCGGAGAAGAAATTCTCCAACGTTGCCCACCAGTCCGAGGCTAGGGTAAATGTGGTGGAGGTCAATAAAGACTCCAAGAAAGGCAAAAAGCCTCAATCTGGGTCCAAATTGGGTCCTAAGGGTGGCATTTCCAAGAAACCAAAATTTAATGGAAAATGCTACAATTGCAATAAGGCGGGGCACAAGTCCTCTGAATGTAGGCTGCCTAGAAAGTTGAAGTCTAATGAAGCACGTGTTGTGGAAGAAATTGTTAGAGAAGTGTCCGACATCAACTTATGTCTTTGTGTGATTTTGAAGTCGACCTCGTTGACTCAAATCCAAAGGAATGGTGGTTTGATATCTAGGTCTTACACGTCGTGTGTCTTTGTGACAAAGATTCCTTTGCTGAACTAGTTCCCAGCAAGAATAGGGATAAGCTCTACATGGGCAATGCTGCAACTTTCAAGATCAAGGGAAGTGGTACTGTAATTCTGAAGATGACTTCGGGAAAAGAATTGACTCTGAAGAATGTTCTGTATGTTCCTGAAATTAGGAAGAATCTTGTATCTGGTAGCCTCCTTAGCACTCATGGTTTTAGGATGGTATTTGAATCGGACAAGTTTGTTTTGACAAAAAGGGGAATGTATGTGGGAAAGGGGTATGTTTGTAATGGCATGTGGAAAATTAATGCCATCTCTATCAAGTCCAACGCAATGATAAATAATAAGAATAATACTTCTTCTGCTTATATCATTGAGTCACTTAATTTATGGCATGGTAGACTTGGACATGTAAATTATGATACCCTACGTAGGTTAATTAATTTACAACATATTCCAACATTCCAAATTGATCATAAACATAAATGTGAAATTTGTGTTGAATCAAAATTAACAAGATCTTCATTTCATACAGTTGAAAGAAATCTGAGAACCACTTGATCGATCATATAGTGATGTATGCGATTTAAAATTTATACAAACAAGGGGGGGTAATAAATTTTTTATCACTTTCATTGATGATAGTACAAAATATTGCTATGTATATTTGCTTAAAAGGAAAGATGAAGCTTTAGAGAAATTTGTTCTTTATAAGCAGGAAGTTGAAAACCAACTTAATAAGAAAATTAAGGTGGTAAGGAGTGATCGTGGTGGTAAATACGTTGAACCATTTGGTAAGTTCTGCTCCCAACATCGTATTATTCATGAGGTTACACCACCTTACTCCCCTCAATCTAATGGGGTAGCAGAACGCAAGAATTGTACTCTGAAAGAGATGATGAATGCGATGCTAAACAGTTCTGGGTTGCTACAAAACATGTGGGGGAAGCTTTCTTATCAGCTAATTACCTTTTAAATAAGGTGCCTCATAAGAAATTAGACAAGACACCACATGAGTTATGGAAAGGAAGAAAACCTTCCTATAACTACTTAAAAGTGTGGGGGTGTCTTGCAAAAGTTTTGGCTCCGTTGACAAAGAAAATGAAAATAGGTCCAAAGACGGCGGATTGTATTTTCATTGGTTATGCGCTTCACAGTAACGAATATCGGTTTCTTGTTCATGATTCTAAGAATCCTGATATACACAAGAACACATTCATGGAATCAAAGAATGCTTCATTCTTTGAACACATTTTTCCATGCAAACGTGAAGAGATTGCATTAGGTTCTAAACGATCTTTTGAGACTGTTAATAAAGACAGTCAAGACATTCAACATGAAGTTGAAGTAGAAGGAAATGAAGAAGTAGAGCCTAGAAGAAGTAAAAGGGTAAGGGTTGAAAAATCTTTTGGACTAGACTTTTTAACCTATATGCTAGAGGTTGAACCTCAGAATTATAGTCAAGCTGTAAATTCAATAGATAGTCCTTTATGGAAAGAGGCTATAAGAAGTGAAATTGATTCTATCATGCAAAATCATACCTGGGAATTAGTGGACCTTCCTCTGGGAACGAAACCACTAAGTTCTAAATGTATTTTCACACGAAAAATGAAAGCAGATGGAACAATTGATAAGTACAAGGCCATATTGGTTATAAAAGGATATAGATAAAAGGAAGGCCTTGATTACTTTGATACGTATTCTCCAGTGTCGAGAATAACCTCTATTAGGATGATACTTGTTATTGCCGCTTTACAGAATCTCGAAGTACATCAAATGGATGTTAAGACAGCCTTTCTGAATGGAGATCTTGATGAAGAGATCTATATGGAATAACCTGAAGGTTGTGTAGTTCCAGGTCAGGAAAGAAAAGTTTGTAAATTGGTGAAGTCCTTATATAGACTAAAGCAAGCACCAAAACAATGACATAAGAAATTTGATGATGTCATGATGGCTAATGGCTATAATATAAACGAATGTGACAAATGTATTTATGTCAAAATCACAAACAAAGGATATGTTATTCTGTGTTTGTATATTGACGACATACTGATTGTGAGTAGTAATGAAAATATGGTGAAGAATACTACGGACATGTTAAACTCTAAGTTTGATATGAAAGATATGTGACTGGCTGATGTGATTTTGGGAATCCAAATCAAGCGTTCACCTAATGGTTTCATTTAACTTGATCACATTATGTGGACAAGATACTTGGGAAGTTCGTGAATGATGATTCTAGTGAAGCTAGAACTCCTCTAGACATCAGCCAACATCTCTGTAAAAACAAAGGTGAAAGCGTTGACCAAGTAGAATACGTAAGGGTTATAGGCAGTCTGATGTATCTCATGACTTTTACAAGACCTGATATTGCTTTCACTGTAAACAGTTTAAGCAAATACACGAGTAATCAAGGGGATAACCACTGGAAAGCTATCGTTAGGATACTTCGGTATCTAAGATACACTCGTAATTATGGACTGCACTATACAAGAGAACCTGCAGTATTAGAAGGATTCTCTGATGCTAGTTGGATTTTTGATATAAAGAACTCCAAAGGTACAAGTGGATACGTGTTCACTCTGGGAGGAGGAGCAGTGTCCTGGAAATCCTCAAGGCAAACGATCATAACCAGATCCACGATGGAGTCTGAGTTTGTAGCTCTGGATAAAACCGGAAAATAAGCCGAATGGTTACGAAACTTCTTGGAGGATATTCCTGAATGGCCTAAGCCTGTGCACACAATTTGTTTATATTGTGATAATCAAGCATCGATTAAAATAGCACAGAACGTGATGTATAACGGTAAGTCGAGACACACATGCGTCGTCACAATAATCTAATTAGCCATCGATCACAATGGGGGTTATCTCATTGATTATGTAAAATCAAAGGATAACATTGCAGATTCGCTAACCAAAGGTTTAAACCGAGATCAAGTTGAAACGACATCAAGAAGAATGGGATTGATGGCCATAAATATTTAAAGGTTCTATGAGAAGGAAAACCCAACCTTGTTGACTGGAGATCCCAGAATCTAGGTTCAATGGGATAACCTAATTGCATGGACAATGTATTATCATTGTAGGGGATCTAACCCTTATCAGTAAACACTGATATGAAATCGGATAAGGTTAAGCTATGCTTTTAATGATTCTTGTGTGTCAGTAATCTGAACAAAAAGATAAAATCACCTATGTGAGAATGAAGTGGGGTCGCTTCAAGGAAAACTAATGAGTTTAGTTCTCTTAAATTCTTGCAGAACCATGAGATGTTCACGACCATAATGAACATAACCATGAGAACCAAAACCGTGTTATGTTGGTATTTGTGTGAGGTATATCATCGTTTTACAAAGCGACATAATAGTTCAAGGACATCGCGTCTCACTAGTAGTCGCCAAGTAAAGTAAATATACTTCACAAGGAAGGTTCGAGGGTTGATGCCTACTATCCTATGCTAATATCAACTGTAGAGAGTTACCACCACATCGGATTCCTTTGTTTTCAATTTTCATTCATGTGGGGGATTGTTCAGAAACGGATGGAATATGAATGGGAAAATTGATGGCTGGCTTTATGAAGGCTTAATGGACATCAATGATAGAATTAATCCCATTTATTGATGATTAATTCTTTGCTAGTATATGGCCGTTTGGACCTCAACTCTTTATAAGATTATCCTTCTCCTATGAAGAAGATGGGAAAATAGTGGGAAAAAAATAGTTTAGGCCTTCTTCTTTTGTTCTTTCTTCTTTCGCCTTTCGGTGATAATCTTTCTACACACGGTAGAGAGTTTGCTTGAGCATTGTTGTATCTCGGGAGACAATTTGTCTCGCCACGGCCAAATATTGTCTTAAAGGCTGTTCTTCTGATCCTCAAAGCTACAATCTATTAGTCATTCAACGTCCATTGTATTAAGGTTAAATTTGTTTTAATTTTATTTTGGGTTTTACTTTAATATCAATATAGAATTCTTTTCCGAATTTTATTGTATTTCTGCTTCTGCAAAAAGATTATTACTAACGTGGCTAACATATAACTATTAATCCCAAGTGTCTTGTTTGTTTTCAAATTTAAACTTAAGACTATTAGTCTAGGGATTATAAAATGACTTAATAATTTTTAGATTATAATTATAATCCCGAGATTATAATTATAATCCCGAGATTATATTCCTAAGATTAATAGTCTTGAGATTATAATTCTTGCAAACAAACATAGGTTAAGATTATAACCCCGGGATTATAATTATAATCTAAAGACTATTAAGTCATTTTATAATTCGTATACTAATAGTTCCAAGTATAAATTTAAAAACAAATAAGACACATGGACTGTGTTTATTATGCGGATGAAGAAATAAATGCAGAAAATGATGTGGAGGAGCTCGGCTTGACATGATTTGTAATGTCACTTAAGTTTATTATATTATGTCTAGAATCTTTATTATAGTATTGGGTTAAACTCTTTGAATTAAGACAATGGATTAATGAAAAATTTATACTTGAAAAGTTTATAGACTAAGTTTTATTAATGTTTGTGATGAGAATAATGGTTGATGTTTGATCTTTGTTGCTTGATGTTTGTTATAAGTTTTATAAGATTATTATGGATTCATGGTTTTTATTAATAAATATTTTAAAATAATATAAAAATTAATTGTGACGGTTCTAGAAGGCTCAAATACTAGTATATATATTTATAGTTAATTTGTTACGTTATATAAAAGGTTGTTATAAAACTATAGCAAAGTGTATAAAGATACTCTTATAATTGCTGCATAAATTTAGAGAGAATAAGCAAGAGAAAAGAGAGAGAAATTCTTCAGAGAATTCTTATCTATTTTTCCTTCAGGATCAATCCTTATATAGGCAATGAGAGGGGGGGGGGGGGTCACGGGAAGAGGAGTGAATGAGGAAAATAAAGGAGTCACGGGTATGAGGAAGGAAATCACATCATAATACATCCCCTGATTTCCTATGATATGATAGAAGATTATGTCTCATTACAAATCTTGTTAAGAAAACCCAGTGGGAAAAACTTAACGAAGAAAAAAAGAGTACATATCTTTTACATAAATATCTTAATTGACTTCCTCGTTAAAACCTTGTCAGGAAAAATACATTGGGATAAAAACCGTGACTAAGGAAAAAGAGTACTGTCTTCCTCTCAAAAGAAATTCATTACTCCTTGATGAAATATTGTCATAAGTCTTTCAGTCGACACATTCCGATCCTTTTCCGAAGTTTTGCAAGCGCTGCACTTGGTAACGACTTTGTGAATAAGTCAGCTAGATTATCACATGATCGAATTTGATGCACATCTATATCACCCTTCTTTTGTAGCTCATGTGTGAAGAAGAATTTAGGTGAAATATGCTTTGTTCTATCTCCTTGATGTAACCTCCTCTAAGTTGAGTAATGCATGCAGCGTTATCCTCACACAGAATTGTAGGAATGTCTTTGATTGATGGTAATCCACATAATTTTTGAATATACTGAATAATTGATCTCAACCAAACACACTCTCTGCTTGCTTCATGTATAGGGAGAATCTCGGAGTGATTTGAAGATGTAGCTGTCATGGTTTGTTTTGTGGATTTCTAGGATATAGCCGTGTCACAATATGTAAATACATAACCTGTTTGTGATCTTCCATTGTGAGGATCTGATAAATATCCTGCGTCGGCATATCCAACCAATTGCGATGTTGAATTTCTTGGATAAAATAACCCAAGATCTATACTTCCACGGAGGTATCTCAAAATGTGTTTGATCTCATCCCAATGTCTCTTAGTAGGAAAAGAACTGTATCTTGCTAACAAGTTGACAGCAAAAGTAATATCAGGCCGTGTACAGTTTGTAAGATACATAAGAGCACCTATTGCACTTAGGTATGGAACTTCAGGTCCAAGAACTTCTTCCCCACTTTCTAGAGGCCGAAATGGATCTTTATCAACTTCTAAAGCTCGAACAACCATCGGGGTAGTCAAAGGATGAGCTTTATCCATATGAAAATGACTGAGAATCTTTTCAGCATATGTGGATTGATGAACAAAAATTCCAGATGCTAAATGCTCCACTTGTATTCCCAAATAGAATTTTATCTTTCCAAGATTTTTTATTTCAAATTCATCCTTCAAATAAGTAGCAGTTCTTGTGAGTTCTTCAGGAGTACCTACAAGATTTAAATCATCCACATATACAACAATGATGGAAAATCCACTTTGTGATTTCTTAATAAAAACACATGGACATACTTGATCATTTATATATCCATCTTTTATTAAATAATCACTAAGTCGATTATACCACATACGACCAGACTGTTTCAACCCATACAACAAGCGTTGTAACTTGATGGAATATATGTGACGGGGCCTTTGTGATTCAACCATTTTCAATCCTTCAGGGATTCTCATGTAAATCTCACTGTCAAGTGAGCCATATAGGTATGCTGTTACAACATCCATCAGACGTGTTTCCAAACCTTCCATGGTTGCCATACCTATGAGAAAGTGAAAAGTGACTCCATCCATTACTGGAGAGTATGTATTCTGATAATCAATACCAGGTTTTTGTGAAAACCCTTGAGCTACAAGTCGGGCTTTGTATCTCACAATTTCATTTTTCTCATTTCGTTTTCGTAAAAATACCCATTTGTTTCCAACCGGGATTACACCCAGTGGTTTGGACTACTGGTCCAAATACTTCTCTTTTCAACAGAGATTGTAGCTCAGTTTGAATAACATCTTTCCATTTTGGCCAATCTTTTCTTTTTCGACATTCTTCTACGTTTTGTGGTTCAGGATCTGTGTCAGGAATGAAAGTAATATCTAATGCTATAGAGAAAACAAATATATCATTAATCATGACTTTGCTTCGATCCCATATTTTCTCATCATGTACATAATTTATTGAGATCTCTTGATGTTCATCTCTTATCCCTTCACTGAGATTTTGAACCTCTTCTGGGACTATTCCCACTTTTAGAATAAGTGCTACTTCTGGAACGGGTATTCCTTCTGGGATTCCCTTATTTGCTTTTGATTTTCGTGGCTTTTGCACTAATCGATCTTCCACGCTTCTGGCGTGGTTTAGATTCTTCTATTACCTTATTCGTCAATTCTCCATGAATTAATTTTTTAATAGGTATTTCTATCCTTCTTTGGAGTATTCACTTTGCAGTGTATGTGACTTTATCACTTTTCTAGCATCATTAAATGCATCTGGCATTTGATTTGCAATATTTTGTAAATGAATAATTCTTTGAACTTCAATTTCATATTGTCCTGTACGAGGATCAAGTGAATTTAAATCTGATGCATTGCATGATATTTCAGAGGGTTTTTTATTTAAAACTTTCTTTCCTCCTAATGGAGGAAATACAGTTTCATCAAAATGACAATCTACATAACGTGCAGTAAAAATATCTCCAGTTAAAGGCTCAAGATATCTGATAATAGAAGGAGAATTAAAACCAACATAAATACCTATTCTTCGTTGGGCTCCCATCTTAGTTCTTTGTGGAGGTGCAATTGGAACATATACTGCACTTCCAAAAACTCAAAAGTGTGATATCTTTGGGTATCGTCCAAGAACTAACTGTAGAGGAGAGAATTTATGAAGAGCCGTTGGTCTTACTCGAATGATGGTCTGCAGATGAAGAATTGCATGACCCCAAATGAGGTAGGTAAGTTAGCCCTTAACATTAATGGTCGTGCAATTAATTGAAGTCTTTTTATTAAAGATTCAATTTAAACCATTTTGTGTATGAATATGAGGAATGTAATGCTCAATAGAGATTCCAATAGTCATACAAAAATCATTAAAAGTCATTGATGAAAATTACTCGTTATCAAGTCAAATTGACTTGATTGGATGATCCAGGCGAGCACAGAACTTGATTATTTGAGCAAGAAGTTTTGAGAAGGCAAAATTTCGAGAAGAGAAAAGACAAACATGAGACCATCTAGTTGAAGCATTTATTAAAACCATGAAATATCGAAATGGGCCAGACAATGGTTGAATAGGTCCACAAATGTCTCCTTGAATTCTCTCTAGGAATTTTGGGGCTTCTTTATAAACTTTTGCTGGTGATGGTCGAACAATTAATTTTCCTCGAGAACACGCAGCACAAGGAAATTCACTACTAGGAAAAACCTTCTTATCTTTGAGAGGATGACCAGTAGAATTTTTAATAATACGACGCATCATGGAATTACCTGGATGACCGAGTCTTTCATGCCAAAGCATAAAGGATTTGGGATCTATGATTTTTGGAATCATAACATTATGAGACTCAATTGCTCTAATTTTCATAGTATATAATCCAGAAGAATTTGAATGAAGTTTTTCTAGGATATTCTTTTTTCCAAAAAAAGTAGAAGTGATGAGAAGATATTCATTATCATTTTCATTAGTTGTTTCAATATGAAAACCATTCAGTCGAATATATTTAAAACTAAGCAAATTTCTTCTTGATTTACTAGAATATAGAGCATCTTTGATAAAAACTTGTGTCTCATTTGGTAGTAAGAAACTAGCTTTTCCAAATCCCTCGATTAAATTTGATGTCCAGAGACAGTTCCTACATTTCCCTTAGCTTTGATCAGTTATAAAAAATATTTCTCATTTCGAAGGATTGTATGAGTTGTTGCACTGTCTGCTAAACATATATCCTCCATATCCATTAAAAATGGTCTGACACATATAAAAACATAAATAAGAAAAGTTACATTTCAAATATAATTTTATTCATGAGAAACACATACCACATATAGAATGAAAACTAATAATATTATACATGCAGGGTGTTTAATTAAAACAAGAAATTAAACGATATCCCAAAAGATACTTTCAGAAGGTTCAGTAATATCAACAACTTTTTCCTCAATGTTGGTCATTGGTGGAACATCAACAATATTCAATTGATGATTAACAAAGTTTGTTTCTGCCTCCATTACTTTATTCTTTTGAGACTCCTGGAATAAATTAACTAGATGCCTCGGCGTACGACAGGTACGCGACCAATGCCCATTCATCCCACACCTAAAACAAACATTTGGTTTGTTCTTCATCCGTGTTGTATTTTCTTTATTTTTATCCGACCCAGACACTTGCGCCACTACGGTGGCTTGAATCAATCGCGATTACGGAATTTGTTGTTATGATGGCCTCGTTTATTCTTTCGTCCCCAAGACTTCTTATTATATGACCATCTCTCTTGTCACGTTTATTCTGCTTTGGAATGACGTCTTTATTATATCTGGCAATGGGGTAGCACCCATTGGCCGCATTTTATGGTTTTTCAACAACAATTCATTATTCTTTTACAACTCAACAAGGAGGATGAAAACAAGTCATCGAATTTTGTGAACTTACTGCATCTATATTATTGTGATGTAAAACATGTTGGTGGAATGAAAAGTTGAGAGTGTTTTCTCTAACATTTGGGTTTCAGAAACTGGATCTCCGCACAAAGCCAAAGTAGAGGTTATTCTATAAACATTTGAACTATATTCCGTAATTGATTTGTAATCTTGTAGCCTTAAATTAAGCCACTCAAATTTGGCATTAGGGAGAACAACCAATTTTTGGTGGTCAAATCTTTCCTTCAGTTGTGTCCATAAAGGCAGGGGATCTTTGACTATTAAATACTCAGTCTTTAATCTTTCATCAATATGGCGACGAAGAAAAATTATGTCTTTTGCATTTTGTGCCGAAGTAGCTGTATTTCCTCATTCAATGGTCTTTTCTAACTCATTTGCACTAAGGTGCAATTCTGCATCAAGTGCTCAAGCCAAATAGTTGTCTCCAGAGATTTTCAAAATAGAAAAATCTATTTTTGCCAAGTTTTCCATCTATTCTGGGTTAAAACACAATTATTATTTATTAAAACAATAAATAATTGCATGTATGATATAGAAAAATAAACTAAATCACGACCTCAAGTGGTGATAAAATAGAAATATAAATATTCTTATATTTATGTTATTAGGATAATGCAAATGGATCTTCACCCGGCATGCGGTAGTTCGCATAGACATGTTATTCCAATAGAATAATAAATAATGGAATAATGAAGAATTTCACCATGCATACTAGAGTCGCGTGAGACAAAGTTATTTCAATGTAATAATAAAGAATGGAACCAGGTCATGCGTAATCCGCACAGACAGGATATTCCAACAGAATAATAAAGAATGGAATAACAGAAGAATTTCACCATGTATGCGGTATTTCGCATATACAGGTTATTCCCATAATTTAATAAGCGGTAAAAAGGTTCCCACCAAGTCTTGTAAGATCAACAAGGATAGATGGTACCATTGTAAATAACAGAATTTAAAATGGACAATAAAAACATAAATATAACTTGACAGTTAAAGAATATAATAGGCGGCAAAGCCAGACTAATTGTAAGAATAACATTATATTATTGGTGGCATAGCCAAACCGGTAGTATAATAATAAATTGCAAGAATTTAATTTTACCGTCTCAGTTGGTTAGAGCTTCGTGCTGATAACGTGTTATAAAACTATAGCAAAGTGTATAAATATACTCTTATAATTGCTACATAAATTTAGAGAGAATAAGCAAGAGAAAAGAGAGAGAAATTCTTCAGAGAATTCTTATCTATTTTTCCTTCAGGATCAATCCTTATATAGGCAATGAGAGGAGGGGGGGGGGGGGGGGAGTCACGGGAAGAGGAGTGAATGAGGAAAAGAAAGGAGTCACGGGTATGAGGAGGGAAATCACATCATAATAAAGGTAACATATTTGACGCTTTGTTTCACACGGCCGGTTCAAAATTGTGACTAAAATATTTTTGTTACGTACAGTTCAGAACTATCACTATAACCGACACAAAAAAAGGGTGCAATATCAAACGCTTTGTTACGCATCTGGTTAGCATGAAGTTTATTTTTTGGTAAGTTGGTTAATTGGTCAATAAAATACTGACACACATAGAGTCTCACTTGCGTGTCAGTACTCTATTGGTCAATTGACCAACTTACCTAAAAATAAACTCCATGCTAACTTCTTTCCTTCGTTACGGAAGGTAGGGAGACTCTCCATTTTAGGGTCCAAATTTAAAATTTGTTGAAATGTGATGCCATGATGACATGAGAAACATGATTATGATGATATGGAATATACAAAGAACAATCCTTCTGGGGCGACCGGTCTAGGGACTGAGATTTTTTTATTTATTATTTTTTTAGACTCCCAAAATAATTATAATATTTATTGGAATTAAAATTTTTACAAAATCTAATTTTTTATAAGATTGTACAACCTTGTTTTTAATGCGTATCCAAATCACACCTAAATCACGGAATTCTGTAAAAATTTTAGTTCCAATAAATATTATAATTATTTTGGGAGTCTTAAAATTTTTTTTAGTCCCAACGATAAAAATGATAAAAAAACCTTTTAAATCATAAAAGATAGTAGATTTTATTCTCTACTTGACTCTTTTAATGGATTACTTGTTCCGCTGCAGTTAAACTTGATGTTTGTTATATTTTATCAGTTTAACATTGTTGAAGACTAATGATAATTTATTCTACATTATCTTAGTCATAATATTTGTTATTGGTCTAGTTGAGCTTACCCCTTTCTTTCACTGTTATCTTTAGGAAATGAGAATATAGCTGGGACTAGTCGGGGAACGGAGTGACGGTCCAGATGATAGCATTAGTAGTCCTCACTATTCTATTAAATAGTGTGACAATAAATGTAATGAGGACTCCTTTGAGTGTGGATATTGTCTAGATGACAATATTCTTATTAAAACTCTCAATTTATGTTTTGTAGTATTTTTACACGACGTTTGTATAATTAAGCTGTATTTGTATTCAGTACCATGTATCTGGCGACCCAAGATGGGTGATGTATACCTATTTTGGGGGCATCACAGTTGGTATCAAAGCTTAGGGATATGATCCCTAGCTGAGATATGAGACAAGAAATAGGAGGGGAGAGACGGGGAATTTCTTCGCTAGTATGACCTACCTAAGTTTATTTGGCATTTAATTGGTCGATCAGAGTATAGAGATAATATGTGATATGTTAATTAACCCTTGTTTTGTGACAGTGTTTGAAAATGACATCTGAAAATGTTGGGATAAGCAATGAAGCACATGAGACCGTTGAATACCCAGGATAATGTGCAACAGGAAGACAATAATCCTCAGGTAAACAACAACACGATAATAATCGCATCTGCATGGCAAATTACCATGAACAATGATAACCATCGTGGGGGAAATTATCATGCCAAGAATGGTAACCACTTTGGTGGTAATCATGGCCAAGATAATAGAAGTGGAAATTTTAAGAAGAGGAGGTTCAATAATGATGGAAAGACAGCAGCATCAGCACCCGTTTCAAAGGAAGAAGAACGACCACCAGTCGTATGTTTCAAATGCGATGGGAGGGACACATCGAAATTCAAACTATCTGTGAAGAATCCAAAGCGTGTTTCAATTTTAGAAGAGAAGGTCACCTAACTCGATTTTGTCGTGTAGTGAAGTCAAGTACAGTTGGGATAGTGATGCCAAAGGATGGGTCAGACAAGTCAAAGCCGGTAGTTTAAGTGAGAGCGTTTATTGAGGAACCCGAACAAGGTTATTACGGGTAAGTTAATCATAAATTCTTGCGAAGTCTATACCTTATTAGATACCGGTTCTATCCATTCTTTTATCTCTCTTGCTTGTGCTCAACGTTTAAATTTGACTCCTGAGAAATTAGACTTTGACTTATCTCTTGAATCTCCGTTAGGAGAAACCTTCGTTACCTTCACTGTTTATAAGTCTTGTTTGATTCAAATTGATACTTTCACGTTACCTGTCGATCTTATCTCTTTGAAAATACTTGCCTTTAATGTAATTTCAGGAATCGATTGGTTAACTACTCATCATGCTTTTCGTAAGGTTGTTAGCTTTCATATTCCTAACCAACCTGTTATACGAATTTAAGCAACCAAACTACTAAAGTCAATCATTGTTATATCAAGCCATAAGTAAAGAGCCCCGATCCTTTCGTTGTTGACTTCCAAGTCTTGGAATACACTGAAGCCAGAATATCCGTAGGGGACATCATGAATAACGGAGGCAAGTTGATAGGTATTAATGTGACGTGCTATCCAAGTCTTGGATGAGAGTCACAGTTTTGAATGACATTTCTATTATTAATAAATTTCCTGACGTATTCTCTGAAGACTTCCTAGCCTACCCCTACAGTGTGAAATCGAATTTTGTATTGACCTCAGTACAAAACCCATTTCTTAAACCCTCAAATATTTCTTCAACCAAAATGAACGTAACATGCGCTAAATACGTTGGCTCGAG
Organism: Panax ginseng; assembly: GCA_020205605.1. Lineage (NCBI taxonomy): Eukaryota > Viridiplantae > Streptophyta > Magnoliopsida > Apiales > Araliaceae > Panax > Panax ginseng. Next base: position 14,462,339 of record CM035133.1, on the reverse strand, counting down.
ATGTTGAAGATTACAATCATACCATTCAATATCATCGTGGAAGAGCGAACGTGGTAGCTGACGCGTTGAGTAGAAGATCGTATGCGTTTACGAGTGCGATGTTGTTAACACAAAAACCCATTTCGTATAACTTACAAATGATGAAGATAGAGTTAAAGACTCTAGAGATCCACGTGATGATAATGAATATACGAGTAGAATCGACTTTAATCGATAAAGTTAAAGCCGCTCAAGCTACATACTCAGAGCTGATGAATGTGAAAAAGAAGGTTCAAGAGGGCGTTATTCTAGAAGCAAGAATTGATGAAGAGAGGAAATCTCAACCCTCGATTTTATTTGAAATTCTTGATCGAGTAGGAACTGTGGCCTATAGACTCGTTTTACCGCCAAGTATGTCGCGTGTTCATAACGTTTTTCACGTATCGATGTTATGTAAATATGTGGATGACCCGAACCACATTATTAAATTAGAACTAGACGATATAACGTAAGATTTAACGTATGAGGAGATTGAAGGATCGTATTCAACACTCAAGGTTATACCTCAAGAGTTAGAATCAAATGAAGTCAAGGTATCCTCACATCTTCTAAGATACCAGTGCGTCACGTAAATTTCGAGGCAAAATTTCATAACGAGGGAGATTGTGAGACCCCAAATTTTATGAATAAAGATTTAAATTTTTGAAATATTTTTTGAATATTATGGAATGAATTTGATATAATGTTATAGTTGTGGGTAATATTTATAAATTTTGCAAAGTATGCAAGTTGTTATATAATATTGATTGGTGGGAGAATAATCGTTTTAATATAGGAATATTAAATGCGATGACACAATCATTGGTGGACCCCACAATGTAATAATTATTATCGGATTGAGAAAAACGACAAAAATATTTTTTATGAAAATAACGACGGAAGTTTTATCGTAAAAAACTGTTGAACTACTTTCGGTAGTAAAAGTACGAAGAATACGCATGTGGTTGCATAGTAGCACACGGTATTGATTATTAATGCTTACGTGAGAAGTCACTCCGCTTTTGTTCAATTATTGCTTGAAAGAATTGTTGCATAGTATCTCACGTTATTTGATTCAATTATTGTCGATATTTTATATTTTATTAAATGAATAATTGAGATGATGAGTTATTAATATTATTATTTGCAATATTAACGATGTCTAGAAGTTTACAAGGAGAGGTTTGGTCACATAATTGTGCGCCAATAGGAAAAATCCTTATTGAAAAGCCCTCTTTTCCGGAACGACACAGTCGATTAATATTGTGAATTATAATAATGATGATAAATGTTGTTAAATATATTGAGGTGTCTTTTATGAAGTCAATTAAAGTTTATATATATATTTATTATATATATAAATTTAATTTTATTAGTATTATTAATGTAATAAAACAGAAAAGCTTTTTATATAAAACATAATACTTTTATAAAGTTATTTATTTTATTAGACAATAATTAGAATATATTATATTTTAGTATGCATAGTATTTTGCATAGTAAAATCTTTTTATATAAAATAGAATACTTTTATAAAGTTATTTATTTTATTAGACAATAATTAGAATATAATATATTTTATTATGCATAAGGTACGTGATAGTGTTTGTATAGTAAAATCTTTTTATATAAAATGTAATACTTTTATAAAGTTATTCGTTTTATTAGACTATAAATAGAATATATTATATTTTATTTAAAAGATTTTATTTATTAGAATATTTTATTTATACTGCATAGTAAATCAATATGGACCATCCGTTTAAAAGTAAATCAATCTGGACCGTTCATGAATTAGTTACTATTCAGTCCATTCTCCTATAAATAAGCTCATTCATTCATTATTTCTTACTTAATTCACTTTGAAACTCTAGAGAGAGAAACTATAGAGAGAAAGAAGAAAAGTATTCTGCTACTTCACTACTCCTATATCCAGTTTCTTCTAAGGTAAGGGATATTATTTGTTATACTCGTAAGGGGTATTATTTCTTTCATATTCATGAAGAGAACTTATGTTATTCCATTATTTATTATTCTATTGGAATAACCTGTATACGCGAGCTACCCTATACTTCGTGAAATTCTTCTGTTATTCCATTCTTTATCATTATGTTGGAATAACTCGCCTACGCCAAGCACCGCATACATGGTGAAATTTCTTCATTATTCCATTCTTTATTATATTCGTTGGAACATCCCGTCATGCGTGCGTTTACGCATGACCGGTTCCGTTATTTATTATTCTATTGGAATATCCACGCTTGATGACGTATTACGCCCCGACTGGTTCCATTAATTATTATTTCGTTGGAATAATGCATGCATGTCATGATCTATCGCATACATGGTGATTTCTGTTGTTATTCTATTCTTTATTATTCGTTGGAATAACTTGTCATGCATGCAGATCTATCGCATGCATGGTGATTTCGTTGTTATTCCATTCTTTATTATTACATTTGAATATCCCGGCTTGCAATTTAATTTCACCGACCTAGTTCCGTTATTTATTATTACATTGGAATAAACTGTCGTGCGATCTATCGCATGCCCGGTGTTTTCTTTTGTTATTCCATTCTTTATTATACTCGGTTGGTTAAAGTTTTGACTTCTATACTCCATGAAATTAGTGGAATATCCTTGATATTTCGCTTCATCCAAAGATCTCTTTCATGAAAATATTCTTACGAGCATTCTTGAATTTTACTCTATAAAGCAAAGATCATGTTGACAATTTGGACGTTATTGAATTACGGATAAATTAATTCTTGAACTTGTTTTATTGAATTCTTATATCATTGTCATCATCCTCATGCTTATATTATGTTGAAAGTCATCGTGGCTCTATTGTGCATAGATGGACTTGGTATGATTATGACCAGGGATTATTCGGTATAATCATGACCGTAATGTTACAAATGATGTGGTAAAAGTCCTCATTGGCCCGTAGTGCATTGATGGACAATTGTTGGCATGATCATGACTATTGATGAATACACAAATATCCTTGACCCGTAGTGCATGGATAATTTGTGGTTGTGATACTAATGAATATCCTTGGCCGTAGTGTAGGGATGATGTGAATTATTTATTAAGCTGAGTGTCAGCGATAAAAGTGATGAAAAACCTTTTTAAATCATAAAAGATAGCAGATTTTATTCTCTACTTGACTCTTTTAATAGATTGTTTGTTCCTCTGCAGTTAAACTTGATGTTTGTTATATTTTATCAGTTTAACATTGTTGAAGACTAATGATAATTTATTCTACATTATCTTAGTCATAATATTTCTTACTGGGCTAGTTGAGCTCACCCCTTTCTTTCACTGTTCTCTTCAGGAAATGAGAATATAGCTGGGACGAGTCGGGGAACGGAATGACGGTCCAGATGATAGCATTAGTAGTCCTCACTATTATGTTAAATAGTGTGACAATAAATGTAATGAGGACTCCTTTGAGTGTGGATATTGTCTAGATGACAATATTCTTATTAAAACTCTCAATTTATGTTTTGTAATATTTTTACACGACGTTTGTATAATTAAGTTGTATTTGTATTCAGTACCATGTATTTGTAATATTTCTTACTGGGCTATTTGAGCTCACCCCTTTCTTTCACTGTTCTCTTCAGGAAATGAGAATATAACTGGGACGAGTCGGGGAACAGAATGACGGTCCAGATGATAGCATTAGTAGTCCTCACTATTCTGTTAAATAGTGTGACAATAAATGTAATGAGGACTCCTTTGAGTGTGGATATTGTCTAGATGACAATATTCTTATTAAAACTCTCAATTCATGTTTTGTAATATTTTTACATGACGTTTGTATAATTAAGTTGTATTTGTATTCAGTACCATGTATCTGGCGACCCAAGATGGGTGATGTATACCTATTTTGGGGGCATCACATTCGTAGTCGTACTATTTCATGTTCCAAGTTTTGCCTCTTTTTATTTTACCATGTTGGTGAAAAACGAATAAAATATAGAATTTAAATATAAAATAAAGAGAGACTAAAAAATAATTTATTAATTTATAGTGAATAATTTTGAGCAGAAGCGTGCAGTGCACTGTTCTTAAGTAGAAATTTTTCTCCTTGAAGAACTTTTCTAGGTGTTAAGATCATTGACGAAAATCCTACTCAAAGGCTCTTCACCCAACTAATCAGTACTTGAAATAGTTGAATGACCCAAGAACAACTTTTAATTTTCCTTATTCAAACTCAAAAAAATACCATATATATATATATATATATATATATATATATATATATATATATATATATATATACGGTCGGATCAATGCATACCCTTATCTTATTCACCGTGCTCATCCTCTTTAGCAGCGGACCATGATGATGACGATTCGGTTATATTAACCGTAAATACATACTTTTAGCAACGCTATATGTTGTCCGTCACTAAAAGTATAGACGACTTTATTTATTGCATGACCGAAACCGTCGCCGAATCCGTCGTAAAGGAGGGTGAGCACGGGTGAGTAAGATAAAGGGTATGCACTTGATCCTCGCTCTCTCTCTCTCTCTCTCTATATATATATATATATATATATATATATATTTGATTCTAATCTTAAAGTTACCCTTATCTAACATACCGTATATACCTCCTTTAGCGACGGATAAAGACGACGATTCTATCGTCATCGCTATATATAGAATCGTCGTCTTAACTTTTAGTGACGGACAAAATATAGCGACAGACCAAACTTATAGCGACGGATCGAATCGTCGTCTGGTCCGTCGCTAAAGGGGGGTATGCAAGGTATGTTAGATAAGGGATAAACTTAAGAGAAAAATACAAAGGTCGGCGTTGTAATGAGTGTGGAAAATATGGACAAACACACGACAAAAGGAATTATCCTATGCTTCAAATATTGTAAGAATTCAAACTTATTTGTATTTTTCCTTTCTTATTATTATGTATAAACCTCATGTGTTAACTTTGTGATGTTATCTTTGACCATGCTAGATCCTCAATTGTTGACAAAGATGCTTTTAATGGCATGGATAATAGTTCTTCATCACAGGTAATTATAGTTATTAATAGAACTTATATAGAGTATTTTGTTGATAAAATGGATAATAGTTCTTCCACCTATATAACTTGCTTGTTATTGAGAACGATAAATTTTTATTTATTTTTTCTTTTACTTTGTCATGTCACGCTGATGAGTTTTTTGGATGATGTTTCGAGCTCTAGTGATTCCACCAATTAAGGTGTCTGCAACAACACAAGATGAGTGTTCTTTTTTGGTCAAATTCGGATATTGTTCCTTGCACTACAAGGAAGTGTTTAGGTTTTTTTTTCATCATGTAAATCGAAACTCAATTTTCAAGTGTCATCCAATGTTCGTAATTATCTGTTCAAATGTACTGCAACATTTAAAGTAACTGCTTCCAAAAGAACTTTTCTCATCAATGCTGGGCAGCCTTATCATCCCATGTATTTAAGTTCCGTTTTTATGAATTAGTGGCAACAAGAATGGGGAAGCACTTCTTTGATTGATTTTCATTTTAAGTCCATTTTTATGAATTATTCGTTCAGTTTCAAAATCCCACATATATTTTAATCTTGAATTTCAAATTATGATTATGTGAATTTCAAACTGTGATTCTATGTTAGAGAGTTCATGGGTAAAATAGATTTATATCAATTTTATTTAAATTTTCATCTATAAATTGACTTAAAAATTAAATAAAAAAATTTGGGTCTCTAATTTATTTAGAAGATCTTACTTACTTTACTGTTATGCTTCAAAAAATTGGGTCTCTAATTGATTTTCATGTTTGATTCACTGCATATGTTTTTTATATAAATTTATGTATTTACTATTTAGTGCAGCTGGCAGCAGCCAATGGGTTGAATATGTGGCCTACTATTATTATATTAATTGAACGCCCCCATCCCTCAAATAGTGTTATTTGAGGATCCTCAATGAAGGGGACTATATATATATATATATATATATATATATATATATATATATATATATATATATATATATCTGGTCAGGATCTTAAGCTCACCCTTATCCAACTCACTGAGCTCACCCTTTAATGATCGACCCGACGACGGTTCTGGCCATACAACTGTTGTCTATACCTATACTTTTAGCGACAGCACAACATATAAGCGTCGCTAAAAGTATACACGACGATCGTATGATGACCGAACCGTCGCCATGGTCCGGTCGCTAAAGGGGGGTGAGCTCGTGAGTGAAAGTAACAAGAAGATCTCTCTCTCTCTCTCTCTCTATATATATATATATATATATATATATATATATATATATATATATATGAGTTCCATCCACAACAACCGATTGTTGTAGAAAGCAACCCCTTTTTGGCTTATTGATTTTTTTTTTTGTTCCACCAAAATTTCAACAGACTAAAAAAGGGGTTGCTCCACAAGATTCTGTTGTGGATGGAACCCCATATATATATATATATATATATATATATATATATATAGAGAGAGAGAGAGAGAGAGAGAGAGAGAGAGTCCGGATCTTAAGCTCACCCCTTTCCAACTCAAATTCAGAGCTCACCCCCTTTAGCTTGCGATATATATATATATATATATATATATAGAGAGAGAGAGAGAGAGAGAGAGTCAGGATCTTAAACTCTCACCCGAAAGCTCACCCCCCTTTAATGACGGATTTTGGCGATTTGGGATTATCTGATAGTGTGTATATTTTTAGCAACGCTATATGTTGTCCGTCGCTAAACGTATAAACGATGGTTGTATGATCGAACCGTCGTTAAGTCCGTCGCTAAAGGGATGGTGAGCTCGGATGAATTGGATAAGGGGTGAGCTTAATATCCGGACCGTATATATATGAGAGCTCAGCCTTTCCTTTCCTTTTTATAGAAGAATAGATGGTAACATATATATGACAAAGGTAATATTAAGCAACGGTAATATCGCTTTTAATATATTTAGAATTGTTACAATATCTCCATGAATAAATTAATTATGACTCATTCAATTTATACATTAAACTCTTTTAACCGTACATCACTAAATATATATATATATATATATATATATTATTTAATTTTACAATATATTATTTTGTATAAAATACAACACATCACATCATTCGAGTAATTAATAAGATGTTCATATTTAAATGTAAAACTAAATTAAATAAAGCTAATCAATATGTATTACAAAATAAGATTGATTAATTACCAAATGACGTAGAGCAATTTCGAAACCACATGAGTCAGAAACTGCCCTTGACCAACACAAGGGATGAACGTGTGGTGTAAATTCAGAATAACTTGTGTATAATTTGGGATGAACGTGTGGTGTAAATTCAGAATAACTTGTGTATAATTTTTTAAATTTCCGTACAAATTAATTTTCTGAACCCATGCAAGTCCACTAGCTAATAATAAATCTTGTCTCTTTTATATTTTAGGATACTTTTGAGAGTAAATTAGTCTTTAAATTTATTTTGTAATATCTGTATTTTGAATTATAAGATTAATATTGATTTTTTAAATATATTTTTAAATTTAAAATTAATTTAATTTATTTAAGTTTTAAAAATAAATTTTTATAACTACTAATATTTTTTAAATAATTTATGATATTCGTAATTATATTAATCTAAATTAAATAAATTTATACTAATTTTGAGTTTAAAAATATTTGAAATTGAATTTCTCAATTTTTTTAGTACTGAAGAAATTACGGGTTTTCTCCATTGACCAAAGAATATTTGTGAGTTTGGAAGTGTCAAAAGTTTTAGTTGGTTAATTGATTAATATAGTGCTGATATACAGAGAGAGAAATTACCTTACAGTTTGCATATAAATATTGTATTGATCAATTGACCAAAATTAACTTCAGGTTAACCACCCTCATTTTCCCGTACTATTGTTGTAACTCCATTGGTGTGTTTAGAAATAAAAAATAATATATGTATCGACAAATACTTAATTACTGAATTGACATGATACCATAAAATAAATTAAATTAAATAATAGTAAAATACATTTTTAATTCTTATTTTTGTTTTATATATACACATAGATTATAATTATAATTCAACATAAACCCTCGTTACAATTGTTTCAAAATTTAGACTAATAAAGTTTCAACAAGTGGAACTGTAGAAGCCTCCTGGCAAAGAAAAGGCTAAAAGCAGCTGGCTGTGAGTAGTCTCCCACCTTTCCCAAAAAAAAAACAAAAAATCTTATTTATAGAAAAAAAGTATTACATAGAAAGAGTCATTGTTTGTAATAATATAACAAATATAATGTTGTCAAGTCTAACAAGTTATCATATTACTATTACTGAACTAAATTTTCTCACCATATTTTAGGATTATATGAAAAAAAGAAGATAAGATATTAATATTTTTCATTAATATATGATTTTTTTAATAATTTTTCTCACATGAATAATTATAACTTCCATGTGTTCGTGAAAGAGATTAATGTAAAAATATTGTATTTTATGTGGTAAATTAATATATTTTCGTAAAAACATCAATTCTCAAAAGATATTCTTAATTTTTTTTATATTTTGTAAATATGACTATTTTTGTGAAATGGGGGAAGCACACCCAAACACCTATAAATGTACCTTTTTGGGTTTCCATTTATCCCAGGGAAATTGCTCTGTTTTGGCTGATAAGAAATTCTCCATGGGAATGTGCTTGGGAAAATCTGCCTAATGTGCTCATGCTTCTACTAACCAATTCTTTGGTATGTCACTCCTCTTTTTACAATTTCATATTAAATCTTCCTTATTTGAACACTAATTTGAGATGATTTTTAGTGGTCAGATCATAAAGAATGGGAAACTTAATAATTCTGATGATATTAGGGAATATTGGGTACTTGGAGAAGAACAGAACTGGAAATGTTAACTGGGTTGTTTTCTTTGTTTGGTACAATTACAATTTTTAACTGAATTCATTGAGAATTTTAAGAGCCTAAAACTGGATGAATTTGATATATTTCCAAAATTTTGGGGTTTTTATTTGGAAATTAATCTTCTGTTGGTGGAAACAATAAAGGGAATTGCTTATAGTGCGTGTTTGTACCACTACATGTGCTCCACTTGTATGAAAATGATGAAGTGAAAACATGAAAACATGAAGCTGCTCTTAAATTTAAATATTTGGTAGTTATTTAGTTCAATTGTTGCTATGAACTTGAATGCCCTTATAAATCTCAGAAATTCTACAGAAATAAAGAAAATATAGGATAATAAGAACTTTTTCAAAGTTTCAGTGATCCATTACATTAGATTTTATCAATATACTAGAATATGTCTGATTCATTCATTATACAATTTATATTAATTTTCTTTTCTTTGTCTTTTTCCTTTTCTTTTGCTGTCCGAGTAGAATATGAATCAGTTTATTTGCAACAGAAAAATTAGCCCTTAGAAAAATTTATATTACAATCAATTGTATCAATGTGAGCCTAACCAGATTAAAAAGAGTTTAATATATTTCTTGTTTTATATATCATAATTTTCTTTATTTGCATGTAGAAACTAAAATGTTCCCTAACCAGAAAAAACAAGACTCGTCCTCTTTCAACAAGCAATCAGTTTCGGAAAGTTTCAATAAAACTCTCACAGCGTCCGAACGTACTGAAATTAATATTTCCAACAACCTCAAGTCCTTTAGCTACAATGATCTCAAGACTGCTGCCAAGAACTTCCGCTCAGACAGTCTTCTTGGCGAGGGAGGGTTTGGATGGGTCTTTAAAGGATGGATTGATGGGACTACTTTTGCTCCCACCAAACCTGGAACCGGGATGGTAGTGGCTATCGAAAAACTTAAGATGGACAGTTTTCAAGGTCACAGGGAATGGCTTGTATGTTATAGAAGTACCACCTGTTGATCTTTCTTTTTTAACGTTTTATTTAAGACTTGCCTGTCACTACGACTACTCAACTCTATTCTTATCCTTTCTTTTGGCAGACAGAAGTTAACTACTTAGGTCAGCTACGCCATGAAAATCTTGTAAAGCTCGTCGGGTATTGCTTAGAATTGGACAATAGACTTCTAGTCTATGAGTTCATGCCAAAGGGATGTTTAGAGAACCATCTGTTTAGAAGTAAGTGCATTTTGAGCTAAATCATTTCATTCCAAAACCTTATTCCATCTCAGATTTTTATTAATTCTTATTGATAGTTGAAACTCTCCTCGTTATCTATCCCAAAATCATTTCATGCCTACGGAGGATGCTTCGAGTCCTTACTGTTTTTATTTCTTTATGTATGCAGAAGGCATTCAGCCTATGGCTTGGGCTATACGACTGCGTATTGCAACTGATGTTGCACGCGGATTATCCTTCTTACACAACTTAGATGCAAGTGTAATCTACCGTGATTTAAAGGCGTCAAATATTCTACTTGATTCGGTATATATTATGCTGACATATTCAAGGTTCTTAATTTGAATCAACTTAAAATAATGCGACTGTGGCCCATAATTTCAATGTCTCATGCATGGAGTTTTTTTATGGTGAAATTGTTGTAGGAGTTCAATGCAAAGCTGTCAGATTTTGGCTTAGCAAGGGCTGGTCCTACTGGAGACAAAACTCATGTTTCTACAAGAGTTGTAGGCACCAAGGGTTATGCTGCACCAGAATATTTAGCCACAGGTTAATACATTTCTGTCAATTCCTTTATTTGTCATGTCCCTTGTAAGAAAGAAAAGAAAAATGAGAAGAGAGTAATGAAAATTAGTGAAATGGATATGTAAGTAAAAATATATAATGACATTTTGTGCATTGAATCATCTTTGGTTGTAATTAACTAATTATTATCTCTTCTTCTTCTTCTCCTCTTCAATCGACACATCAAGCAGGTCGCCTGAATACCAAGAGCAATGTGTATAGTTTTGGAGTAGTCTTGTTGGAGTTGCTATCAGGAAGACGGGCGTTGGGTGATGAGAGGGCCAGAGGTGTAGAAGAAGAAACGTTGGTAGATTGGGCAAAGCCATTACTTGGTGACAATCGAGTTTTGAGAGTCATGGACTCACGAATGGGTGGTCAATACTCCAAGAAGGAAGCCCAAGCTGTAGCTTCCCTTGCATTGCTCTGTCTCCATACATATCCTAAAGTAAGGCCACCAATGATACAAGTGGTTGCTAAGTTGGAACAACTTCAACTATCAAAGAATGCTTCAAAGTTGCTCAGGACAAATTAGTACCTGTATTTTTGTATGATTTTGTAAATGACGCAACTGTTTAGAAGTTGAAGTAACCAACTCATCTAAATGTTTAAAAATGTTATGTACAGGCAACAACAATGTATATCATGTTGTAGGACGTTATCAAAGTTTAAAGCTTTGATACTAATTGGTTACATTGTAATTATTATACTTAATTATAATTATATGGTAAGTAATATTTTAACAATTGGATATTGATATTAATAGAGGGTTGAGACTTGAGCATTAGAAAACCCCAAAATTTGAAGTTTCTAGGGAACTCTATCAATTACTTATCCTGCTCAACTTGTTTTCATTTTTCAAATTAGTCAATCAAAAAATTGGAGTCACATGAACCAATGGAAATGGAGTCTTAATTGTTAAGGATAACCACTAGTATAGACTAAGATATTACTTAGACAATCTTCCTAAAGGCAGAGCAAAGAAAAGTCAGCTCTTGATGAACTGAGATAGATTCCTCTCAATTGTAAATCACAAATTCTTTTGTGCGTTTAAGAGATGAACAATACTAGCGCAATCAAAGAATTATGGGTCAAAGTCTGTAATTCCCTGAACTGGGATTTTGGGATCGATTGTACTAAACCCAAATTCTTGCCTTCTTCTTCTTCATCATCATCAAAGGACCTTCCAATTGACATTCAGGCGGAGATTCTCTCAAGGCTTCCGGTCAAATCCCTGGTTCGATTCACTTGCGTCTGCAAATCATGGTATTCTCTCATCAAAAACCCTCACTTCATTTCTACACACCTCAATAGATCCATTTCGAATTCTAGAAATAATAACAACAATGATGGGTATTTGCTAGTTTCCCCTTGTAAATTTAAGCCTTCTCGTGATAAATACTTTAGTGTTGTGATTTCCCCAGATAATTTTGTTGAGCTTGAAAAGTTGGAATTACCCATTTGTACTAGGAATATGAATGTGAGCATAGTGAATTCTTGCAATGGGGTAATTTGCCTGACTGAATGGTATCCTAATGCTTTTGGGCATGTTTTGTATGTTTGGAATCTTTCCATTAGAGTATTTAAAGCTCTTCCTTTTCCCCAAAGAAGTGATCATTTTATTGTTTATAAACGCGTTGTCGGATTTGGGTATGATAATCTGGCTAATGATTACAAAGTTGTAAGGATTCTTTACTTTAAAAGAGATAGGTCCCCTGAAGTTGAGGTTCATAGTTTGAGCACGGATTCTTGGAGGAGGATTGGGGAATCAGTTGATTTCATTGCACATGGTAGCTCGGCTGCACTGCCGTTTGTTAATGGAGCTGTCCACTGGATGGGTCAACCTTATATGCTTGGTAATTTGGGAAAGTTTATGTTCCCTGTGAATGAATTTGTAATGGCATTTGATATCGGTGATGAAGTGTTTCGGAAGATACAACTGCCCCAGAACTGTCGTGGGGCAGATTCGTGTCTTATGGAGTTCAAGGAATTACTATCTCTGTATGTGCCTTTTCGCTCTGCAGTTCACACGTTTGAAGGCTGTTACATATGGGTGATGGGCGAGTATGGTGTCCCTGAATCTTGGTCGAAACAATATACTATTTCAGTTTCAGCACCAATGAAAATTAGGCCATTAGGGTTTATGAAGAATGGTAAGCTTATGTTTGATAAGGATGAAGAAGAGCTGGTTTCGCTTGATCTTGAGAGTTTGCAAGTTCGGGATCTCGGGTTTCATGCAGGCTCATATGCTGTAGATGCTTCTTATATGGAGAGCCTTGTTTTACTGGAGGATGGAATTGCAAACTTGATTCCACCAAACTGAGAAGATCAAGGTAAATTATTTTCTACTTGGTTGATGTTGTTTAAAATCACTTCATTAGTATTAATCTTTGTTTCTCATAATTTGATGAAGGGTCTCTACCACTTTTCATTCAATCTTACATTAGTATCATTATTGTTACAAATTTTTATAATTTGGAGAACATGATGAAGGAAGACCTCTTTTCATTTATAATGATAAAATTCTGTAGCAGGCTTAATTTCATCTGTAGTGGTAATTGTGTGACACAAATATTACATTCAGCGTAAAAATAAAGTTGGTCGCAAACAATTAGCGTTGGTCACAAACAATTGTGTCGCTAAAAGAGTAATATTTGTGTTGCTAAATATGTATCGAAAGAGATTAGAGGATAATAAAGGGATGCATGTACATATTTATAACTAATTCTAAATTTCTGATTTCAGAGATAGCAGGAGAGGTCAATATTAGTCCTAAAAACTAATGCGCTACAACAAAGGCTGTCATCAATATTAGTTGGTAATTTATTTATTTTACCCTTTAATGTGTAATTAACCTTGTAGAGCGTGGGGTGTGGGGTATTATGTTGTGTGTATAGTTATGTAAATCCGTTGATGGGGATGTACATGTTCATAGTTTAAAAAGTTACCATCTCATACATATATACATATTTATTTAAAAGGTAAATTTATTTTTAGTCCATCTATAATACAAATGAGACAACCTTGAATCTCTAGAGTAAAGATTAGTTTTAGTATTTCAAAAAAAATGGGGCAATATAATTCTTACATAAAGGTTATCTTAGTGATTTTCAACATATCATAAGAGAAAGTTCTTGAAAATGCACACTCGGAGCAAATACTTCTATGCATACTCTTCTAGTTGATCGCAATACTCTCTCGTTAGATGATATACAATAGCCTAATAGGCAGGGGCTGACTTACAGTATGGGTTGTGAGGTCCGCACCCCAAGGAGGTTTTGGAAAATTATATATATATATATATATATATATATATATATATATATATATATATATATATTCGGTCTTTTTCTATAAGTGAATCTTAAGCAGTGAATCAAAAATAAAGTGACTATAACGACGGTTTTTTTTGAGCTAACGTCGTCACCATAACTATGTGAACGGCTTTTATAGTATATAGGGACATAAAAATCGTCGTTATAAAGTTTTAGTTCTTTGTTTAAGGTTAGTTAGAAAAAAAGGGGCAGAGTAATATATATATATATATATATATATATATATATATATATATATATATATATATATATATATATTGGGTACTTGTTTGCATATTTTAAGAATATATATTCATAATATATATTTTATTCATTTAACTAAACAAGTTTTATTTTGACTTTTTAAAGTAAATTTTCAAAATTTAAAATTTTAAGATTATGAGAATTAATTTAATTTAGATAATACAGTCATAAATACTACTCACTTTATTCCACATTCTTTGCAAATGTTATGAATTTTAAAGACATATTAGTTCATATTTATTCTTAAATTATTGAGTGTTTAGTTTTGTATTTATATTTATACTATGAATTGTTATGATAAATTTAAGATAAGCTATCATTTTATACTATCAATAAAAATATAGAGTTCTTTTTAGTAAATTAATAATATCTCTGTATATTATTTATAATATATTTCAAATAAATTTATTAGACATTAGTATTGGGTTGCATATATTGTTTTCTTTTCAATTTTTTTTTTTTTTTTATCAAAATCAACACTTTATGCAATAAAATGTTATTTATTTAGAATTTCTCTGTATATATAAGGGTAAGGGTACTTATTTTTTTCTTTTTTGATTAAAATATGTCTTATTAAAAAAGAAACATGTCACCACAACATAAAATTTCATAGGCACATTGGGATTGTAGACAATTATAACTATATATATATATATATATATATATATATATATATATATATATATATATACAAATAAAATGACAACAATAACGCCAATACACATTCTCCGACTTCTCCTAGTACATATTCAGCCCCACAAATATTATATTTATTGACAAAATAAAATTCATCAAGAACAGTTATTAACACAATAAAATTTGTTGCAAACAATTTGATAGTAGCTAAAAATAATTTTTCTTTCGTTAAATATATATTGGTAGAAATTAAAGAATCAATACCTTATATATAATAGGCCAACAAGAGATATTAATTTAAAATAATTTCGAGTTGACTTAAATTTAATAGTCATATATTCACCTTAATAGTCTATATATATCCGTCGCTAAAAGTATAGACGACGGTTGTATGACCGAACGAGTGAGTTGGATAAGAAGTGAGCTTAAGATCCGGACTCTATATATAAAATTCAACTTAATAGTCATATATTCACCTTAATAGTCTATATATAGACGTCACTAAAAAGATAAAAACAGCGGTTGTATTTAATTTAACCAGCAAAATTCTCAGGACTCTATATATAAAATTTATAAAGATCAGACTAGTTTTATAAAAATAAACCGCTAGAAGGAGGGGTTGAACCTCCGACCTTGTGGTTAACAGCCACACGCTCTAACCAACTGAGATATTCCAGCTAGTTTGGTATTATAAATTGACAACAGCTATTACTTCCAATAATAACAACCGTGGTTAAATATATTTACTACATGTTTAAATATAATAATTTTTCTTTTAAGATAATAAATAGACTATCAGACTATGTTTGTTTGTAAAAAAAAAGGATGAGATATGATTTTTGTACTGAACGAAATCTATTAGGAATTATTTTAGCTCATGAGTTATTATTTATTTATTTTTTTAATTTTTTCCTTCATATCCAAATTCCTTTTTTGACTAAAATATCGAATATAAATTGCGATTGATATAATAGTATAAATGACAAATATGTATTTTTTTAAAGCTGTTTTATTCTATTTATCCACATAAATATAATTTAATATAAATAGAAATTTGTTATCTTGTACACCATCATTTTTCTTAATTAATGACGTTAAAACTTGGTATTTCTCACATGAATACGAGTTTTATTTATTATTTATCTGAGGAAAATTTTATAAAAATATCAATTTCTTTTGTAAAAATATCAAATTCCCCTTAAATTTTGAGATTACCAATTATATCTATCTTCTTATTGTATTTATCAATTATTTATTATTTATTGTATTTTCTTTGGTTTAGGCAGTGAATTTATGGTGTCAACTCTACGTCTTATGCATTTTTTGTGAAGAATTTTTGAACTTTGATCTCGATATAAGTGTACCATAATTTTTTCTCAGTATAATTGTTATAAAAAACTGATAAATTTATAACAAAAAATAATATTTTTATATAAAAATCGTCACTATAAATCTTATAACGATAATTTTCACCGTCGCTATAAATTTATAACGACACTTTTTATGTTAAAATATCAATTTTCTTATTATAATAAGCACAATGTATTATGTCGGGAGTTTAAAATATTTTTGTTATCTTTTATTTTGTACAACATAAGAAAAAAAAAGAAAAAGATTTATGTGGGTGGGACCCTTTCTCTTCTTCTTCCTAATCAAATTCTGCTTACAGAGTGGTACTTTTTTCCAGGCCTGAAACTTTAAAGCCTCGACTTTTCTCACTGTTTGTATCAATATTTCTCTCTCAAAGGAGAGAAAAATGATCAATCTTTAAAGTTTAAAAAATAAAACTAAAAAAAGGAATTAAATTTATAGGAATTAAATTTCAAAATATATGATTCAGTCTGTCTTTTCAAAGTTAACTAGTCTTAGTGTAAATTGTGTGGGTTAAAATACAAATTTTATAAAAATAATAAATCTTGTAATTATGTCGCTGTCATCAAATAACCCGAGTCAAAAGCCCCATCAACTTTACCATGAACTTCAGCTCCATTCTACAAGAAGTTGAAATGAGCATAAACAGGTGACATACAAGAAGGGTAATGCATAACTATGAAGTAACTTAAAGTTAATAGGAAGATTGCGCAACATACTAAATTTTGGAAGTGTCCTGCTCCCAAGGATTTTTGTTCTGCTGCTGAGTAATGTACTTCATTTCTACCTTTATGAACATCATGGTGATTTTGTTCTGGTTTTGGCTGATTCAAATGTTCTAGCTCCCAAGACATATAAATCCTGAGGAGCTCTGCTGATTATAGTTCTTGGGTTTGATTGATTACCATTGACATTATCGGACTAAATATTACTAGAAACTTGACTATGCTGCTTAATAAAAGGAAATAGTTGAGCAGCTTTGGCAGAACTAATGGCTTTGTTAACAGGAGTTTGATCTTGATCAGAGTGGGACGGAGACGAATTTTGGGACAGAGAAAGAGAATGCTCCTCTGGCTCTGATTCTCTCTCACATATCTTTGAATTGGCTGTTCTTCTCCTCTTAGGATGCAAAGTATCTTAAAAATCAAGCGCAAAATAAAAGTTAGAGAAGTCATGCTTTTGCAACCTATAACTTGTTTTAGTGACTAGTGAGATCGTTCGTTTCAAAACCAACCTGAGCTGAGTGGGAAAGGTAGTTTTGGCTCCGGTTCTGATTCCCTAGCTCCATTTCTTACTACACCTGTTAGCGCCCAAAATCCTAGTTTTCTGTAGCAAAAGCATAGCCTCATGTATCATATACGAAAAGATCAATCCACAAGAGTTTATATAACATATCTGAAGTCTATGTACCTGGATATGATCTGCTTCTTGCATGAATTTTCTCTTTTCTTGGCATTGGCTTCCAAAAATTTTGCACATAGAAATGTTATTACGGCCATTAGGATGTTCAGCTCCAAGCTGCAAGATGAGTAGCTCATTCAAAGGACGCTCATCCTCTCCACACCTTAGCAACAAAAAGTGAGAAGAAAAGTCCATGATCAATGTCATTACTAGTATAAAGAAAGCATTCATAATGGGTAATAGAGGACCAAATCCTTGTGTCAAAACAATCAAACATGTTTTGTTTCGGTTTTGGCAACAAAGTTGTTGGGATTTCACATGAATCCCACATCGGTTAAATTCAAGAGTGTAGATGGCTTAATAAGTATGGTAGAACATCAACCTAATAGGTTAACCTTTTAGGTAAAGAGGTGGTCCAACATACTTATTGGGCCTGTCTACACACAAGTGTCTTATTCTTTAGGTGATGAATTGATGTGGGATGGATCGTCATAATTTCGCTATCTGAGTGGTATCGAGCCCGTGGTTCGGTGGGAGTCAAATATCAACTTCAAGGTGGAGCACGGGATGATTTGAGTGGGTGGGTGAGGAATATTTTGACTAACAATCTCCCCCTCCGAACCCAATCTCAGTGACCCCGTCACTTGGAGTCCATCCCGACCAATTCCTTCATAAAATTTATCAAAAACAACCAAGCAAATAACCTTAGCTCGATACGGTTGTTGGGAAAAATCACCACCCAAAGTACATTGTTGTTGATAAATTAAATGAATAATAAGTAAGAAAAACAAACAAAGAAACACCAAGATTATCAAACCACGAGACACCAAGAATTTTACGTGGAAAACCCTCTAAAACTAAGAGGTAAAAACCACGGGACGATCTCCGAAAAATCCACTATAATAAACTGAGAGAATACAAAGATATCTTAATTTGAGTACAAATCCAAATTACTTCACCACAATAGCTATATGATGGAACCCAAATAAAACTCCTATTTATTTGAACTACCTTTTTCTCTCTATTTTCTAAAGCTTCATAAAAGCTTCTTTCTCTCACTCTCTATTTCTTCCAACTCTTGGATTGCTCTCGGATGAGACTTGAGAGAGAGTTGGTTTTGGTGTATTTGATCCTCAAGCTTAGCTTCCCTTTTATAGTGCAAAATGGAGGAGAAGAGTAATCATGAGTTTGGCAAACAATTCAAACAAATGGCAAACAAAGTGTAGTGGGTGAGTGATGAGTGGGTGGGTGAGGAATACTTTTTTTGAGTGGGTGGGTGAGGAATATTTTGACTAACAATCTCCCCCTCCAGAACCCAATCTCGGTGACCCCGTCACTTGAGTCCATCCAGACCAATTCCTCCATAAAATTTATCAAAAACAACCAAAGCAAATAACCTTAGCTTTGATACCGGTTGTTGGGAAAAATCACCACCCAAAGTCATTGTTGTTGATAAATTAAATGAATAATAAGTAAGAAAAACAAACAAAGAAACACCAAGATTATCAAACCACGAGACACCAAGAATTTTACGTGGAAAACCCTCTAAAACTAAGAGGTAAAAACCACGGGACGATCTCCAAGAAAAATCCCTTATAATAAAGCGAGAGAATACAAAGATAACTTAATTTGAGTACAAACCCAAATTACTTCACCACAATAGCTATATGATGGAACCCAAATAAAACTCCTATTTATTTGAACTACCTTTTTCTCTATTTTCTAAAGCTTCATAAAAGCTTCTTTCTCTCACTCTCTATTTCTTCCAACTCTTGGATTGCTCTCGGATGAGACTTGAGAGAGAGTTGGTTTTGTGTATTTGATCCTCAAGCTTAGCTTCCCTTTTATAGTCTGATGGAGGAGAGAAGAGTAATCATGAGTTAGGCAAACAATTCAAACAAATGGCAAACAAAGTGTAGTGCGTGAGTGATGAGTGGGTGGGTGAGGAATACTTTTTTGAGTGGGTGGGTGAGGAATATTTTGACTAACAATCTCCCCCTCCGAACCCAATCTCAGTGACCCCGTCACTTGGAGTCCATCCCGACCAATTCCTCCATAAAATTTATCAAAAACAACCAAGCAAATAACCTTAGCTTTGATACCAGTTGTTGGGAAAAATCACCACCCAAAGTCTGTTGTTGTTGATAAATTAAATGAATAATAAGTAAGAAAAACAAACAAAGAAACACCAAGATTATCAAACCACGAGACACCAAGAATTTTACATGGAAAACCCTCTAAAACTAAGAAGTAAAAACCACGGGACGATCTCCGAAAAATCCACTATAATAAACTGAGAGAATACAAAGATATCTTAATTTGAGTAGACAAGGCGAAAGGAGCAAGGCGTAAATTCTGAGACTCATGCTCTTGTCAAAGAGAACAGGGGCTGAAGCAATTTTAGAGGATCTCACAAAGGAGATACAAGTCGCAGCAAAAGCAAAAACTAGAGAGCAAGTCAAAGACGCATAAGGTGAAACATATAAATGTTTCCATTGCAATAAGGAAGGTCATTTCAGGAGAAATTTTAGAATCTGGTTAGACAAGCAGAAAAATGGTGAGCAGGGAAAGGTTGAGGAAAAGAACACTGCTGCCCACGGTCACCGAAGATGTTGTGATTCTTTCATTTGGGGAAGAAGAATGCTTGACGTTGATGATCGAAAGTTGATTGGGTGGTTGATCTTTGGTGCATCGTATCATGCGACACCTAAGAGAGAATTTATCACAACTTACAAAGTTTGGAGACTTTGGAGTGCGTGAGAATGGGAAATCTTGATCGACCCAAGATTATTGGAATTGGAGATGTTTGCATTCAAACGGTGTTCAAGTTTACCTTTGTTACCTTGAGGATGTTAGACACATTCCAGTTGCGTCTCAACACGATTTACGGCATGGCCTTAGGCAGAGAGAAGCTATGAGAATCACTTTGGCGTGGAAAGTGGAAGCTTACAAGGGCTCTATGGTGATTGCAAGAGGAGGCGCTTGTTGTTCGTCAGACAAGACTCATGTGAAGATGTGTTCTAGTGAATTGAATGCGAGTTGAGGATGACTCTTCACCAAACTTATGGCATAAGAGGCTTGGCCACATGAGTGAGAAAAGGGGTTGCGATTATTAGCCAAAAGGTCACTCACTCCTTACGTTAAAGGTCTTGTTTTAAGCCCCTTGTGATTATTGTTTGTTTGGGAAACAACATAGAGTCTCTTTTAGTAGTTCAAATTAAAAGAAAATCGAACTACTAGAGAGTATATTAGATGTATGTGGACCCATTGAGGTTGAGTCTTTGGGTGGAAATAGGTACCGTTACCTTTATTGATGATGCTTGGCGGAAGGTGTGGGTATTTTTGTTGAGAACAAAAGACCGGTATTCCAAACATTTTTAGTCTTCATGCTATGGTTGAAAGGGAGATCGGAAAATCATTGAAGTGTCTTCGTAGAATGACAACAGCGAGGGGAATACACTTCAAAGGAGTTTGTTGAATATTGCGATAAGCATGACATTCGGCATGAAGCGGATATTCTGGTACCCCCTGACATAATGGTGTGGTTTGAGAGAATGAAGCGCACTATTATTGAGAGAGTGTGATGCATGTTGAGAATGGCTAATTTCGCCTAAGTCATTCGGGGTGAAGTTTATTCGATCGCTTGTTACACGATTAATAGATCTCCATCAAGACCGTTGGATTTTTGATTCGTAAAAGATTTGGAGTGGTAAGGATTTGTCTTATTCTTATTTGAGGGTATTTGGGTGCAAGGCTTTTGCACATATCCCCAAGGAACAAAGATCGAAACTTGATGACAAATCTACTCCATGTGTATTTGTTGGCTATGAAGATGCAGAGTTTGGATACCGGTTATGGGATCCAGTGCAGAGAAAATTATTCAAGAGCAGAGATGTGGTGTTTCATGAGCACCAGAATTATGAGCATTCTGATAATGCTACACTGCCCAGAGATAATAGAGTTCCAGACCTCAGCGAAGTTCCTCCTCCAGTACAGAATGCCACAGTTGGAGAAGGAGGTCAGAATGAAGATATGGATCGTCTGAGACTTGCCGACGATGGTGATGGGTCGAGATCACGAGAGAGTGTTGATCGTGGGGAGCAACGATATTGAAGAACCTCGACTAAGAAGATCCACTCAGAGAGCGTGTGCCATCAATCGGATATCCTTCATCGAATAATATCTTTTAGTTCTTCACGGAGGGGGAGCGAGGAGGATTTTCAAGAAGTCAAGACTCATGGGACAAGGGCAATTGGTGAGAGCTATGCAAGATGAGATGGATTCTTTGCACAAGAATCACACCTATGAGTTGACTACACTTAGAAAGGCAAGAAAACATTGAAGAACAAATGGGTGTTTAAGCTTAAGAAGGATGACGATAAACTAGTAAAGTACAAGGCTCGACTAGTTGTCAAGGGTTTTGCTCAAAAGCAAGGTATTGACTTCGATGAGATTTTTTCTCTAGTCGTAAAGATGACTTCTATTCGAGTAGTGCTGGGATTAGTTGCTAGTATGGATCTTGAGCTTGAAAGCGGTTGGATGTGAAGACCTTTTCTTCATGGTGATTTGAAGGAAGAAATCTACATGGAATGACCCAGAGGTATTTGAAGTTAAAGGAAAGAACACTTAGTCCGCAAGTTGAAGAAAAGTTTATACGGACCAAAAACAAGCCCCAAGCGGTGGTACATGAAATTTGATTCATTTATGGTGGATCAAGGTTATAGTAGAACAATTGCGAGATCATTGTGTGTATGTCAAGAGGTTCCTGAGATGGTAACCGTTATTACGTTGCTATATGTAGATGATATGTTGATAGTTGGGCGGGGATCTTTGATATGATTCGCGAGGCTCAAGGGTGAGTTGTTCAAGTCCTTTGATATGAAGGACTTGGGTCCAAATAAACATGATTTTGGGTATGAAGATTGTTTCGTGACAGGGGAAAGCCAAGAGGTTGTGGTTGTCACAAGAGAAGTATGTTGGCGGGTGCTTGCAAGGTTCAACATGAGTGATGCTAAACCAGTTTAACACACCACGCTGGCTAGTCATATTAAGTTGACAAAGTGCATGTGTCCTTCTACCGAGGAAGGAGAGATGATATGGAAGCAGTTCCCTACTCCTCTGCTTTGTAGGGAGTCTTATGTATGCAATGGTTTTGCTGTGACGGATATTGCTCATGCGATTGGCGTTGTGAGCAGTATTTGTCAAATCTGGCGAGAGAACATTGGGAAGCGATTAAGTGGATTCTCGGATACTTGAAAGCTACTTCCAATTTATGTTTGGTTTTTGGTAGTACGAGTCCGATCTTGGAGGGTTTTAGATGCGAACATGGCGAGTTACAAGAAGAAGAAGTCTACTTTGGGGTATTTGTTTACTTTTGCGGGGAAGCGATATCATGGCGGTCAAGTTGCAAAAAAAGTGTGTTGCTTTTGTCACAATCGAAGTCGAGAATACATCATTGCTTCTTGAAGCGAAGCAAGGAGATGTTGTGGTTAAAAGCGGTTTCCAAGAGTTGGGTTTGAAACAAGATGAGTACGTGGTTTATTGTGATAGTCAGAGTGCAATTGACTTGACCAAGAATGCCACGTATCATAATCGGACCAAACATATTGATGTTCGTTATCACTGGCTTCGAGAAGTGATGGAAAAGGAATTGATGAAAGTGAAGAAAGTTCATACTGACGAGAATCCCTCAGACATGTTAACAAAAGTTGTTACTCGTGACAAGCAGGAATTTTGCAAGGATTTATATGATCCGTTGGGCTCTAGGGAAATTGCTGAGACACCCAGGACGTGGTGAGACACCCAAGACGTGGTGGAGTAATATTAGAGTCAAGCAAGGCTCTTGAAGGACTCAAAAAGTATTTGAATCGGGTGGAGCATGGCTCGGGATGGCTCTAGGAAAAACTGCTGGGAGTAGTATTAGAGTCGAGCAGAGAGCTCTTGAAGGATTCAAAGAAGGTGTGCTTAATGATAAGATACTCTAGTATAATACTTGTGATGGGTATTCAAGTGAAAGGTGGAGATTGTTGGGATTTCACATGAATCCCACATCGGTTAAATTCAAGAGTGTAGATGGCTTAATAAGTATGGTAGAACATCAACCTAATAGGTTAACCTTTTAGGTAAAGAGGTGGTCCAACATACTTATCGGGCATCTTTCTCTGTCAGTCAACTATACTTCAAAGGACGCTCATCCTCTCCACACCTTAGCAACAAAAAGTGAGAAGAAAAGTCCATGATCAATGTCATTACTAGTATAAAGAAAGCATTCATAATGGGTAATAGAGGACCAAATCCTTGTGTCAAAACAATCAAACATGTTTAGTTTCGGTTTTGGCAACAAAGTAACATTCGAATTCTTCTAAAAATGACCAAAACATTTATTGAAAACCACCACACTTCTGTAAAATGTTTCCTTTCCAAGCTGATTGAAATTATACATGACTCGAACAAATTTTGCTTCTTGTCAGCATATAATGTTTGCTGGTACTAGTATGCTAAAGTATTAAAGACTTACCCCCCCATAAATGGTTATGTCTGTATCTGTGACGATAGCTGTATGAGAAAACCTCCCTTGTGGCTGTTGGCCGCATATCTCAAGCCGAGTCCACGAAAAAAAACTTATATCAAAGACCCAAACATCATTGTAGTATTGCTTGTATCCAACACCACCAATTACATATACCTACAAATCATAATGAGAAAGTGACTTTTCTTATCAGAAAATAGTTTTTTATGCCTTAACAAGTATTTAATGTGCATTACTTATAAACTTGCCTTTGTACCAAAACTGACAGCAGCATGACCTGCTCGAACACCGGGTGAAGGTCCTTGAAAACCCAACTGTAAATAATAATAATTTGAAAGGAAAATAATGCGGCCATGAAATAAACTCATCAAACATTCAACAAGATATTTAGTTACACTTCAACTGAATCTAAATGCATAGATCTTGAGAAAGTAGTTTGAGTCTTACCTGCCCGGTAGGCAATAAGCAAATAACTTTCCCATTTAGTTAGTATTATGATGCACAATTGACTTAATTAAGATTTAAGTCCCATAAAACATTAAAAAATATTTTTAAAATGTATAAATATATAGATAGGTGAAGTTCATACCCTTGCCCAAGTCATCGTTTCCATGTCAAGCATATCAACATCCCCTTGATATCGATCACCACAATCCCCGCCATATACAAAAAGCTTTCTTCCTATTGCAACAGCACTATGACTGTCCCTTGGGACAGGAATATCGCACATCACCTCCGGGCAAGTCCACCGCATAGATTTAAGGTCTAAAACATGTAAATCATTTAAATAATTTGCTCCTCCTTCTCCACTACCACCAAATATAACCAATTTCTCGCCACCAACAAGCGTAGCAGTGTGACTTTCTCGCGGGGAAGGTGCAACCCCCTGACAATTGTGCTGAGACCATTCTATGGACCTAAGGTCCAATATATGAATATCATTGACCTTTTTAGAGCCATTAGTGCCACCAAATACTATCATCTTGTTTTCAACGAGAACAGCACTATGGCTGTCTCTCGGCCCTGGACCCTGCACTGTGGTCACAAGATTGTTCCAAACCATTGTATCAACATTTAGCATGAGAACGTTGCAGAAATGCAAACCCCCACAGCATCCCTGAAATGGATCGAGATGATACATCCAATGCAGCATTAGAAATGAGAATGAATGGATGATTCCTTATATTAAGTCCTAAAGGTATGGTTTATTGGAAAATTACAGGATCTTAAGTTCCATTATGTAACAATAGAAGACTTGGATAACCACTAAACCAATAAAAAAATTTATAAAGAAAGTTCTAAAGCTACTCCATAAGTACTTAAGGATTCACACCAACTACTGTCCAATTTTGTAAAGAAATTACTACATTAAAACAAACACTATCACCGGACAAAGGTTGGGAAGAACAAGGAAATTCGACATTTCCTTCTAGTTAGTAAAAATTTCGGGGGGGATTGTGATGCCTATATTTCCTTTTTATTGCTTAAAATCTTTATGAATGATTTTAGTGGAAATTAAGGTTTGCAGAATATATTTACTGTAAGAAAAGAAAGTACATATATCTAATATTATGCACAGAAGCATGCACATTAGGAATATAATGAACCAGAGTGTCCATCTTCCTATGGTAGCCAAACAACTTGACATGGCAAAAATGTTGAGAAACATGTAACAGTTTCTATCAACGATAAAAAAAAACAAAAAATGATAAAAAAATAAAATAAGGTGAATAACAGTTCTATAACCAGAAACTGGAGATTCTACCAAGAAAACACCCTGCTAGTAATAGAAAGTGATAGCTTAAAGCAAGACAAACTTAAGACAGAATGACATTAAAAAACAAACAAGATATAATGGGAAAAAACTAAAACTACTGAAGAAAGTGCACATTTTATTAGCCAAAGATAACCATACCAAATGATAATGAAATAAAGAAGCATGCTGACTTTATCCAAAATAAAAGCATTGAAATACTCCTTGTATACAGCTTAAAATAAGACACCAATAATGGTGGGTGGGGGTGGGGGTGGGGGTGGGGGGGGGGGTGAAACAGAGAAATTATAAAGAACTTGCCATTTCTACCAGAATCATTGACATGAAGTATTCAAATTTATCAAGAAATAATCTATGTTTACTAAAAAATAAAATAAAAATAAACTCATACCCCCAATATATAGAGAAAGCCATTAGAATAGCAAGCAGAATGCCCCCATCTCTCAGGGGGGTTAAAGCCCAAGACTTTTGGATAGAGCCACATTGCCCTCTTCTTTGCTCCAACTTCACCTCCAAAAGAACCCATTTTTTATTTCTTTAAATTTCTCTCAATTTTGAAACAATTAGCACACTGTTTGGAAGGGATGAATAAACAGGGGGTATTAAAGGAGCAGAAGTGGGTCAAAGACATGAAGAATCAACTATCAGTGTCAATATACATGTAAAGATGGGGGCTTTCAAGTCCATATCACTACTGCACCACCAACAATACAAGGTTTAATTATTGTGGTGCATAAAAAGATCACATTTTTTATGAATAAAAATGTGTTCTTCCGGTCTTTTTAACAATAATGCTACTATCACATAAAATAATTACATACAACTCGCATACTGTTGACGTGACAATATGTGATTTGTTGTTTTGTTGTTGATATGACCCGCTTAACTCAACAACAAATCACATACATCTTTATGTGATAGTAGCATTAATTTTGTTTTAATTATGATCAAATCCTTATGGGAGATTGTAGATAAAGATGATGCAATAAATCAGAAATGAGAAGTGAAGTTGAATAGTGAAAATGTGATTGTTATGTGAGAGAAATAAGAAGAAAAAAAACCTTATTTCATTTCAGATACGAAATCAGGATTTAATCTTAAGGGGTAAAATTTTTTTAATAACATAATATATATTCAGAAAAAGGGTACTTAGAAAAAATGGATGTAAGCTCGCAGAATTTCATCAAATAGATCACCACGATATTTTCATAGGGCAAAGGGTCAAAAATACCCTTGACTTTTATCTCAATGTCCCACTTGCACCCTAAACTAATTTTTTTTTCAAAAGTACCTGTAGACACTCGAATTTTTTTTTTCCTGTTACTAACTATGCAGGAAGGCAAAAAAGTTTTTTTCACATTCCAAAGATAACCCTTGAGGACCACAACATCAATTTCAACCCTGGAAATAGATCCGGGAGATCCAATTTTCAACCCCGGAGATAACCCCGGGAAATCAGTTTCTAACCCTGGAGATAACCCCGGGGGATCAAGTGCAAAGCCCGGAGTCAACCCCGGGAGGTCAAGCCAATCTCAGGGATAACCCTGAGGACATTCAGAGTCGACAGTAGGCCAATCTCAAAGATAACCCTGTGAAAAGACTGCTACAACTACGCCAAAATCGGAGATAACCCCGGGAGGGGCAAAATGGTCATTTTGCCAACTCAACTTCACTTCAAACCAAATACACTCATTTCAACTCATATTGCTTCAAAAGAAGTCTCACAAGAACAATATCTCAACTTCCGAACGCAAATTACGCAAAACAGCTCAACGGACTGCCTGACGGAGACCCGAAAATGCTATTTCGATTATGGACCCATCTTCCTGGAATCAAAAAGGGCAAATACCATGTCATTGCGTAACTCTCGACACAAGCGGTCCGAAGAAGGTCGTATATACCTCGGTCGGATGCTCGGATTGAAGTTTACGCAAGTTCGAAGCGGACATTACGAGGCTGCGAGTGCACGTCTTGAACAGACGGAACGGCGGAACCCCGTAATTTCAAAGGCCACACAGGTGTAACGAGAGGGTTGCTGCAGTACACCTATGACCATCGATTCTATATATATGGGGCTTGGGCTAGCCATTTTGAGAGAGAGAGAGAGAGAGGCGAGGAAGCCTTGTCCAATTTGCTCTGTACACACCCATATTGAGTATTTCCTCATTTTAAACATCTGTTAGCTCACATATAGCTATATTTTTATCCGGTGGGAGTGGAGTGTTTATCCATATAGAGTCATAGAAGCCTACATTGGCATTCCACGGTAAGCATTCTCACACTCTATAAAGCCTTTCCTTTCATATTTGCACACACTGTTATACACATTGAGAGTCGTGTTGTGTGCGTATACCCGGACTTCGGTCCGTGATTTTCATTTCTGTCTGTATATATATATATATATATATATATAAAAGCAAATAAATGCTCTGGATATATATATATATATATATATATACTTATATATGTATATATTTTATATATGGACTAACGTTATCGAGTTATGCCTCGATTGAGCCTAGACTTCGGTCCAGAGCATTTATTTGCTTTTATATATATATATATATATACTTATATATATAATTGTTGTCGGACATATCCGATGAGTCTGGATTTACATCCGGTGCGTTTACTGCTTTTATATATATATATATAGTTGTACATATATATATATATTTACATTTCTGTCAAGCCTGGAGTTTACTTCGTGGCCTTTTACAGCTTTATTTACGTTTCGTCCTGCCTGGAGTTTACTTCATGGAAGTTGATTGCTTTTACAGCTTTATTTATATTTCGTCCCACCTGGAGTTTACTTCGTGGTGGTTGATCATGTCCATATATATATATTTATCGCTTTTATATATTTACATTTCCGATCCCCCATGGAGTTTCTTCGTGGTGGTTGATCAAGTCTGTATATATATATTTACAACTTATATATATATATATATATATATATATATAATTGCTTACTACTTTCCATACAAACTGCAGTGTCATGTGAGCCTAGGAATCATGTAATCACAGATTCAGTCTACTGAATCTAGATTTGGTTCCCATGATGGACATTTTTAGTGTGAAAGCGACTTGTACATTATTTCTGATTGTCTCGAATTTCCTTGGATGGTCACATCATGTCCATGAGGAGTTCTAAGCTTCAGATATTATTTTCTCGAAGATGCTTCGCATCTCGAAAATAAAAGCAAACAAGCCGAACATTTAATAATAAAATGGAAGTATTAAAGGCCTCAATTACTATTGAGCAAAGGGTTTGAAAAACCTCTTTTTACAAAACTTCATTGCTATATCCTGTTTAAAACTGAATTTTTCATAAATTCAAACCCTATGTATATAGGTGCGAACGAGGTACAACACTACTTCCAAATAATTGCACATTGATCCACACACATTCATATAACAGTTTCTTTGAAAAGTGGCGGTCACCGTGGTAACACGGATGTCGGGGGGTGCCTAACACCTTCCCTTCGCATAATTAAGCCCTCGAACCTAAATGAATCTCAGTTTCACAGACCCGTTTAGCAGTGTCACATCACTGGGTCAATGTGCAAACCTTTTCAGTTGCGTTGGTGCAACCAGTTAAATACACCAACTGGCGACTCTTAAAGTCAAATCATCGACATTATACATGTCGAACCTTTTTCACTTATTTTTTATAACAAATCTCACACTAACATGAGAACACCAAAGAACAAGTAACAAAAAGGGACACTAAAAATCTCGACGTCGACAGGTGGTGACTCTGCTGGGGAATCCAGTAAGAGGGCTTAAGCCGCTATTACAAGCTTTTCAAAACTGTTATATGCTTGTGTGTGAATGTTGCATTTACATTTATGATAAATGTGTACGAATGCATTTTACTTAATGCACTATACTATATCTATCTGTGATATTAGTGCTTCACACATGTCATCATTTTCATAAACGGTGAGACACATTGTATGTGAATGTATGTTGTGTGGTTCCTCCACCAGGAGGCTATCCTGTCGGTGTTTGATTACTGGACTCGTAGGGAGACTAATTCCAACGAGGCTCAGGAAAGACACCACCCAGATTCGCTCCAGTTGAAAGACCAGATTAATTTCCCGTCAAGTATATTGCGATGATCTGGGAACTTTCATGCCAAAAAGTTGCGAGAGTAACCTAAGATAGGTTAGCCTCTGATAAACCAAACGCGGAGGGAAGTCTCTTCATACTTTCCATTTTCACTTACTTGTAAAAGCATTTACTTGTAATTTCAGTTCATGCCAATCCATTGTAATGGAAAATATGAAGATATATGTGTAAATGCATATTTAAATTAGCATGCTATCCTGTATTACAAACAGCTAACATCCATTTTGCAGCATAATATTCCTAAAACGAATACATCACATAGCATGTAACACTTATACATTCCCTAAGACTAAACTACGTAAGTCTTCTTGTAGGGAAGCAATTGATCCCATTTCCCGTTCAAAGACCAAAAGGGCATTAAGCCCACAGTCAGACATGGATAAAAGTGCCCAACCTGATCCAACTTCTGTCTCTCGCGAAGAGTTCGAAAAATTAAGCTATCAAATGACAGAATTAGTTGTTATGCTCAAAGAACTACACCAATCTATTCAGGGTCCACAAATACCCATCCACACAGAATCCTCTACACATGGAGGAATCAAGGCCAAATAATACCCATTCAACTAGATTCATCCATACTAGGGGGCAGTCAGGGTATTGGCAAAAAGATGGAAACCCAAATACCTAAACCTCATTCCAATAAAGAAATCAAAAATCTCAGGGATGATCGAGAAACTGGGGATATAAGAAAGAAAGTCCAAAAAATGGAGGAGACCATCCGGTCAATCAAAGGGACTAAAAATTATGGGAGTGTCACCTATTCAGATCTTTACATATTCCCCGGGGCTCGCTATCCTGCCAAATTCAAAGTCCTAGAGTTTGAAAAGTACAATGGGGAAGGCGATCCCATACGCACTTGAAAGTGTACACTGGCGAACTAGGATCTTATGCTGAAGATGAAAGCCTCAGAATGCAGCTTTTCCAAAAGAGCCTCACTGGAGAGGCTAAAGCCTGGTATACCCGACTTGACAATGCCAAAATCCATAACTGGGAATTTTCAGTACATAATTCTAAATCAGTATAGTTTTCAGTCACAAATGGCACCTGATCGATACCAAGTGACTAAAGTCAAAAAGCAAAGTACTGAATCTTTTCGAGAATATACCCAAAGGTGGAGACATCTAGCAGCGCAAGTCATTCCATCAATGATAGAAGTTGAGATGGTAATGACATTTATTGATATCCAAGAGGCTCCGTACTACGAGAGGATCCTCGTAGGCATAGGAAAGCCGTTCTCGGAAATGATCAAACACGACGAAATGGCAGAGATGGGTCTTAAGGCAGGCAAGATTAAAGACTTCACTGCCTTGGAAGCAGTCGCCAAGCATATACAGACGGGCAAGTATGCGAGCGATCCTAAGGGTGTACCCGATAAAGGCAATGAAGATGTATCCCCTTGTTGTGCGAGGCAAGTTTAGAGACCAACCTCTGATCCCCCATTGGGAAAATACAAGACAATCTGCCATCTCAACAACAGGTTGCGTTTAACCAATACCCAGATAGGAAAAGAAAATTTGAAAGAACAGAAAATCGGGTGTTCACTCCACTAGGCGATTCCCTTGAATATGTCTTGGCGATATTAATGGATCACAAGAAAATTACCGAACTGGTTCCACCTCTAGAACCAGGGAGCAAAAGATATAATCCAAGCCAAAGATGTGCTTACCACTCAGGGTCTCCAGGACATGATACAGAAGATTGTTGGTCCTTAAAGCATAAAATTCAAAATCTGATCGAAAGTGGAAGTATTGTGGTTCAACAACCTGATCAACAGAATGTCAACACCAACCTTCCGTTCTTGACATGATCACGGGGAAATAAACATGATCCCGGTCGGGGAAGCGCTAAAATGGATCCAATTGTAAAGTGCATACGAAGGATAGAGGACTACCCCAAAGGCACAGAACAAATGTCCTAAAGTGGGAAAACTCGGAGGAAGGTATCATAGTAATGCAAAAATTAGAGGCGATCTGAACCAAGTAAATCTGCTTAATTAAGGTGATAGTGCGCGCCAACATCGAGGATACGAGGCATTTCTTCACTCAACTATCAGAAGGCCAAGAAAAGGGGGATGATAAAATTGCTAGCAGACCTCGCCAACGGAAAAATCGCTTGGGGGAATGAGAACTCTAAAAGAAGAAAGATCAAACAACCTCCACAAGAGTCCGAAAATTAACCCCTCTAAGCAAATCCAATGAAGAAATGCTACACTTTCTGATGAGTGAAGGAAGGATTACTGAGTTGCTGCCTCCTGTAAATCACAAGATAAAGAGCTATTATGACGCCCCCAAAATAGGTATACATCACCCATCTTGGGTCGTCAGATACAAGGTACTAAATATAAATACAAACTTAATTATACAACCGTCGTGTAATATACGACAATACATAAACTGAGAGTTTTAATAGGAATATTGTCATCTAGACAATAACCACACTCAAAGGAGTCCTCATTACATTTATTGTCACACTATTTAACAGAATAGTGAGGACTACTAATGCTATCATCTGGACCATCACTCCTTTTCCCGACTCGTCCCAGCTATATTCTCATTTCCTGAAGAGAACAGTGAAAGAAAGGGTGAGCTCAACTAGCCCAATAAGAAATATTATGACTATGATAATGCAGAATAAATTATCAATAGTCTTCAACAATGTTAAACTGATAAAATACAATAGACATCAAGTTTAAGCTGCGGTGAATAAGCAATCCATTAGAAGAGTCAAGTAGAGAATAAAATCTACTATCTTCTATGGTTTAAAATGTTTTCATCAATTTTTATCATTTGAGACACGCCTTAATAAATAAAACACATCATCTAATCATCCTCGTATTTTATGGGCCAAGGATATTCATTAAATCATCAATGGTCATGACTATACCTAACAATCCTTGGTCATAATCATACCAAAAACTGTCCATCAATGCATTACAGACCACTGAGGACTTTTACCATATCATTTATAAGATTACAGGTCATGATTATACCGAATGATCCCTGGTCATAATTATACTAAGTCCATCTATGCACGTAAGCCAAAGATGACTTTCATTATAATATAAGCATGAGGATGATGACAATGACAATGACATAATAATTCAATAAAACAAGCTCAAAAATTAATTTATCCAAAAATTAATAACGTCCAAATTGTCAACATGATACTTCTTTGTGGAGTAAAATTCAAGAATGCTCAGAAGAATATTTTCATGAAAAGATACTGGATGAAGCGCAAATATCAAGGATATTCCACTAATTTCATGGAGTATAGAAGCCAAAACTTTAACCAACTGAGTTTAATAGAGTATATGAAACTTCAAATGGATTTTCACCCGCCATGCGGTAATCCACGTATACAGATCATTTCCACAATTTAATAAGGAATGAATACAAAGGATCATTCACCATGCATGTTGTGGTAATCCACATAGACAGGTTATTCCAACAAAATAATAAAGAATGGAATAGCAGAAGGATTCACCATAAATGCGATAGATCGCACGCACAGGTTATTCTAACAAAATAATAAATAATGGAACCGGTCGGCAGTAAACGCACGTACGGGATATTACGACGAGAAGAATAAATAATGGAACCGGTCCCGGCGAAGCGCATGCACATGAGGATATTAGATAGAATAATAAATAATGGAACCGAAGTCCCAGAACGCACAGATAGGATATTCCGATAGAATAATAAAGAATGGAATAACGAAATCACCGTGCACGCGATAGACCTAATGAGACATGTTATTCCAAGCGAATAATAAATAATGGAACCCGGTCCCACAGAACGCACAAGCAGGATATTCCACAAAATAATAATGAACGGAATAATAGAAGAATTTCATCGTGTATGCGATACTCAGATATACGATTTATTCAAATGAGAATAATAAATAATGTAACCAGTCCGGCGAACGTATGCAGACGAGGATATTAAAGCGAGAATAATAATGAAGCGGAATAATAGAAGAATTTCACCATGTATGCGGTACTTGCGATAAACAAAGTTATTCAACGAGAATAATAAATAATGGAACCCGGTCCGGCGTAAACGCGCATGACGAGGATATTAAAGCAGAATAATAATGAAGCGGAATAATAGAAGAATTTTACCATGTATGCGGTGCTTCGCATGATAAGCAGTTTATTCAACATAATAATAAAGAATGGAATAATGAGAAGAATTTCACCATGTATGCGGTACTAGATTATGAGCAGAGTTATTCCAACATAATAATAAAGAATGGAATAACAAAAGAATTTCACCAAGTATAGGGGAGTCGCGTATCTGAGTTATTCAATAGAATAATAAAGAATGGAACAACTGAAGTTCTCTTCATGAATACGAAAGAAATAATACCCCTTACGAGTACAACAAATAATACCCCTTATGAGTACAACAGATAATATCCCTTACCTTAGAAGAAACTGGATATTGGAATAGAAAGGTAGCTGACTTCTCTTCTTCTTTCTCTCTATAATTTCTCTCTCAAGAGTTTCAGTGAATTCGTAAGAAATAATGAAGGAATGAGCTTTATTTATAGGAGAATGGGTGAATAGTAACTAATTCATGAACGGTCCAGATTGATTTACTTTTTAAGCGGACGGTCCATATTGATTCTTATTAAAACTTAAAGTAACGGTCCATCTTGATTTTATTAAAACTTTAAACCAATGGTCCATATTGATTCACTATTATAACTTTCCACCAGCGGTCCATATTGATTCACTATTATAACTTTAACCAACGGTCTGAAAAATTAGCATATCTCCTCATGGAATAATATTGTACCCAAAAATAATTTGGACCGAAAAGAAATATATTTTTCGGGTGAATAGTATCCCGTGAATAGTAACTTGTGAATAGTAACTCATGAATAGTAACTCGTGAATAGTAACTCATAAATAGTACTCTAACACGAAAAGTGCCCCGAATACCCGATTGAACAATATAACCTCCAGACATCAATTATTATCGACATAAATATCGATTTCTACTAACACTAATAATTTCCACACAATGGAACTATCAATTTCATCTTTAATCAACACGAACTTATTCATCATCAATATTATAACTCATAATATTTAACAACCAGGTCGTTCCCAGGAAAGATAGGGCTTTCCAATAAGGATTTCTCCCTATTGGCGCGCAATTAGGTGACCAAACCTCTCCTTGACAGAACTTCTAGACATTGTAAATATTATAATTTAATAATATGAATAACTTTGTCGTCTCAATTATTGATTTAATAATATATCATATTATGCAGATGATACTGTGACAATAATCGAATCAATAATATGAGAGATATGATGCAGCAATTACTGTAACAATAATTGAGTATAACTAAGTGATTTCTCACGTAAGCATCAATAACCAATACCGTGTGCTACTATGCAACCACGCGTATTTCTGTACTTTTACTATTGGTTAGTTCAACAGTTTTAACGATAATACTTCCGCCGTTATTTTTATAAAAAGATAATTCTGTTATTTTCTTACTACGATAATACTTTCGTTGTGTGGTCCACCAATGATTGTGCCGTTGTACGAATATTCCCCGACCAATCGAATATTATATAACCACTTGCTTACTTTGCAAAATTTGTAAATATTACCCACAACTATAACATTATATTATATCCACAACATAATATTCAAAAATATAATTCGAGAGAAATTAATCTTTATTCATAAAAGTTGGGGTCTTACAGCTATGATTCCACCAAGATATGTCTCTACCATTCTAACTCACTTGGACATACGACTGAAGAATGTTGGGCTTTGCGACATAAAATCTAGGATCTCATTGAAAATGGAGAGCTGGAGATAGAAATTCCCATGACTAAAAAAGGCGAAAAGGAAATAAAAAGCTTAAGATGTCCATTTGAGACAGGCAGCTCAAATGAGGTGAAGGCTATGAGCAATAATCCTGGCAGAACCCAAGATGGAATGATCCTAATGCAGGAAATGACAGAGGAGACAAGGGAATTCCCAAAGGAGATTCCTCCGCCAACATCCAACATCCTATGGTCCAAAGATGACAACCACATTCCAGATCTTATAACCTTAGATGATGCGGGGGAAATACCAATCCTTTCCAAGAAAGAAAAAGCAAAAAAGGAAAGTTCCTTACAAGAAATACGACAACAGTTCGAGGAAGATTTCATGGTCGAATCCTCTCAAGCTCAGAAAATCGTGAAGGAACAGATGAAAGAAAAGGTGGTGAGGTTGTCGGGGAAACTAACCCATCAAAGAATCAAGATTTCATACCTTTTTGCGATGGGTCCATCTCAAGCATCCCTGAGGAATGTGCTGAACCAGGAAGCGATCAAGTTATGTCCATAAGTAAAGACATTCAAAACCAAGAAGTAACCTCTGTCGCGAGCCTTGAAGGCAACACAACCTCTGACAACTGGACTATCAGGCCTCAACTAGCCAAAAAGATGTAGATCCAGGGGATAAAGTTGTGAGTTCCAGAAGATGTTGGGACGGTATCACTTCCTTTGCAGTATGTTTTTTATTTTCCATGCATGTTTAGAAAAAAGAAAAAAAAACACAAAAAAAACAAAAAAAAAAAATCAAAAAATCAAAAATCAAGTCATTCTGATTTCAGCTCATCAAGCCTGAACTACGAAAGACCTGATCTCCCCTCTTCAATGGGAGTACGTAGGCAGCCATTTATGGTGCGGTCAAACCAAACAAAAACCCAAACACTTCTCAAACAAACACTTGTCAAGCAGTTTATCTTATCAAGTAGGAACTACGCAGACCTGATCTCCCACACTCACGGGAGTACGTAGGCAACCACCAGTGGTACGGTCTTACCTTAAACAGAAACGTCCAAATCCAAACGTTGATCCCAAGAACGACCCTCTAAGTCAGCGACCTATGTGGAGAAGGCCCAATAACACTGTAATGTCATTCCATTAAATCTGGCACAAATCCCAGAAAGGAAGAAACAACGCTATCCCAAGACAACCAGCAGCGAGGACCTTCAAAGATTCGACACCCTTAATCATGAGTCTTCATTAAATCAAAAGAAAATCAAGATCGATTGCAATAACAAGTCAGGAATAATGATTGAAGACATCTAAGCCTAAAATCCATTACATGTTCACCATCTGGTACGGAGGTAAAAGCCTCTTGCGATCTCGGTATCTTATCAGCCCATCTGTCAAAGCAACTATCCCAGACAACAAGCAAGCCTGGGGCAATTTAAAAATCGGCGACAACCTGATATTGGGACCCTTACAACAAGATTGGGGAAATCTCAGAAACAGGGACAACTCAACACTAGGGCATTTATCAAACATCCTAAAGAGGGAAATGCCCCAGACAACACCATCAGCATGGTCCATCATCATCAAAGCTTCCCTCACATTAGCTCACTAGCGATTTGGATATTACTCACTTCTGACTTCATCAACAAAGAGAGTTTTTTTTGTATAAATCCCCGAAATCATTATGCGAAAGGACTGGGGCATTTTTCGATTCCAGGAAAGCGAAGGATTTTAAGACGGGATCATGCCTCTCATCAAAAGAAGGAAAACTCCTTAAAAGAATCATGGCGACATTAGCTTGCCCCTACAAACGAAAGAGAAAATTCTCAATAAAGTTCTTAACTTAAGAGCAGAAGCCCAATAACAAAGGGTCTGGCGAATGAAATCTACACCATCAAACATGTTAATTTGCGCCAAATCCTCATAAGTTGAGGCCTCTACATTAAAGTTCAAAGTTCGACAGCGAAAGTACAAACTGCACCCCCCGGGGATATCAGCGGCATTCAGATCATCAGTTCAGCCGGGTTGCGAATCAAATGTTCAAGCAAATGGGGCACAAGCACTCAACAGCAAAAGGAAAATACAAATCACCTCAAAAAGGGTGAGGCGCTACATCAACGTACATTTCTATCCAGCATAACATCGGGCAGAATCTAGCAAAGCAAACCTTTGAATATTACTTTAGCGAAGGTATCGGGAGATCCGGTATTCAAATCCATTGGTATCAATTCAGTGAAACATAAAGACAGTCCAACAATGAAAGCTTTGTATACTACCATTCGAGTGGGAACCAAAATAGTTGAGCGATGTCAACTATCAGCAGGGTAGGATCTGTTATCAAACTACCATCAGGGTAGGCACCATTGTAAATTACCAGCGTATGCATCAGCGACATCTCAATTTCTCTTCATCAAACAGGCATTAGTGACACCTGTTAGGTTTGTAATATTCAAGAACGCAATCAAATTGCAAAAATAAGCGGAAACGTGAAAATCAGAGTTTTAAAATTTTTACAAACCATATACCCGGATCACCCTTTATGCACAATTATTAATTAAACGAAAAAGAAAGAACAAGAATCATACCCTTGAAGATCTGAGCTTCCTCAGGTACAAGTTCACCTCCAATCCTTTTCGTGTTCAACTTGGATCCACCGGGTTTGGTTCCTTCCTTTGATCAACGTTAGCCACCCAAGTGTTTGGCCTCTAGAGGTGATCCACCAAGGAAGAAGAATGATTCAAAAAGATGGGTGGTTGGCTAAACCCTAGTTTTTCTATCTCTATAGAAGAGCGTACTCTCCAACAATTGGAATAACGTATATTTGATATCTGATATAAGACTCCTCTTATAAAGATATCAAGTAACCCTATTAAAAATAAGGTATTATTTATTTAATTAAACTCTTTTAATTAAATGGGCTCCCTAATCTTATTAGGGATAATTAATTAAACTCCTTTAACTACTTTTCCCTCCTAATCCTATTAGGAATAAATGAGAGTACTTATATTAAATTAATTCCTAAACTCTTTTAGAAATTAAAATAATAATACTTGTAATAATATTAATAAGACTCCTCTTATTAATTTATATTTAATATTTCTAAAATATTAAATAATAAATATTAAGCTATTTAATTTATTCTATCACCATAGATTAAATTAAATATACTTAACTATATTACTACGATTATGCCATTAACTTCTTAAATAATTATTCTTCCTTTTTTATGGTGTGACCCTTTAGGTTCTCCATATTAAAACCAGGTTGTGAATAAATCAATTAGAACAATTCTAATCTTATTTAAATAAATAAATTAAACTATTAATTTATTTAAATAAATAATATTTATTCTACAATAAGGATAAGCCTCCCTAGCGATCAGCGACTTTCCGGATAATATAGATTTCAACATTAATAATAAAAGAACCTTTGAGTAAATAGTTACAAATACAATTAAATCCTTCCACCATACAATGTCCCAATTAAATATAAGACATAGAATTACTGTCAAGTCTTATTTTATTTAATTATATGTATTTCGACTCTTAAATGCACAACTCCAAATAA
Source organism: Panax ginseng (assembly GCA_020205605.1). Taxonomy (NCBI): domain Eukaryota; kingdom Viridiplantae; phylum Streptophyta; class Magnoliopsida; order Apiales; family Araliaceae; genus Panax; species Panax ginseng. The sequence goes on along the minus strand of CM035133.1, from coordinate 14,422,859 downwards.
TGCAAATTAGAAACTCATTTCTAATTTCATTCTGCCTTGGCCAAGGACTACTAGGTTGTCATTTATCGAATCACATAGGACATTTCTCTTCTTTTACTAGAAGTGGTAGATTCTTTATTGATCATACATTATCTCCATGTACAACTTATTATACCCAAGCATACCCTTTGATATACCCTAAGGGTCTTAAGGAATAAGTCAAAGTATAACTCATCATACATAAGATACTATGATGATCTCAAGTCCAAGGATCACTTGTACTTACTATCACTACTGAGAATTCCTATTATTGCAAGTAAAACTCCATTAGGTATTCCTTAGCGAGCCACGTTCGATTGAACTTATTCTCCAATAAGCACTACATACTTGCTTTAGTGTCTCCACACAAATGATCATGAGATCAATCATCCTCATCCAATGAAAGCAAACAACGACGTATGTACCCAATCTATCCGGATTCACTAATCCCGAATTTAGTAATCCAACGATTGGGAAATATTTTAGTTTTAAGCTTTCTAAGAATTTAGATCTAATTAGAATGATCATCATCATTATTCTAAAAGCATTGCTTAAAACTATGGGTTTATCACATATTATAAAACAGCATCATGTAGATAATTAAAAGCCTTTAATAAATGAATACATTTTATTAATAAATGAATAAGATTGTTTACAAAGTATATGCTTTATCATCAAACATGATTGGCTTGTGTGCATATTACTTTCAACACCAACAAAAAGACAAGCCGTTGTAGTCAACACCAGCATATGCATCAGCAATCCCCGGTAAAGGTAAAATGACTTGTAAAAACATTTTAAACATGCATCATAACATTCATTACATTGTAATTTGCGATTTGTGATTTATGATATGCGAAATGCGATGTGCGAGTTACGAAGTGCGATTGGCCAAAAGTGAAATGCGATGTGCGAACTGCGATTTGCGAAAACATTTTAAAACATTCATCATCACATTCACTACATTGCGATCTGCATCATTAAAAATAAATTGTCATGTTTCAAGTGTCTACTAATCTTTATCATGTCCATTCCATTGCATTGCATGAACATGATAAAGAGGGGCATCTGTAGACACTCGAAATTTTCTTTTCTTGTTACTAACTATGCAGGAGGGCAAAAACGTATTTTTCACATTCCAAAGATAACCCTTGAGGACCACAATATTAATTCCAACCCTGGAAATAGACTCGGGAGATCCAATTTCCAACCCCGGAGATAACCCCGGGAAATCAGTTTCTAACCCCGGAGATAACCCAGGGAAAATCAGTTCCAACCCTAGAGATAACCCCGGGGGATTAAGTGCAAAGCCTGGAGTCAACCCCGGGATATCAAGACAACCTCAGGGATAACCCTGAGGACATTCAGAGTCGACTGTAGGCCAATCTCAAAGATAACCCTGAGAAAAGATCCTGCTAACTTCACGCCTAAAAGCAGGAGATAACCGGGAGGGCAAAATGGTCATTTTGCCAACTCAACTTCACTTCAAACCAAATACACTCATTTTAACTCATATTGCTTCAAAAGAAGTCTCACAAGAACAATATCTCAACTTAGAACGCAAATTACGAAAACAAATTTTAACGAGAAATTTTGACGGAGACACTGAAATGCTATTTTGATCATAGACCCATCTTCCTAGAATCAAAAAGGGCAAATCCCATGTCATTGTATAACTCTCGACATAAGCAGTCCGAAGAAGGTCATATATACCTCGGTCTGATGCTCGGATTGAAGTTCTGCAAGTTCGAGCGAACATTACACGATTCTGCAGTGCACGTCTTGCCGACGACGGGACCCAGAACCGAGAACTCCCGGCATTTCGGGCGGCCAGCAGAGTAATAGAGGTGCCTTGGTACCTCTGGCCATCATTTCTATATATATGGGGCTTGGGCTAGCCATTTTGAGAGAGAGAGAGAGAGGCGAGGAGGCCCTGTCCAATTTGCTCTGTACACACCCATATTGAGTATTTCCTCATTGTAAACATCTGTTAGCTCACATATAACTATATTTTTATCCGGCGGGAGTTGAGTGTTTATCCATATAGAGTCATAGAAGCCTAAATTGGCAGTCCACTGTAAGTATTCTCACACTCTATAAAGCCTTTCCTTTCATATTTACACACTTTATATTATACACATTGAGAGTCGTGTTGTGTGCGTATGCGAACTTGATTCAAGTGGTTTTCATTTACATACGTATATATATACTTATATATGTATATATTTTATATATAAACTAACATTATCGAGTTATGCCTCGATTGAGCCTGAACTTGATTCAGGAGCATTTATTTGCTTTATATATATATATATATATATATATATATATATATATATATATATATATATAATTATTATCGGATATATCCAATGAGCACTGGATTTACATCTCGGTGCATTTCTTTGCTTTTATATATATAGTTGTACATATATATATATTTACATTTCACAGCACTGGAGTTTACTTCGTGGCCATTTCTACTTTTATTTACGTTTCATCTGCCTGGAGTTTTACCGTGGCGAGTTGATCTCTTCTGACTTTATTTACATTTTGTCCCACAGGTTTACTTACATGTGGTGGTTGATTATATCCATATATATATTTAACGCTTTTATATATTCTGACTTCATGGTGGTTGATCAAGTCAGATATATATATATTTGACTTTTATACATATAATGACTTATTGCTTTCCATATAAACTGCGATATCATGTGAGCTTAGGAATCATGTGATCACTGATTGATCTCTTGAATCTAGATTCTGGTTCCCATGATGGACATTTTTCAAATTGTGAGCAACTTGTACATTATATCGTTATCGAATTTCATTGGATGGTATCGTGCCCATGAGGAGTTCTAAGACATCGTATATTATTTTCTCAAGATGCTTCGCATCTCGAAAATAAAAAAACAAAAATAGAACATTTAATAATAAAATGGAAGTATCAAAGGCCTCAATTACTATTGAGCAAAGGATTTGAAAAACCTCTTTTTACAAAACTTCATTGCTATATATCTGTTTAAAACTGAAATTTTCATAAATTCAAACCCTATGTATATAAGTGCGAACGAGTACTGACACTACTTCCAAATAATTGCACATTGATCCACACATACACACATTCATATACTTGATTTCTTTGAAAAGTGGCGGTCCGTAGTGGTAACACGGATGTCGAGAAGTGCCTAACACCTTTCCTCCGCATAATCAAGCCCCCGAACCTAAATGAATCTCGGTTTCTTTGAGACCGTTTAGCGGTGTCACATCATCTTTGGGTCAATGTGCAAACCTTTTCGGATTCATATTAGTGCAAACCGATTAAATACACCAATTTGGCGACTCTTAAAGTTAAATCGTCGATATTATACATATCGGACCTTTTTCACTTATTTTTCAAACAAATCTCACATTAACATGAGAACACCAAAAGAACAAGTAACGAAAAGGGACACTAAAAATCCCGACGTCGACGAAAGTACCTTTAACGTTATATTTTTTGGGTCGTCAGGTGCCACTTCTTAGATTAACGAGAAGACAAACGGGGTTAAAATGTGATGACGTAATGTGAGGCTTAAATATAAAACATATTCTAAATAAAATAAAGTATATATCATTTAATCAAAACAAAAATACTAAAATTCAAAATAAAAAAAGCATAACATATTTACATCATTTAATCAAAATAATAAAATTCAAATTATTTTGTTAACTAATCAAAACAACTAATTAAATAAAATAGGTTGTATAACATATTTACATCATTTAATCAAAATTCTAAAATTTAAAACATAACATATTTACATCAAATACTAATTTAAAAAAAATACTAAAATACTAATTAAAAATAATAATAAAATACTAAAAAATCAAATTAAAAAAATACTAAAATTCAAATTATTTTGTTAATTAATCAAAACAACACAAAATTCAAATTACATCATTAGAATACTAAAATCATAATATTAAATACTAATTGATATAACATTTTTAAATTACTAGAACCATAATACTAAATAATATTTTTAAATTACTAAAATATTAAAAATTGATATGATTTTAAAAATTGATAATACTCCGGTTTAAAAATTGATAATACTAAAATATTTTTAAATTGATATGATTTTAAAAGTTAATATTAAAAATTACTAAAATAATCATAATACTCCAGTTTTGAATTTTAAAAATATTATTTAGTTTTAAATTTTAAAATAATCATAATATTCCAGTTTTAAAAATACTAATTGTGACGCCCCCAAAGCAGGTATACATCACCCATCTTGAGTCGTCAGAAAATACACTATAAAAATCATTTACAACTTCATTTATACAATTATCGTGCAAAATACGATGACATGTATACTGTGAGTTGAAATATAAATACATATACCAACTCTAACTCATGTCACAATTGCACCTTACATAAAGGTACAGTCAAAAACTGTTTTAGAAATTAAAATCTTTGGAAAGTGCTCAAGGAAACCTTCGTACATAGGAGGCCATGAATCTAAGTATGATAGATATCATATATCTAGAGAATTATCCTTAGTTGACCCAATAGACCCCAAAGAAAAACGAGAAGATTACTATCATGTTCCTTCCAATGGCGAGTCTTCTCTTGACATATAACTATCTCCACTGTCTCCAAGTAAAAATTATATTTTAAATAAACTCCAAGATCATATAGGTAGTGCTCGTAGATATACTCAGCAAGTGGATGTGCACAACCCTATCTTATGATAACACGAGGTTGTATGTCATTAGACATCTTGTATGATAGTGACAAAACACCTTTCCAAAGTTGGGTTCGCGCCTCACCCTATTTGGTTCACCAAAATTAAATATCAAATAGCGTATACAATCGACACACTTATCTGAAGTTCTCAATAAAATTATTTCTATACTATTTAGGGAGAACCTCAATAGCTATAGACCAGATTCTATTCCCCTGTTATCCTCGCTCAACCCGATACACTCTTATTACACGAAAGAATTGTGAAGCAAAAGGGTGAGCACAACTAGCCGATAAAGAAGAATATCATAACTAAAGATAATTAAATTATCAATAGCTTTTGTCAATAATAAATCAGAGATTTAGAACATATGGTAGATGATAAAACTTTTCAACCATAGTTGCAGCGGAACGAGCAATCCATTAAAAGAGTCAAATATACCATCAGGTCTATTATCTTCTCCATATTAAAAGTCCACCAATAATATTTTATCCCTGTAACATCAATCAACAATTATTGTCCACAATCATATGAATAACTCATAATCATAATTGTGAGTCTGAATTCCTTTTCGCACCCAGGACGAAGATAATTTTCATCACCTATCTTCACCTGAAACATCAAAAATCATGGTTATACCAAATCACAATTCCTGCTCATAATCATACTAATAAATTCATCTTTTGCACTGACCAAAGACATACAATTTATATAACTAATAACCAACGGTCCATCTTTGCACTCTGAGCCAAAGATATACAAGCTATAAAACCAATAATCTTTGAGACTCGACTTAATAGTATCACGACCACGAATTATCCATACACTACGGGCCAAGGATATTCGTGTTTTCAATATGGTCATGATTATACCGAATAATCCCTGGTCATAATCATACACAATCCATCTATGTACTACGAGCCAAAGATGACTTTTACCACATCATTTGTAACATTACGATCATGATTATACTAAGAATAATCTCTCGGTCATAATCATACCAAGTCCATCTACACCTTCTGAAGCCATGATGACTTTCAACATAATATATACATGAGGATGATGACAATGATATAAGTATTAATCAAACGAAAACAAGGATAAATATTAAAGACTTTAAATTTATCCAAATATTATCCACCACTCATAATCTGATATTATTAATATCATAACAATATTTTAATCACTTCTTAAACTTATAAATAATTTATTTCAATTGTTTACACTTTATCAAATAATGCATTTAATCATTCAAAAATGCCATACTCGTAAGATTTCATCACCAATGATTAAATCCCTCATCAAAAATCTGCATATACCTTATATAGGATTCCCAAGCCATAAAATTCTATTTTGCCAACTTTGTTACTTCGCATAACATATTTAACTCATATGTTCGTAACTAAACCATTTTTATGAAAAATATCAAATCAGTCGCAAAAATATTTCTTTTCTGAGATTTAGCAGAATATAGTCCCATAATGAACATATATTTTTCTCGAAATTTTTAAAATTCATTTACTATTTTTCAAAAATCAATTTCTAATTAATTCCTTAAGAAATTAGCTACCTCAAGTTTAACTCAGAAATTCCCAAATCTTGGCGAGGATCTTACACATGTTAACGTGAGCTTCGGTTTAAATTTCATGGTCATCGGAGTTATAGAACTCGGTTATAGCTTTTTTAAATCGGAAAAACCTAAATATTGAAATGGTCATAACTTGCTCATTTTAAGTCGGAATGAGCTCATTTTTGGACAGGAGGTACTTTATACCATATACTTTTATGTCCCAAAAGGCCGAAACTTTTCTCATAAATTAAGTGACCGAAACAGCCCCTTTAAGTTTCTGGGCAGTATCATTTTCCTCTTTTACAGCTTTGGACTCCTTTGCTAAAAATAGTCCACACGAAAATATACAACACCTTTTCCAGTGATTCTACTTGGATAAGTTATATAACTCATAGATCTAACTCTAGAACTTGACCACACTCAAAAATTCAAAATATAATAGGAGATATGGTCAATTGAATTTCATGTTCTATTTTCACCAAAATCTGATTTTTTAACCCTTTGTGATTTCTAAGAAATTTCATGTTTTCACATAATAACCAACATAACTCATCATAACACTTACTAATACCACATATACCCATGATTTTCATCAGTTAAATAATTTTATTATGACTCTCATCATAATCAACGTAAACAGATCATTTCCACAATTTAATAAGGAATGAATACAAAGGATCATTCACCATGCATGTGGTAATTCACATAGACAGGTTATTCCAACAGAATAATAAAGAATGGAATAACAAAAGGATTCACCATGCGTGCGATGCGATAGATGCATGATGAGTTATTCCCAAGCGAATAATAAATAATGGAACCAGGTCGGCGCCAGTAACGCATGCAGACGAGGATATTAAGCGAGAATAATAAATAATGGAACCAAGTCAAAACGTAAGCCTTGAGACAAGAGATATCCGGCTGCGAATAATAAATAATGGAACCAAGTAAAGGCACAGAAGCGCAAAGCGAGGATATTACAGCGACGAATAATAAATAACGGAATAATAGAAGAATTTCACCATGTATGCAGTAATTAGCGTATATCTGATTATTCGACGAGAATAATAAAGAATGAAATAATAGAAGAATTTCACCATGTATGCGGTACTTCAGCATATCTGAGTTATTCAACATAATAATAAAGAATAGAATAATGAGAAAAATTTCACCAAGTATAGGAGAAGTAAGCGTATACGAGTTATTCCAATGAGAATAATAAAGAATGGAATAATGATTTTCTTCATGAATACAAAAGAAATAATACCCTTACACGAGTACAACAAATAATATCCCTTACCTTAGAATAAAGCTGGATATAGGAGTAGTGAAGTAGCAGAATATTTTCTTCTTTCTCTCTATAGTTTTCTCTCAGAGTTTCAATTGAATTAAGTGAAATAATGAAGGAATGAACTTTATTTATGAAGAATGGGTGAATAGTAACCAATCCATGAAGCGGGTCAGTTGATTTATTTTTTAAGCGGACGGTCCAGATTGGTTTACAATAAAATATAATATATTCTATTTATAATCTAATAAAATGAATAACTTTATAAAAGTTATTACATTTTTATAAAAAGATTTTACTATGCAAATACTATGCAGCATTTATGTAAATACTATGCATAATAAAATATAATATATTCTAATTATTATCTAATAAAAGCAGATAACTTTATAAAAGTATTATGTTTTATATAAAAAGATTTTACTATCTGCAAACACTATCTGAGACATTATGCAAATACTATGCATAATAAAATATAATATATTCTAATTATTGTCTAATAAAGCAGAGATAACTTTATAAAAGTATTACATTTTATATAAAAAGATTTTACTATTAGCCTAATAAAAGCGAATAACTTTATAAAAGTATTATGTTTTATATAAAAAGAATTTTATTTTATTACATTAATAATACTAATAAAACAAAACTTCATCATCACTTACTTTGAAAAAATTTCAAATGTCACCCCTACCTTTAAACTTTTATCAATTTAACTATTCAACAAAATAGAAAAATTAAATACTTTTATTTTATAAAATTGAGGGTCTCACAATAATTGATATAAATAACGTTAAAATACTAATTGATATAAATAACGTTAAAATACTAATTTATATAAAATACTAATTTATATAAAATACTAATTAGTATTAAATAACGTTAATATTTTTATATCTTTTGTTTTAAATAACGTCATCAATTTATTAATATAAAATACTAATTAGTATTAAATAACATTAATATTTTTATATCTTTTAGTATTTTATATCAATTAGTATTTAGTATTATGATTTTAGTATTTTAATGATGTAATTTGAATTTTAGTATTTTTTTAATTTGATTTTTTTAGTATTTTAGCATTTTTTTAATTAGTATTTTAGTTTTTTTTAATTAGTATTTTAGTATTTTTTTTAAGTAGTATTTGATATAAATATGTTATGTTTTGAATTTTAGTATTTTGATTAAATGATGTAAATATGTTATACAACTTATTTTATTTAATTAGTTGTTTTGATTAGTTAACAAAATAATTTAAATTTTATTATTTTGATTAAATGATGTAAATATGTTATGCTTTTTTTTATTTTAAATTTTAGTATTTTTTGTTTTGATTAAATGATATATATTGTTTTATATTTAAGTCTGTCACGTCATCACATTTTAACCTCGTTTGTCATCTGTTAACGGCAGGGACACGGGCGACCCAAAAAATATAACGTTAAGGGTACTTTTAGAAAAAAATTAGTTTAGCGTGCAAGTGGGATATCGGGGTAAAAGTTAAGGGCATTTTTGACCCTTTGCCCTATTTTCATATTTTAATACGTTTTTCAGGATCACGCTCCAAATAATTAATATCCCATTCTTTACCCTCAATTCTTGGTAATTCTAGAGAACGGTGTTCTTGTTCAGAGGTACATTAGGCTTAGGGGTAAGCAGAGATGTGTCAACATGATTTGATTGCTTTCTCTTAAAAAATGAATCAATAGTATGTGATTTTCCTATATTCTAAAACAAAAAATAAAAAATTCAATCAACTACACTACAAGAATGAGTTAATCAATATTATTGGACCACTCATTGAACTTTTTAATAATAAAATCTTATAAATTTATAATCAAATAAATAAGGGTTTTAGTTGGTTTACCGGAAATCAAATTGAATATGCAGTTAGAATTAACATATATAATATTATATAATATTATGATCACTCATTAAACTTTTAAAAATTAAAATATCAAGTTTCATAAAATAAACAAAGAATAAAAAAAATTAAATAAGGGTTTTAGTTAATTGCGTAGATGCAAATGTATCATTCAATTGGAATAACATAAATACAATATTTATGCTCAAATTATACAAATATGAAATTATAATGAATTTAATAATAAATTAGTTTGCAATCAAAAGCACTCCATGAACAACTTGATAAATGAACAAGTGAACCTTATAAAATTTTCAAACCTTGGGGGGTCGTGGCCCCCTCCAGTCCTAACATAGTTCAACAATGCTACTATCACATAAAAAAAGCTCACATAATGCTCACATACACACACATGCATACTGTGGGCCCCCGCTTGACATGTGGGACCAACAAATATGCATGTGTGTGTTTGTGAGCATTATGTGAACTTTTTTTATGTGATGGTATCATTATTTAACATAGTTTTGTCCCTGTTTCATTTGTCCAACTGAAAATAATGTTGTGTGGGAGCATTGGTGTAAGACCCCAACTTTTTATGAATAAAGATGTAATTTCTCTAATTATTATTTTGAATAATAAGATGTTGATTTGATATAATGATTTAGTTATGGGTGAAATGTACAAATTTTGCAAAGTAAGCAAGTTGTCGTATAATATTCGTTTGGTCGGGGAATATTCTTTTTGTCGGGGAATATCCAGGTATATGGTAGCAATCATCATTAGTGGACCACATAAGAATAAGCGTCGGATATAGAAAGCGATAGAAATAACCTTTTATAAAAAAAATAAAGGTAAAACTTTTTAGATTAAGCTGTTGAAATACCCGGTGATAAAAAATACGATGTCTGGCGTGGTTGCAAAAAAGTAGCATGGTATTGTATGAGTATCTATCTCGATTATTGATTTCTTACGTAAGATGTCACTCGGTTTCATTCAATAATTGCCACAGTGGTTGTTGCATAGTATCTCATATTATGATTCAATTATTGTCACAGTATCATCTACACAATATTTTATATTATTAAATCAATAATTGAGACGACACATTTATTCATATTATTAGTTAGTATTATTGGCAATGTCTAGAAAATTTTATCGAGGAAAGGGGTTAGGTTATATAATTGCGCGTCCATAAGGATAAATCCTTATCGGAAAGCCCCTTCTTTCTTGGGAATGATCTGTTTGTTAATATTGTGAGCTTATAATATTAATTATGAATAATTATTATGTGGTGGATATTGGTTCAATTTTGATATAAATGAAGGAATTTAGCATGAAATATTTGTTGAAAGTTTGACAATTATCTTTTCTGATAAAATATTCATTCAAATATATTATTATAATATTACATTATAATAATGTGATAATATAATAATATAATTTTTTATAATTTAAATGGTAATATTATTATTATAATATATTGTAAGACCCCGAATTTTTTTTAAAAATAAAATGGAATTTCCTTTATTTATTATTTTGAAATGGTAATGGTTAATTGATTAATGTGGTTAGTTATGGGTAAAATGCGCAAATTAAATATTTTATATAAGCAAGTGGTTATAAAATATTCATTGTTATCGGGGAATATTCGTTTGGTCGTGGAATATTCTTGTTGTCGGAGAATATTAAATTTAATGCGGTAGCGATCTTAATGTGGGCCCCATATAACGTAAAACGATTGGATGAAGAAAGCGACATGTATAAGTTGTTTATAAATACTTACAGTGTAGTTATTACAGATTATCTTGTTGGAATACCCGTTGGTTAAAACACGGTAATACACGATATTGCATTAATTATTGATTCTTACGTGAAGAAGCCTTTACTAATAATAATTATTACGGTAATTCTTTATTCAATATTTTATTTTATTGATTCAATAATTGCTGCGTTGATATTTTATATTATTATTGTTTCAATAATTGTCACTACACATTATTTTTCATTATCAGATTAATAATTCATATTATTGGAATAATATTATTGGAAAGCCCCCTCTTTCCTGGGAACGGCCTGGTTGTCAGTATTGTGATTTTGTAATATTATATGTGAATAATTAATTATTAATTTATATGATAAGGAAAATATTCATTTTATGTGGATATAGAAGGAGAAAATTTTTAATGTGACAATTGTTGAAAATTGATATTTTATCTTTTTCGATAAAATAATTCATTTAAAAATATTATTATATTAATATAATAATGGTGATATTTTTACAATGAATGTGAGATATATGAGTATATGAGGAGGAGGAGGAGTATTTTTGTTACTAAAAATATTTAAAACATATTTTTCATGTTTGTGGACACCATTTCTTGACTGAAATTTGATTTTAGCCTGTAAAATCGTCCGTTTATGGATTTCGGTCAATTTCTTTTTAGAATTTGGAAAAACTTAAACTTACAAAGTTGTAGATAATAGAATTTCCTATGAAAAAGACATAAGATTTGAATTTTTCTGATAAAAGGGCTATTTATTATGAATTATTGAAGTTCCGGATTAATTGATTATTATTTTTTTGGAGTTTTAAATGACTTTTATATGAAAAACGTTTTTGTTGCTTTTATTGAGTGGATGGCTGATGTTTGGATTCAATTAGTGTGCGTAGGAAGTTTTAGAAAAATAATAATATTATTTATTAAATTACCTGCTTTGGTGTTCTAAGCAATTTCCTATAAATATGGTGCTTAGGTTAGAATTAAAAATCACACCAAAAACTGAAGTTTTCTCTCTCTTTCTCTCTCTATATTATCGAGCGTATTCTTGTGAGTATTTTGATACTTTGAGTGTTGTTATACGGTGCAAGTTCCCTTCAGCACTATATCCAGTATTCCAGCTAGAAGTAATATTCTTTTGATGTAAGGGATGTTATTTTTTTATAAATGATATTATTTCTTTCAATATCATTATACCGGAATATTGGTAAGATTGTTCTTGTGAAATTCTTATTTTTTTATGTCGGGGTTACTATTCACGAGTTACTATTCACGAGTTACTATTCACGAAGCATGATGATTTTTCTTGTGAAATTTATATCTTTTAGTGTCAGAGTTATTATTTACGTATACGGTACTATTCACGTATACGATACTATTCACGAATACGGCACTATTCACAGAAAAATTTAATTTTCTTTTCTGTGTCCAAGATTGTCTATTATGGTTCCTATCTTTGATTGGATCTATGTTTTGATATTCATTTTTGAATTCTGCTCCACAATAGTTTATTATGGAGTATTTTTAAACTTGGATTGTCTAAAGTACGAATCCCTAATATTTATTCTTTTGTCTCACTAGATTCGTTTTCTTTAAAATATTTTTCATCATCCTCAGTCCTAAATGATGATATAACTGAATATCTTTGGCCTGTAGTGCAAAGATGGTTGATTTTCTTATGAACATCTTTGGTCCGTAGCGCAAAGATGAACAGGTGTTGAGATGAACATAACCAACTGATGAATATCTTGGCCCTGTAGTGCAAAAATGACTATTTGATTCAAGATGTATATTGATTGTTGTTACAGGGATAAAATATCGATGATGGACTTTTAAATTCATAGATGATAGTAGATTTCATTCTCTACTTAACTTTTCTAATGAATTGTTGTTTCCGCTGCAGTTGTTGATCTAAAACTTGTTGTCTATTGAATTTTATCAGATTTTTCCCTGTTAAAGACTAAGGATAATTTGTTGTACATTATCTTAGTCATAATATCCTTTACTGGGCTAGTTGAGCTCACCCTTTTCCTTTTTGTTCCATTTTTCTTCTCAGGAGGCGAGAATATAGCGGGAACTAGTTGGGGGTGTGGAGTGATGGTTCAAGACAGTTGTTTTAGTAGTTCTCACCATTTTGTGAAATAGTGTATCAATAATTATAATGAGGACTTTATTTGAGTGTTGATATTGTCTAGATGACAATATTTGTATTTAAACTCACAGTATATGTGTTGTCGTATTTTGCACGACAATTGTAATAATAAAGTTGTAGTTATTTCTGTACCATGTATTTGGCGACTCAGAATAGGTTGGGTGGATTGGAACTATTTTGGGGGTGTCACAGTTGGTATCAGAGCTTAGGGATATGGTCTCTGGCGGAGATCGGGGAATATAACTAGGAGGGGAGAGACGAGTAAATCCTTCGCTAGTATGTCCTACTTAAGCTTATTTGTTGGTTGGTCAGAGTATAGGGATATTATGTGGTATGCTAATTTGTTTAATTAACCCTTGTTTTATGGCAGTAATTGAGAATGGCAACTGAGAATGTTAACAGTGGAGTAAATGAGACCGTTGAGACACCTTTGCTCACCAATGAGGAGAATATGCAACAAGCCGATAATGTTCCTCTTGTGAACAACACCACTGAGCAGGCGATGAACGACGGGATGTTTAGAAACTTTTTGCGGTTCATGCAAAATCGGATGAGGAGACTCGTGTACAAAATACGGTGGAAATGATAAGAACGCATACGGTTTATCCTGACCAAGCGGTTCAAAGAGTTGGGACCACGAGTGCTGCGGGAAAGCCGAGATCCGATTAAAGCGGAGACTTGGGTCAAGCAAATTACCAAGATATTCAATGTCTTGGGATGCACGGAGAACGAAGGTTCCATTCGCCACTTTATGTTCCGTAATGAGGCGATTCTTTGGTGGGAATCGTGAAGCGTACTGACTGCCGCACTCAATATGTCTTGGGAAACGTTTCAGAAACTGTTTAATGACAAGTACTTTCCTGAAAGTATTCGTCATATGAAGGAGGTAGAGTTTATTAGACTAGAACAGAACAACATGACGGTGTCCCAGTACGAGGCGAAGTTCACGGAGTTATCCAGGTTTGCACATCATTTGGTGGAGAATGAGGAACATATGACACGGATGTTTCTGAGAGGTTTGAAACCCGACATACGTCAATATCTCATTTCTCATAAATTTTTTCTATATTCAGATGTTATGAATAGGGCTCAGTTATTAGAGTGCGATAATGAGTCAACTCAACCGAAGAATAACGACCAACAACTCGATGATAATCGTACCGGTGACAACGGTCATCGGAACAATGATAACTATCGTGGAGGAAATTATCATGCCAGAAATGGTAACCATTTCGGTGGTAATCATGGCTAAGATAATAGAAGAAATAATTCAAGTGGAAATTTCAAGAAGAGAAGATTTAACGATGACGGGAAGATGTCGGCAGCAGCACCAGCAACAAATTCTAGGGAGGAGAAGCGTACCGCCCGGTTAGATCTTACAAATGCGGAGAGGAGGGACATATAAGTCCAAAATGTTCCTGACCTTCCAAGGTATGTTATAATTATGGAAAAGAAGGTCATATCGCTCGAGATTATGCAGTGGCGAAACCCGATCCAGTGAGGATGGTGACTCAAAAAGTCATCATCCCAAAAATGTCAAAGTCAGCGGTTCTGAAAGAAGCGTTTGTCGTGGCTGAATCGAGAATGCGAGGAACCCGAACGAAGTTAGCACGGGTTAGTTAATTATAAATTCTTGCGAAGTCTATACCTTATTTGGGGGCGTCACATATATAATTTTCAGCATGTGAATAAAAGTGGAGTGAAGGTTATCATTTTTATTTTGAATTCCTTCTGTGCACTCCTCCTTTGAAAATATCTGTTATAATTCTCCTGCAATCCTTTGTTTTCCAAATAGTGTGTGGCCTCAAAGTAAAATGTGAACTATTCCTTTTCAAATTCTCATGCAGAATTTGTTCCAAATAGTGGGCCTCACCAATTGAGAATTGATAGGTTAGGCAAGGAAGAAAATGAGAAGTTGGGCAGGTTAGGCGGAGGAGGAAAGAAAAAAAAAGTTAGGCAGATGATATTATTTCTTCCTCTATGCTGCGCTATAAAAGGGAGGTTACCCATCCTTCCTAAACACACCAGAATCAGAGAATTCTTCTTCTATAATTTTGTGCGTATTTCTTTCTAGTATAAGAATACTTTGAGTGTTGCTAATAGTGAAAGATTTCCTCAAGAATATCTCCCCTATACCAGTCAGATTTACTCTCCTATTAAGGTAAGAGGTATTATTTATTTCATATTCGTAAGAGATATTATTTTTCATATTCGTAAGGAATATTCTTTTCATTCAATATTCGTAAGGGATATTATCCTCGTTCAATATTCATAAGGGATATTATCTTCGTTCAATATTCGCAAGGAATATTATTTTCGTTCAATATTCATAAAGGATATTATTTTATTGTAATACTCGTAAGAAATATTATTTTCTTTCATACTTTATATTATGTAAGGAATATTATTGCATTGCATATTCTTAAATTTAAACTTACTATGGTAAGTATTGCTTCTATAATTTCTAAAATGATTAGAAATTCCTTAAGTTTTGCGCTTCATCTAATATCATTTCACTGGAATATTGGTCTGAACTTTTTTATTAAATTTTAAACTTTTCATGTCTGGGTACTATTCATAAGTACTATTTATGGGCACTATTCATACGACATTATTCATATATACAGTACTATTCACAACATAATTTAATCTTCTTTTTTGTCTAAATTATTTTTGATACATGAATATCATTCTTGAATTTTACTTCACAAATAATTATCATGTTGACAATTTGGAAATTTTTGAACTCTAGATAAATTGAATTAGAAATCTCTAATATTTATCTTTGATCTCACTTGATTGATTCTTTATATCATTGTCATCATCCTCATGCTTATATTGTGATGAAAGTCATCTTTGACCCGTAGTGCAAAGATGGACTATTGATTGGTATGATTATGACCAAGAATTGTGTATGGGTATAATCATGACCTGTAATGTTACAGACAAATGATGTGGTGAAAGTCCTCTTTGGCCCGTAATGCATAGATGGACAGATGTTTGGCATGATCATGACCACTGGTGATACAAACGAATATTATTGGCCCGTAGTGCATGGATAATTCGTTGATGTGAAATATTTATTGATTGGTGTTACAGGGATAAAATATTGATGATGAACTTTTAAATCATAGAAGATAGTAGACATCATGCTCTACTTGACTCTTCTAATGGATTGTTTATTCCGCTGCAGTTGTTGATCTAAAACTTGTTGTCTATTGTATTCTATCAGATTATTCACTGTTAAGGACTAAGGATAATTTGTTCTTCATTATCTTAGTTATAATATTTTTTACTGGGCTAGTTGAGCTCACCCTTTTCTTTCATTGTTCTCTTCAGGAAATGAGAATATAGCTAAGATTAGTCACGGAATGGAGTGATGGTCCAAGATGGTTGCTATAGTAGTCCTCATTATTCTATAAAATAATGTGATAATAATTGTAATGAGAATTTTATTTGAGTTTGGATATTGTCTACGAGATGATATTTGTATTAAAACTCACAGCCTATGTGTTGTCGTATTTTGTACGATAATTTTATAATTGAAGTTTGTATTTGGATTCTGTAACATGTATTTGGCGACTCAAAATGGGTTGTGTGGACCTATTTTGGGGGCGTCACAATTGGGTTATGGGAAATGATGGGAGGAAGATCTTTTTGGGACTTGGGGGAACTTGAAGTTTTGGATGCGTGGAAGAGGAATCCATTTAGAATTTAATTTCATGGTAAGTTAGTCAATTGATCACGTAGGGAGAGATTATCTCCCTTCTGTGTGTCGATACTGTATTGATTAATTGACCAAAGTTAACTTTATGCTAACTTCTCCTATAAAAAAAATGTGTATGTATAAAGAGAGAAAATAAATTGAAAATTTATTTTTACTTTTTCATTTTTTTCATATTGTGTGCAATAAATATTTAAGACATCTTTTATTGAATAACTAGAATGTATTTTTTTCTTGTCCAGTTAAGGTAGATAATCTTGGGATTGATGGGAGGTGGAGTTTTCTTACAATACATTTACTCAATTTTTGAGGCGGTTTCAGTAACATGGATATCTAGCTAGATACATGTCTCTTCTCAAGGTAGGGGTCTTTGGGTGGAAGTTTGGGGCTTTGTGTTTGTATGCAAATTCTTGGGAGCTGGGTTTATTATTTCTCAAAAGTTTAGACGTTTTCAAAAACAAAAATGCTAGGGGGACCGGGTTTTACTGACAGGGGTAGTGACCGGATAATTTTTTTTATATGACTCCTAAATAATTTATAAGATTTATTGAAACTATAATTTTTACAGAATTCAATGATTTGAGTGTTATTTGGATACATGTAAGATTTGAGTTTTACATACTGTATAATTTTTTTTTTACATGTATCCAAAGGACACCCAAATTACTGGATTCTGTAAAAATTTCAGTTCTAGTAAATCTTATAAATTATTTGGGAGTCATAAAAAAATATAAAAAATTTGCCCGGTCACTGATCTCCAGAAGGAATTTATAAAGGTCTCATTGCAAAGGTTTTCTGCCTGAACGTAATGTTCGTAATAGATCGCAGAACAAGAAGGACTTCATAAAGAAACAACAAGTACATGAAAGCAAGAGGAACAACTAACTCTGAAAGTTAACTTCGCAAAATAACAAAAGTATGAAGATAACGAATAAACAATCTGCACATCAAGTCTGAGCAATCAGAAAGCAGATCAGGAACAGAAGTAATAAGTAGGAGTGATGATAGAGAACACAAGTCTACGATGTTCATCACTCTACTATCAACAAGCACAAGAACAGAAAGTTCAAACAGAACGTAAAACTCAACCCTAAGAGTTATAGGACGACAGATCGTAAAGTAAAGTTAGGTCTGACAAAGGGACTAACAAATGGAACGTTGCAAGTGGAAGAGTCTGAGGTTTCAGAGAATATATCCTTGAAAGAAAACAAAGGAGTGTCCAATGACTAGTTTTCTGAAAGTGACCTATCAAGGAAGTAGGAAAATTTGTCAGTTGATGTGACAAGTCCTAAGTCAAAAAATATGCTGACATAAAGCTCCAGAAAATTAACATCAAAGATATCAAAGTATCTAAGCATTAAATGCTCCAACGGATACTTCTTAACGGGAAGATTTCAAATGAACTATAAAAGAGAATGTCATTTGAAACAAAAAGAGAGGATGATGAGCACTGAACGTCTATACAAGAAGAGGATCGTCATCAGAGATGAACATAGAGTTGAACAAGACAAAACGTAGAGTAAGGTCCACTCTACGAGAAAAGAAAATGTTTAAGGCTGCCAAGTACAAAAAGAGAAAGAGATTAAACACACTCTTGACAGCATCTCATTAGATTAAAAGATACTGATGAGCACATAGAAAGGTCAGAGCCTGTGACAAAGAGCTAGAAAGATAAAAAGCTAAAAAGCTAAGGAGCCAAAGCAAAGAGCTAAAGAAAATGGACGACATGGCAGAACTGAAAGTCCAAGTATCAGGAAGTCATGCAGTTGATGCTGCTAACGTAAGAGTGACAGATCAGAAAGCTAATCTCAAGTACCACTCTACGTTTCACCAGGAACACTCAGAGCTAACCAGTTGAAGACGTAGAGCAGAAGTCTACGATCCACCAAGGTGTTCAAAGTTTTTAAGCACAAAAGATGTAGAGCTTAATTAAATAGCTTAACAATTCATCAACCATGATCATGAGGAGCTAATGATTATCAGAAGAGTTCAAGCTTCAACAACAAGAGTTCAGTCAGCATCAAGGAGATGATCAACAATGCTACTAAGTATCATAAGTTGAAGAGCATTCAATTCATCTTAGCAGCACTTCCAACACCTCAACAAACAGGAAGAAGGGTCGTAGGATCCTGGTATTAATGACCGAATTGGGGTTGGTGGATCCTGGTCTATGTGACCGAATTGGGGTTGGTGGATCCTGGTCTTAGTGACCGAATTGGGGTTAGGGGATCCTGGTCATTAGTGATCGAATTGTCAAGAATTAGTGACTTGAATGAAATTTAGTGGTTCAAGTTGGAAAATGGTCTGTTAGACCTATATGCTTAATGGATATCCTACTCGTTGAGTAGAAGAGTGGAGTAGGAGTTGTTTAGCCTCCAAACCATTTAAAACCTCTTTTGTCTTTTACTTTATGCCATTTACATTACACAATCTATAACTGTTATATCTGTTATGTGTTTCTCAATAGAACTTGTTTTAGAATTGAGATTTCCTAGTAAATCTTCAAGGGAATTTTCAAACTTATATTCCGTTGTGCATAGATAAATTTTGATTAATTAATTATTTGATAAAATCTAATTAAGTAAACAAAGATTTTTTAAATATCTTTTCAACCCCCTTTTTAGATCTATATTGTGTCTCTAGGAAGTGACATAAAGAATCATATTAACATTGTTGAAAATTACAACTATTTGAACACAAACATAATAAAAATTGTGTAAAATATTATGTTTTTTCAAAATTAATGTGAGACTAACTACTTAACTTGTTATATTAGGAAAACAACAATAATAATAATAATAATAAAGTACGATTATATATATATATATACACACACACACACACACACACACACACATATATATATATATATATATATATATATATATATATATATATAAATGGAGAGTAACAGTTAAACTCTTCAACTTTCTTCCGGGTCATTAAACAATATTACTAAAATAAATACTAAATTATAATAGTTTAATAACAATAAATGATAAATTGGGATAACACAAATTAGGATAAAAATTAATTTAATAACATTAAATTCTCATTTGGGATTAGAATGGTACCAAACATAGGACCTTGACCCAATGGTTATCCCATCTCTTGTGTACCAAGAGAGTGAGAGTTCAAACCTGTCTTAAATTAGCAAAAAAAAAAGTATCAAAACATACAGGTACCAAAAATTAGTGAGGTTTTATATTCTTTAATATCATTTGGGATTAGAAATGGTACCAAAACATGCAT
The DNA here is from genome assembly GCA_020205605.1 of Panax ginseng. Taxonomy (NCBI): domain Eukaryota; kingdom Viridiplantae; phylum Streptophyta; class Magnoliopsida; order Apiales; family Araliaceae; genus Panax; species Panax ginseng. The sequence goes on along the minus strand of CM035133.1, from coordinate 14,402,477 downwards.
GTACCAAAAATTAGTGAGGTTATATTATTTAGTAGATAGACTACAAATGGTACCAAAACAATCTCTTGCCAAAAATTAGTAAAGTTTTATATTCTTTAGTAGATTAGCCTTTTTGCATTTGTTATTAAAGAAATGTTGATTTTACCAAAATTTTAACTTCTTAATTGCAATGGAAAAGAAATAAAAAGAATTCAAGGAAAATATATACTCCTCTTAATCCTCATCTCTTTATTTCTTGTCAGTCCTTTTCTCTCCAACAATCAATGGCTTCCACTTTGTTTTCCCATCAATCCTAATTAACTTCATACCGAACAAACTATAATTGTTCAAGTCATATATCCATCAATCCTAATTAACTTCATACCGAACAAACTATAATTGCTCAAGTCATATATGCGTTTGATGTTTTTGATCAATAAGGCAATAATTAAATAAGCGAATAATAAAGACATAAACCCTGTTGGGCGTGAATATTAGGGTCCGATTTATATGGTAGGTCAAGTTTCACGTGGAGGTATTTAACCCTACGTAGAAATTTGTTTTGACAGTTGAATATTTCAAGGAATCAAATATTCCTAATTGCATTTAATTTTTAACTCCTAAGAAAAGTATCATGATATGTTCCGACTTCCTTTCTTTAAGGAGATTCAGTTTGATCCCATTAAGTAATCATACCTAATTAAAAATTCTATTTTTATACGGGGGAAGAAGGTGTAATCACTATAAATACAAGGTTATACCTAACTATCAGGTACACACATTATTTCCATAACACTAAAGTATTAAACCTTCATTGTTAAACTTTATTCATTCTGTACTTATTCTCACACCGGAGTTATCCCTCGGCGGCCCAAATCGTCAAACTTTGAGTGTGACTTCGTTTTTGTGCAAGATTGGACACGTTGTTGGTGATTGAGACGCGTTGACGAATTTTGACATTAACAAACTCAATATTGTTGTAGTTAAACTTTTCAGCTAATCTATATCAAATACTTAGAAAAAGTGAAATACACAAATAAAAGATTTGAAAAAATAAAGAAAAAAATATGTAAAATGAATAACTGAAAACTTAAGGTCATCTAATTCACAAGGTTTCAAATTTTCAACAACAAAGCTTGAGATTACAACCTTCTCAACTTTTTACTCTTGAATGGAATGTTACAACAATAAGAAGATTTTCTCTAAAAAATTTCCAATTCTTACACCACTTTCATATTTGTGAAATCTAAATCTTTGAAAATTAAGACCATTTAATTCATAATGTTGGTGTGCTTAATACCAAATTAACTATGTGACTAAAATGAGTCGTAGCGTCAAGGTAATGGAATATAATACTTTCAATGTAATTTTGTTCAACATAAATGTAACACTTTCATTCCGAATAAAAAAGAGAGGTCATGCACAAAATACAATAAATCTCAAAATAAATAAAAAGAACACTAATAACTTCAAAATATTTAATAGCTGGAAATTCATAAATGTCGAATTAAATGCAATTCTCCAAAAAAATGACAGAATAATCAAACCTAAAATCAATTAAACCTAGATGGTCATATGTAACTCTCTTCACACGAAATCCTAAACCGCCCTGCAAACTTGCCGGAAGAAAAATACAGCATTAACCAAAAGCCCAGTACGGATATAGAGTACAAAAATAATAAATTGAAATTACTAACTCAATTAATATAATCGAACTAAAACGAACAAGACTAACACAATGAAATGATAGAATGAATCAAAAGGGTTGGATGTTATTTCATACCGAGATCAGAACAAAACACAAATATTCTTTGCCACACAGGCAAGTCAAATAATGTCACACAGATATTCAAAATAATGCCACATAGGCAATAGCACATCGGACTGGGCAATTCTGATATATGCATGCAAAATCGGAAGTCGTCTTTAGCACAAGCATGACTAATCCGCAAAACAGAACAGAAAATTAGGGCCGACTTATACGCTTCCCACAACAAAATCATCTTATGGCCAACTCCCACCGGAGCACAAAACATAGACGTCGTGAACTGATCACACCGCTACAGAAGGTGCCATACCTTGGTGCCAAGTTGACATGCTTGTGGTACCCCCACAGGTGGTTAGCTCAAGTATACCCTAAGGATCGAAGTACAAAATGTAAGCTAAAAGGGGTTCAAATCACAAAACTTACATGACTATCTCCAAATGACATTAAATTACTTCAAATACGAACATATTTCACTATCACATAATACCAATGATCAAAATAACTTCCGAATATTAACAAAAATATACGAACAAGGATACAAAAGAATAAAGTCTCCAAAACATATTGATATGATTAACTAGTTCAAAGAGTACAAATACGATTTCTAAGTATCAATGTCACGACAAAACTATCACATGAATTTAAGAATGAACAATCAGGGAAACAATAATTAACTTCTAAACGAAGAGTAAAACGAACAAATCAAAATTAAAAAGGATGATCGTTAAAAGAGTACGAAATTCGTACCTGATACACAAAACCACTTATAATACACTCCACAAAATCTTACCCTCAAATGTCAATGATATCAAATATGAAATCTTAATCACCACCTAAATATATTCACTTCGAATTAAATATGATCCAAACTAATAATTATAAATTAATTCGTAATCCATTCAAGGTGCCTTTAATTATCGCCTTTGATCACTATTAATACTCTAAAACTTAAAAATTAATAACAAAACTTAAGAAATCTTAAAACCCTAATATGATAATTTATTCGTAAGACGTCAGTCTACTATTTGTTCTTATCACCATTAGTTAAATCTTATTTGTCAAATTAATTGATTTTAACAGAAATTAGACTTCAAATACTCTAATTTAGCCTCAAGAATCACCCAAATCAGATTTAAAATTATTAAGTTATACATTTTTAAATATTAGAACTCGTTGATGAAAATTCTATTACAAAAATTCTAAATCAACCCTTTCTTAAAATTCATAACAAATCATACGTTGAAATTTAACGGTTCAAAATTGACAAACATATTCTCAGGTTATATATGTATAACATATCCAAAAATTATTATGATCCAACGGTCGAATCAAGAGATATAACCCACATAATATACCTTAAAATTTCTAAAACTAATTTTCAAATTTTAACATTTACATTCAAACCAATTATATTCCTTTATATAAATTCATCTTCTCTTTCCAATTATCATGATATCTAATTCCATATGTACATTTTATTTAAAAACAATCTCTAATTTAAAAACCCTCATAAGTAAACTTAAAATCAAAATATAAAATAATATTTACCTTCCTTGTTCGTCTTTCTTCAATACGCAGCATTAAAGAATCTGATTTTCAGGTCTTCTAATGTTTTCAAAATATTTTAATGTTTTCACAAAAATTATAACTCTCGAAAAAATTCACAAAATAGGCTCAAGAATCACTCGATTCGAAGTTAATATGACTAAGTTGCAAATTTTCAAAATTGGAGTTGAAAATAATGACAAGAATTAGGACAAATTACGATTTTTAGCAATTTAAAGCATGAAGATGACATCAAAATAACTTTTCTTCTTTCTTCACAATTGTAGAAGACGAAAAACTGAAGAAATAAACTTTAGATTCACTCAATACTAACATCGGATGAATTAATTATGACTGCAATGCGTATAAATTCTATTCTACTCGACAATTTAACTAATCAAATTAAAATAAAATTAGAGTTACACCTCCGCTCTTTAAATATAAATAGAAAACAATGTAAGAGTTACCAAATCACTAATAGACTCTTCAATTTCAATTAAATTAAATTATTTAATAATCTATTAAAAGAATTTAACTTTCCATACGAAACAAGGAATAAAGGGGGAAAATAGTAACTTACCTTTTCCAATTCAATTACGCTTTTAAAAAATAAAATCAATTTTAAAATTTAATTATTAACAAAAATTTGAGTTATTACAAATAAGTTATACAACATCAGAATCTGCAGGAACCACACTAAAAATTCTGAAACACTAGAGTTCTGAGACATCAAGTATGAAAAAGTCTGGTGTATGCTAAGCTATCATTAAATTTGTACATCTAAGGCCACCATGGCTCCATCAGCAAAAACCAAGTTCGAGTTTCTGCAAAAATATGTATACATAGTAATGTGCATTCTGGGCTGCAATACTTGTGACGATTGATATAATACACGCACATTCTAAGATCCGTTGCTAGCCATTTCCCAGTTTCAACAGTAACCATTCGAATTCTCAAAATTATACCTAGGAGTTCTTAAATAGACACCAAAGTAGGTACGCGCTGTTTCTTGGTCAGTCAGTATGTCAACTTTGGCACCTGTGCAAGTGTGGACCATAAAAATGAAAAACAGATTAAGATGATGATACTACCTAGGACCAAAAAGCTCTGCCCTTCAGTAAAGAAAAAAAAAAGAAAAGAAAATAATAAATTTTTTGCTTTTTGACAAATAAAAAGAAGAGAAAAATAGTAACCTTAATAACCAGATATTTCGGCAAATAAAAATACAGATCACTAAATAAAAAGTTCATAGTCCCGATCCCATCATTGTTATTGAAAATTATGCCCATGCAGATTGTTCTAAAGTAATGAAAAATGCTTTGCAAAAATTCATGATATGATAGTATCAACCTTAATTATATAAAACATAATCTTAAGCAATGCACATAATTTCCGGCAGCTATCAATGCAAATGTTTGTTATTTCCGGGCAACTATCATATAAGCATTTGTCAAATACACCCTTAAGTTGCATGAACACATTCACTATGAGACTCACAAAGTGGTGTACATTTTAAAAACAATGGGTAAGTTTTATAAAATGAACAAAGGGATTAAAAATGCAACATGAACGACCAATGCTGCCAAGATAAATATTACGGAACATGCAAAAAAAAAAAATAGAACTTATGCCTCAGAGATGATAGATAAACATAGCATACTTACATCCGTGTCAAAACTGAGGGTCGAAAGAGAAGAGACTTTTTTGTGCATCTGTAGGATTCGCTAACCACTGGCAGAACAAACATGTTGCCCCGATCACTGATAAAACAGAAAGAACTGCCAATATTCCAAAATGTGAAACATCATTTGCTATTATTGCAACTCCCAGCATCACAGACTCTGCTAAACTTGCAACAGAAACCTCTGTTGTACCAATAAGATTTGCTTTGCTAGCTGGGATCCCAGTTTGAAGAATCTGTGCTCCCACAACGTCATATGACATGCACCCTAACCTTGACAATACCTGCAAAAAACTTGGATCACTTGTTTTATAAATGAAAGACTAAGAAAAGATAATATTTTTCATCAATATAGGAAATTGAGATCACTTATAATCTACATGCAAAAATATCACCCTAGAAACACATAATTAAATAAGTGTAATAAACATACAGATAATATATGTATATATCTTGCCAAGTGTTTTAAAAATCCCCACCTAGGCGTCTAGGCCCTAGGCCCCCTAACACCTCACCAAGGCGACAAAAAAAATCCCTCCGAGGAAATTAGACAAAGAGTTAGGCGGGCTAGGCTAAGAGATTTTTTTTTAATAACTACCCAAACCAGATATTGATATATTTATTTTTCTAATGATTTACCATATTCATAATGCGAGTTGTAGCATATCAAATCACAACAAAAATTGAACAATATCAAATCAAAATGGATAATTTTATTATAGTTGTAATTTTTTGAACTTGTACTAACTTCAAATTATATAAATGATGATACATTTGTAATATTTAGTTTAATTCAATATAATTCTTAAATTTATGTTTAGTTTCTTAAGTTTTAATATTGAATTAAATTCTTGAAATTTTAAATTTTATTATTTAATAACAATCTTGTTTATGAATAAAACTAATATGTTAAAGTTTCAACAATTGCATGTTTTTGTTTCACCTTTGACATTAACAATATAGATGTGTTTGAACTTTAAGCAAATTTTTATTATTTTATTATAAATTGTTTTGATTTTATATTATATTATTGTTTTGTTTGGATAAATGTAAGATAAAATATTAAAATTGACTTATAATAAAAAAAATCCCACCTAGCGCCTTTTAGAGCATTGTATACTGCCCATTGCCCCATATATATGCATAATCAAATTTTAATACAACTCACAATCAGACAAAGGAAGAAGAGAAGTGGGGTCTGTTGAGAGAGAGTTCCACTCCAATACACGGCAACAGCTATCATAAGAAGTGAGGTCTGTAATAACAGTCCAGCTGCTCCAGCCTGGTAGTGAGAGTTCATGAGAACTAGACATAATACTAGAAATTGGATTTGCAAGTAGTCTAACAAAGTATTTATTAATTGTATAAAGAGGAAATACCTTTAAAATGCCAAGTCGCTTCACCATGCTTGCAGACACAAATGTTGCTGCAACGCCCATGAAAGCAGATAATCCACTGAAACCCCCAATAATAGATGGATTGATACCTGAAACAATTCCAAGCATAGTTGGACTTAAAGTGGTTCAAGATTAAAAAGCATTCATAAAGATCTTTGGCTGTAATTACATGTCATAATTAAATAAAATAGGACGTAAGGTAGATCAAGTTATAAAGCAAACACTCAAGTAGCTAATGACTAACAAACACACCCCAGAAACATTTATAATTAAATTACTATTGCTTAAAATAAAGATTACGAGAAATGCTACAAGTCCTACAATAACACCCAGCCAATTGATTCAGCCTATTATTTCGTTGTGTTAGTTTTGTTCGTTTCGTTTCAGTTCGTTTCGTTTTATTTCATTTAATTGAGTTAGTTATTTGGTTCGTTATTTGTATTCTATATCCGTCTTTGGGCATTTGGCTCATCTTTGTGTTTTTCTTCCGGGCAGTGTCGGGGGACCAAGGGCAAGTGTGATGAGAGCTCCATTCATTCCAATGATTTAGAAATATTCTGTTTAGACTTGATGTGTCAGTTTACTTGGAATTATAATAATTATTTTAGATTGTGGTTTGAGACAGTTTGAGATTTATTATGGTTGACTTGTGGTATTTATCAGTTATTAAGATTATTCTTTTGTGGCTTTGAGCCTTGCTATTAAATTCATCAGTTTTGTTATGTTTTGAGTAACCTCTCTTTCTATTTTGGAAAGGGGTGTTACACCTACACTCGCATAAACAATGCCCCTAGAGTTGTAATTATTTATAACACATGCCATTGCGTTTGTAGAACTAGCGAGTAGGACATAAATCATTTATAAAAAAATAAAATAGTTCAACTCAACTTACATTTCTGTGCGGTGAATATACACAAACAAGTACACGAATATTTATAGTTATTTACATGCATAAAATTTCCCCAAAGAAATTGCATGTAAAAGCTCAGAACTAAATGTGGATTGACATTGTAGCTCCAAATATGAGCATTCCTTCATAAACTAAGGACGTCTTTGGGGAACAAAAGGAGAATAGAAATTTGGACATACCATGCTGTGTTAAAAAAGCAGTCATCAAACCACCAGGAGCGAGTACAACATTGAAGCAGAGAAGCACATAGGCTAGGCTTGCAGGAAGAACAGGTTGCTGCATGTACTCTATCCATCCTTGTTTGATAGCTCCCACACTCATTTGAACTGGTTGTCAGAAAAAGAGGTAAGTATAACAATAGACAGGTCTTTATTTACATATTTGAAGTTCTAATTGGACCATTAAAATATAGACCTAAATTCTCAACATTCGGCAGAGACCCTTCTGATGAACTTCTGCAACATGATTGTTGCAATTTAGCACGATCAAGAACACCAGCAGAAAGCTTGTTGGTTAACCACGTGAGACAAACCTAGGAAAATTATAAATTTCAGCCTAAGGATAATTTTACAAAAAAGGAAAAGGATCTTAGGTTTAGAAAACAGTACACAAGTACCACAACAGGAAGTGATGATATCATTAAACTAGCAGCGAGCTTCAAGCAGGTCACAGGTTCATATTTTGATAAAAGAATACCAAATAATGATGCTCCAGCAATCTGCAAATCCATGTAACTGTAAGTCTCCTGTAACGACCGAGAAAATCAGGTAACCTTGTAAATTAGATTGTGAATATTTATCTAATAAAATGAAGTTTTTATGGATATTATTATGTGTTATGTGATTAAAGGTTGAATAAGTGACCTAGGCTATGTTTTATGTAAGTGAACATAAGTGTTGTTGTTTGGAATAAGAGAATAAAAAAATTTCGAGAAATAATGTGAAAACACTATTCACGCAGAGAGAAATAACACGAATACACTATTCACATGAAAATGTTTTTTTTCGTTTTTTCGACTTTAAGTATTATGTCATAAGCGTTTATACGAGAGATAAAGACATAATCCCTAGTTAAAATACGAAAGCGACATTTTGGCTAATCGGATGAGATAGGAAGGCTAACTAGAAAGCAAACTAGGAAAAGAAGAAAAAGAGAAGAGATGGGAGTGGCTTTTCCATGTATGTGTGAAGAGGCAAGTTGTCTTCAAGTTGGCCAAGAGCCAACTTACCATAAGTAGTAAGTTTTAAATTGCAAGCTACACATCCCATCTCCCACCAAAATTGTCATCATATTTCTAGCAATTAACCCTTGGTTAGCTTAACTAGGTGGTTGGTTAAGTTAACCTAGGGGATGGTTACTTGGTTAGTAAAATTTTGAGAGGTGAGGGGATTGACCATGGTAAGACCTAAATTGAGTGATCAACTTATAAGCCTTGCAAGAGTTGTCCTAATGACCCTTATGCCCTAGGTGTTGGGTTTCCTATAAATAAAGGCATTTTTCTTCATCAATCCTCACCAATTCCTAAAAATAAGAGAAGACACTATAACAATATTGAAAGAGACAGAGAGGTTTGAATTTGGTTAAGGAAGAGGTGTGGGATAATCAACATCATCTAGCAAGACAAGAAGAAGAGCACCAAAAGATACTCGTGAACTTCTAACCCTAACCATGTCTAAGCTTGTATTATTTGTGTGTTGGTTGTGTTGTTGTGGTTTGATGGAGGATCATGGTGTATCCGATGGTATAAGATGGTGTGTGATGGTGGTTATATAATTAAATCATTGGTAATATGCATGAAAGCGAACCAAAAACGCAAGTAAAGAACCTAACCAAGAAGAATGAAAGACTAGTTTATTTACTATTTTTCGGACTAGCACAAGTCATTTTTAAGTTCCGGAATGATGGGTTCGTGCTCTTATGAGTTACGAAGATAACTCAAGTGGAACGGAGTAAAAAGATGTTAAAACGGATTTATGGCAAATTTTCTAGTAAAGAACGTCATGTTGGAACCCTAGGTCATGTGTAACCTTTTAAGCCATTATTTTGGTTAGTTAATGTTTCTGGAAAATTTTGATTTTTTGGGGTTTTGTTAGCATATTGAATTAGTGAGACGTATGCTTAAAACGGACTTATTCCGACTTCGGATAAGCAAGTTATGAAGTGTCGAAGTAGGGGCGTTAGAAAGCGTAAAAGTTGGACAACATGAGAAGGGGAAAGCTAGGGCTTGAGATAGCAGAGAGGGAGTTCCGCAGCGCTGGACTCACAGAGAGTCAACTCAGCAGCGCTGAGCAAGGACACTGCAGCGCTGGGTGTGTGCGGGCGTTGGGCAGGGCTGCTGTGCGCGCGGGAGCGCGGCTAAGGCTGGGCTACGTTGGGCATTGGCGTATGGGTGTGCAAGCAGGGCATGGTGCATGTGGGCTGCTGAGCGTGTGCAAGGGAGTGTGGCATTCGCGTAGGCAAGTCGGGCGCAGGCATGCAAATGTCGCGACAGCGTGCCAAGTGTTCGTTATGTTGTTTAAGATTCCGCTTCTTATGAAAACAAACATCATGGAAGATTAAATGAAGTTAAAATAAACCAATATAGAGTCATTATGTGGCTGATTGGTGTGTCGACCTTAATTAAATTGTGTAGGTCATTTGAAGAGCAATTTAGCATATATTGTAAAAGAGCTTAAGGCAAGTATTAAGGCAAGTATTCTAACTCTTGTATGATTTGAAAAATTAAGGAAGTTTTCTAACTTATTCAAATGTTAAAATTAAGCAAGTTTTTATCTTTGTGCAAAATTATTATATTTGTACAAATGTTCTAGCTATGAAATTGTACTTATGCCAATATTTGCACTAATGTGCTATTGAGATGAAATGTTCTGATATTGAACACTTCAAGCTTTTAAAATTTTATTTATTCATGAACTATGTTAAGAATATGTTTATGTTATTTGTTTCGGCTACACAGATGTTGAGGTGTAAATTGAATTGTATGAATTCATTAATGCTAAAAAAAGTTAATCTAAGCTAAATTAAATTGGGAGTTAAGAATCAGGAGTTTAAAACAATCACAATTGGAGTCATAACAGAACAGACACAGGTGGTGTTAGGATAAGATAGACACAGGTGGTGTCATAATGAAGAAACAGACACAGGTGGTGTTAAAATAGACACAAGTAGTGTCATAATAATGAAGTAGACATAAGTGATGTCAAACCTAAACGCACAGTCGTTTAAAATTTAGAGTTTAGAGAAGTAAAGATAAAGGTGTTTAAAGAAAAAGGAAAATTGTTATTCCTATTTTTCGAGTGCTTCATAATTTTTGATCAATTGTTGAAGGTTTTAGAAGAATATTATTATATTCGTATGTTGTTTTATTCAACTGTTTATACTTCTTGAGCAATCAAATTCTCACTCTTACTTGAATTAAATATTTTTCAGTTAAGTCGGATCGAAGGATTCCGGTAAAGTCAAAGGAAAAGAAATGTAAATGAATAGAAGGCGTTGTGTATTAATTGTAATAATTAGTACTGATGTGATATTGTCAGTGTTTTAAAAATCCCCGCCTAGATCCACCTAGGCGCTAGGCCCTCCTTGGTGCCCCGCCTAGGCGCTAGGACCCCCTGACGCTTCATCTAAGCCCAAGGCGGCAAAAAAATTCATCCAAGAAATTAGGCGGGGAGGGTTTTTTTATTTTAATAACTATCCAAACCAGATTTTGATATATTTATTTTTCTAATGATTTACCATACTCATAATATAGGTTGTAGCATATCAAATCACAACAAGGAAACAATATCAAGTCAAAATAGATAATTTTATTATAGTTGTAATTTTTTGAACTTGTACCAACTTCAAATTATATAAATGATGATATATTTGTAATATTTAGTTTAATTCAATATAATTCTTAAATTTATGTTTAGTTTATTAAATTTTAATATTGAATTAAATTCTTGAAATTTTAAATTTTATTATTTAATAGCAATCTTGTTTATGAATAAAACTAATACGTTAAAAATATGTTTAAACTTTGAACAATTGCATGTTTGTGTTTGAACTTTGACATTAGCAATATGGATATGTGTTTGACCTTTAAGCAAAGGCCTTTATTATCTTTATTATAGATTGTTTTGCTTTATATTATTGTTTTGTTAGGATAAATATAAGATAAAATGTTAAAATTGGCTTAAAATAAAAATCTCCGCCTATGTGCCGCCTAGGCCCCCGGTCGCCCGTCTAGCACCTTTTAGAACATTGGATATTGTAAGGAATATTAGATTGTATTTGAAGATGTAAAGGGCTTAGAACCTGGGATTTAATAATATAGTAATTACATTTATGTCGGTAAGATTTCAAATATAGAATGGATGTGAGGTGCTCTAGATCCGATGTGGCAGTACATGGATCTGGGTGAGTCACAGATTGATAATGAAAGGTAGTACCATGGAGCACTGGTTTGAAGGACCCGGATTTGGGACGTCACATCTCCTCTTAACAAATTTTAATTTGGTGTCTAAATTATGACAAATTATTATAGTTTCAATAATTAAGATTTGTTAAATGTAGGTAAGCTTTGTTCAACTCCACACTACCATTATTGTATGTCAGATCTTAAATGAGAGAACATTTTTTATGACTACAGTTCCTCCATAACTGTAATAAACGGCACAATAAAATATTATGAAGATATATTTGTAATTCAAATTCAGTAAAGCAACCCTGTTGCTAGGTCAAACAATCCCGTAACCACACATCACCTCACATAGGAGATCAATTCGACTGAGAATGGCATTAGCTTGAGCAAGAGCAACAGGCCGATTTGTTCCTGCCAACTGGACAAATAAATTCAACTAAATACACCACAACAAAATTGAAAATTATTTGCAGATGTATACATAAGAAAAAGAAAATTGATAGCACTACCAACACAACCCAATCACGCTCCATTGCAACCCCCAAAGCCAATCCAAATAGTCTCTCAACAGCCCCAGCTAATACTAGTACAACAAACCAAGGACGGAGAAGTACAGATGATGCAAGGGTAGAGCGGGCAGTATGGGCATGAATTATCATCCCAACAGATAACAAGTGAGCAGCTGTCTGACAGTAAAAGAAGAATTAGAAGGCAACCTGATAATTCCACATCTGTCTGCATCAATACCATTGAATGAAATAATACCTGAACAGCTGCCAAACAACTAAATGTAGGTACTCTGGGAGAGTGATCCATAAGTTTGCCAAGTAAAGGACCTCCAAAAATTATTGATATCTGCTCCACATGAAACTTGTTAGAAAGGACATATCCTGACCTTGTTCCTATAAAATATACATAAATCTGTTTAACAAATCTCGTTTTAATTATTGAACCTTAGTGAAGAAACCCATGACTGCCACTGGAAGAAGGCTTGGATGAAGCATTGCAATAGCAGCAGGCCAAGCAAAAGTCCAAAGCTGTTCCACCATGCTCCCAACAAGGCAAGTAGCGTATAAGGCTGATTATAAAAAATAACCTTTGATTAGAAATTGCTAAAGCAATTATAAGTCGGCGCAATGGGACTTGTTTAAATGTAAACCACACAAAACACTCTCAGAAATTTGGAAAGGTTGACAAGACCATTATTTACTGAACAATGTGATCTTGAAATAAACCTTAATTGTTAAATAATAATCAAGATTAACAAAGTCAGGTGTGCATCTTCACGTATAGATGGAAATACAGGTCTTAGGCAGAACTTATACAAAGAAATATAGATCTGACAATATATATTATATACCGGTGAGTAGATATTCATAGTGTAATCATAGTTACTTCTGTTCAAAAGATAATGCCTAAACCACTACTTATACAACCAGAAAACATGGAGGCAAAAAGCTCTATTGCCAAACTCATTGAGCAGTAACTGAAGCAAGCACTTGGCTTTAGAGCCCTATCATGTAAGGGAAAAAAAGCCCGATGTGAGAAGCATAGGGTAAGGACATGTCAAAAAGGAACTTCTTCCCTGAATCTTTGCATGCTTAGTTGTACAGAGTATCACCAAAGGAGGACACTTTCTCCTATGTTATAATCTCAAAAGGAACTTCTTCCCTAAAAAGTAAATAAAAGTTTGAACTCGGACATTTTTGAGCTACAACCATCAGAGTAGAGACCAAAGGTTCGACAAAACACCCTCATTTCTCCTGGATATATTGACAATCATCCTCTTCAGCTCTTAAATATTATGAAGCCTATGTTAAATCCTTTGTTAGAATAAATGAAGTAAATAAGAGAAGTATGGAGAACCAGTTTATCTAACAAGTATATGTTGAGATGACTAATATTATCCTATTGAGAACGGACATTTTTTTTAAGCATGTTTTACAACCATCAAAAACTTCTTTCATTTGACCAAAGAAAGGCTCGACAAAACAGATAGTCTGTTAATAAAATCTTCTTGAATTACCACAAGTACTTAATGGTGCATTTTCAATAAAACATGTCAGCCAAGCATCCCATACCCCATGAGTTAAGTGCTCCAACATGTGCCACATTCACATAAAAAGGCCAGATATAATATAATAGATTTATTACTAAAGAAAAGCTGACTTGGTTTATACTTCAAGCCAAGTCCACAAAGCTATGACATTTATTCTTCCTGTATATATTTAAATCATAAATTACTGTATATATTTAAATCATAAATTACAAAGTTTTCTGATTTGTTCCTTTATTTTATTTTATTAGAAGAAAATGAGATTTTATAGATGAATATATACTAGTAGCATATTTTTTTAATAAAAGGTTGAAGAATAGAATAAGAACAGCTTAGGAACAGGGAATACAAAGGAAACAAACTATCAAAGTCAATGAAGGAGAGTCCTCCAATCGTGTTGCTGCATAACCGCCAAGCTACACCACTGACAAAAACGACACTAAAATAGGCAAGGACCAAAGAGATTCAAAGAACACCAAAAATTCTTATACAAGTGAAGGAAGAAATTGCTCTTAAGAAATTCATGTATTACTCTCAATCAAATTCCCCCATATCCCTCCAAACAACCAATTCTACAGTCACTAAACAAATATAAAAAACAAATGAGCACGAGTTATCGAGTTTTATCGTACTTTATGTAAATTTAAATGCCATGAATGGATGAGTGGATTCTGATATAAAGAGAGGGGGAAGGCTGCTAACCATACAATCCAGCTGGATGGGCAGGAGTTGCAGCAATTACATTCTGTTCTTCCTCTGTCAAAACCTGAAAAGGAAACAGTAAATTGAGTGAGAGAAAAATCCAAACAAGAGCATTTGCACATGATTCATAGGAATCAATGGGAGAATGGCAAATTGAAGAGCTTATTATTGTGCCGCTACGGAACATACAGGCAATGTTGTCAAAAGAGTGTCAACATAAGTGCCTTCAGCCAGTAAATTCAATGATTCAGTCTCAATGAGATCAGAATTGAGATGAACAATCGGGACTGAACAATTTGAAGCTGCAGCTGAAAGATCTTCATGAACTACTTCTTCAGTTGCAACACCATTGAAGACATCAGTATTTGTTATTGAACACCTTGAATAGAAGCTGTCTAACCTGCAGCCAAACCATGAATTACATAAATAGAAATTAATAAATACTAAATAGCCAAATCTAATTCTCTCATGAGACATTTAAATAGAATAATTACAAATATTAAACTTCCTAGTATGTAAAATATTACTAAAATATTAACTCAAATATTAATAAAATATTAATATATAAAATATTAACTCAAGCTCAAGTATGTCAATGAGCAAATTCCATAATTATCAAATTGCCTCCTCTATTGCAAAGAATATACCAAGTAAACGGATTGTGTATGCTCCCAATAAGACTGAGAAGCTTGAGGCTCTGGAATATCCACCCATTTTATTTTTTTATTATTCAATTGGAATGGTTTTCCCCATCAGAAATAGAGGAGAAAATTTTAAATTTGCAGCTATGTACAGGTTCCCTGATAATTCTGAATTTGTTTCTAGAATAGAAAAATAAGATGGTTAAAGTCAAAGGATGCCATATAAAGTAGCTAGACACAAGGAGGTTTCTTTCGAAGGCTCTTTGCTAAGAATTTTTCCAGTTGCATGGTGCTAAGTTGGAAATCAAACATCACAAATTTGGTAGATAAGTCCATTTCCAGATGCAACCACATAATCAATTTATGTCAAGTACTATCCCCTGATCTTTCATACCAAATGTTATTCTAGAAGGAATTGTGCCTAACTCTAATACCATTCTTTTTGCGCAAGTATATGATAGATACCATGTGCCTAACAATCTGTTGATATAGACTTAAGTTTGTCTAAGAGTTCCTTGCCTCACGACACATCACACAAGATATAAAAGAGACTGGTCTATGTTAATATGGACTAGATTTGAATGTCCACATTCAAAATTTTCATGTCCAAAGCAATCATAAAATATAAATAATTATGCATTTACAGTAATTTCATTTTTTTCCCTCCTCACAAGATACATTCATTATCTATATGTACCGAAGTGTAACAACCCAGGTCAAATTCCTGAATCCAATTCAAATCAAAATCGCCCCAATGCATAATTCACTGCTTCTTGCTAATCTTAGCCCACCACTGATTTACCCACCCAAAAGGTCATGACTTCGGTCATCTTATCTCAATGAATCTATATTATTAAAGGAGATGGGAGAAAACAATTCATAAATCTCTTTTTCGTTGCCCTTACATATTTGGTTTTATTACAATTTCATCCTTCTTAATATTTTTATACTCTATCCTCAAATTTGATAAAACTCCTATTATATTTTTATAATAATTGCAAACGCAGAGAGTGTGATACCTGGACTAGTGAAATATAATATCAAACTAACTCTAATGAGGAAAAAAAATTGTTTTCAAGGAAATAAAGTACTCCTTCCACCCAAAAATCAAAGGTTTATTTGACCTTAACATAATTTTTCCAATAACTCTTTCCCCATCACAAAATTTAGTCTTAATATTCAGTAATTGGAAGATTGATGATATGAACATGCAAACCTTAATATGGGTAATAATATATGACCAAATGGGATTCTCATTTTGGAATGGAAGAGTGTAAAACAGTAACATCCACGGAAATCAGTACTCCTTTCATCCAAAAATGGGAATTTCATTTGAGTTTAGGACATACTACAAGGTAAAATCCAGGAAACCAAGTAGAGAAGTTAAAATCCGGAGCTAAAATGGAACGAACTAAGTACCTATTAGTGGTGGCGAAACGGAAATTAAGCCATTGACGAGAAGAGAATCGAGCACTAATTCGAGAATAACGTATGGACGAAGTATGAAGTTGACGAGAGAGAGTGAAAAGAGTCGATGATGAAGGCTGAGAACTAAAAGCCAAAATAGCCATGGCTGAAGTTTCTTCTTCTTCTTCTTCAACTCCACTGCCTTGAAGTTGCCTTCAACAATCTCTTGACTATTCATGCAGCAGCCTTCAGCTAATGGATTTCAGATTCTCAAATTCTCTGCAACAGGGTAAGCAAGCTACAGAAATCTAGGGTTTTTTCGAGGTCAAATTTGGAGGGGTCTTCTTTATCAATCACGGGATCAAGAATGTAATGGATGATAATTTTTGTTTGCACATAATGTTATTATTATTGCGTTATTTGGGGATTTTGGGAGTAGAGGAAATTAGGAGATATCCTTATCTGAAAATGAACCGGCTGAGGGCGGATGATTCAAAAGGAGGCTATAAAATCCACAAGGCTTCACTTGTTGACGTGTCTACTTACTATCCAGTATTGTGGGCTCCAAGGCTTCCAAGAACTGAGTCATCTCCCTGCTGGCTTTTCTTTTTCTATTTTTTATTTTCTCTAGTTTTTACAATAAATAAATTAATATTATAATTGTATACTCGATTATCAAAATTAATTGTACTTGTATTATGAAAGATGTACTTGAATTGCATTCGAGGATCATAAAGTTAACTTTATAATAAGTTGGTCAATTGATCAATACAGTATTGACACACAAAGAAAGATATCACTTCTTGATCTGCGTATCGACACTGTATTAATCAATTGATCAAAATTAAATTTATGTTAACCACTCATCACTTAGGATAAGACCATTTAATTTATCTTTTCATCAAAGTTTTTAATAATTACTTTTAATATTTACAAATAAAGGATTTAAAAACGTGCGTTCAAATATATGTTATAAGTTAGCCTTAGAGATTTATTGTTTTTTACATTGAATGGGTGATTCGATTGATCGTTCGAGTGTGTTTTTTTTTTTGAAAAATCGTTCGAATGAGTGAGCAGGATAAATGAATTCAGATGCTTTAAATTTGAATGGTTTAGTCCTATTTTCTAAAGTGAATGAGTTGAATGGTAATTTGAATGATTTTTTTTTTTTTTTTAACAATATTAACTATTATATTAAGTAATATTAAATAAATTTACAATAATTTTTTGAATTTTTTTAGAGGGGTAAAAAATAATAAAAATTTGTTATTTAAATGTTTCAGACATGTCAATTATTAAAC
Organism: Panax ginseng; assembly: GCA_020205605.1. Classification (NCBI taxonomy): domain Eukaryota; kingdom Viridiplantae; phylum Streptophyta; class Magnoliopsida; order Apiales; family Araliaceae; genus Panax; species Panax ginseng. The sequence continues at coordinate 14,384,685 of CM035133.1, read as the reverse complement.
AATTTTTTCCATTCAAATTCAGATTTATTCAGTTTTTATCAAACACCCCTTTAGTTAAGTTTGATTATGACTAGTTAAGATAATTTAATAAAACGACACAAAAATTGGTTAAGTGTGTCTTAATTCATTTTTTTTGTTTCGTAATAGATGACTAAATAGAGACATAAATAAGTGGATTAAGATCAACAACCTTAAATAAATTAAGACCAAGACTATCCTAATTATAGTTGTTATTCCGTGTTCAAATAGCATAGATTCACGAAAAAGGATTGCACTATTTATCAAGGAAATTTGGACTTAAACCAACCTCATTTTTAGAATAGCAGCCTTGATTTGAGTACATACTTGTGGTCTTCTAAGTTTGAACTCTTCTTATGAATTGGATTTCTCAGGAGACATCGGCTCGTTTCTTGCTGAATTTAGCTTAACAAAAAGTCAAAATTTAATACATTTCTTTTGATAAAAATGAAAAGAAAAGGCGAAGTGTTAAAGTTTGCATACTTAAATTTGATGATGAATATAATTAATATATATTCGTATTATTAAGTTTTGTAAAATTCTTAATAATGATTTGTTTCGATTTATAAAGACTTAGATTAGAAAAGATCAAATAATGTAAGTTGATCTTATTGAATTGCTCTGATGTATAGCCGATATGATTTTCTTTATCGTTAAATTACTCTGCCAGTTCATATTATGAAGATGGATCACAGAGTAAACTCGTGATCGTAGTACATCAAACGGATTGCAGAGTATGTGCATTTTTCATAAAATTCACTTCAAATCTAAAATAAACGTTACAGAATCGCAAAGTAAAGTAAAGCTCGTTGAGCAAGAATTGAATGTGGAGTACTCCAAGCGCAATCGATGAGGAAAAGGCATATCGTAAAGTATCTCAAGGATCGTTCAATAAAACAAGAGTGCAAAGTCAACTTCATAGTCGTAAAGCAACTGTGACAACCCGAATTTTTATAAATTATTAAAATAAAAATTTAATAATTAAAATTCTTATTATGAGATGTATATATTTTGAATTATGTGTTTTGGTGTGAAGAAATTAAATTTATATGAGATTTAATAGTTGATTAAACTATTAAAGAAAGTGAAGAAAATTAGTTATGAAAAAGGAATATGGTGGCAAAAGAAATTAACTGAATAATATTAGTTAATTAAGATGGAAATTATATTATGGAATAATATAATTTAATTGGTATGCCTTGTTGGTAATGAAATTATTATGAATTAAATCTCATATATAAAAGTTTAGTAATTCATTTAATTTAAATAATGGATTAATGTAAATATAATTATTTTAATAAAATGGGAAGGTAATATATTACATGTAAGAGTAATGCATTTATGTAATGGCTTAATATATTATATTTAGCCAATTGAATGTAAATGAAGTATGAGAATTAGAAGAACAAATATAATTATAAATAAATATTGGTGTTAGGATATAAATATCTAAATTTTTATTAAAAGTATAGATTAAATAAATTAGCTTGGGACAATTTATAGAAGGAGATAAATTGTATAATTATACATAATAATTGTATAATTTATTAAAATAATTAGTGGAATAAATATTAATTATTTTAATGGAAATATTTAGTTGATTAGAAGTGTTTTACTTATGAATGTAATTCCATAAGTCATATGGGTAAATAGATGGGAAGACTGTTGGGTGAGTGATTTAGCAATAAAAAAAAATAATGAAATGTGACATATGTATCATATAGTAAGGGAGTTGTTAAAATAATTGGATTGGAGTTTATTTGAGTTAGCCAAACATGGCCTAGACTCTTTGTGTTTTATAACTGCTAAAACTTTTTATTTGTTTTAACTGATAACCCAACTTAAAGTTCACGTATTCATCAGTTGGGGTTGCGCTCATTATTTTCCTAAAGCTAAGAGTTAAAAAACAGAGAAGAAGAGAATAGAGAAATTGAGAGAGAAAGAGAAGAAATTCTCTGTAAATTGACAAGGTATTGAGAATCAAAGAAGGAAGAAGAAGAAGATTCATATCATCTATTCTAGGTTTAAAGAAGAATCAAAAGTAATATTCTAGCTTTAAACATTAGTTTGTGTTTTTTAAAGTTTTCTCTGTAAATGATTTTGATAAGGGAATTGTTAAGAAAATGGGTTATATTTTTTATTGATATACATATAATCTGTTATAGGTAATCTACAAACAATTTTAAAATTGACAAATTCATGAAAATCATGCTAAGGATGAAGAGTGTTAGTTTTGTTTAATATATGTATTTTGGGTCTGTTTTAAGACTAAAATTGGTTAGGAGTTTATGTTATAATTATAAAATTGATGATGGATTGTGTTAATATGATAAGAAACGAAAAGAACACAAGTTGAATGAATCAATTTGGTTAAGAAACGAATTCGTAGTGAATGAATTCGCTAAACATGAAAATAGAATATGAACATGAGTTTTGGGTCAAGATTTAGGTTGGTTAGTGTTTCTGTAAATTGTTATAATTCTAGTATGCTGTAGTTCTATGAATTGCGAATTCATAGAATCAAAAACGGACTAATTTGGATGTGTATAACTCAAGTTATGAAGATTAGAAGGAGAAAAAGTTCAAAAATCGCGAGGACGATGGCGCAAATTCTAGCTCTCTTGATTCAAAGTGTAAATTGCTATGCACTAAGTCTTTTTGGGGTAAAGCTGCGCTATTTCCAAGGCTTAATTGGTATGAATGCGGCTCTGGTGTGTATTTATTTTAACCTCCTATAGTAAAACGACCATAACGTTTTCATACGAACTTTGATTGAGGCAATTCAGGATGATTCGAAAAGATAACGAGTAGACCTATAACTTTCATTCTTTAGGTTTTTCGACTTGAGGTCGGGAAAATGGGTCAAAATGGCCATATTTGGGATTTTTGTGTTTTCAGAGGCAATCGGAGGGCATCGGGCATGCATGTATGCAAGTTTAGTGTTTCTGATGATAAAAGATGTTGTTCTAAGTTATAAAACATGAATATTAGTAAATATAATGATGCTTAACATTATTAAATGATGTATTAGATAAGTTGTATAAGCATACCAAGCGAATACTGAGAGAGACGAATTAAGGCGTGTGACGAATAAACGTCGAAACGCCATGACAAGTGTTAATGAACGTAAAAAGTGTTTCTATGACTCCCCTAAAATAGGTATACATCACCCATTCTGAGTCGCCAAATACATGGTACAAAATTCAAATACAACTTAATTATACAATACGACAAAAATCATAGCTGTGAGTTTTAATACAAATATTATCTTCCAGACAATATCCAAACTCAATGGACTCCTCATTATATTTATTGTAACGCCCCCAAAAATAGGTCCAATCCATCCAACCTATTCTGAGTCACCAAATACATGATACAGAAAACAACTACAACTTTATTGTGACGCCCCCAAAATAGGTATACATCACCTATTACGAGTAGCCAAATACATGATGCGAATACAAATACAATCTTTAATATACAACAAGAAAGGTGTGAGTTTTAATACAAAGATTGTCTTACAGACAATATCCACTCTCGAATAAGTCATCATTACATTTATTGTCACACTTTATTTAATGAGAATAGTGAGGACTACTAATACTATCATCAGATCATCACTCCAGTCCCCGACTAGTCCCATTACGTTCTCATTTCACAAAGAGCAGGTGAATGAAAGGGTGAGCTCAACTAGCCCAAGAAGAAATATTATGACTAAGATAATGCGAATAAATTATCATTAGTCTTCAACAATGTTAAGCCCGATAAAATATAATAGACATCAAGTTTAAGCTGCGGTAAGGAACAAATAACCCATTAAAAGAGTCAAGTAGAGAATAAAATCTACTATCTTTTATGATTTAAAAAGGTTTTTCATCACTTTTATCGCTAAGACTAAACAATAATAAATAATCCACATCATCAAATCATCCCACACACTACGGGCCGAGGATATTATTTAGTATCACGACTACGAATTATCCATGCACTACGGGCCAAAGATAATCGTGTTTTCATCAATGATCTGATCATGCCATAAAACAATTCATCTTTGCTTCCTTGGGTTGAAGAGAATCCATAGCCATAATCATACCAAAAGCTCATCCATCAATGCACTACGCAATTTAATGAGGACTTTTTCCACATCATTTGTAATATTACGGTCATGATTATACCGAATAATCCCTGGTCATAATCATACCAAGTCCATCTATGCACTACATGCCACAAATGACTTTCAACAAAATATAAACATGAGGATGATGACAATGATATAAGAATTCAATAAAACAAGTTCAAGAATTAAATTATTCAGGAACTAATAACGTCCAAATTGTCAACATGATACTTCTTTGAGTAAAATTCAAGAATGCTCAGAAGAATATTTCCATGAAAAGATACTGGATGAAACGCAAATATCAAGGATATTCCACTAATTTCATGGAGTATAGAAGTCAAAACTTTAATCAAGCGAGTATAATAAAGAATGGAATAACAAAAGAAATCACCATGCATGCGATTGCCGCGATAGGCGAGTTATTCAACAGAATAATAAATAACGGAACCGGTCAAAGTAATATCATGCTTGCAAGCGGGATATTCCAACAAAATAATAAAGAATGGAATAACAACAAAAATTACCATGCATGCGGTGCTTGGCGCCAGAAGAGTTATTCAGCGAGAATAATAAATAACGAGAACCCGGTCCGGCAGTAAACGCATGAGATAGGATATTCCAGCGAGAATAATAAAGAATGGAATAACAATGAGAAATCACCATGCATGCGGTACTGCCCAGATGGCGAGTTATTCAATAGAATAATAAATAACGGAACCGGTCCGGCGTAAAATGTCTGAGCGAGGATATTCCAGCGAGAATAATAAAAGCGAACCCGGTCGTCCGTAAAACACATAGACGAGGATATTCAATAGAATAATAAAGAATGGAATAATGAAGAATTTCACCAATTATATACTACATTATAAAAGGTTATTCTAATGAGAATAATAAAGAATGGAATAATGAAGAATTTCACCAAGTATATCTAACGTATCTGAGTTATTCAAATGAATAATAAAGAATGGAATAATGAAGTTCTCTTCATGAATACGAAAGAAATAATACCCCTTACAGGTACAAAAAATAATATCCCTTACCTTTGAAAGAAGAGTACTCCGACTGGTAGGGCGAGGATATACTCGAAGAAAACTTGTACTACGCTCAAAACTTTCTTAAACTCTAAAGAAATATGCTCAAGTTTATAGAAGAAGAATTCTCTCTATAGTTTCTCTCTCTAGAGTTTTAGTGAATTCGTAAGAAATAATGAAGGAATGAGCTTCTATTTATAGAAGAATGGATTGCATAGTAACTAATTCATGAACGGTCCAGATTGATTTACTTTTAATCGGACGGTCCATATTTAAAGCAAAATCTTTTAAATAAAATATAATATATTCTATTTATAATCTAATAAAATGAATAACTTTTAAAAAGATTTTACTATGCAAACATTATGCAGGTACTATGCAAACACTATGCATAATAAAATATAATATAATCTAATTATTGTCTAATAAAATAAATAACTTTATAAAAGTATTCTATTTTATATAAAAAGATTTTACTATTAGCCTAATAAAAGCGAATAACTTTATAAAAGTATTATGTTTTATATAAAATCTTTCATTTTATTACATTAATAATACTAATAGAACAAAACTTATATATATATATATATATATATATATATATATATATATATAACAATCAACAATAATTGAATCAAATAACGTGAGATCTTGTCAACAACATCGTGAGTGATAATTGAACAAAACTAAGTGACTTCTCACATAAGCATCAATAATCAATCTCGTGTGTGCTTCTTATGCAAACCACGCGTATTATTGTACTTTTTACTACTAGAAGTAGTTCAACAATATTAACGGTAAAACTTCGTAGTTATTTTCATAAAAATATTTTTTCGTTTTCTCAATCAGATAATAATTACATTTGTGGGGTCCACCAATGATTGTCTTAGTAAATACGAATATTCCCGACACGAAAAAGAATATTCCCCAGACCAATCGAATAATATAACAACTTGCATACTTTTGCAAAATTTATAAATATTACCCACAACTATAACATTATATTAAATCCACACCATATTATTAAAAAATCGAGAAATTTAAATCTTTATTAAGTAAAATTTGGGATTTTACAATCTCCCCTCCTTATGAAATTCTCTCCTCGAAATTTACGTCACATTACGGTATCTTAGAACGAGATGAGGACACTTCGATGCGAATCTAACTCTTGAGTATAACCTTTGAGTGTTGAATACATTCTAGGATTTTAAAAGGTACATCTTCATACATTAAATTATCCGCTATCTCGTTTGGTTCTAAATCAATAATATGGTTCGGGTCGTCCACATATTTACGTAACATCGATACGTGAAAAAACATTAAGAACACGCGACATACTTGGCGGTAAAACGAGTCTATAAGCCCGCGGTTCTACTTGATCGAGGATTTCAAATGGGCCAATTAAATCGAGGGTTAAGATAACGCCTTCTTGAACCTTCTTCTTCACATTCATCAGCTCTGAGTATGTAGCTTGAGCAACTTTAACTTTATCGATTAAAGTCAATTCTAATCGTATATTCGTTATCTTCACGTGGGTTCGTATATTCGCACTCAACGCGTCAGCTACCACGTTTGCTTTTCCACGATGGTATTGAATGGTACGATTGTAATCTTCAACAGCTCGAGTCAACGTCTTTGGCGCATGTTACGTTCGTTTTAGTTGAAGAAATATTTAAGGGTTTTAGAAATGGGGTTTTGTACTGGGGTCAGTACAAAATTCGATTTCACGCTCTAGGGATAGGCTAGGAAGTCTTCATGAATACATCAGGAAATTTATTAACGATAGAAATATCATTCAAAACTGTGACCCTTATCCAAGACTTGGATAGTACGTCACATTGATACCTATCAACTTGTCATCTTCATTCACAATGTCGCCTACAGAAAGTTTGGCTTCGGTGCATTCCACACAAGGAAGTCAACAAAGAAAGGATCGATATCTTTATTTATGGCTTGATATGACAATGATTGATTATAGTGGTTTGGTTACTTTGAATTCGCATAACAGGTTGGTTAGAAATATGAAAGCTAACAACCTTACTAAAAGCATGATGAGTAATTAACTAATCGATTCCAAAAATCACATCAAAGGCAAGTATTTTCAAAGAGATAAGATCGACAGGTAACGTGAAAGTATCGATTTGAATCAAACAAGATTTATAAACAGTGGAGGTAACGAAGGTTTCTACTAACAAAGTTTCAACCAATAAATCAAAGTCTAACCTCTCTGGGGTCAAATTTAAACGTTGAACGCAAGCAAGAGAGATAAAATAATGGGTAGAACCGGTATCTAATAAGGTATAGACTTTGCAAGAATTTATAATTAACTAATCCATGCTAACTTCATTTGGGTTACTCACTTTTTGAGAAGTCACGAAAAATGCTTTTCCTAAAACCACCGACTTTGTTTTGTCCGTATCCGCCTTTGGTGCCACCGTCCCAGCTGGAGTTGACTTCACTATACGACAAAATCGAGCTAGGTGACCTTCTCTTCCGCAATTAAAATACGTTTTGGATTGCTGCGTACAGTTTGGACGGATGTATCCCTCTGTCGCATTTGAAACATCTGACCGGGTGGTCGTTTTTTCTTCCTTTAAACGGGTCTTTGGTCTTGAGCGTCTTCACGTCATTATTGAACCTTCTCTTCTTGAAATGTTCATTCTTATTGTCTTGGCCATGATTACCACCGAAGTGGTTACCATTTCTGGCATGTTAATTCCCTCCATGCTTATTGTCACTGCTTTGATGACTGTTATCACCGGTATTATCATTTTTCCGGCTGCTCTCTTTTGGTTGGGTTGACTCATTATCGCACTCTAATAACTGAGCCTTATTAACAACATCTGAATACAAACACAGTTTATGAGAGATAAGATATTGACGTATCTCAGGTTTGAAACCTCTTAGAAACATTCGCGTCATTCTCTCCTTATTATCAACCAAATGAGACGCAAATCGGGACAACTCGGCAAACTTGGCTTCGTACTGCGACACGGTCATGTTGTTTTGCTCCAACTTGATAAAATCCACCTCCTTCATGTGACGAATACTTTCGAAAAAGTACTTGTCATTGAACAACTCTTGGAACTTCTCCCAAGACATCTTGAGTGCGTCAGGCTGGGTACGTTTTACAAATTTCCACCAGTAATCTGCCTCTTCACGCAACATAAAGGTGGCGAATGGAACCTTTTGCTCCTCGGAGCATCCCAAGACATCAAATATCTTGGTGATCTGCTTTAACCACGTCTCCGCCTTAAGTGGTTCTGGCTTTCCCAAAAACTCCGGTGGTTCCAGCTCCTTGAACTGCTTAGCGGTGACCAACCGTGGGTTGCCATTGTTTTCACCTGCATTATAAACAGGAGTCTCTCTAGATTGGTGTTGCATGAATTCTAAAAAGCTCCTAAACATACCATCGTTCGTCATTTGATCAGTGTTGTTGTTTACAGGAGGATTATCGTCCTCCTATTGCACATTATCCTGATTATTGAACTGTGGAGACTCAACGGTCTCCTGTGCTCCATTGCTATTCTCAACATTTTCAGATGCCATTTTCAAGTACTGCAACAAAACAAGGGTTAAATAACATATCACATATTATCCCTATACTCTTATCGACCAATTAAATACTAAATAAACTTAGGTAGGTCATACTAGCGAAGGAATTCCCCGTCTCTCCCCTCCTAGTTCTTGTCTCACATCTCACCGGGGATCATATCCCTAAGCTTTGATATGTTGCTATGACGCCCCAAAATAGGTATACATGACCTATTCTGAGTCGCCAAATACATGGTACAGAATACAAATACAATCTTTAATATACAACAAGAAAGCTGTGATGCCCCCAAAATAGGTATACATCACCTATTCTGAGTCGCCAAATACATGGTATAGAATACAAATACATTCTTTAATATCTGACAAGAAAGGCGTGAGTTTTAATACAAAGATTGTCTTCTAGACAATATCCACTCTCGAATAAGTCCTCATTACATTTATTGTCACACTATTTAATGAATAATAGTGAGGATTACGAATACTATCATGCAGACCGTATACCAGGTTCCCCACTAGTCTGCAAATTACGTTCTCATTTTCTGAAGAAAAGCAGTGAAGGAAAGGGTGAGCTCAACTAGCCCGAAGAAGATATATTATGACTAAGATAATGCGAGAATAAATTATCATTAGTCTTCAACAATATTAAACCGATAAAATATAATAGACATCAAGTTTAAGCTGCGGTATGAACAAGCAATCCATTAAAAGAGTTGAGTAGAGAATAAAATCTACAATCTTTTATGATTTAAAAGGTTTTCATCACTTTTATCATTTGAGACTCGGCTTTAATAAATAATCCACATCATCAAATCATCCATGCTTACTGGCCGAGGATATTATTTAGTATCACAACCACGAATTATCCATGCACTATGGGCCAAAGATAATCGTGTTTTCATCAACGGTCCTGATCATGCCATAAAACAATTCATCTTTGCTCCCTTGGCCGAAGAGAGATCCATAGCCATAATCATACCAAAAATTGTCCATCAATGCACTACGGGCTATTGAGGACTTTTTTCCACATCATTTGTAACATTACGGTCATGATTATACCGAATAATCCCTGGTCATAATCATACCAAGTCCATCTATGCACTACAGGCCACAGATGACTTTCAACAAAATATAAACATGAGGATGATGACAATGATATAAGAATTCAATAAAACAAGTTCAAGAATTAAATTATTCAGGAACTAATAACGTCCAAATTGTCAACATGATACTTCTTTGTAGAGTAAAATTCAAGAATGCTCGAAGAATATTTCCATGAAAAGATCTTTGGATGAAGCGCAAATATCAAGGATATTCCACTAATTTCATGGAGTATAGAAGTGAAAACTTTAATCAATTGAGTATAATAAAGAATGAAATAACAAAAGAAATCACCATACATGCGGTACTTCACATAGGCGAGTTATTCAAGCGAATTATAAATAACGAAACCGGTCAAGGCGTAATACTGCCAAGCGAGGATATTTCAAATGAATAATAAAGAATAGAATAACAATGAAATCACCATGCATGCGGTGCTTGCGACAGACGAGTTATTCAACGAGAATAATAAATAACGAAACCGGTCCAAACAGTAAAACGCCTTGCAGACGGGATATTCAGCCAGAATAATAAAGAATGGAATAACAATGAAATCACCATGCATGCGGTGATTGCATGTGAGCGAGTTATTCCAAGAATAATAAATAACGGAACCGGTCCGCAGAAAACGCATGCGACGACGGATATTCAAGCGAGAATAATAAAAAGCGAAACCAAATGCGGCGTAAAAACGCATGAGACGAGGATATTCAACGAGAATAATAAAGAATGGAATAATGAAGAATTTCACCAAGTATATAACGTATATAGGTTATTCAACGATGTAATAATAAAGAATGGAATAATCAAGTTCTCTTCATGAATCGAAAGAAATAATACCCCTTACAGTACAACAAATAATATCCCTTACCTTTGAAAGAAGAGTACTTTCATTGGTAGAGGCGAGGATATACTCGAAGAAAACTTGTACTACGCTTCAAAGCTTTCTTAAACTATAAAGAAATACGCTCAAGATTATAAAGAAGAATTCTCTCTATAGTTTCTCTCTCCGAGTTTCGGTGAATTCGTAAGAAATAATGAAGGAATGAGCTTCTATTTATAGAAGAATGGATTGTGATAGTAACTAATTCATGAAGCTATTAGGATTGATTTACTTTTTTAATCGGACGGTCCATATTTAAAGCAAAATCTTTTAAATAAAATATAATATATTCTATTTATAATCTAATAAAGCGAATAACTTTTTAAAAGATTTTACTATGCAAACACTTATCTTGAGATACTATGCAAACACTATGCATAATAAAATATAATATAATCTAATTATTGTCTAATAAAAGCAGATAACTTTATAAAAGTATTATATTTTATATAAAAAGATTTTACTATTAGCCTAATAAAGCGAATAACTTTATAAAAGTATTCTATTTTATATAAAAAGTTTTTCTATTTTATTACATTAATAATACTATATATAATATATAGTATTATTAATAATAATAAAACAAAACTTATATATAATATATATATAACAATCAACAATAATTGGATTAAATAACGTGAGATACTATGCAACAACTACTGTAGCAATAATTGAGCAAAACTGAGTGACTTCTCACATAATCATCAATAATCAATATCGTGTGCTACTATGCAACGACGCCAGACATATTCTTTATACTTTTTACTACCGAGTAGTTCAACAAGATAAAAGGTAAAAACTTCAAATCGTTATTTTCATAAAAATATTTGTCGTTTTTTCTTAATCCGGCAATAATTACATTGTGGGGTCCACTAATGATTGTCTTAGTAAATACGAATATTCCCCGACACAAAGAATATTCTCCGACCAATTGAATAATATAACAACTTTCATACTTTACAAAATTTATAAATATTACCCGCAACTATAACATTATATTAAATCCACACCATAATATTCAAAAAAAATTCGAAAAATTTAAATCTTTATTCGTAAAATTTGGGATTTTACATATATTACTACAATTATCGTGCAAAATACAACAACACATATACTGTGAGTTTTAATACCAACTGTGACTCATGTCCCAACTATGGACCAAACCTCACATTGATACATTACATAAAGGTACAATCAATAACTATTTTAGAAATTAAAATCTTTGGGAAGTGCTCAAGGAAACCTTCGTACATAGGAGGCCATGAATCTAAGTTATGATAGATATCATATATCTAGAGAATTATCCTTGGTTAATCCAATAGACCCCAAAGAAAAAAGAGAAGATTACTATCATGTTCCTACCAATGGTGAGTCTTCTCTTGATATATAACTATCTCCACCGTCTGCAATTGAACGTTATGTTTCAACAAAACTCCGAGATCATATAGGTAGTGCTCGTAGATATACTCAGCAAGTGGATGTGCAAAACCCTGTCTTATCATAACACGAGGTTGTATGTCATTAGACATCTTGTATGATAGTGGCAAAACACCCTTCCAAAGTTGGGTTCACCTCACCCTATTTGGTTCACCAAAATTAAATATCAAATGACATATACAATACGACACACTTATCTAAAGTTCTCAATAAAAGTATTTCCATACTATTTAGGGAGAACCTCAATAAACTATAGACCATAGATTCTATTCCTCTGTTATCCCCCACTCGACCCGTAACACTCTTATTACACGAAAGGAATTGTGAAGCAAAAGGGTGAGCACAACTAGCTTCGATAAAGAATATCATGACTAAAGATAATTAAATTATCAATAGCCTTCATCAGTAATAAATCAGAGATTTAGAACATATGGTAGATGATAAAACTTTTCAACCATAGTCGCAGCGGAACGAGCAATCCATTAGAAGAGTCAAATAGACTATAAAGTCTATTATCTTTTCCATGTTAAAAGTCCACCAACAATATTTTATCCCTGTGACATCAATCAACATTTCCTTTCCACAATCATATGAATAACTCATAATCATAATTGTGATTCTAAATTCCTCTTCTCATCCAGGACTAAGATAATTTTTATCACTTGTCTTTACCTGAAACATCAAAGATCATGGTTATACAAAATCACAGTTCCTATTCATAATCATACTAATAAATTCATCTTTGCACTACGGGCCAAAGATATTCATTAACAGTTCATCTTTGCACTACAGGCCAAAGATATTCAAAAACAGGTCATCTTTGCACTACAGGCCAAAGATATTCAACAACAGGTCATCTTTGCACTACAAGCCAAAGATATTCATATCTCAAAGAAATACATAATCATTTCAGAATTTATATAAACCATAATTATAACCATGTTGATCAATTCACCTTTGATCAATTGTAAATTCAATGGTCATGATCATACCAGTCAACGATTCAACTTTGCACTACTGGCCAAAGAGAACCCCTAGTCACGATCATACCAATAATCTACCCATCTTTACACTCAAGTCAAAGAGAAATTTCTTCACCAGGATTATAAAAATGTTATATATGATAATAAAAACAATATGATCAAAACATGGATTGAATTTCAAGAGCAATATTCATAAATCAACGATAATTTGGTCAGAAAAAGAAACCAATTTTATCGTGAATAGTATCCCATAAATAGTAATTCGTGAATAGTAACCCCAACACAAAAAGATAAACTTTCACAATAAAATCCATATCAATATTTATAACACCATAATCCAAATGTTATAAATCACTTAATAATCTCATAATCTAATATTATTAATATTACAACAATATTTTAATCATTTCTTAAACTTATAAATAATTTATTTAAATTGTTTACACTTTATTAATTAATGCATTTAATCATCCTAAAATGCCAAACTCATAAGATTTCATCACCAATAATCAAAACCCTCATCAAAAATTTGCATATACCTCATATAGGATTCTCAAACCATAAAATCCTATTTTTTAATTTTGTTACTTCACATAACATATTTAATTCATTTACTCATAACTAGAACATTTTCATGAAAAATAACAAATCAGTACCAACAAATTTCTTTTCTGGGATTTATTAGAATATAGTCCCATATTGAGCATATATTTTTCTCGAAATTTTTAAAATTCATTTACTATTTTTCATATGGCCAAAACTGCTGAATATTTAGATATTTATCATAAATTGTACTTTTTTAAAAAAATTCTGAAATTTACAGAGTATACTGATATTATATACATGTACTCCCAATAAAAATTTTACCAATTTTGGAGTTAACCACAAGGAGTTATAAGTGTTTACTTTTAAAATAGTTTTTTCTCATAAAATTCATAACTCTTAATCTATACATCCAAAAATCGCCATTTTTGGACACAATCAAGAAAACTCATCAAATTATCATTTCAAATTTTTCCAGAATTTTTGAGAGTCGAAAAAATTACAAAACTGAAAAATATAATAACCCTTAAAATCCCCTACCTCAAAAGAGCAATATTTCTGACTGGAATATCGGATGTAAAGCCGAAGGAAACTTGCACTGAATAACAACTCTCCAAGTATCTAAATACTCACAAAAATACGCTCGACAATATAAAGAGAAAGAAAACTTGTTTCTCGTATGATTTTCAATTCTAACATAAACACTTATTTATAGGAAAATGCTAGAACGCCATAGGAGACTAAAATAATAAAATATTTTTTTTCTTTGCTACGCCACCTCTCTTGAAGATTTGAGCAGCCTTGTTTGAAAGGAAAATATCAGCACATGTTTTCAAATCAAACAAAAGTGGGTCCCACCCATATTTTAATAAAAAATATTTTATTTTTCGAAACTTCAGTAATTTATAAAAAATAGACCGTTTATTAGAAAAATACGAATTTTATGTCCATTCCACACGAAATCGAATTCTCTACAACTTTGTAGCTTTAAGTTTTTCTAAATTGTAGACATAAAATATCCGAAATTCATAAACGGACGATTTTCAATACCTCATAAAATTCATAACAAACATACGTTAATTTTTAACGGTTCAAAATTTGTGGATATATACTCAACTTATATATGTATAACATATCCAAAAATCACAACGATCCAACGGTCGGATTAAAATTATAATTCACGCAATAGAGTTTTAAGAACACCAATTTGATCTTTAATACCTCCATTCCGACAAAATACTGATAAAATCCCTCAACACTAATTCCTTCATTTATAATCACATAAATAAATCCATCATTTATATCCGCATCAAATAAATATTTCTTTATCATATAAATCAATAATTAATTATTCACAAATAATATTACTGATTCATAATATTTAACAAACCGAGTCGTTCAGGAAAGAGGGCTTTCAGATAAAATTTCTCTTATTGGCGCGCCTGATTAGGTGACCAAACCTCTCCTTGATGAACTTTCTAGACATTGCTAATAATGCTATCTAATAATATTATTCAAATAATATGAATTATTGATCTGATAATGGAAAATACTGTGCAATGACAATTATTGAAACAACAATAATATAAAATATCAACCAACAATTATTGAATCAATAAAATAAAATATTGAACAGTAACTACTGTAACAATTATTGAGTAGTGCCTTCTTACGTAAGAATCAATAATTCAAAAATCTTTATGCAATACTGGTGTATCTTCTTGTGCAATCACGTGTATTAATTTATTTTAACCAATAGGTATTCCAACAGTGTTAACGGCAACAACTACGCCGTTATTTATAAAAACTCAAACTTGTCATTTTCTTCATCCGACAGTTATTCTGTTATGAGGCCCATAAATAACTACGCCATCGTACGAATATTACCCGACAACAAGAATATTCCACGACCGAACGAATATTTCCCGATAACAACAAGTATTTTATAGCCACTTGCTTATTTTGAAAAAAATTTCATATATCACCTTTAACTTTACTCTTTATCAATTTAACCATTTACTAAATAATAATTATAAGAAAAATTGAATACTTTTATTTCATAAAATTCAGGGTCTTACATTTATTATCACATTATTTCATAGAATAGTGAGGACTACTATAGCCACCATCTCGGACCATCACTTCGTTCCCCGACTAGTCCCGCCTACGTTCTCATTTTCTAAAGAGAACAATGAAAGCAAAAGGGTGAACTCAACTAGCCTAGTAAGAAATATTATGACTAAGATAATACAGAATAAATTATCGTTAGCCTTCAATAGTGTTAAACTGATAAAATATAATAAACATCAAGTTTAACTGCAGCGGATCAAGCAATCCATTAGAAGAGTCAAGTAGAGCATGATATCTACTATCTTCTATGATTTAGAAAGTTTATCATCAATTTTATCATTTGAGACTCAAACAATAAATAATCCACATCACTGAATTATCCATGCACTATGGGCCAAGGATATTCATTAATATCACGACCACGAATTATCCATGCACTACGTGTGACGCCCCCAAAATAGGTCCAATCCACTCAACCTATTCTGAGTCGCCAAATACATGGTACAGAAAACAACTACAACTTCAATAATACAATTGTCGTGCAAAATATGACAACACATACTGTGAGTTTAAATACAAATATTATCTTCTAGACAATATCCACACTCAAATAAGTCCTCATTACAATT
This sequence comes from Panax ginseng, assembly GCA_020205605.1. Taxonomy (NCBI): domain Eukaryota; kingdom Viridiplantae; phylum Streptophyta; class Magnoliopsida; order Apiales; family Araliaceae; genus Panax; species Panax ginseng. Next base: position 14,368,321 of record CM035133.1, on the reverse strand, counting down.
ATTCATACATTATTTTACAAAAATAGTGAGTACTGCTAAAATATCTTTCTAGAACCATCACTTCATACCCCGACTAGATCCTGCTATATTCTCACCTCCTGAGAAGAAAAATGGAACAAAAAGGAAAAAGGGTGAGCTCAACTAGCCCAGTAAAGAATATTATGACTAAAATAATATACAACAAATTATCATTAGTCTTCAACAGGGAAAAATCTGATAGAATACAATAGACAACAATTTTAGATCAACAAATGCAGCGGAAACAACAATTCATTAGAAGAGTTAAGTAGAGAATGAAATCTACTATCATCTATAAATTTAAAAGTCCATCATAAATATTTTATCCTTGTAACATCAACCAATATACATCTTTGCACTACGGGCCAAAGATATTCATTTGTATCACCAGTTGGTCATGTTCATCTCAACACCTGTTCATCTTTGCACTACGGGCCAAAGATATTCATCAGGTAATCATACATCTTTGCACTACAGGCCAAAGATATTCATCAAGTACCACCATTAAGGACTGAGGATGATGAAAAACATTTAAGAGAACGAATTCAGTAAGACAGAAGGACAAATATTAGGGATTCATATTTCGGTTTATCCAAATTCAATAATACTCCATAATAACCAAGTGTGAGATAGAATTCAAAAATAAAGATCAAAACATTGATACAATCAAAGATAGTAACCATAAAACACATCTGGGACGAGAAAGAGAAAATTTCATTTTTTGGTGAATAGTGCCGTATACGTGAATAGTAACCCCGACACAAAAGTTCCAAATTTGATTAAAAAGTTCAAACCAATATTTCAGCATAATGATATTGAAGAAAATAACATCCCTTACCTCAAAGAATCAAGATTTGCCGATTGGAATATCGAATATATTATTTGAAGAAAACTTGCACTCATTAGCAACTCTCAAAGTATCAAAATACTCACAAAATACGCTCGATAATATAGAGAGAGAAAGAGAGAAAGCTTATGTTTCTGGTGTGATTTTCAATTTTAACTTAACCCTCTATTTATAGAAAAATATTAACACGCCAAAGTAGACTTGACCTGCTACCTTATGGCTTTACCTGCTACTATTACCACCCACCACATTTGAATTAGAATTTCAGCACATTTCTTCACCAACCATAGATGGGGCCCACGCATTCTAGAATTTTCCACCAAAATGATAAATTCAGAAACTTCAACAATTTCTGAACCAGCCACCTCTTAAAATTCATAACAAATCATACGTTAATTTTTAACGGTTCAATATTTGTGCACATATACTCAACTTATATATGTATAATATATCCAAAAATCACAATGATCCAACGGTCGGATTAACAATTATAACTCACGCAATATATCTCAAGAACACTGGTTTGATTTTTAATACCTCCATTCAGAGGCAAAAAATCTTGATAAAACACCTCAACATTAATTCCTACATTTATAACCACATAAATAAATCCATCATTTATATCCACATCAAATAAATATTTCCTTATCATATAAATCAATAATTAATTATTCACAAATAATATTACAGAATCACAATTATGACCAATTAGATGACCAAATCTCTCCTTAGACAGAACTTTCTAGACATTGCCAATAATGTTATCTAATAATATTATTCAAATAATATGAATTATTGATCCGATAATGGGAAATCTTAAAGCGATGATAATTATTGAAACAACAATAATATAAAATATCAACATGACAATTATTGAAATAATAAAATAAAATATTGAAGCGATAACTCACGTAACAATTATTGAGTAGTGCCTTTTTACGTAAGGATCAATAATTCAAAAAATACCGTGCAATCTGGTGTCTTCTTGTGTAATCACGCGTAGACATCGTATTTTAACCACCGGGTATTCCAACAGTGTTAACGGTAATAACTACATCATTATTTATAAAAACTCAAACTTATCATTTTCTTCATCCAAGCGGTTATTACATTATGAGGCCCACGAATGGTCTGCTTGGTATCGCATACGATATTCCCCGACAACAAATGAATATTTTATAACCACTTGCTTATTTTATAAAATTTGCACATTTCACCCATAACCAAAGTATTATATCAAATTAACTCCTTATTATTTCAAAATAATAAAAAGAGAAAATTCAATTTTATTTATAATAAGTTGGGGTCTTACAATCTCCCCTCCTTATGAAATTTCGTCCTCGAAATTGACGTACGTACCTGGTGTTTCGAAAAGGTGAGGGTACCTCGCTTTCATTTTTGATTCCAACTCCCAGGCCATTTCTTCAATGGCATGGTTCATCCACAAAACCTTAACTTGTGGTATAACCTTTGTTCGTAGGATATGCTCTTTCCTATCCAATAACCTGACAGATACATCCTCGTATGTTAAATCTCCGGCTATCTCGTCTGGTTCTAATGCAATAATATGATTCGGGTCATCCACATATTTACGTAACATCGATACGTGAAAAACGTTATGAACACGCGACATACTTAGCGTTAAGACGAGTCTATAGGCCACAGTTCCTACTTGATGGAGGATTTCAAATAAATCGAAGGTTTGAGCTTTCTTCTCTTTATCGACTCTTACTTCTAGAATAATGCCTTCTTGCACCTTCTTCTTTATATTCATCAGCTCCGGTGTGTAGCTTGAGCGATTTTAACTTTATCAATTAAAGTCGATTCTACTCGTATATTTAACATCATTGCATGGGTCCCTAGAGTCTTTAACTCTATCTTTATCGTTTGTAAATCGTACAAAATGGGTCTTTGTGTTAACAACATCGCACTTTCATGCCATGTCACGATCTTCAAGCAGCGTCATTACTACGTTCACTTTTCCACAATGGTATGGTCAGAACAGGTGCCGAAATGAGTCGCCTCTTGAGCTCTTGGAAAATCTTCTCGCATTTCTTGCTCCATACGAATTTTGCATCTTTCCGAGTCACCTAAGTTAACGGAGTAGTGATTCGAGAAAATCCTTCCACGAATCTCCGATAGTAACCAGCTAAGCCTAGAAAGCTAGATATTTCGATTACTGACTTAGGTTGCTCTCAACTGTGACTCATATCCTAATCTTGGATAGCACATCACAATGTCACCTATCATTTTACCACCACACAAATATAGAGTCCCCTACGGAGAGTTTGGCTTTGGTGCATTCCACAAAGGAAGTCACCAGGTAGAGGCTTGAGTACCAACTCTTGTACTTGGGTTTTTAACTCCTGAAGTTCAATAGGAGCCATTCGATATGAGTTTTTAGAAATGGGTTTTGTACTAGGTTTAAAGTCAATACAAAATTCAATATCACACTCAAAAAATTCTTCAGGAAATACATCAGGAAATTCTCTAACCACAAAAATATTATTCAAATCTGACGTATTTTTGTTTAAATCCATAACATGGCTAAGAAAGCTTGACATTTTGTTTTTCAATAAACGAATGACTTTATGGCTTGATATGAAAGTGTTTGACTTCAATGGTTTGATTGCTTGAATTCGAATAACAGATTGCTTAGGAATATGAAAATTAACAACCTTACGAAAGCAATCAATTTTGGTATAATGAGTAGTTAACCAATCAATCTCTAAAATCACATCAAAAGCAAGTATCTTTAAAGAGATAAGATCAATAGGTAATGTGATGGTGCCAACTTGGATCAAACAAGATTTATAAATAGTGGATGTGAAAGTTTCTCCTAACGGAGTCTCCACAGATAAGTCAAAGTCTAATTTCTCCGGAATCAAGTTTAAACGTTGAGCACAAGCAGGAGAGATAAAAGAATGGGTAGAACCGGTATCTAATAAGGTATAAATTTTACAAGAATTTATAATTAACTAACCCGTGATAACTTCATTTGGGTTCCTCACTTGTTGGGAAGTCATGACAACCGCTCTCCCTTGAACTACCCGACTTTGACTTGTCTGGGGCAGCATTTGGTGTCATCACTACCGTTGAAATTGAATTTTCTATAGGGCATACTCCACTCTCAACTGCTTCATCGTACTCCTGTTTCATGATCTGAATCATTAATCTTCGATCCATATCGAATTGGGGTTAACCGCAATGTACAGGGTAATTCAAAATTCGATGTTGGGTTCTCTCAATTGCTGTCCAAAAAGAGAAATGCATATCATCTATTTTAGCCTTCTTAGATCAGACATCTCTTTCCACAATATCAACGCATCGTGCGACTTTTACCCATGCATCACTCATTCTCACTCGTTCAGTTGTTTCTTCTTTCAGCTCAAATTCCAGCTTTATCGTCTTATACTCTGCCAAAGAGTGCTTACATTCAAGCATCACATATCGGGTAAACAAGCTTGAATTATTGCATCCTTTTGCTCCACCTTTCACCGCTTCTTGACTGCTCTTCTTAACTCATGAATTGATTTTGCAATTCTAAATTTCGATCATAAAATTCTTCTAATAAACTCTCCTCAGGTACCTCTTCTTCCTCTTCTTCCTCACTCTCAGCTGCTATCTCTGCGACTATCACGGGTGAAACTATCAATTCTTCACTCATAACATGGATATCTGTAATTTCTTCTTCGCCTGACATCACATTATTCTGGTTGGTGATTAGAGGTGTCTCCACGATCTCATTCACTCCATTGTTAACGTTTTCAGTGATGACCATTCTTAAATCACGCCATAAAACAAGGGTTAATTAAAAAAAACTAACATATCACATAACATCCCTATATTTGTAATGCACCAACAAATAAGCTTAGGTAGGACACACTAATGAAGGATTTACCCGTCTCTCCCCTCCTAGTTCTAGTCTCACATCTCAGCCAGGGATCATATCCCTAAGCTTTGATACCAACTGTGACGCCCCCAAAATAGGTCCAATCCACCAAACCTATTCCGAGTCGCCAAATACATGGTATAGAAAGCAACTACAACTTCAATAATACAATTGTCGTGCAAAATACGACAACACATACTGTGAGTTTAAATACAAATATTATCTTCTAGACAATATCCACACTCAAATAAGTCCTCATTACAATTATTCATACACTATTTTACAAAAATAGTGAGGACTGCTAAAACATCTTTCTAGAACTATCACTCCATACCCCGACTAGATCCTGCTATGTTCTCACCTCCTGAGAAGAAAAATGGAACAAAAAGGAAAATGGTGAGCTCAACTAGCCCAGTAAAGAATATTATGACTAAGATAATATACAACAAATTATCATTAGTCTTCAACAGGGAAAAATTTGATAGAATACAATAGATAACAAATTTTAGATCAACAACTGCAGCGGAAATAACAATTCATTAGAAGAGTTAAGTAGAGAATGAAATCTACTATCATCTATGAATTTAAAAGTCCATCATAAATATTTTATCCCTGTAACATCAATCAATATACATATTTGCACTACGGGCCAAAGATATTCATCAGGTAATCATACATTTTTGCACTACAGGCCAAAGATATTCATTAAGTACCACCATTAAGGACTGCAGATGAAGAAAAACATTTTAGAGAACGAATCCAGTAAGACAGAAGGACAAATATTAGTGTAAGACCCCAACTTATTATGAATAAAATTAAAATTTCTCTATTTATTATCTTGAAATAATTAGGAGTTAATTTGATATAATACTTTGGTTATGGGTGAAATGTGCAAATTTTACAAAATAAGCAAGTGGTTATAAAATATTCATTTTTGTCGGAGAATATTCGTTTGGTCGTGGAATATTCTTGTGGTCGGAGAATATTCATATGACGGCGCAGCCATTCGTGGGCCTCATAACAGAATAACTGTCGGATGTAGAAAACGACAAGTTTAAGTTTTTATAAATAACGGCGTAGTTGTTATCGTTAACACTGTTGGAATACCCGGTGGTTAAAATACAGTTATACGCGTGGTTTCACAGTAGCACACGGTATTGCACAGTATTTTTGAATTATTGATTCTTACGTAAGAAGGAACTACTCAATAATTGTTACAGTCTTACTGGATTCGTTCTCTAAAATGTTTTTCTTCATCTGCAGTCCTTAATGGTGGTACTTAATGAATATCTTTGGCCTGTAGTGCAAAAATGTATGATTACCTGATGAATATCTTTGGCCAGTAGTGCAAAGATGTATATTGATTGATGTTACCGGGATAAAATATTAATGATGGACTTTTAAATTCATAGATGATAGTAGATTTCATTCTCTACTTAACTCTTCTAATGAATTGTTGTTTTTATTTGCGATTGTTGATCTAAAACTTGTCATCTATTGTATTCTATCGATTTTTCCTGTTGAAGACTAAGGATAATTTGTTGTATATTATCTTAGTCATAATATTCTTTTATGGGCTAGTTGAGCTCACCCTTTTCCTTTTGTTCCATTTTTTTCTCGTGGAAGCGAGAACATAGCGAGGAACCGATCGAGGAGGTATAGAGTGATGGTCCTAGATAGTTGTTTTAGCAGTCCTCACTATTTTTGTAAAATAGTACATCAATAATTATAATAAGGACTTTATTTGGGTGTGGATATTGTCTAGAAGACAATATTTGTATTTAAACTCAGAGTATGTGTTGTCGTATTTTGCACTTACAATTGTAATAATAAAGTTGTAGTTGTTTTTTCATACCATGTATTCGATTGACTCAAAATGGGTGTTGTATACCTATTTTGGGGGCGTCACAATTAGGGATTCGTATTTCGGTTTATCCAAATTCAATAATACTCCATAATAACCAAGTGTGAGGATGGATTCAAAAATAAAGATCAAAACATGGATACAATCAAAGATAGTAACCATAAAAGACATATGGGATGAGAAAGAGAAAATTTTATTTTTCGGTGAATAGTCTTTGATTTCGTGAATAGTGCGTCGTATCGTGAATAAGTGTCGTATCGTGAATAGTCTTAGTATATGTGAATAGTAACTTGACACAAAAGTTCCAAATTTGATTAAAAAGTTCAAACCAATATTTTAGCATAATGATATTGAACAAAATAATATCATTTAAGAAGAAAATAACATCCCTTACCTCAAAGAATCAGTACTTCTGACTGGAATATCGGATATGACGCTGAAGGAAACTTGCACTCATTAGCAACTCTCAAAGTATCAAAATACTCACAAAATATGCTCGATAATATAGAGAGAGAAAGAGAGAAAGCTTATGTTTCTGGTGTGATTTTCAATCCTAACTTAGCCCTCTATTTATAGAAAAATGTTAGCACGCCAAAGCAGACGTGACCTGCTACCTGATGGCTTTACCTGCTACTATTGCCACCCACCACATTTGAATTAGAATTTCAGCACATTTCTTCACCAATCATAGGTGGGGCCCATGCATTCTAGAATTTTCCACCAAAATAATAAATTCAAAAACTTCAACAATTTCTGAACCAGTCACCTCTTAAAATTCATAACAAATCATACGTTAATTTTTAACGGTTCAAAATTTGTGGACATATACTCAACTTATATATATATATATATATATATATATAACATATCCAAAAATCACAACGATCCAACGGTCGGATTAATAATTATAACTCACGCAATATATCTCAAGAACACTGGTTTGATTTTTAATACCTCCATTCCGACAAAAATACTGATAAAATACCTCAACATTAATTCCTACATTTATAACCACATAATTAAATTTATCATTTATATCCACATCAAATAAATATTTCCTTATCATATAAATCAATAATTAATTATTCACAAATAATATTACAGAATCACAATTATGAGAACCAGGCCGTTCCTAGGAAAGAGGGGCTTTCAATAAGGATTTTTCCTTCTTCATGCGCAATTAGATGACCAAACCTCTCCTTAGACAGAACTTTCTAGACATTGCCAATAATGTTATCTAATAATATTATTCAAATAATATGAATTATTGATCTGATAATGGGAAATAATGTGCAGTGACAATTATTGAAACAACAATAATATAAAATATCAATGCAGCAATTATTGAATCAATAAAATAAAATATTGAACAGTTACTACTGTAACAATTATTGAGTAGTGTCTTCTTACGTAAGGATCAATAATTTAAAAAAATACTATGCAATACTAGTGTCTTCTTTCTGCATGACCACGCGACATCACGTATTTTAACCAAGGGTATTCCAACGATGTTTAGTTGTGAATAACTACACCATTATTTATAAAAACTCAAACTTATCATTTTCTTCATCCGACAGTTATTTTGTTATGAGGCCCACGAATGGTTGCGCCGTCGTACGAATATTCTCCGACAACAAATGAATATTTTATAACCACTTGCTTATTTTGTAAAATTTGCATATTTCACCCATAACCAAAGTATTATATCAAATTAACTCCTTATTATTTCAAAATAATAAAAAGAGGAAATTCAATTGTATTTATAATAAGTTGGGGTCTTACACTATGGGCCAGAGATATTCGTATTTTCACCAATGGTCATGATTATGCCCACCACTATCCATCAATGCACTACGGGCCAATGAGGACTTTTACGATATCATTTATAACATTACGGTCATGATTATACCGAATAATCCCTGGTCATAATCATACCAATCAACAGTCCATCTATGCACGTAAGCCATAGATGACTTTCATCACAATATAAGCATGAGGATGATGACAATGATATAAGAATTCAATTAAATGAAAATAAAGGATAAATTTTTAAAGATTTATAATTTAATTTATCCAGAATTCAATAATGTCCAATTGTCAACATGATACTGCTTTGTGGAGTAAAATTCAAGAATAATATTGTATCAAAAATGATTTGGACAGAAAAGAAATTAATTTTTATTATGAATAGTACTCCAGGTGAATAGAACTTCATGAATAGTACTTCGGGAATAGTACTCTATGAATAGTACCCTGTGAATAGTACTTTATAAATAGTACCCCGTGAATAGTACTTTGTAAATAGTACCCCATGAATAGTACTTTATGAATAATACCCCGTGAACGGTACTCCGGTATGAAAAGCTTAAAATTTAATAAGAATGTTCAAAAAATATCCTTGTGAAATGATACTGGATGAAACACAAATTTCAAGGATATTCTACTAATTTCACGGAGTATAGAAGCAATACTTTAACAGAATGAGTGTAGAATTAGGAATACGAAACGAAATAATATTACTCACATACTACAGAGTATGAAAGAAAATATTATTTCTTACGAATACTGAACAAAAATAATATCCTTAACCTTAGAAGAAGACTGGATACTAAAATAGTGAAGTAGCAGAGTACTCTTCTTCTTTCTCTCTATAGCTTCTTTCTCTATAATTGTTCTTGTGAATCTTAGTAAATTGGTGAGAATGAAAGAAGAATGAACTTCTATATATAGGAAAACATAGTTTTGATAATTGCATGTTTTGGGGCTTGAATTATTATAGTATAGTACCTTCATCTTTTCTTCTATTTTTAATTTAGTCCTACAAGTATTATCAAACTTGCACCACCTCCCCTAATAGTACATGCATATGAATCAATAGTTCCACTCATGTGAATAAATAGTTGTATGCATGTGAACTAATAGCAATTAATTGCTCATTTATCCGATTAATTACCCGATTGATCAATTTAACCTCCAGAAATCAATTATTATCGAAATAATTGTAGATTTCCACCAACACTAATAATCTCAACACAATGGAAATATCAAATTCATCTTTAATCAACACAAACTTATTCATCATTAATATTATAACTCACAATATTTAACAACCAGATCATTCCCAAGAAAGAGGGGGCTTCCGATAAGGATTTTTCCCTATTGGCGCACAATTAGATGACCAAACCCCTTTTCTCAATAGAACTTTCTAGACACTGTCAATATTACAAATAATAATATGAATAACTTTGTCATCTCAATTATTGATTTAAAAAATATGAATATTATGCAGATGATACTATGACAATAATTGAATTAATAATATGAGAGATATTATGCAGCAATTACTGTAGTAAAAATTGAGTATAACTGAGTGACTTCTCACGTAAGCATCAATAATCAATACCATGTGCTACTATGCAACCACGTATATTAATGTACTTTTACCACCGGGTATTTCAACAGTTTAACGGTAAAACTTTTGCCGTTATTTTTATAAAAAGATATTTCTGTTGTTTTTTAACTTTGACAATACTTTCGTTGTGGGGTCCACCAATGATTGTGCCGTCGTACGAATATTCCCTATTAAAACGAATATTCCTCGAACAATCGAATATTTTATAACAACTTGCTTACTTTGCAAATTTTGTATATATTACCCACAACTATAACATTATATCAAATCCACACCATAATATTCAAAAATATATTTCGAGAAAAAATTAATCTTTATTCAAAAAAGTTGGGGTCTTACAGTTTCAATTCAATTAAAATGAATATTATAAGATATGGAATGAGGTTAATATAAAACCAATAATTATTCCTAGCAAGACTTAAACACTTGAATGAACTTCGAGTATGAAATATAATGAGATATAAGTCAAAAGTTAACACAATCAAATTGAACATTGTGTATTGATAATAGGAAGGGTTATGAGATATAGAGTAAAATTTACATTACAACTAGTATGCATTGCTATGTGACTAATAGTTGATGTGCATGATTATATAATTTTGTAGGGCACGTGAAATGCAGATAACTATAAGCTGTTAAACTATTATTGGTAAACAACGATCAAGACAAGTCTTTCAGTTCCTATTTGCTGTGAACTTGATGATGAACTGTTTTAAATCCTTGTTGCAAAGAGCATGATGTGTTATACATATGTTAAAAGTATGAAATGTTAAAGTCAATTTATGACTACATTGGTTAAGTAATGAATGATGATTGAATAAGGAACTCAATCTTTATACTTGTTATATGAACTGCAACATGTATGTTATGTTGTTCATTTTTTATGAAATGTATGATGATCATGTTATTATATGTTACGTGATGTATGAAAACTGTTAGATTTTGTTGGGTTGTCGAGCTCAACCTTGCAAATAACTACTTTTGCAGGTTAAGGATACAAGGTAACGCTATGTGCTACTTGAAAGACATGAATCATATGTAATGCATGAAGATTTATATATTTTGGCTGAGTTTTTATTATTTGAACCATGTTTAAGGTTCTGAATAATGTATGATGTTTAATAGATGTTGAGTTATAAAGTTTAAATTTTGTTCGTTGTATAAAGGGTATTGAACCTGGATGTAGGTTTTATTTATTAACTCTGATAAAGTGAGTAATAAACTAAGTATGGTTCAAAGGTAGATAAAGATAAAGGTTTTGAGAAATGTACTTGATAATTTATGATGTGAAACTTTATATTTAATTGTAAAGTTTGAGCTGCCCAATGTATAAGGGATATCGAGCTGAGATGTAAGATTTTATATAATAACTTTGATGAAGCGAATCATAAAATAAACTTGATTCAAAGATGTGTAAATGATAAAGGTTTTGATTCAGGGAATTAAAGTAAGAAGACAGAAAAGTTTTAATTATTCCACATTTTATTAAGTTTAACATCGAATAATGATGTAAAATTAGAAGTTAGACGTATTATTAATGACCGAAGTCGATAATTGAATTGTGTGAATTTTGGGGTCGTTACAGCAACATTTGTCGAGCTGATCATAAATTTCATTCCATCGTAAAGCAACTATTGCAGAAGTGCAGGACGTAGAGTAAACTCTATGATCCATCATCTTCGTAGAGTTGGATAAGTCTAATAATATGACTGACATTGGAGTGTTGTTGATTGAAGGTCCCGATGCATTCACCAAATATCATTGGTTGAAATCAAAGATAAGAAGATGTTTCTAACAACTAGGTTGTTGAAAGTTACACGTCAGTGGTGTTAGGTGAAAAAGCAGACTGATGTGACATGCAAGCTAAAAAAGAACTGACACATATGTGACGCCCCCAAAACAGGTATACATCACCCATCTTGAGTCGCCAAATACATGGTACAGAAATTAAATACAAACTTCTTTAATACAACTATCGTGTAAAAATACGACAAAACATAGCTGAGTTTTTACATGAATATTATCTTCTAGAAAATAACCAAACTCAGATAGCGTCCTCATTACACTTATTGTCACACTATTTCATAGAATAGTGAGGACTACTATAATACCATCTCGGACCTTCACTCCGTTCCCCGACTAGTCCCGGCTACGTTCTCATTTCTTGAAGAGAACAATGAAAGCAAAAGGGTGAGCTCAACTAGCCCAGTAAGAAATATTATGACTAAGATAATGCAGAATAAATTATCATTAGCCTTCAACAGTGTTAAACTGATAAAATACAATAAACATCAAGTTTAACTGTAGCGAAATAAACAATCCATTACAAGAGTCAAGTAGAGTATGATATCTACTATCATCTATGATTTAAAAAGTTTTTCATCAACTTTATCGCTGAGAGTCATCTTAATAAATAAACCACATCATCGAATCATCCATGCACTAAGGGCCAAGGATATTCATGTAATCATCAATGGTCATGATTATACCGAATAATCTCTGGTCATAATCATACCAACAATTGTCCATCAATGCACTACAGGCCAATGAAGACTTTTACCACATCATTTGGAACATTACGGGTCATGATTATACCGAATGATCCCTGATCATAATAATACCAATTAACAGTCCATCTATGCACGTAAGCCAAAGATAACTTTTATCACAATATAAGTATGCGGATGATGATAATGATATAAGAATTCAATTAAAAGAAAGTAAAGGATATATTTTTAAAGATTTAAAATTTAATTTATCTAGAATTCAATAGTGTCAAATTGCCAACATGATACTGCTTTGTGAAGTAAAATTCAAGAATGATATTATATCAAATGATTTGGACCGAAAAGAAATTTTTGTCATGAATAGTACTCTAGGTGAATAGACTCGGGTGAATAGTACCCCGTGAATAGTACTTTGTGAATAGTACCGTATAAATGAATAATACTCATAGACAATACTCTGGCATGAAAAGCTTAAAATTTAACAAGAATGTGCAGAAAATATCCTTGTGAAACGATACTAGATGAAGCGCAAATTTCAAGGATATTCTACTAATTTCACGGAGTATAGAAGTAATACTTTAACAAAATGAGGGTATAATCAGGAATACGAGACAAAATAATATTACTCAAATACTACAAAGTATAGAAGAAAATATTATTCCTATGAATACTGAACAAAATAAATCCCTTACCTCAGAAGAAGACTGGATACTGGAATAGTGAGGTATCAGACTTCTCTTTTTCTTTCTCTCTATTGCTTCTCTCTATAATTTCTCTTGTGAGTCTTAGTGAATTGGTGAGAATGAAAGAATATTGAGCTCCTATTTATAGGAAAATATAGTTTCGATAATTGCACGTTTTGGGGCTCGAAATATTATAGTATAATACCTTCATCTTTTCCTTCATTTTTAATTTAGTCATGCAAGTATTATCAAACTTTCACCACCTCCCCTAATAATACATCATGTGAATCACTAGTATATTCATGTGAATCAATAGTTCTATACGTGTGAAAAAAATAGTTACAGTATAATACCTTCATCTATACCTCTATTTTTAATTTAGTCATGCAAGTATTATCAATTTTGTACCACCTCCCCTAATAGTACATGCATGTGAATCAATAGTACATACATGTAAACAAATAGTTATAAGCATGTGAATTAATAGCAATTAATTACTTATTTATCTGATTAATTACCCAATTGGTCAATATAACCTCCAGACATCAATTATTATTGAAATAGATGTCGATTTCCACTAACACTAATAATTCCAACACAATGGAAATATCAATTTATCTTTAATCAACACAAAATTATTCATCATAAATATTATAACTCACAATATTTAACAACCAAATCATTCCCAGGAAAGAGGGAACTTTTCGATAAGGATTTCTCCCTATTGGAGCGCAATTAGGTGACCAAACCTCTCCTCGACAGAATTTTCTAGACATCGTCAATATTGCAAATAATTATATGAATAACTTTATCGTCTCAATTATTGATTTAATAATATAAAATATTGATATTGTGATAATAATTGAATCAATAATATGAGAGATATTATCACGCACAATTCATGTAGCAATAATTAAGTATAATGAGTGACTTCTCACGTAAGCATCAATAATCAATACCATCTTACTATGGAACCACAGCAGTATCTTGTACTTTTACCACTAGGTAGTTCAACGGTTTAACGGTAAAACTTTCGTAGTTATTTTTATAAAAGATAATTATATGGTTTTCTAGCTATGCGATGATACTTTCGTTAATGGGGTCCATTAATGATTGTCTTTGTCATTACAAATATTCCCTATTAAAAGCGAATATTCCCCGACCAATCGAATATTTTATAACAACTTGCTTAATTTGCAAAATTTATCAATATAACCCACAACTATAATTATATAACAAATCTACACCATAATATTCAAAAATATATTTCGAGAAAAATTAATATTTATTCATAAAAATTGGAGTCTTACAACATAAGCTCAAAATGTCTACATCAAGGATCTTAGAATATCTTAGAATTAAATGCACCAACGGACATTTAGCAACGGGAAGATTTTCGGCAGATTATAAAAGGCAACATAGATTCAAACTTAAAATGAAGAACTCTAATCAAAAAGCCTAAACTCTGTCAAAGTCTAAAGAACTCACTACGGTTTTTGAACATCCAGTTCAAGTTGCTAAGTACTTGAGAAGAATAGCTAAACACCATCTTAGCACCACATCTCAACAACATTCAAACAACTGTTCGTCGTAGGACTTAGTGACCCAGATTCTTAGACTTTGTGACTCGAAGGAAACTAAGTGGTTCAGGTGTAATAGATCATAGCGATTTTAATCCTTAGTAGATTTCCTATTCGTGGAGTAGAAGAGTGAATTAGGTGTTATTCAATCTCCGAACCACTTAAACTTTGTTGTGTCTTTACTTCTCCAGTTCTTACATTATGTCTGATTATTTATCTTTCTTAGGGTTGCTTACCTAACTAAATTCAGAACTGAGATTTCTTTTTAATCTTTAAGGGGTTTTTTAAATATTATATTTTGTTTTGCTTAATCAATATGATTAATAAATTATTTGGTAATATCTTCTAATCAATCAAAAATTTAAGGATCTATTCAACCCCCTTTCTAGATCTGTAAGTACTTTTGAAAAATAACACGATGTAATCTTAATATGACAATATACGAATACACAAAAAAATAACGAAGGTAAAAACTTAATTTAGTCCTAACCATTAGCCTACAACAATAATATTTATTGAGAGGTGCAAATATATATATATACACATGAATGAGGATTCGAGATGGACTATAAAATTTCAAAGTAAGATTTAGTGTCAATATTTGAATGAGTTAAATTTGAATATATTATAATTCTCAGACAAACGAGTCGCAGCCTGATGTTCGTTTATTTAAAGTATTGAATTTTTTTCACCTCACAAATCTTTATTCGATACAAATTTGTTGATCTTTACTTGCATATCGTGTTGAATTTAATATTTTAGCAATTAAATTTTGCACAAACTTGGGAAGTGGAAGAGTTTTTATGTTTTACGTACTCCCTTCGTACTTTTTTAAATACTCCCTCGGTTTCCTTATTAAGTGTCGTTTTAGGGAAAAAATTGATTCCTAATTAATTGTCTTTTTTAGATTTGTAGGAAAAAATTTCTCTTATTTTCCTAGATTACCCCTAAAATATCTTCTCTTTCCAAGTGCAATACTTCTATTTAATTTTAAAATTTTCTTTTATAATACTTGCGTTCCCAATTTTTTCTTATTTCTCAAAATTCTAAAGTTCTCTAATGGATTGATCTTTATATCATCTCTCTTCATCTATGTTTTCTATAAAAACTCCATGACAAATAAAGAACAACTCCATTACAATGAGAAAAATAAATTTTCTTTTGATCTAAATAAGAAATCAAACCATAAACATTTATGTCTTCCAAAGCAAATTTGGTTGATGATCGCTAACCTCGTCACCTGTTCAACAAACATCCTAAACATGGGCATAAGTATAACCCCGGTCCGAAGGCAAAACCGAATCAGTTCAAACTCAAAACCTCAAAACCTAAAGGTGATTGTTTCGTGTGTGGAAGGCCAGATCATCATGCTGCCCAATGCAAGTTCAAAAAGGGAAACAACCAGTCTGTTCCTCTGAGAGCTAACTTAGCTGAGGCAGACAATACTATTGTGGCGGTTGTAAGACCCCAACTTTTATGAATAAAGAATAATTTTCTTGAAATATATTTTTGAATATTATGGTGTGGATTTGATATAATGTTATAGTTGTGGGTAATATTTATAATTTTTGCAAAGTAAGCAATTGGTTATATAATATTCGATTGGTCGGGGAATATTCATTTTAACAGGAATATTCGATGACTACGGACACAATCATTAGTGGACCCCACAATGTAAGTATCATCGTAGTTAGAAAAGCGACATAATTATCTTTTATATAAAATAACGGCGGAAGTTTTACTGTTAAACTGTTGAACTACCCGGTAGTAAAAGAAATGCGATGTCTGGCGTGATTTCATAGTAGCACACCGGTATTGATTATTGATGCTTACGTGAGAAGTCACTCGAGCTTATACTCAATTATTGCTACGATAATCACGCATCATATCTCTCATATTATTGATTCGATTATTGTCGCAGTATCATCTGCATTATATGATATATTATTAAATCAATAATTGAGACGAAAAAGTTATTCAGATTATTAGATTGTAATATTTACAATTTCTAGAAGTTCTGTCATGGAGAGGTTTGGTCACCTAATTGCGCGCCAATGAGGAGAAATCCTTATCGGAAAGCCCCCTCTTTCCTAGGAACGACCTGTTTGTTAAATATTATGAGTTATAATATTAATGATGAATAAGTTCGTGTTGATTAAATATGAAATTGATAGTTCCATTGTGTTGGAATTATTAGTGTTAGTGGAAATTGACATTTATTTCGATATTAATTGATGTCTGAAAGTTATACTGACCAACCGGGTAATTAACCGGATAAATGAGAAATTAATTGCTATTAATTCACATGATTATAACTATTTGTTCACATGTGTGTACTATTGATTCACATTCTTGTACTATTAGGGGAGTTGGTGCAAGATTGATAATACTTGCATGACTAAGTTAAAAATGGAGGTATAGATGGAGATACTATATCTTTTGTAATTCAGATTTTCACATGATTATAACTATTGATTCACATGATTGAACTATTGATTCACATTATTTACTATTAGGGGAGGTGGTGCAAGTTTGATAATACTTGCAGGACTAAATAAAAATGAAAGAAAAGTTGAAGGTATCAGATTGTAATATTTCGAGCCCCAAAACGTGCAATTATTGAAACTATATTTTTCTATAAATAGAAGTTCATTCTTCCTTCATTTCTCACCAATTTACTAAAGCTATAAAGCAATTATTATAGAGAGAAATTATAGAGAGAAAGAAGAAGAGAAGTCTACTACCTCTCTACTCCAAAGATATCCAGGTTTCTTTTCTAAGGTAAGGGGTATTATTTCTTTGAGAGAGCTTACATTATTCCATTCTTTAATATTATGATGGAATAACTGCATCACATCTAAATACCGCATACATGGTGAAATTCTTCTTTATTCCATTCTTTATTATTATGTTGGAATAACCTCTCTGTCACAAGTACCGCATACATGGTGAAATTCTTTTGTTATTCCATTCTTTATTATTACATTGGAATATCACATGCATGTGATTACGCAAGACACTGGTTCCATTTTTTATTATTCGTTAGAATAACTTCGTCTATGCGTCTATCGCATGCATGGTGAATTCTTTGTTATTCCATTCTCTATTATTACATTAGAATATCTCTTATGCAATGCGGATTACGCTAGAACTGGTTTCATTCTTTATTATTATTGGAATAATTTTTTTCTTGTCTATCGCATGCATGGTGAATTCTTCGTTGTTCCATTCTTTTTATTATTACGTTGGAATATCACATGCGTGCGGATTACATACATGACTTCGGTTCCATTCTTTATTATTCTGTTGGAATAACCTGTCTATGTGGATTATCACATGCATGGTGAATGATCTTTCGTATTCATTCCTTATTAAATTGTTGAAATGATCGGTCTACGTGGATTACCGCATAGTGGGTGAAAATCCATTTGCAGTTTTATATATTCTATGATACTCATTTGGTTAAAGTTTTATCTTCTATACTCCATGAAATTAGTAGAATATCCTGGATATTTGTGCTTCATCCGGTATCTTTTCATGGAAATATTCTTCTGAGCATTCTTGAATTTTACTCCACAAAGCAGTATCATGTTGACAATTTGGACGTAATTGATTTCAAGATAAATTAACTTATAAATCTTTAAAATTTATTCTTGAACTTGTTTTATTGAATTATTATGTCATTGTCATTATCCTCTTGCTTATATTGTGATGAAAGTCATCTTTGGCTTACGTGTATAGATGGACTTGGTATGATTATGACCAGAGATTATTCAGTATAATCATGACCTGTAGTGTTATAAATGATGTGGTAAAAGTCCTCAGTAGCATGTAGTGCATTGATGGACAGTTTTTGGTATGATTATGACCAAGAATTGTTCGGTATAGTCATAACCATTGATGATTTAATCAATATCATTGGCCCGTAGTGCAGGGATGACTTGATGATGTGGTTTATTTATTAAGCTGAGTCTCAGCGATAAAAATTGATGAAAATATTTTAAATCATAGAAGATAGTAGATAACATGCTCTACTTGACTCTTCTAATGGATTGCTTATTCCACTGCAGTTAAACTTGATTTCTATTGTATTTTATCAGTTTAACATTATTAAAGATGATAATTTATTCTGCATTATCTTAGTCATAATATTTCTTACTGGGCTAGTTGAGCTCACCCTTTCTTTCATTGTTCTCATCTGGAAATGAGAACGTGGCGGGACTAATCGGGAAGCGGAGTGATTGGCCTAGATGATAGCATTAGTAGTCCTCACTATTTTGTTAAATAGTGTGACAATAAATGTAATGAGGACACCATTGAGTGTGGATATTGTCTAAATGACAATATTCTTATTAAAACTCTTAGATTATGTTTTGTCGTATTTTACACGGCTGTTGTATAATTAAGTTGTATTTGAATTTTGTACCATGTATTTGGCGACTCAAGATGGGTGATGTATACCTATTTTGGGGGCGTCACAGCGGTTGTCTCCGAGGTGAACATGGTGACTGATAAAGAGGCATGGGTAGTGGATTTTGGTGCTACCAAACACATTTGTTCGAATCGTGGTGCATTCATCTCTTACATTCCCCTTGAGGAAAAAGATGAACATGTGTACATGGGCAATTCGAGGCCTGCACCAGTGTTGGGTAAAGGGAAAGTAAATTTAAAATTAACTTCTGGGAAGATCCTTTCTCTTACCGATGTTCTTCATATTCCAGAGATTCGTTACAATCTCGTATCTGTTGGGATACTTGGGAAAGTTGTGGTTAAGGTTATGTTTGAGTCTGATAAGGTAGTGTTAACTAAAAATGGGGTGTTTGTGGGAAAAAGGGTATCTTAAGGCTGGATTATTTCATTTGAATGTACTTGAAATCATGAATAATAATGCTAGTACTTCTTTTGCTTACTTGGTTGAGTGTGATGATATTTGGCATGCTAGATTAGGCCATGTGAATTACTCTTATATAAAATTAATGAAAAATTTGGGAATTTTAAAAGATGTTAAAATTTCAAATACCAATAAATGTCAAGTATGTGTGGAAGCCAAAACTACTAAAAAGACATGTAAATCAGTACTAGTTAGAGAATCTGAACCTCTTAGTTTAATTCATTCAGACTTAGGTGATATGTCTAGAAATACTTCTAGGGGTGGGAAAAATTATTATGTAGCCGACCCTAAAAAAATCTTGCTAAGGTAATGCTACCCGACTAAAAAAAAAAAATTGGTTATAAAACTGTTGATTATTTGTTTATTGGTTATGCTGAACATAGTGCTGCTTATAGATTCCTTATTTTGAAAAGTGATTTATTAGATCATAATACAATCATTCAGTCAAAAAATGTTGATTTCTTTGAAAATATTTTTCCTTTGAAATCTAAAGTGGATCGACCAGTAGCAGAGCTTCCTACGAGCTCTTATATAGTTCTAATTGAGGAATCTAAAATTGAACCAAGGAGGAGTAAGTGTACTAGAAAACCCACTAATCTGGGAGATGACTTTTTTATGTTTTTGTTAGACAATGACCCTTTAACCTTTAAAGATGCAGTTTCTTCTCCCGATGCTCCTTTTTGGAGAGAAGCCATAAATAGTGAGATTGAGTCTATTATGACTAATCACACTTGGGAATTAGTGGAACTTCCTCCTGGTTCTAAAATTATTGGTTGTAAATGGATTTTTAAAAGGAAATTAAAACCTGACGGATCAATTGATAAATTTAAGGCTAGGCTTGTTGCTAAAGGTTATAAACAAAAGTAAGACCTTGATTTTTTTGAGACTTATTCACCTGTTGCAAGAACATCATCCATTAGAGTTTTAATTGCTCTAGCCGCTATTAAAAATTTAATAATTCATCAAATGGATGTTAAAACTGCGTTTCTTAATGGAGATTTAGAAGAGGAGATTTATATGGACCAACCTGAGGGATTTATTTCCTTAGGCAATGAGTATAAAGTTTGTAAATCAATTAAATCTTTATATGGTCTTAAACAAGCTCCTAAACAATGGAATGATAAATTTGATAGTGTGATGACTTCTAATGGTTATATAATAAATGATGGAGATAGATGTATATATACCAAATTTAATAATGAGAATTGTGGTGTTATTGTATGCCTTTATGTGGATGACTTGCTTACTTTTGGAACCAATATTGATGTTATATACGAGACTAAAAATATGTTATCCACTAAATTTGATATGGAAGACTTGGGAGAAGCAAATTTTATTCTTAGAATTAATTTGAGAAAAGTTTGTAATGGGTATGTGATTTCTCAAGATCATTATGTGGAGAAAATGCTTAAGAGATTTGGACATCTTAATGTTAATCCTGTTAGTACTCCGTATGATTCTTGTTTACATTTAAAAAAATATAAGGGACCTAGTGTATCTTAATCTGAGTATGCTCAAATCATAGGTTTCTTAATGTATCTGACTAATTGCATAAGACCTGATATATCTTATGTAGTTAATAGACTCAGTAGATACACTCGTAATCCTAATAAGGATCATTTGACTGCTTTATGTAGAATACTCAAGTATTTGCGAGGTACTATTGGATTCGGCTTGTATTACTGCGGTAATCCTGCAGTTCTTGAGGGCTATAGTGATACCAACTGGATCTCTGATTTAGATGAAATCAAATCCACGAGTGGCTACATATTTACCTTAGGAGGAGGAGCAGTTTCTTGGAAGTCTTCTATACAGACTTGTATAGCTCACTCTACTATGGAGTCTGAGTTTATTGCCTTAGAGAAGACAGGTTCTGAAACAGAGTGGCTCAGAAATCTTTTGGAAAATATTCCTTTGTGGATGAGACCAGTTCCATCTGTGTCTTTACATTGTGATTTCCAAGCTGCTATAGGCAGAGCTAAGAATAAGAGCTATAATGGCAAGAGTAGGCATATACGCCTAAGACATAATATTGTGAGATAACTGTTATGTGATGGGATTATATCCCTTAATTTTGTTAGGTCAGAGTTAAATCTTGCGGATCCTTTGACAAAGCCACTAAGCAAGAGGTTAGTGAGCAATACATCGATGGGGATGGGACTACTGTCTATTACAAAAATCAACAATGATGGTAACCCAACTTCTATGAATGGTAATCCCAGGAAGTAGGTTCATATGGGTAACAACAAGTCATTGGTTGATTGGTTAAGACATTATCCATCTTATACATATTTGAATTCATCCCTATGGTGTAGGATAGTGTAATTCTACAGTGTTAAAGGTTGAGTTATATACTCTTAATGTTTTCCATAGTCCTGTTGGGTGATGTGTTTAACTGTAGAACACATTTGATGGAAACACCTATATGAGTATAGAGGTGGGGCCGCCTCTTATGAAAACAAGACAGATTTTCTAGAGCGCTCATGAATTCCGGTATATATGCAAGGCTAAAATGTGCCAAATCGCGTAGAACAACTTCTAATTAGAGTTTGTAGTGTGAGTAATATGATTACTGTTTCATAATAAGGAAGAAGGTTCATAGAAATTTTTATTTCACCAAATTCCTGTGAATCAAGTCATATTCACTCTATACATTGGTTCATAGTCCAAAAGACACCAATGTTAATGCACTGTATTCTTATATTTCTTACTCAATTTATTTTATTTTTACTTTGTAATATGTGGGAGATTGTTGTATTTTATAATATATTACAAAGTACGATAAAGATATATATATATATATATATATATATTCATAAATTTTGATGATGTACCATTAAAAGAATTAAATGAGTTATAATATATTGATGGAGATTTGTAACTGTTGGAGGATATAAATTTTATGGTTGTTGGAAATTTATTTTTGACCGTTGTTTTCAATTTTATGACTGTTGGAAAAATATTTTCGTTGCTTGTAAAATGTAATATTTTACCGTTGTAGAAGGATTATTACCGTTGCCATCTTTTGCTATATAAAGGAAAAAGGCATCATATAGAGATATCATAATCAGCAGACTTTTTGCCTTTTCTCATATATATATATATATAATAATAATTTTTATATCTATATTTTATTGTTTATACACGATTTATTTTGAGTTTGAGTAAGAAAAAATTAGAAGTTGTTCCTGGGTCATTCAACTATTTCAAGTGCTGATTAGTTGGGTGAAGAGCCGTTGAATCCTGGAGTGGGAATTCGTCAGTGACCTTAGCACCGAAAAAAGTTCTCCGAGGGACGAAATTTCTACTTAAGGACCGTGCGCTGCACGCCTCTACTCAAAATTATTCGCTCTAAATCGATAAGTTTATTTCTGTCCTTCTTTTATTTGATAGTTGAATCTTATATTTGTTCATATTTTTCCAACATCGAGTTATATGCCTACAATTAAATCAAGAAAAATCATATGCCATATAGTGGTAAATGTACATAGTTAAATCATTGCAATTCCTTGTTATCCATGCTGTGAGACCCCAAATTTTATGAATAAAGATTTAAATTTCTCGATTTTTTTTTTTTAATATTATGGTGTGGATTTGATATAATGTTATGGTTGTGGGTAATATTTATAAATTTTGCAAAGTAAGTAAGTTGTTATATAATATTCGATTGGTCGGAGAATATTCGTTTTAATAGGGAATATTTGTACGACGGCACAATCATTGGTGGACCCCACAACGGATGTATTGTCGTAGTAAGAAAATGACAGAATTATCTTTTTATAATAAGCGGCGAAAGTGTTACCGTTAAAGCTGTTGAACTACCCGGTAGTAAAAAGTCTGATCTTCTGGCATTGGTTGCATAGTAAGACACACGGTATTGATTATTGATGCTTACGTAAGAAGTCACTCGGTTATACTCAATTATTTCTACGATGAATTGTTGCATCATATCTCTCATATTATTGATTCAATTATTGTCATAGTATCATCTGCATAATATGTTATATTATTAAATCAATAATTGAGACGGCAAAGTTATTCATATTATTATTTGCAATATTGACAATGTCTAGAAGTTCTGTCAAGGAGAGGTTTGGTCAT
Organism: Panax ginseng; assembly: GCA_020205605.1. Lineage (NCBI taxonomy): Eukaryota > Viridiplantae > Streptophyta > Magnoliopsida > Apiales > Araliaceae > Panax > Panax ginseng. The sequence continues at coordinate 14,344,526 of CM035133.1, read as the reverse complement.
TTAATTGCGCGCCAATAAGGAGAAATCCTTATCGAAAAGCCCCCTCTTTCTTGGGAACGACCTGGTTATTAAATATGGTGAATTATAATATTAATGATGAATAAGTTCGTGTTGATTAAAGATGAAATTGATAGTTTCATTGTGTTGGAATTATTAATGTTAGTGAAAATCGACATTTATTTCGATAATAATTGATGTCTGGAGGTTATATTGACCAATCGGGTAATTAACCGGATAAATGAGCAATTAATTGCTATTGATTCACATGATTATAACTATTTGTTCACATATGCGTACTATTGATTCACATTCATTTACTATTAGGGGAGTTGGTGCAAGATTGATAATACTTGCATGACTAAGTTAAAAATAAAGGTATAGATGGAGGTACTATACTGTAATTCATATTTTTACATGTCTAGAACTATTGATTCACATGATTTACTATTGATTCACATGATTTACTATTAGGGGAGATGGTGCAAGTTTGATAATACTTACAGGACTAAATTAAAAATGAAGAAAAAGAGGAAGGTATTATTCTGTAATATTTTGAGCCCTAAAACGTGCAATTATCGAAACTATATTTTCCTATAAATAGAAGCTCATTCTTCCTTCATTTCTCACTAATTCACTAAAGCTATAGAGCAATTATTATAGAGAGAAATTATAGAGAGAAAGAAGAAGAGAAGTCTACTACCTCACTATTCCAGTATCCAGTCTTTTTCTAAGGTAAAGGGTATTATTCTTTCTTATTCATTAAGAGAGCTATTTTTCTTTCAATACTCATAAGGGTTGTTATTCCATTCTTTATTAATATATTGGAATAACTTTAACATCAAGCAATCGCATACATGGTGAAATTCTTCATTATTTCATTCTTTATTATTCTATTGGAATAACTTTAAATCATATGCGGTATTATTATCGCATGCACAGTGAATTCTGTTGTTATTCCATTCTTTATTATTCGTTGGAATATCCTGCTTGTGCGGATTACGCATGACATGGTTCCATTCTTTATTATTACATTTGGAATATCCTTTGCATGCGGATTCTGGTTGATTTTGGTTCCATTCTTTATTATTACATTGGGAATAACTTTTATGCATGCGGTTTATCGCATGTATGGTGAATTCTTACATTATTCCATTCTTTATTATTACATGTTGGAATAACCTATCTATGTGGATTACCACATGCATGGTGAATGATCCTTTGTATTCATCCTTTATTAAATTATGGAAATGATCTGTCTACGTGGATTACCGCATGGCGGGTGAAAATCCATTTGCAGTTTCGTATATTCTATTATACTCATCTGGGATATCATTTCTTTTGTACTAATCATGAAATATCGTTTTCTTTGGTATTTTTTTGTTACGAGTTACTATTCACTCTAGTATTATTATTCACTCCGGTTACTATTCACTGGGTATTATTCACTTTCGGGTATTTAGAGTACTTTTATTCATGAGTTACTATTCATGATTACTATTATTCTATTCACCCGATTACTATTCACTCTAGTATCATTCACTCAGGTATTTTAGTTATTTTTCATGTCGGGGTACTATTCACGGTGTACTATTCCCGAAGTACTATTCATGGGGTATTATTTACCCGAAGAATATATTTCTTTTCTGTCCAAATTATTTTTAATACATGGATATTATTCTTGAATTTTACTCTACAAAGCAGTATCATGTTGACAATTTGGATATTTTTAAACTCTGGATAAATTTAAAGTCTTTAATATTTATCCTTGATTTCGTTGGATTTGATTTTGTTTGATTATTGCTTATATCATTGTCATTATCCTCGTGCTTATATTGTGATGAAAGTCATTTTTGGCTTACATTCATAGATGGACTTGGTATGATTATGACCAAGGATTATTCGGTATAATCATGACCGTAATGTAATGAATGATGTGATAAAAGTCCTCATTGGCCTGTAGTTCATTGATGGACAGTTGTTGGTATGATTATAACCAGGGATTATTCGGTATAATCATGACCATTGATGATTACATGAATATCCTTGGTAGTAGTGCGAGGATGATTCAATTTTATTTATAAAATTTGAGTCTCGTGATAAAGTTGATGAAAAACTTTTAATTCATAGAAGATGGTAGATTTTTATTCTATACTTGACTCTTCTAATGGATTGTTTATTCCATTTGCATTTGTTGATCTAAAACTTGTTGTCTCATTGTATTCTATCGGTTGTTATCTTTTGTTGAAGGCTAAGGATAATTTATTCTACATTATCTTAGTCATAATATTTCTTCTTTGGGCTAGTTGAGCTCACCCTTTCTTTCATTGTTCTCTTGAGGAAATGAGAATATATATTTGGGGACGAGTCGGGGAATGGAGTGATGGTCGAGGATAAATTGCTTTAGTAGTCCTCACTATTATTCTACGGAATAATGTGATAATAATTATAATGAGGACACCATTGAGTGTGAATATTGTCTAGATGACAATATTCTTGTTTAAACTCTCGGCTATATGTTTTATCGTATTTTTACGATTGTTGTATAATTAAGTTGTATTTGAATTTATGTACCATGTATCTGGCGACTCAAGATGGGTGATGTATACCTATTTTGGGGGTGTCACGGTTGGTATCAAAGCTTAGGGATATGATCCACTGGTGAGATGTGAGACAAGAACTAGGAGGGAGAGGCGGGAATTCCTTCGCTAGTATGACCTACCTAAGTTTATTTGGTATTTAATTGGTCGGTCGAGTATAGGGATAATATGTGATATGTTAATTAACCCTTGTTTTGTGGCGGTGTTTGAAAATGGCATCTGAAAATGTGAGAGATCGTGCAATGAAGCACATGAGACCGTTGAGTCACCAACGATCAATACCCATGATAATGTGCAACAGGAAGACAATAATCCTCAGGAAAATAACAACACCGATCAAATGATGAACGATGGGATGTTCAGAGGCTTTATTCAATTCATGCAACATCAGGTAAGAGAGACTCATGTTCAAAATATAGGTGGAAATAATGGCAACCCACGGTCGGTCATCGCTAAGCAGTTCAAGGAGCTGGGACCACCGGAGTTTTTGGAAAAGCCAGAACCACTTAAGGCGGAGACGTGGTTAAAGAAAATCACCAAGATATTTGATGTCTTGGGATGCTCCGAGGAGCAAAAGGTTCCCTTTGCCACCTTTATGTTGTGTGAAGAGGCATATTACTGGTGGGAATCTGTAAAGCGTACCCATCCTGATACATTCAAGATGTCTTGGGAGAAGTTCCAAGAGCTGTTCAACGACAAGTACTTTCCCGAAAGTATTCGCCACATGAAGTAGGTGGAGTTTATCAAGTTGGAGCAAAACAATATATGACCGTGTCGCAATACAAGGCTAAATTTGCGGAGTTGTCCCAATTTGCATCCCATTTGGTTGATAATGAGGCGCGAATGACGCGAATGTTTCTAAGAGGTTTGAAACCCGAAATATGTCAATACCTCATTTCTCACAACCTTTATTTATATTCTGATGTTGTGAATAGGTCTCAGTTATTGGAGCGCGATAATGAGTCAGCACAACTAAAAAGTAACAAGCAACAACACGATAATAATCGTACCGGTGGCAACGGCCATCGGAACAATGATAACCATCGTGGGGAAATTATCATGCCAAGAATGGTAACCACTTTGGTGGTAATCATTGCCAAGATAATAGGAGTGGAAATTCAAGAAGAAGAAGAAAATGATGTTCAACAACGATGGAACGTTTTCAAGGAAGGAGAGCGACCACCAATTGTATGCTTCAAATGCGGAGGGAGGATATATCGGTCAAAGCTGCGTGATGCGGTCAAAGCATGTTACAAATTATGGAAAAAAAAGGTCACCTAGCCGATTTTGTCGTGCACCAAAGTTAAGTCCAATTTGGGACGGTGGAACCAAAAGCGGATCTGGACAAAAACAAAAGTCGGTGGTTTTAGGAAGAAGCGTTTTTCGTGACTTCTCAAAAAGCGAGTAACTTGAACGAAGTTAGCACGGGTTAGTTAATTATAAATTCTTGCGAAATCTATACCTTATTAGATACCGGTTCTACCAATTCTTTTATCTCTCTTGCTTGCGCTCAACGTTTAAATTTATCTCGGGAGAAATTATTTTTTTAACTTATCGGTTGAAACTTCGTTAGGAGAAACCTTCGTTACCTCCGCTGTTTATAAATCTTATTGATTCAAATCGACACTTTCACGTTACCTGTCGATCTTATCTCTTTGAAAATACTTGCCTTTGATGTGATTTTAGGAATCGATTGGTTAACTACTCATCATGCTTTTCGTAAGGTTGTTAGCTTTTATATTCCTAACCAACCTGTTATGCGAATTCAAGCAACCAAACCACTAAAGTCAATTACTGTCATATTAAACCATAAGTAAAGAGCCCCGATCCTTTCGTTGTTGACTTCTTGTGTGGAATGCTGCAAAGCGGACTTTTCAGTAGGCGACGTTATGAATGACGATGGCAAGTTGATAGGTATCAATGTGACGTACTATCCAAGTCTTGGATGAGAGTCACAGTTTTTTTTTCTATCGTTAATAAATTTTCTGACGTATTCTTGAAGACTTCTTAGCCTAACCCTAGAGCGTGAAATCGAATTTTGTATTGACCCCAGTACAAAACCCATTTCTAAAACCCTTAAATATTTCTTCACCTAGAATGAACGTATTATGCGCCAAGAGCGTTGGCTCGAAATTTATTGAAGATTACAACCATACCATTCAATATCATCGTGGAAGAGCGAACGTGGTAGCTGACGCGTTGAGTAGAAGATCGTATGCGTTTACGAGTGCGATGTTGTTAAAACAAAAACCCATTTCGTATAACTTATAAATTATGAAGATATAGTTAAAGACTCTAAGGACCCACGTGGTGATATTAAATATACGAGTAGAATCGACTTTAATCGATAAAGTTAAAGCCATGCAAGCTACATACTCAGAGCTGATGAATGTGAAGAAGAAGGTTCAAGAGGGCGTTATTCTAGAAGCAAGAATCGATGAAGAGAGGAAATCTCAACCCTCAATTTTATTGGCCCATTTGAAATCCTCGATCGAGTAGGAACTATGGCCTATAGACTCGTTTTACCACCAAGTATGTCGCGTGTTCATAACGTTTTTCACGTATCGATGTTACGTAAATATGTGGATGACCCGAACCACGTTATTAAATTAGAACTAGACGAGATAGCAGAAGATTTAACGTATGAGGAGATACATGTTAAAATTTTGGATAAGAAAGATCATATTCGACACTCAAATGTTATACCTCAAGAGTTGGAATATGAAATGAAGTCAAGGTATCCTCACCTCTTCAGCATACCAGGTACTTACATAAATTTTGAGGGCAAAATTTCATAAGGAGGGGAGATTGTGAGACCCCAAATTTTATGAATAAAGATTTAAATTTCTCGAAATATTTTTTTTTAATATTATGGTGTGGATTTGATATAATGTTAAAGTTGTGGGTAATATTTATAAATTTTGCAAAGTAAGCAAGTTGTTATATAATATTCGATTGGTGGGGAATATTCTTTTTTAACGGGGAATATTAAATGCGAAGGCACAATCATTGATGGACCCCTGACGGATGTATTATCGTAGTTAAGAAAAAGCGAATTATTATTTTTTTATAATGGCGAAAGTGTTACTGAATTAAAAGCTGTTGAACTACCCGGTAGTAAAAAATACGATAATCTGGCGTGGTTGCATAGTAGCACTGCGGTATTGATTATTGATGCTTACGTAAGAAGTCACTCGGTTATACTCAATTATTGCTACGATAATTTTTTGCATCATATCTCTCATATTATTGATTCAATTATTGTCACGATTATCATACGCATAATATGTTATATTATTAAATCAATAATTGAGATGGCAAAGTTATTCATATTATTATTTACAATATTGACAATGTCTAGAAGTTACATCGAGGAGAGGTTTGGTCACCTAATTGCGCATGATAAGGAGAAATCCTTATCGGAAAGCCCCCTCTCGAAGGAGCGACACGGTTGTTAAATATTGGTGAATTATAATATTAATGATGAATAAGTTCGTGTTGATTAAAGATGAAATTGATAGTTCCAGTGTGTTGGAATTATTAATGTTAGTAAAAATCGACATTTATTTCGATAATAATTGATGTCTGGAGGTTATATTGACCAATCGGGTAATTAACTGGATAAATGAGCAATTAATTGCTATTGATTCACATGATTATAACTATTTGTTCATATGTGTGTACTATTGATTCACATTCATTTACTATTAGGGGAGTTGGTGCAAGATTGATAATACTTGCATGACTAAGTTAAAAATAGAGGTATAGATGGAGGTACTATAATATTATTATAATTAGAACTATTTTCACATGATTAGAACTATTGATTCACATGATTTACTATTAGGGGAGATGGTGCAAGTTTGATAATACTTGCGAGGACTAAATTAAAAATGAAGGAAAAAGGAAGGTATTATCTTTGTAATATTTGAGCACCAAAGCGTGCAATTATCGAAACTATATTTTCCTATAAATAGAAGCTCATTCTTCCTTCATTTCTCACCAATTCACTAAAGCTATAGAGCAATTATTATAGAGAGAAATTATAGAGAGAAAGAAGAAGAAAGTCTACTAACTCCTTTATTCCGATTATCCGGTCTTCTTCTAAGGTAAAAGGGGTATTATTCTTTTCGTATTCATGAAGAGGTTATTTTCTTTCAATACTCGTAAGGGTTGTTATTCCATTCTTTATTATTATGTTGGAAAAACTTTATCTATCTTGGCAAGTACCGCATACATGGTAAAATTCTTACATTATTCCATTCTTTATTATTACATTGGAATAAACATGTCATGATCTATCGCATGCACGGTGAATTCTGTTGTTATTCCATTCTTTATTATTACGTTAGAATATATCCGTTCATGCATGCGGATGAATGACACGGTTCCATTCTTTATTATTACATTGGAATATCGTCATGCATGCGGATTATATTATGACTGGTTCCATTCTTTATTATTACATTGGGAATAACACATGCATGCGATCTATCGCATGCATGGTGAATTCTTACGTTATTCCATTCTTTATTATTACATTGGAATAACACTGCTCTATGTGGATTACCGTATGCATGGTGAATGATCCTTTGTATTCATTCTTTATTAAATTATGGAAATGATGCATCTCGTAGATTCTGCATGGCGGGTGAAAATCCATTTGCGATTTAGTAGTATATTCTATTATACTCATACGGGATATCATTTCTTTTGTACTCGTCATGAAATATCATTTTCTTTGGTATTTTTTCTATTACGAGTTACTATTCACTGAGTTCTTATTCACCCAATTACTATTCACTCTAGTATTATTCACTTTCGGGTATTCGGGGCACTTTTTGATTGGAGTACTATTCATGAGTTACTATTCATGAGTTCTTATTCACCCGATTACTATTTACTCTAGTATCATTCACTTTCGGGTATTTGGGGTACTTTTCATGTGTGGGGTACTATTCACGGGTATTATTCAAGTACTATTCACGAGGGTACTATTTATCCAAAAAAATATATTTCTTTTACATCCAAATTATTTTTGGTACATAGATATTATTCTTGAATTTTACTCTACAAAAGCGATTATCAAGTTGACAATTTAGATATTTTAAACTCGGATAAATTTAAAGTCTTTAATATTTATCCTTGATTTCGTTGGATTTGATTTTGTTTGATTATTGCTTATATCATTGTCATCATCCTCATGCTTATATTGTTATAAAAGTCATCTTTGGCTTACGTGCATAGATGGACTTGGTATGATTATGACCAGGGATTATTCGATATAATCATGACCGTAATGTAACGAATGATGTGGTAAAAGTCCTCATTGGCCTTTAGTTCATTGATGGACAGTTGTTGGTATGATTATGACCAAGGATTATTTGGTATAATTATGACCATTGATGATTACATGAATATCCTTGGCCGTGGTGCAAGGATGATTCGATTTTATGTATTAAGTCGAGTCTCAACGATAAAGTTGATGAAAAACTTTTTAAATCATAGAAGATGGTAGATTTTATTCTATACTTGACTCTTCTAATGGATTGCTTATTCCGCTGCAGTTGTTGATCTAAAACTTGTTGTCTATTATATTCTATCAGTTTTTATACTGTTGAAGGGTAAGGATAATTTATTCTACATTATCTTAGTCATAATTTTTCTTACTGGGCTATTGAGCTCACCCTTTCTTTCATTGTTCTCTTCAGAAAATGAGAATATATCTGGGACGAGTGGGGGAATGGAGTGATGGTCCAGGATAAATGGCTTTAGTAGTCCTCACTATTCTACGGAATAATGTGATAATAATTGTAATGAGGACACCATTGGATGTGAATATTGTCTAGATGACAATATTATTGTTTAAACTCTCAATTTATGTTTTGTCGTATTTTACATGACTGCTGTATAATTAAGTTGTATTTGAATTTATGTACCATGTATTTGGCGACTCAAGATGGGTGATGTATACCTGTTTTGGGGGCATCACACATGCCTTGACTGAATATTTTACCCTCACTCAGGAATTTTGTGCTTGTCATATGCAGTATCTTTTTGGTTCCTTCAATCATGATTTCTCGTGTGTACAGGAGTAGGTATTGACAGTAACCATCCCATGACCTCAGATACCCATGCCTTTGAATCATCTTATTATCCTTATAGTGATATAAAAATGTGTTTTCAAAAGGTTTAACGGTATTTTATGAGCCTTTTCAACTAATCATTCAAGAAACTTACTAGGAATATATATTCATGCATGTGGGTGGCTCTCAAAGGTATAGTTATAATCCTTTTAATTTTAGAATTATAATCATTTTGATTTTTGTAATTGATGTATATAATGTGAATTATATTTTTGAAATTAACTTTTATATTATAAATTTTTACACTAAATAAAAATGAACTTTTAAAAAAGTGAAGTAACTTTAAAATTATTTTTAACACAATGAATTTATATATAAAAAGTGATGCATTCATATTAACATACTTTTTCTCCAAAATAAGAACAAATGTTTCAAACAAAATTTAAGCTTTGGATCACACTTGAATACTTGGCCGATCAATCACATCTTGTATATGCTTTGGATCACACTTCATTTGATGAGGAAGTCGACCTTCTCTTTCCAAAATGACTTTCTTAATATGAGGAATTTTATATCTATTAGAACCTTGTGATTTCATAACCTCAATTATGAATAGTTGTAACGTCAGAAATATATTATTCAACTTTATAGTCAAAAATATGTCAAATGCTTTCTCAACGGCACTGACAAGCTCATCTATGATTTTTGGATATTTTCTTCGCTGCAATGACTGAATGGCACTAAAAAAACCAAGGTCTAAGCTACATTTAAATCTGGAGAGTTTGTTGGTTGACACATTAAACGAACTAGTTGATAACCCGTGCTAGGCCTGACAAAATATGGTTATGGTTCCATTTAAGAACTAAAATCATATTAACCATTTTTAATATGGGTTGTGTGGGTTGGAACTATATGGTTATGGTTCAAAACCATATCAACCATATTAACCATTTTAAGATATTTTGACTTTTAAACAAAACTTTTGAAAAATAAAATTGTGACCATCACAATTAAATTAATTAAGTAATAATATGATATAAAAATTATTAATATACATAATAAAATGCTAAAAAACTATACTAATAAAATTTTAAATTGAAATTATTAATACCCTTCCATATTTAAATAATTTTTCAAAATTATTATTAACCTGCTAATTGAAAGGTTGGAATCCAAAATACACCATAGTTGTGACGCCCCTAAAACAGGTATATATCACTCATCTTGAGTCACCAAATACATGGTACAAAATTCAAATACAACTTAATTATACAGCAGTCGTGTAAGATACGACAAAACATAATATAAGAGTTTTAATAAGAATATTGTCATCTAGACAATATCCACACTCAATGGATTCCTCATTACAATTATTATTACACTATTTCACAGAATAGTGAGGACTACTAAAGCCACTTATCCTGGACCATCACTCCATTTCCTAACTCGTCCCAACTATATTCTCATTTCCTGAAGAGAACAATGAAAGAAAGGGTGAGCTCAACTAGCCTAGTAAGAAATATTATGACTAAGATAATGCGGAATAAATTATCCTTAGCCTTCAACAGTATAACAACTGATAGAATACAATAGACAACAAGTTTTAGATCAACAACTGTAGCGGAATAAGCAATCTATTAGAAGAGTCAAGTAGAGCATAAAATCTACTATCTTCTATGATTTAAAAAGTTTTTCATCAACTTTATTGCTGAGACTCAACTTAATAAATAAAATCGAATCATCCCTGCATCACGGCCAATGATATTCATGTAATCATCAATGGTCATGATTATACCGAATAATCCCTAGTCATAATCATACCAACAACTGTCCATCAATGAACTACAGGCCAATGAGGACTTTCACCACATCATTCGTCACATTACGGTCATGATTATACCGAATAATATCTGGTCATAATCATACCAAGTCCATCTATGCACGTAAGCCAAAGATGACTTTCATCACAATATAAGCATGAGGATGATGACAATGACATAATAATTCAATAAAACAAGTTCAAGGATAAATTTTAAAGATTTATAATTTAATTTATCCAGAAATCATTAACGTCCAAATTGTCAACATGATATTGCTTTGTGGAGTAAAATTCAAAAATGCTCAGAAGAATATTTCCATGAAAAAATACTGGATGAAGCGCAAATATCAAGGATATTCCACTAATTTCATGGATTATAAAAGCCAAAGCTTTAACCAACTGAGTATAAGAGAATATATGAAACTGCAAATGGATTTTCGCCCGCCATTTGGTAATCTACATAGACAGATCATTTTCACAATTTATTAAGGGATGAATACGAAGGATCATTCACCATGCATGCGGTAATCCACATAAACAGGTTATTCCAACAGAATAATAAAGAATGGAATAATGTAAGAATTCACCACGCATGCAGTAGTCCGCGCGTGAGCAAAGTTATTCCAACAAAATAATAAAGCATGGAATAACAACAGAATTCACCAGGCATGCGATAGACTACACAGACAGTTTATTCCAACAGAATAATAAAGAATGGAACCAGGTCATGCGTAATCCGCTTTGCATGGGATATTCCAACAGAATAATAAAGAATGGAACCAGTCATGCAGAATCGCTTGCATGCACAAGATATTCCAACAGAATAATAAAGAATGGAATAACAACAGAATTCACTGCACGCGATAGATCGCAGATGCATAAAAGTTATTCCAATGTAATAATAAAAATAGAATAATGAAGAATTTCACCATGTATACGGCAGATTAAGACAGATAAAAGTTATTCCAACATAATAATAAAGAATGGAATAACAACCCTTATTTAGTATTAAAAGAAAATAACACTCTTCATGAATACGAAAGAATAATACCCCTTACCTTAAGAAAATCGGATAATTGGAATAGTGAGGTAGCAGAATTCTCTTCTTCTTTCTCTATAATTTCTCTATAATAATTGCTCTTGTGAGACTTAGTGAATTGGTGAGAAATAAAGGAAGAATGAGCTTATATTTATAGGAAAATATAGTTTCAATATATTACAGTATAATATATCGAAATAAAATACACCTACGTACCTCTTTTCATAAGAAATATTACAGTATAATACCTTCCTCTTTTTCTTCATTTTTAATTTAGTTATCCAAGTATTATCAAACTTGCACCACCTCCCCTAATAGTAAATCATGTGAATCAATAGTTCTAGACATGTGAAAATACGAATTACAGTATAGTACCTCCATCTATACCTCTATTTTTAACTTAGTCATGCAAGTATTATCAATCTTGCACCAACTCCCCTAATAGTAAATGAATGTGAATCAATAGTACAAACATGTGAACAAATAGTTATAATCATGTGAATCAATAGTAATTAATTGCTCATTTATCCGGTTAATTACCCGATTGGTCAATATAACCTCTAGACATCAATTATTATCGAAGTAAATGTCAATTTTCACTAACATTAATAATTCCAACACAATGAAACTATCAATTTCATCTTTAATCAACACGAACTTATTCATCATTAATATTATAATTCACAATATTTAACAACCGTGTCGCTCCTGTGAAAGAGGGGTTTTCAATAAGGATTTCTCCTATATTGGCGCAATTGAATTAGATTATCTAACCTCTCCTCGATGTAACTTCTAGACATTGTCAATATTGCAAATAATAATATGAATAACTTTGTCGCCTCAATTATTGATTTAATAATATAACATATTATGCGGATGATCTTGTGACAATAATTGAATCAATAAATATGAGAGATGATGCAACAATTATCGTAGCAATAATTGAGTATAACTAAGTGACTTTTTACGTAAGCATCAATAATTAATATCGTGTGCTACTATGCAACCACGCCAGACATTCATTGTACTTTTACTACTGGGTAGTTCAACCGCTTAACAGTAAAAACTTTCGTCGTTATTTTTATAAAAGATATTTCTGTCATTTTCTAACTAATTACAATACTTCCGTTATATGGGTGCACTAATGATGATTATTGCCGCATTTAATATTCCCCTCGTTAAAGCGAATATTCCCCAACCAATCTAATATTATATAACATCTTGCTTACTTTGCAAAATTTATAAATATTACCCACAACTATAACATTATATCAAATTCACACCATAATATTCAAAAAAAATATTTTGAGAAATTTAAATCTTTATTCATAAAATTTGTCGTCTCACAATAGTATAATTCTATAAATATCGTTTAAATATTGAAACATATTTATAATTCTTTTATAACTAAAATACTAGAATTTACATAAATAAATAAATACGTTCTACTCTAAGTTAATATTTATTTATTTATCATACTCATATATACTAGTACTAGTATATGATGCCTGAATACTCTCGCATGATGCCTGACCTGACAGCATCCTTCTGTCACGTGCCCATTAGTAATATTTATTAATGAAATCCCCATGCTTATATCTTACCAAATTAACAAATAATAAATAGTGGAGTATTATTTTCCCCAATTCATAAAACAGTTTTAATTTATTTATTTTTAATATTCACAAATTATAAATAATAACATTCTTTTGTAGTGTGAATGTATTCTTTTAGTTGAATTTGCTCTCTATTTTTTTTTTTAAAAAATAATAATTAAGGTAAGAAGTTTTAAAAAAAATCTATATCTCTAAACAATATCTATATTTTACAGGGATTTGATGGTACGACGGGCACACAACCTCCCTCAAAATTAACCGGAATAGAATATGGGTTAAAAAATAATTAATCGGTTAACTAACTATATTTGTTTTAAAAAATATGGGTCCAAACTTTAACCAACCTGAATAAATAAAAATGGTTAACCAACCCATTTGATTCCAGTTAATATGGTTTGACCCAACAGTTAACTAACTATATTGCCAGGTGTAGCCCGTGCAATGCACGGACTAGTTTAAATAATGAATTATATAATTTATTAGCACGATCATCCTCAAAATTGAAGATATATTATCTAGTATAATAATTTAAAATAACTTTTGAGACCATTCATCATATTTATTGAATTTCTTTTTAATTAAATAGATTATATTATAAGTATAAACTTGCAAATATGTAAATAATTGTGAATTTCTTATTTACACACTTGGAGATTTTTATAACTAATTCATAATTCATACCCACTACGAATTCATAACAAAATTCTCTTAAATTGAACACCAAAATTATAAACGTTAACAAACCCAAAGTAGCCCATTTTACATCCTGAAATTTAAACAGTACATAAAAATACAATATTTTATCTTCCAATGATTTAAGCAATCTTTGATCTGATGGTCTTGTTTTCGATTTGCTTCCTTGGAATTGCATTCTTCATCCCTATTAAATAAAGCAATGTATCAAAAAGTGCAAGACTAATATATCAGAAGATATAGGGCTGCCAAATATAAATAGCAAGACCAAAAGACCTTTTTTTCGAAACAAAGAAACTACAACAAAAGGCCCAACATCAATAGTTAGTGCAAAACCAACCGTAAAGGTTAGAAATTTTTGGAGAACGACTACTTTGGAAGTTACCTTAGATGTAAGTCCACTATCAGTACCAAATTCCAAGCATGCAAGATTCTATATTAACTTTATATCCCAAAAACTGCATTCCAAAAATTGAATTCTACATCAAATTCATATCCCAAACTCAACAAATAACACAAATAAATTTATTAATATGAAAACCAATTAGATCTGAGGTCTTAAGTTAAAAGAACTAAGTGCCACAATATGAAAGTTCACCTCATATCATAACAATACTTAAAAGGGATCCTTGGATCAGGTGGACCCCGCTTATCTTTTGTTTATGCATTGAACTACAGATGAACAAAATTGTGAGTTTAAAATTAATGTTACTTAGGAAAAATGTAGATTGATCTTTACCATTTTGAGAACTTACACTCTCTGAAAGACTTGTGTAGGATGGCCCAACCAAATACGTGAAGGAGGTCCTAGAATCAAAAAGTGTTGTGAAGTCCGAGTCAATGAGAGTAGTACCAACGCGAATTTGACTTACTGTAATATTGTAGGTTGGACTGCAACATAGTTCATGTTATGTGATAAAAATTTAGATTGGTAAATTAGAAGTCAACTAAATTAACAGATATTTTTATCGAAGAGAAAATTTACCACTTACTGCAGTTTGTCCACATTAAATGGGGTCTCTTCCTGGTCAGGGCTACCTTTATCTCCAAAACTAATTCTTCCGGTTCCTTCATGCCCAAAACACATGGAGAAAGAATTTTCTATATAACATTCCACGGACAAAATGCTAGAACCGATATCTTTTCCAAACCTAACCCAAATAAACCATCAGAGGCTGCAACATCTAGAAATGAACCGGTTTGCACCCGTCGCAAATTGATATTTAAAATTGTATATAATTCTTAAATTCTCAATCAAGATGTGAAGGAAAGAAACACGATAAACAAAATTGGGTTGCATTCAGTTAGGGTACTCAATTAGGATTTGACAAAACGATAGACCAAATATGATGGCTAACTCTGCAGAGACATGGGCTACATTTTACAACACTTTGGAACAGTCCAAAGGCTGTGTACTGATGCTGCAAAGGCCAAAGTACCAAATCTAAATAAAATTTGTCTACTCATCCAAACGTGATGTACGTCTCAACTGCTTTCTTGTTCTCTACCTTCGGTTTTCAAATGCAGAACATCCTCTACCAAAATCCCGTAAGTAGAAGTTTGGATGAGACATAAGAAACCGAGTAAGGGCAATGACTTAATGTTCCGTGGCAACTATCCTGCTTTGTGTGCATGATTGTTGTTGCGGTGATTATTTTGCTTGTTGATGACCTTTTCGGATTGTATTTGCTAAGCTCAAAATTCTGACACAATAAGCCAGATTAGTTATATATTCATAGCAAGAGTTGCAATAAGCATATAAGATAGAGTTATATAAAAAAAATAATACATAATGTTGCCTGGAAAACTTCCAATGGTTAAATTGATTTGGAATTGTATCATTACTTCACTGAACAAAAAACTCACAAAAGTTATGTTCATGGACACACATTTATAGATATATGCAAGAAAATGGAAAAAATGAGCTTATTTTATTTATTTATTTATTCAAAAAAATGATACCTTATTATTTTCAATGTTTCTGTTATAATTAGAGTCAAAAATCTCACTTACATGTGCTAACTAAAACTTATCATTCAACAAACATAGCATCACTGTTCTTATCCTCCACACTTTTCTGAAGATCATCCATTCCAACTTCCAGCTTGTCGAGCAATTTGATCCCATGGTCTTTCTTTGATTCCGTCAATCCCGAGATAATTAAACTATTTCCCTGCTTTTTTAGCACGAGAAGACTGCTTAACATTCAAATTGATCACATTATCAACCTTCGCTAGAGGGATAATTCATCAGTTTCTAGTTCAACAATTATTCCAATAATATATTTAAAACAAAAGTTTTACTTTTTAACATATGTTTTAAAACTTGACAATCAAATGAAGTGAAAAATCCCTAAAGGAACAATCATTTAAGAAAACTAATCATTTACAACTGAGTACTTCATGGAAAGAAAGAGCATAAATGAAACATAATGTCAAAGCATTGGAAGGAAAAACATAAAATACTTGTATTCTAGCAAAGATTATGTGATACGGCCAGCATTTGACCTTCAAGAAATCAAATCATTGCAATATTTAGCCATAAAATCATTAAAAAATATATAAGAACCATGTAAAATCAAATAACATTCACTCCATTCCACAAAAAGAGTTCCATTTTTTTAAAAAAATTTGCAATTATTATGAATGTATTTTTGTTCTATGTTTATCCCTAATTTGTTATTTCAATAGTGGTGGGATGATAATGCAAACTTGAGGATAATATGATATCAAACTTGGTAACCTACAATTAACAAATAAATTTTTTAATTAGATAACTTTGAATCATTAATAGACACTTAGTCTCCCCAAAATCACATTCTAACAATTTTCCTACCTTAGATTCGAAGTATATAAATTTCTCTCTTGGTGATGACAGTGAGAGGCAGTTACTTGAAATTAAGACCAAACCTTTGGTATATTGGACCAAACCTGCAGAGCAAGGGCAACACACAATTTGCTAGAAAAATGAAAAACAATAGTCATATAATTTAGCTAATTCATCCCTCGTTAGTGCATCAATATCATCTATTGCAAGCAACTGCCTCCTCTCAACGTCTCTAGGGTCCTCAATCATTACGGTCAACTTAACCTACAAATTTCGAAACAATGAACTAAAGAAAGCACCAGCATACTTGATCATGTGCTTAGAGCACCACCATTATGGGACACTTTTCAGTAACTATAAAACTGCAGAAATTCAAGTATCAGAAGACCAAAAAAGTGCAAACTTGGGACATTTATAAAGGTGTTACAGGTGGTTTGAGGGTTAATAACATTTGTATTTTGTGAAATACTACTAAATTAATCCATGGTAATGAGCTTTTCTTATGGGAAATGGATAAATCAATCTAAAAACCTCACTGAAATTCTGAAAATTACCAAATTGAGAATATACAAAACCCTTTAAATAAAACACAAATATGAATTACCTCACTGAAAAGCATGTCTCTATTTTTCTTTAGAAGCTCCAACACCTACACAAAGATTATGACCTAAATTATCACAGTGAAGCAAGTAAATGACATTATAAATGTAAAGCAAACACCAGTTTTAGAGAGAGACAAATCCAACCCTTTTGATGACAACGATGAACCCTTACCCCGAATCCCTGATTGAATCGATAAAAGTGAAGAGAGAACCTCAACATATTTTAAGGATTCAAAGAGACAAAAATTTGCATATTCTGTTTGGAGAAGAAGAAGAGGATGATTCAATTTACACATCAAATGAGGATTAGAGGAAAAGGCGATTGACACTAAGAAGAGAGGAAGAGACGAATGATTTTAAGTAAGAAACCGAAGAGGAAGCGTCGAATTGAAAGATTGATCGGGTGGAAGAAGAGGAAGAGGAAGATGAAGAAGATGAGAAATCAGAAAAGAGACGAAGAGAGCCGAGAGACCAAATCAATCGCTGAATACTCATCCACTCAAAGATTGGCAAATCAATCGATTAAAATTGAGTGGTTTAATTAATTAATTGATTTCTAATTAATTGAGTTTAACTCGGTTGGAAATCAAATTGGAAGTCAAGTGAATTTTAAATTAAGTGAGTTGACTCACCCAATTATACAATTTAAAAGATAGGTTGTGATGCCTTTATATATAAGGTATTGATGTCAAAATCATCTTCTATTGCACCTTTGACGAATTTTTGTATGACTTGTGTTCTTGCATTATCTTGTTGAATAAAAATTAGATTTTTGGAGTCTCTATTTGGCCATTTCTATCGAATAGACGGTAGCACTTTTTCTATCAAAAATGATCTTGATATATTTTTTTCAACTTTGTCGATCACTTTTTGTTTCTAATGTTCCAGCGATTCAATTCACATTAATTCTCTTAGTTGCCTCCTTAGTGACGAAAGAAAATATACCAATTTTTCCTGAAAAGATTTCATTTCCTTCTGAATCAAACCTCGGACGAGTTATAGCAGCTAGAAAGATAATTTTTTCAATAAAATTTTTGCTTTTACAAATACGTACGAAAAGGATCTTCTTCATCTGGAAGAAGATAATAAGTCTCTACTTTTTTTGTCATGTAAAACCACTTCTCATCAATATGAACGACATTTTACATGTCAACAAAATGTTGAATCATGTGGTAAAGTATTTTCCTCAAGCATTGATATACAAAACTGTAATCTGGTTTTCTTTTTATCTTTCTTCAAAAATGATTTGATAGTATTTGAGTGGCGTCTAATGTTACCTAACTTGAGATTTCTTAACAATGTTGTTTTACTAACATTCAAAGCATGTGATAAAGAATCAAGAGATGTACGACGAGACAAAGGAATTTCTTGAATTTTTTCAAAATCAAGTTAAATTTTCTTGACTACACTACACTAAACTGTTTAAATTACTTTTTAATTGCTTCCAAATGCGTAGAACGGTTTGTATCGATCCTCCAAATACTAATGCAACAATTCTTGTCTATCTTGTTTCAATTTTCCATCAATACTTCTTTGTATTAAAACAATATAAATTGCTCGACGTTCATTGTTGGACAAATTCTAACTTTTTTTAGCTTTTTATGAGATATCGACATTCTGATCACTTGTATCAAAACTTTCCTCATCTATAAAAAATATTAAAAAAAAAGTCATTAAGGTAGATAATTGACTAAAAAATTTAATTTTAAAAAATAGGCAATTGTTATAAAACTAGAGAAATAACAAAGTTGCAAGATAAAAGTATTAGAGAATTTTCACACCTCTCATCTCTGATCTTTCATTTCTTTTTATAGGTAAAACAATGGAACATATCCAACCAAGATCCACAAAATATGCACTAGACCAATGGTCTAGTATGTAGCTTATGACTTTAGGAAAAGCATAATATTATAACAATCCCCCTTGATTTCCTAATATGGAAGATTATGTCTCATTAAAAACATTGATAAGAAAATTCAGCGGAAAAAAACTTAGCGAAGGAAAATAGAGTACATATCTCCCCCTCAAAATGAATTCATTATTCTTTGATGAAATGTTGTGATAAGTCTTTCAATCGACACATTCTGATCTTATTCCGAAATTTTGTAAATGTTTCATTTGGTAGTGACTTTGTGAATAAGTTTGCTAGATTATCACATGATCGAATTTTATGCACATCTATATCACCCTTCTTTTACAGCTCATGTGTGTAGAAGAATTTATGTGAAATGTGTTTTGTTTTATCTCCCTTGATGTACCCTCCTCTAAGTTGATCAATACATGCAGCGTTATCCTCATATATAATTGTAGGAATATATTTGATTGATGGTAATCCGAATGACTCTTGGATATGCTGAATAATTGACCTCAACCAAACACACTCTTTACTTGCTTCATGTATTGCGAGAATCTCTAAGTGATTTGTAGATGTAGCTGTTATGGTTTGCTTTGTGGATTTTGAGGATATAGTTGTGTCACAATATGTAAATACATAACCTGTTTATGATATCCCATTGTGTGGATATGATAAATATCATGCATCAGCATATCCAACTAATCGTGAAGTTGAATCTCATGGATAAAATAATCCAAGATCTATACTTCCACGGAGATATCTCAAAATGTGTTTCATCTCGTCCTAATGCCTCTTAGTCGAAGAAGAACTTCATCTTGCCAACAGGTTGACAACAAAAGTAATATTGAGTCATGTACAATTTCCAAGATACATAAGAGCACCTATTTCACTTAGGTATGAAACTCCAGGTCTAGGAACTTCTTCCCCACTTTCTAAATATTGAAATGGATCTTTTTCAACTTCTAGAGATCGAACAACCATCGGGGTAGTCAAAGGGTGAGCTTTATCCACATGAAAGCAACTAAGAATCTTTTCAGTATATGTGAATTGATGAACAAAAAATCCAGATACTAAATGCTCCACTTGTATTCCCAAACAGAATTCTGTTTTTCCAAGATCCTTCATTTCAAATTCATCCTTTAAATAAGTAGCAGTTTTTGTGAGTTCTTCATGAGTATCTACAAGATTTAAATCATGCACATATACAACAATGATGGTAAATCCACTTTGGGTCTTCTTAATAAAAATGCATGGGCATACTTGATTATTTGTATACTTGTCTTTTATTAAATAATCAGTAAGTCAATTATACCATGATGAGTGAATATTATTCATGCTTTTTCATTCCTTTAGGTTGAGTTTTATTGCATGTTTCATGTATAAATGGACTTATTAATGTGTTTAGTAATTTCAGGTTGAATTGAAGCGGAAAAGATGAAAATGGCATGATTTGGAGCTTAGCAGAGGAATAGGAGCAAAGTGTCAGTAGATCGGTGTGTCCGGCGTGTCGCAAGAAAAAATATAGTAAAAAACAGACAGCCGCGTTGCTCTCACAATAAACAAAAAAGCTCTCGACCTTGCGTATTCATACCATTTTGAAAAGGAATATATATATAAGCAAATTGCAATAGGTCAGAATTGGAGATTTTTGGAAAGTTTCTTAAAGAGAATTATGACACTTCTACATGGAATGGAATTGATATTTCTATTGAACTTAGGATTTCTTTTAGATTAGATTTACTTTCAAAATTGATTATATTTCTTTATGGAAACTAGAGTTGTGATTTATAATTCCTTTTAGGATTTGAATTTCTAGTTCTCATAGGATTTATGTCTTTGTTTAGCATTATAAATAGATGTAATAGTCAGGTTTTTATTTATTCATTCTATCATCTACTACATTCTCTGATCTACACCATTGGAGTGCGACTTGAAAGACATGAGCTAAGTTCTTTATTCAGTTCGAAGGGATATTGAACCTTATTTATAATTAATGGTTAATTAAGTATTCATTATTTATTTCTTCTCATATGAAATTCATTCTTGCTAATCTGATTTAATTTATGAATGTTATTTAGCTTAACTGATTTGATTTTTGCATGATTGAATTGGTTAACGAATATCATATGCTAGATTAAGGAATAGTATTATGTTTAATTGATATTGTTCTTAATCACAAGTAGTAATTAGTAATACTTAATTGTGAACAAGCTTTTGAGTATTGCTATGATTATCAAAAGACAAGTTAAACAATCCGAGCTTATATGTTTGGTTCTTAAAATAGTCTAATTCTCTAGTTCTTAATGTTGCTGTTATATTAAATCTAGAGAGCTTGTTCTAGGTTGTATAATGGTTAGAATCTTGTGAAGAACTTATTTTATTCAGTGATAATCTAAGGAGAGTTTCGGATAACAGAGCTTGTTTTTACCTAGGGATATTAGTTTTATTGAAGGATAAATAATAATAAACTTTATTAATTCATTGTTGTAAAAAGGTGATACTGGACTGAAGCTTTTTATTCATTGTTAATTCCTATTAGTTTATTCTTGCTAATTTAGTTTAATCAATTCAAAACCCCCTTCTTATTGGAAACAATCGAATAAATATAAAACAAATCACTCTCTATGGGATCTATTCTTACTTATTACTGTGCTAATTGTTTGTATTTGTAAAGTGAAAGTGAGGTTAATTTAAGAGTGTAAACGATAACTCCCAAATTTTGGAGTCGTTGTCGGGGAGTGTTATTTATTTTTGTTTATTCCTTGTTTTCGTTTATTTATTTATTATTTTCTTTTTATTTTATGACTCAATACTCTCACTCTATTGACTTAAATTTTGATCAAGAAATAGAGAAAACTGTAGATACAGAAGAAGCCCTTATCCCATCACCTGATCTTAGTATAAAAATTTAAGAGGAAAAGATGGCGGTGCCAAACAATAACAGAACTATGAAAGAACTGACTACTCCTGACCTGGATCAACCATTCTTATGTATTGAATATCCTACTTTAGATGTTGCTTTTAAACTTAACTCTAGAATAATTTATCTTTTGCCTACTTTTCGTGGTCATACAAGTAAAGATCCATACAAGCATTTGAAGGAGTTTCATGTGGTATGTTCCACCATGAAATCACAAGAAGTGACAGAGGAGCAAATCAAGCTTAGAATTTTTTTTTCATTCTCATTAGCAGAGTTGGCTAAAGACTGGTATTCATCTTTTATTCCTTCGATGAGATTTTGTACCTCTTTTGGGGGTATTCCCAGTTTTGGAGTAAGTGCTACTTCTGGAGTGGGTATTACTTCTGGGACTACCTTATTTGCCTTTTGTTTTCGTGGTGCAGTGTCTTTTGCACCAACTGGTCTTCCACGCTTCTGGCGTGGTTTAGATTTTTATGTTGCCTTATTTGTCAATTCTTTAGGAATTAAATTTTCAATAGGTATTTCTATCTTTGCTGGAGTATTCACTGCAGGTGTATGTGATTTTATCACTTTTCTATCATCATTAAATGCATATGGCATTTGATTTGCGATATTTTATAAATAAATAATTCTTTGAACTTTAATTTTACATTGTCCTGTGTGAGGATCAAGTGAATTTAATTCTGATGCATTCCATAATATTTTAGAGGGTTTCTCATTTAAAAGTTTCTCTCCTCCTAACGGTGGAAATACATATTCATCAAAGTGACAATCTGCATAACGTACAGTAAAAACATCTCCAGGTAAAGGCTCAATATATCTAATAATAGAAGAAGAATCAAAACAAACATAAATTCCAATCCTTCGTTGGGCTCCCAGTCTAGTGCTTTGTGGAGGTGCAATTGGAACATATATTGCACTTCCAAAAACTCGAAGGGTGAGATGTTGAGTATTTGACCAAGAACTAACTGTAAATGAGAATATTTATGAAGAGTTGTTGGCCTCACTCGAATGATGGCTGCAGCGTGAAGAATTATATGACCCCAAACTGAGGTTGGTAAGTTAGACCTTAATATTAATGGACGTGCAATTAGTTGAAGTCTTTTTATTAAAGATTCAACTAAACCATTTTGTGTATGTACATGAGGAACATAATGTTCAATGGAGATTCAATAGTCATATAAAATTCATTAAATGTCTTTGATGAAAATTCAGTTGCATTATTAAGTTGAATTAAGTTGATTGGATGATCTAGAAACTGAGCCCGTAATTTGATTATTTGAGCAAGAAGTTCAGAGAAGGCAAAATTTCGAGAAGAGAGGAGACATATATGGGACCATCTAGTTGAAGGATCTATTAAAACCATGAAATATCGAAATGGGTCAGACAATGGATGAATGGGTCCACAAATATCTCCTTGGATTCTCTCTAATAATTTTTGGGTTTAATTATAAACTTTTGCTAGTGAGGGTCGAACAAATAATTTTCCTTGAGAACATGCAGCGCGAGGAAAATCACTACTAGGAAAAACCTTCTGATTTTTGAGATGATGACCAGTAGAGTTTTCAATAATGCGATGAATCATAGACGTGCCTGGATGACCGAGTCATTCATGCCAAAACATAAATTATATGGGATCTATAAATTTTGGAATCACAACAGTATGAGACTCAATTACTCTAATCTTCATAGTATATAACCTAGAAGAAATTGAATTAAATTTTTCTAGGATATTCTTCTTTCCAGAAATAGTAAAAGTATGAGAAGATATTCATTATCATTTTCATTTGTTATTTCAATGTGAAAACCATTTAGTCGAATATCTTTAAAACTAATCAAATTTCTTCTTGATTTACTAGAATATAGAGCATTTTTTATGAAGAATTGTGTCCTATTTGTTAACATGAAACTAGCTTTTCCAAATCCCTCGATTAAATTTGATATGTCAGAGATAGTTCCCACGCTTCCCTTAGCTTTGGTTAGTTGTGAAAAATATTTCTCACTTTGAAGGATTGTATGAGTTGTTGCACTGTCTGCTAAACATATATCTTCCACATCCATTAAAGCTGGTCTGACATATAAAAATATATTTAAAAAAATATATATTTGATTCATAATATTATCCATAAGGAAAACATAACATTTAGCATACAAAAATGAAAACTGATAATATTATACAAGATTGGTGCTTTATTAAAATAAGAAATTATTCGATATCCCAAAAGATGCTTTCAGAAAGTCAAACAATGTCGCCAAACTTTTCCTTATTTTTGTTCATTGTTGGAGCATCAACAATATTCAATTGATGGTTAACAAAGTTTGTTTCTTCCACCTTTTCTTTGCTCTTTTGAGACTCCTAGTATAAATTAAATAGATGCATTGGTGTACGATAGGTACACGATCAATGCCGTTTCATCCCACACTTAAAACAAACATTTGGTTTGTTCTTTGTTTGTGCTACATTATTTTTACCCGACCCAGACTCTTGTCATTTTTGGTGCCATGAATTGTTGCGATTGTGGAATTTATTGTTATAATGGCTTCATTTATTTTTTTGTCCCCAAAACTTCTTATTATTTTACTATCTATATCACGTTTATTCTGCTAGAATGACGTGTTGTTAACGTCTGGCAATGGGGTAGAACCCGTTGGTCGTAATTGATGATTTTCAACAACAATTCATTATTCTTTTTCGCAACAATGAGGATAAACAATAATTCACTAAATTTTGTGAACTTACTTTGTTTATATTGTTGTGACATAATAATATTGGTGGGATGAAAAGTTGAAAGCATTTTTCTAACATTTGGGTTTCAAAAAATGGATCCCCACACAAGGCCAGAGTAGAGGTTATTTATTAGAAATTAGAACTATACTCTGTAATTGATTTAAAATCTTGTAGCCTTAAATTAAGCCACTCAAATTTGGCACTAGGGAGAACAACCAATTTTTGGTGGTCAAATATTTCCTTTAGTTGTGTTCATAGGGTCATAGGATCTTTGACTGTTAAATACTCAGTTTTTAATCCTTCATCAACGTGATAATGAAGATACATTATGGCTTGTGCATTTTGTGTCGTAGTTATTTTGTTTTCTGATTCAATGGTCTTTTCTAACCCATTTGCACTAAGGTGTAATTCTGCATCAAGTGCCCAAGCCAAATAGTTGTCGCCAGAGATTTTCAAAATTAAAATTTCTATTGTTGTCAGGTTCGCCACCTATTCTAGTTTAAAACATAATAATTTCCATTATTTATTAACATATGTAATAAATAATTGCATACATGATAGGGAGAAAATAAATGCATGAGGACTAAAAAAAATTTGGAGGCCTCAGTGGTGTCTTCATCGGCACAACTGAGCTTACCCCCCGAATAAACTCAGGGCGTTAAACCGCTTGAGCATACTAGGACTCGAACCCACGTTTGTGGGGATTTATGTCCGGCTTCCCACCACTAAGTCACCACCTCAAACGATGATAAATATATAAATAACATAAATATATGAACATTTATTTTATTAGCAAATCCTTTTCGTCAGAAGATATGCAATCACTAATGTATATATAAGTATTATTGTACACATCATAAAAAAATACATGTACAAAATTACAAATGAATCTTCACCCGGCATGCAGTAGTCCGCATAGACAGATTATTTTCCTAAATTGCTAATAAGGCATGAATACGAAGGGGTATTCACCAAACATGCAGTAGTCTGCGTAGTTAGGTTATTCTCATAAGTTAATAAATGGTAAAAAGATTCCCACCAAGTCTTGTAAGATCAACAATGATAGATGGTGTAAAACCCCAATTTTTATGAATAAAGATTTAATGTTCTCCAAATATCTTTTTGAATAATAAGGTGTGGATTTGATATAATGTTATAGTTGTGGGTAATATTTATAAATTTTGTAAAGTAAGCAAGTTGTCATAAAATATTCGATTGGTCGGAGAATATTTGTTTTATCAGGGAATATTCGTACGACGGCACAATCATTGGTGGACCCCACAACGAAATTACTGTTGGAGTTTGAAAACGACATAAATAACTTTTTATAAAAATAACGGCAAAAGTTTTACCGTTAAACTGTTGAAATATCCAATGGTAAAAAGAAATGCGAATGTCTGGGTCGCACAAGAAAGACACCAGTATTATACAAAGATCTTTTATTATTGATGCTTACGTGAGAAGTCACTCAGTTTTATTCAATTATTACCACAATAATTGATGCATAGTATCTCTCATATGATTGATTCAATTATTGTCACAGTATCATCTGCATAATATTTTATATTATTAAATCAATAATTGAGATGACAGAATTATTCATATTATTATTTGCATTATTGACAATGTCTAGAAAGTTCTGTCGAGGAAAGAGGTTTGGTCACCTAATTGCGCGCCAATAGGGAGAAATCCTTATCGGAAAGCCCCCTATTTCCTGGGAATGATTTGATTGTTAATATTGTGAGTTATAATATTAATGATGAATAAGTTCGTGTTGATTAAAGATAAGAGTAATAATTGATGAGTGAAAGATGTTTGTTCATTTAGTTTTCTTCAATTCTTCCATGACCCAATTACCCTCAAAGAGGTAACTCTGTGATTGGCTGGTTTTGTTATTATTGACCAAACGGATAATTAATCGGATACATGAGCAATTAATTGCTATTAGTTCACATGCATGTACTATTAGGGGATATTGTGCAAGATTGATAATACTTGAAGGATTAAATTAAAAATGGAGGCATAGACGAAGGTACTAAATTGTAATAATTCGAGCCCTTAAATGTGCAATTATCGAAACTATATTTTTCTATAAATAGAAGCTCATTTCTTCTTTCATTCTCAACAATTCACTAAGACTCACAAGAGCAACTGTGAGACCCCGAATTTTATGAAATGAAAGTATTTAATTTTCTTATAATTATTCTATTTAGTAAATGGTTAAATTGATAAAAGGTTAAAGTTAAGGGTGATATGTGAAAAAATTTCAAAGTAAGCAAGTTATCATAAAATAATCGGTGATAAAAGTATAGTAATACGCGTGGTTGCATAGTAACACACGGTATTGAACAGTATCTTTGATTATTGAAGCTTGCGTGAGAAGTCACTCAATTTTATTCAATTATTGTCATAATATTTTATATTATTAAATCAATAATTGAGATGACACAGTTATTCATATTATTATTTGCAATATTGATAATGTCTAGAAGTTCTGTCAAGGAGAGGTTTGGTCACCTAATTGCGCGCCAATAAGGAGAAATGTTTTTCGGAAATCCCCCTCTTTCCTGGGAACGACCTGGTTGCTAAATATTGTGAATTATAATATTAATGATGAATAAGTTCGTGTTGATTAAAGATGAAATTGATAGTTCCATTTTGTTGAAATTATTAGTGTTAGTGAAAATCGACATTTATTTCGATAATAATTGATGTCTGGAGGTTATATTGACCAATCGGGTAATTAACCGGATAAATGAGTAATTAATTGCTATTAATTGACATGCTTATAACTATGTGTTCACATGTGTGTACTATTGATTCACATGATTTACTATTAGGGGAGTTGGTGCAAGATTGATAATACTTGCATGACTAAATTAAAAATGGAGGTATAGATGAAGGTACTATACTATAATTAATTTTTTCAAATGTTTAGAACTATTGAGTCACATGATTTACTATTAGGGGAAGTGGTGCAAGTTTGATAATACTTGCAGGACTAAATTAAAAATGAAAAAAAAAGAGGAAGGTATTATACTGTAATATTTCGAGCCCCAAAATGTGCAATTATTGAAACTATATTTTCCTATAAATAGAAGCTCATTCTTCCTTAATTTCTCACCAATTCACTAAGTCCCACAAGGGCAATTATTATAGAGAGAAATTATAGAGAGAAAGAAGAAGAGAAGTCTACTACCTCACTATTCCAGTATCCAGTTTTCTTCTAAGGTAATGGTATTATTCTTTCGTATTCATGAAGAGAGTTATTTTCTTTCAATACTCGTAAGTGTTGTTATTCCATTCTTTATTATTATGTTAGAATAACATGTCTATGCGAAGTACCGCATACATGGTGAAATTATTCTGTTATTCCATTCTTTATTATTCTGTTGAAATAACCTGTCTGTGCGGTTTATCGCATGCCTGGCGAATTATGTTGTTATTCCGTTCTTTATTATTCTGTTGGAATATCCTGTCTATGTCGATTATGCATGACCTAGTTCTGTTCTTTATTATTCTGTTGGAATATCCTGTCTATGCGGATTACGCATGACCTGGTTCCATTCTTTATTATTATGTTGGAATAACTCGCTCACGCGATCACCGCATGCATGGTGAATTCTTTCGTTATTCCATTCTTTATTATTACATTGGAATAACTCGTCTATGTGGATTACCGCATGTATGGTGAATGATCCTTCATATTCATTCCTTATTAAATTGTGGAAATGATCTCGTTTACGTGGATTACCGTGACATGCAAGTGAAAATCCATTCATAGCTTCAGTAATTTTTCGACCCTCAAAAATTTCGGAAAATTTAAAATGATAATTTGATGAGTTTTCTAGATTGTGTCCAAAAATGACGATTTTTGGATGTATAGTTTAGGAGTTATGAATTTTATGGGGAAATACTATTTTAAAAGTAAACCCTTATAACTCCTTGTGGTTAACTCCAAAATTGGTAAATTTTTTTATTGGGAGTACATGTATATCACAAGAGCATACCCTGTAAATTTTGGAATTTTTGGATAAAAATACAATTTTTGATAAATGTCTAAATATTCGACAGTTTTAGTCATATGAAAAATAGTAAATGAATTTTAAAAATTCTGAGAAAAATATATGTTCAATATGGGACTATATTCTGCTAAATCCCAAAAAAGAAAATTTTTTTGTACTGATTTGGTATTTTTCATGGACTAGTTATGAGTAAATGAATTAAATATGTTATGTGAAGTAAGAAAATTGAAAAATAGGATTTTATGGCTTGAGAATCCTATATAAGGTATATGCAGATTTTTGATGAGAGTTTTGGTTATTGGTGATGAAATCTTATGAGTTTGATATTTTAGGATGATTAAATGCATTAATTAGTAAAGTGTAAACAATTAAAATAAATTGTTTATAAGTTTAAGAAATGATTAAAATATTATGGTAATATTAATAATATTAGATTATGAGATTATTAAGTGATTTATAATATTTGGATTAAGGTGTTATAAATATTGATATGGATTTTATTGTGAAACTTTATCTTTTGTGTGTGAGAGTTCTTATTCACGTATATACGATACTATTCACGATATACTATAATTATTCATGTATATGGCACTATTTGTGTATATGACATTATTTATGTATACGGTACTATGTACAAATACGGAGTACTATTTACGAGTTAATATTCATGAGTTACTATTCACGAGTTACTATTCATGAATTACTATTCATGAGTTACTATTCACGGGGTACTATTTACCCGAAAAATATATTTCTTTTCTGTCCAAATTATTTTTGGTACATGAATATTATTCTTGAATTTTACTCCACAAAGCAGTATCATGTTGACAATTTGGATATTTTTAAACTTTGGATAAATTTAAAGTCTTTAATATTTATCCTTGATTTCGTTTGATTAATGCTTATATCATTGTCATCATCCTCATGCTTATATTGTGATGAAAGTCATATTTGGCTTACGTGCATAGATGGACTGTTGATTATTGGTTTTACAGTTGTATATCTTTGGCTTACGTGCAAAGACGAATTGTTAATTATTGGTTTTATAGTTGTATATCTTTGGTTTACGTGCAAAGATGGACTGTTGATGTGACGCCCCCAAAACAAGTATACATCACCCATCTTGAGTCGCCAAATACATGGTACATAAATTCAAATACAACTTAATTATACAACTATCGTGTAAAAATATGACAAAACATAGCTGAGAGTTTAAACAAGAATATTGGCATCTAGACAATATCCACACTCAATGGTGTCCTCATTACAATTATTATCACATTATTCCGTAGAATAGTGAGAGGACTACTAAAGCCATTTATCCCGGACCATCACTCCATTCCCCGACTCGTCCCAAATTTATATTCTCATTTCAAGAGAATAATGAAAGAAAGGGTGAGCTCAACTAGCCCAAGAAGAAATATTATGACTAAGATAATCTGAGTAATAAATTATCATTAGTCTTCAACAATGTTAAACCGATAAAATACAATAGACATCAAGTTTAATCTGCAATGAATAAGCAATCCATTAGAAGAGTCAAGTAGAGCATGATATCTACTATCTTCTATGATTTAAAATATTTTCATCAATTTTTATCGCTGAGACTCAGCTTAATAAATAAACCACATCATCGAAACATTCCTGCACTACGGGCCAAGGATATTCATTAAATCATCAATGGTCATAACTATACCGAATAATTTCTAGTCATAATTATACCAAAAATTGTCCATCAATGCACTACAGGCCAATAAGGACTTTTACCACATCATTCGTTACATTACGATCATGATTATACCGAATAATCTCTGGTCATAATTATATCAAGTTCATCTATGCACGTAAGCCAAAGATGACTTTCATCACAATATAAGCATGAAGATGATGTCAATGATATAAGCAATAATCAAACGAAATCAAGGATAAATATTAAAGACTTTAAATTTATCCAAATATTATCAATTACTTAATAAACTCATAATCTAATATTTTAATATTATAATAATATTTTAATCACTTCTTAAACTTATAAACAATTTATTTCAATTGCTTACACTTTACCAAATAATGCATTTTAATCATTCAAAAATGCCATACTCATAAGATTTCATCACCAATAATCAAATCCCTCATCAAAAATCTGCATATACCCTATATAAGATTCTCAAGCCATAAAATCCTATTTTTCAATTTTGTTACTTCACATAACATATTTAATTCATTTATTCATAACTAGTTCATTTTCATGAAAATACCAAATCAGTCCCAAAATATATTTTTTTTCTCGATTTAGCAAAATATAGTCCCATATTGAAATATATATTTTCTTAAATTTTAAAATTCATTTACTATTTTCATATGGCCAAAAGCTATTTGAATATTTAGACATTTATCATAAATTATACTTTTGTCCAAAAATTTGAAATTTACAGGGTATACTCCTGTTATATACATGTACTCTCAATAAAAAATTTACCAATTTTAGAGTTAACCACAAAGAGTTATAAGGGTTTACTTTTAAAATAATCTTTTCCCATAAAATCCATAACTCTTTATCTATACATCCAAAATTGCCATTTTGGACACAATCTAGAAAACTCATCAAATTATCATTTCAAATTTTTCCAGAATTTTTGAGGGTCAGAAAATTACGAAACTGCCTCGACAGTAAACCCCTTTTGAATGAAAATACTATTCATATGAATACAAAGGATCATTCACCATGCATGCAGTAATCCACATAGACAAAGTTATTCCAATGTAATAATAAAGAATGGAATAATGAAGAATTCACCATGCATGCGATAGACCGCATGCAGTTATTCTCAATGTAATAATAAAGAATGGAACCAGTCATGCATAAACCGCATGAGATAGGATATTCCAACAGAATAATAAAGAATGAAACCAGGTCATGCGTAAACCGCACAGACAGGATATTCCAACATAATAATAATGAATGGAATAACAAAGAATTCACCATGCATGCGATAGACCCCACATACAAAGTTATTCCAATGTAATAATAAAGAATGGAACCTGTGTCTAAAGCGTAATCACGCATATGTATATGATATTCCAATGTAATAATAAAGAATGAAATAATGTAAGAATTTCACCATGTATACGGTACTTCTCATAGAGCAAAGTTATTCCAATATAATAATAAAGAATGGAATAATGTAAGCTCTTCATGAATACAAAAGAAATAATACCCCTTACCTAGAATAAAGTCGGATCTTTGAAATGTAGAGGTAGCAGACTTCTTCTTCTTTCTCTCTATAATAATTGCTCTATAGCTTTAGTGAATTGGTGATAAATGAAGGAAGAATGATCTTCTATTTATAGAAAAATATAGTTTTGATAATTGCACGTTTTGGGGCTCGAAATATTATAGTATAATACCTTCCTCTTTTCCTTCATTTTTAATTTAGTCTTGCAAGTATTATCAAACTTGCACCACCTCCCCTAATAGTAAATCATGTGAATTAATAGTAAATCATGTGACTCAATAGTTCCAAACATGTGAAAATACGAATTATAGTATAGTACCTTCATCTATACATCCATTTTTAACTTAGTTATGCAAGTATTATCAATCTTGCACCAACTCCCCTAATAGTAAATGAATGTGAATCAATAGTACACACATATGAACAAATAGTTATAATCATATGAATCAATAGCAATTAATTGCTCATTTATCTGGTTAATTACCCAATTGGTCAATATAACCTTCAGACATCAATTATTATCGAAATAAATGTCGATTTTCACTAACACTAATAATTCCAACACAATGGAACTATCAATTTCATCTTTAATCAACACGTACTTATTCATCATTAAAATTATAATTCACAATATTTAACAACCGTGTCATTTCCGTGAAAGAGGGGCTTTTCGATAAGGATTTCTCCTTATCGACGCCGCAATTAGGTGACCAAACCTCTCCTCGATGTAACTTCTAGACATTGTCAATATTGCAAATAATAATATGAATAACTTTGCCGTCTCAATTATTGATTTAATAATATATAATGCAGATGATATTGTGACAATAATTGAATCAATAATATGAGAGATATGATGCAAAGAATTATCAGTGAAAGCAATAATTGAGTATAATCGAGTGACTTTCACGTAAGCATCAATAATTAATATCGTGTGCTACATATGACAACCACACGACATCGCATTTTTTACTACCGAGTAGTTCAACAGTTTTAACGGTAACACTTTTGTCGTTATTTTTATAAAAAGATAATTCTGTCATTTTTTAACTACGACAATACTTCTGTTGTGGGGTCCACCAATGATTGTGTCGTCATATGGATATTCCCCGATAAAAAGAATATTTTCCGACCAATCGAATATTATAAAACAACTTGCATACTTTGCAAAATTTATAAATATTACCCACAACTATAACATTATATCAAATCCACACCATAATATTCAAAAAAAATATTTCGAGAAATTTAAATCTTTATTCGTAAAATTTGGGGTCTCACAGTTGATTATTGGTTTTACAGTTGTATATCTTTGGCTTACGTGCAAAGATGGACTGTTGATTATTGGTTTTACAGTAGTATATCTTTGGCTTACGTGCATAGATGGACTTGGTATGATTATGACCGGGGATTATTCGGTATAATCATGACCGTAATGTGACGAATAGCGTGGTAAAAGTCCTCATTGTCCGTAGTTCATTGATGGACGATGAGTTGGTATGATTATGACGAGGATTATTCTTAAGTATAATCATGACTATTGATGATTACATGAATATCCTCGGCGTGGTAGTGCAGGATGTTGTGGTTTATTTATTAAGCTGAGTCTCATCGATAAAAGTGATGAAAAACCTTTTAAATCATAGAAGATAGTAGATTTTATGTTCTACTTGACTCTTCTAATTGATTGCTTATTCCGCTGCAGTTGTTGATCTAAAATTTGTTGCCTATTATATTCTATCAGTTGTTATACTGTTGAAGGCTAAGGATAATTTATTCTGCATTATCTTAGTCATAATATTTCTTACTGGGCTAGTTGAGCTCACCCTTTCTTTCACTGTTCTATTCAGGAAATGAGAATATAGCTGGGATGAGTCGGGGAACGGATTAACGGTCCAGATGGTTGTTTTAGTAGTCCTCACTATTCTATAAAATAGTGTGACAATAAATGTAATGAGGATTTCATTGAGTGTGGATATTGTCTAGATGACAATATTCTTATTGAAACTCTTAGATTATGTTTTGTCGTATTTTACACGACTGTTGTATAATTAGGTTTGTATTTGAATTTTGCACCATGTATTTGGAGACTCAAGATGGGTGACGTATACCTATTTTGGGGGCGTCACAGCAACTATAGAGAGAGAAACTATAGAGAGAAAGATGAAGAGTATTCTGCTACTTCACTAATGCAGTATTCAGTCTTCTACTAAGGTAAGGGGTATTATTTATTTCATATTAGCTTACGATATTATTTT
Organism: Panax ginseng; assembly: GCA_020205605.1. NCBI lineage: Eukaryota > Viridiplantae > Streptophyta > Magnoliopsida > Apiales > Araliaceae > Panax > Panax ginseng. The sequence continues at coordinate 14,310,226 of CM035133.1, read as the reverse complement.
TCGTATTCGTAAGGAATTTTATTTCGTTCAATATTCGCAAGAAATATTATCTTCGTTTAATATTCGTAAGGAATATTATATTTGTTCAATATTCGTAAGGAATATTATTTTCGTTCAATAGTTGTAAGAGATATTATTTTTGTTCAATATTCGTATGAAATAATATTTTCTTCCATACTCTGTAGTATATAAGTAGTATTATTTCGTTTCGTATTCTTAATTCTACACTCATTTTGTTAAAGTATTACTTCTATACTCCGTGAAATTAGTAGAATATCCTTGAAATTTGCGCTTCATCTAGTATCATTTCACAAGGATATTTTTCTAAACATTCTTGTTAAATTTTAAGCTTTTCATGCTAGAGTACTATTCATGGGTACTAGTTATTTATACGACACTATTCATACGTACGATACTATTCATATGTACGACATTATTCATATGTACGGCACTATTCATGAATTACTATTCACGGGATACTATTCATGAATTACTATTCATGGGGTACTATTTACTCAGGTACTATTCGCCCGGGGTATTATTCATGACAAAAAAATTAATTTCTTTCGGTCCAAATTATTTTTGATACAATATTATTCTTGAATTTTACTCCACAAAGCAGTATCATGTTGACAATTTGGACATTATTGAATTCTGGATAAATTAAATTATAAATATTTAAAATTTATTCTTGCTATCATTTGATTGAATTTTTATATCATTGTCATCATCGTCATGCTTCTATTGTGATAAAACTCATCTTTGGCCCGTAGTGCATAGATGGATTGTTGATTGGTATGATTATGACCAGGGATTATTCGGTATAATCATGACCTTTAATGTTACAAATAATGTGATAAAAGTCCTCATTGGCCCATAGTGCATTGATGGACAGTTGTTGGCATGATCATGACCATTGGTGATAACACGAATATCATTGGCCCGTAGTACATGGATAATTCGTGGACATGATACTAATGAATATCATTGGCCCGTAGTGCATGGATAATTCAATGATGTGGATTATTTATTGAGCTGAGTCTCAGAGATAAAATTGATGATAAACTTTTCAAATCATAGAAGATAGTGGATATCATGCTCTACTTGACTCTTCTAATGGATTATTTATTCCGCTACAGTTAAACTTGTGGTTTATTATATTCTATCAGTTTAACACTGTTGAAGGCTAACGATAATTTATGTTGCATTATCTTAATCATAATATTTCTTACTGGGCTAGTTGAGCTCACCCTTTTGTTTTCATTGTTCTCTTCAGGAAATGAGAAAGTAGCCGGGACTAGTCGAGGAATGGAGTGATGGTCCGAGTTAGTGGCTATAGTAGTCCTCACTATTCTATGAAATAGTGTGATAATAATTGTAATGAGGACTCCATTTGAGTTTGGATATTGTCTAGAAGACAATATTCGTGTCAAAACTCTCAGCTACGTTTTGTCGTATTATATAAATAAAGTTTGTATTTAAGTTCTGTACCATGTATTTGGCGACTCAGAATGGATGATGTATACCCATTTTGGGGGCGTCACAGATGGTACCACTGTAAATAATAAAATTTAAAAATTGGACAATAAAACATGAATATAATTTGACAATTTAAAGAATATAATCAGCGTAAAAGCCAAACCAGTAGTATAATGCTTAATTACAAGAATTTAAATTTTAACGTCTCAGTTGGTTGGAGCTTCGTGTTGATAATGTGTTATGAAACTAGATAAATAATAAATTTCAAGATAAAAGTATTAGAGAATTTTCACACCTCTCGTCTCTGATCTTTCATAGGTAAAACAATGGAACATGTGACGCCCCCAAAATAGGTATACACAAACCATTCTGAGTCGCAAAATACATGGTACATAATTCAAATACAACTTCATTTATACAATTGTTAAATGTCGCGCAGAATACGACAAAACATAAGTTGTAAGTTTTAATACAAATATTGTCTCCTAGACAATATCCAAACTCAAAATAAGTCCTCATTATAATTATTATCACACTATTTCACAGAATAGTGAGGACTACTATAGCAACCATCTGGACCGTCACTCCATTCCCTGACTAGTCCCAGCTATATTCTTATTTCTTGAAGAGAATAATGAAAGAAAAGGGTGAGCTCAACTAGCCCAGTAAAGAATATTATGACTAAGATAATGTAGAATAAATTATTGTTAGCCTTCAATAGTTTTAAAATGATAGAATACAATAGACAACAAGTTTAACTGTAGCGGAATAAACAATCCATTAGAAGAGTCAAGTAGAGTATGATATCTACTATCTTCTATGATTTAAAAGTTTATCATCAATTTTATCGCTAAGACTTAGCTCAATAAATAATCCACATCACTTAATTATTCATGCACTACGGGCCAAAGATATTCATTATTATCACATCCATGAATCATCTATGCACTATAGGCCAAGGATATTCGTTATTATCACCAATGGTTATGATCATGCCAAACAACAATTGACCATATCTCCTATGATATTTTAAATTTTTGAGTGTGGTCAAGTTCTAGAGGTATATCTATGAGTTTTCTAACTTATCCAAGTGGAATCAATGTAAAAGGTGTTGTAGATTTTCGTGTGGACTGATTTTAGCAAAGGAGTCAAAAGCTGCAAATTACGAAAAGACTACTGCCCAGAAGTTTAAAAGGGTTGTTTCGGCCACTTAATTTGTGAGAAAAATTCTGGCCTTTTGGGACATGAAAATATATGGTATAAAGTACCTCTTGTCCAAAAATGAGCTCATTCCGACTTAAATGAGCAAGTTATGACCATTTCAATATTTAAGTTTTTTGGACGAAAAACGCTATAACCGGAGTTCTATAACTCCGATGACCATGAAATTTAAACTGAAAGATGACGTTAACATGTGTAAGATCCTGCCAAGATTTGGGAATTTCTGGAGTTAAACTTGAGGTAGCTAATTTCTTTAGGAATTAATTAGAAATTGATTTTTGAAAAATAGTAAATGAATTTTAAAAATTCCGAAAAAAATATATGTTCAATATGGGACTATATTCTGCTAAATCCCAGGAAAAAAATATTTTTGGGAGTGATTTGGTATTTTTTATGAAAATGATCTAGTTATGAGTAAATGAGTTAAACATGTTATGTGAAATAACAAAGTTGAAAAATAGGATTTTATGGCTTGAGAATCCTATATAGGTTATATGCAGATTTTTGATAAGGGATTTGATCATTGGTGATGAAATCTTATGAGTATGACATTTTTGAATGATTAAATGTATTATTTGGTAAAGTGTAGACAATTGAAATAAATTGTTTATAAGTTTAAGAAGTGATTATAATATTGTTATAATATTAATAATATTAGATTATGAGTTTATAATATTTGGATAAATTTAAAGTTTTTAATATAAATCCTTGTTTACGTTTGATTAATGCTTATATCATTGTCATCATTCTCATGTTTATATTGTGATAAAAGTCATCTTTGGCTACGTGCAGATATAGGTGGACTTGGTGTGATTATGACCAGGGATTATTCGGTATAATCACGACCGTAATGTGACGAATGATGTGGTAAAAGTCATCAGTGGCCTGTAGTGTAAGACCCCAAATTTTTATAAATAAAAATCGAATTTCCTCTAATTATTATTCTTGATTAATAAGGTGGTAATTTGATATAATGCTTTGGTTATGGGTGAAATGTGCAATTTTTGCAAAATAAACAAGTGGTTATTAAAATATTTATTTTTGTCGGGGAATATTCGTACGACGGCGCAGTCAATTGTGGGCCCCATAACAAAATAACTGTCGGATAAAGAAAATGACAAGTTTGAGCTTTTATAAATAACGGCGTAGTTATTACAATTAATAACTGTTGGATTACCCGGTGGTTAAAATACGATGTCTGGCGTGGTTGCATAAAGAGCACACTCAGATTTGCAGTGTTGTTGAATTATTGATTTACGTAAGAAGGTACTACTCAATAATTGTTACGATAATTATTGTTCATTATTTTATTTTATTGATTTAATAATTCTTTGCGTTGATATTTATATTATTATTGTTTCAATAATTGTCAACGCATGTTATTTTCCATTATCAAATCAATAATTCATATTATTTGAATAATATTATCGATAACATTATTGGCAATGTCTAGAAAGTTACATCAAGGAGAGGTTTGGTCACCTAATTGCTAGGCCAAGAAGGAGAAATCCTAATTGAAAAGCCCCCTCTTTCCCGGGAACTGCCTGGTTGTTAGTAATGTGATTCTATAATATTATTTGTGAATAATTAATTATTGATTTATATGATGAAGAAAATATTGATTTTATGAGGATATAGATGGAGAAATTTTTTTAATGTAACAATTGTTGAAAATTAATATTTTATCTTTTTCTGATAAAATAATTCATTTAAATATATTATTTTAATAATATATTAATGGTGATATTTTTACAATAAATTCATGGTTTATAAATAGATGAGGTGGAAGAGAGAAGATAGAATTGGAATTACTTAATAATTGTAAATATTTTAATATATATATATATATATATATGTACGTATATGTGTGTGTGTGTGGAAGAAGTGGTGGGGGTAAGAGAAGAAAGTGGGGGAAGAGAGAGAGTTAGTGGAGAATTATGGGAAAGGAAGAAAGAGAAAGGGAAGAGAAGGAAATTAGAAAAATTATCCGTTTGTGGATTTTGGATATTTTCGGTCTGGAATTTGGAAAAACTTCCTTCTGTAAAGTTGTAGATAATTGAATTTCCTATAAAAAGTCGCGAGTTTCGAATTTTTCTGATAACCGGGCTATTTTCTATGAATTGTTGAAGTTTCGGAAAATAAAATAATTTTTATTAAATTTATGGGGTGGGACCCACTTGTGTTTTAAACATGTGTGGTCTTTGAGTTTTCTTGTTCCAAGTTGGTGGGTGATCGGTTGGTGGAGGGCGTAGGAGAATAAAAATAAATAATAATAATTTATTATTTTAGTCTCTTTCATGCTTCTAAGCATTTTCCTATAAATAGAGGGCTAAGTTAGAATTGAAAATCACACGTAAACAAAGTTTTCTCTATATTATCGGCGTATTCTTGTGAGTATACTTTGAGTGTTGCTATATCTGATATGAGTTTACACAAGACCTATATCTGAAATCAAATAAGTAATGCATTTATTTTGAGGTAAAGGATTTTTTTTTTTTTCAGTAATGATATTATTTCTTCAATATCATTATCTTTGAAATATTGATCTGAAGTTTTTATCAAATTTGGAACTTTTGGTGCTCTGGGGTTCTTATTCATGTATACTAAGACTATTCACGTATATGGTACTTATTCACGAATATTTAAGACTATTCATCTGAAAAATAAAAATTTTTCTTTTCGTCCAAAATATCTATACGGATACTAGCTTTGATTGTATCCATGTTTTGATCATTCTTGAATTTTACACCACTATGATTATTTTTGAGGTATTTTTGGACGTGGATAAAACAAAGTACGAATCCTTAATCCTTAATCCTTGTCATTTTGTTTCTTTGGATTCGTTTTTTAAAAAAAATTTTTTTCATCATCCTCATCCTTAATGGTGATACTTGATGAATATCTTTGGCTGTAGTGCAAAGATGAATGATTAAATTGATGAATATCTTTGGCACATGTAGGCAAAAGATGAATGATTAAACCGATGAATCTCTTTGGCCCGTAGTGCAAAGATGAGCAGTGTGTTGAGATGAACATGACCAATTGGTGATACAAATGAATATCTTTGGGCTCAGTAGTGCAAAGATGATTAAAGATGTATATTGATTGTTGTTCTGAGGATAAAATATTGATGATGGACTTTTAAATCTTAGAAGACGGTGAGAATTCATTCTCACGTGACTCTTCTAATGGATTGTCAAGCTCATTTGCATTTGTTGATCTAAAACTTGTTGTCTATTTTATTCTATTAGATTTTCCTTGTTGAAGACTAACGATAATTTGTTGTATATTATCTTAGTCATAATATTCTTTATCGGGCTAGTTGAGCTCACCCTTTTCCTTGTTGTTCCATTTTTCTTCTCAAGAGGTGAGTAAACATAGCAGGATCGAGCCTGGGTATGGAGTGAAGGTTCTAGAGAGAGTTGTTTAGTAGTCCTCACCATTTTGTAAAATAATGTATCAATAAATGTGATGAGGATTTATTTGAGTATAGATATTGTACAGAAGATAATATTTGTATTCAAACTCACGCAGTTTCTTGTTGTAATAATAAAGTTGTAGTAATTTTTTGTACCATGTATTTGGCGCACTCGAGAATGGGTTGGGTGGAATGGACCTATTTTGGGGGCGCCACAGGTTGGTATCGAGCTTAGGGATATGATCTCTGGCGGAGATCGGGGAATAGAACTAAGAGGGGAGAGACGAGTAAATCCTTCGCTAGTGTGTCCTACCTAAGCTTATTTATTGGTCAGGTCATAATATAGGGATATTATGTGACATGTTAATTTGTTTAATTAACCCTTATTTTATGACAGTATTTGAGAATGTCGACTGAGAATATTAACAGTGGAGTAAATGAGACCGTGGAGACGCCGGTACTCACCAACGAGGAGAACATGCAACAGGCTGGTAATGTTCCTCCTGTGAACAACGCCACTGAGCAGATGATGAACGACGGGATGTATAGAAACTTTTTGCAATTCATGTAAAATCAGACGAGGGAGACTCGTGTACAAAATATGGGTGGAAATGATAGTAACGCGCGGTTTATCACGGCCAAACAATTCAAAGAGTTGGGACCACCAGATTTCCATGGAAAGCCGGATCCGATCAAGGCAGAAACGTGGATCAAGCAAATTACCAAGATATTTGATGTCTTGGGATGCACGGAGGAACAGAAGGTTCCATTCGCCACCTTTATGTTTCGTGGTGAAGCGACTTGGTGGGAATCATGTAGAAGCGTACTCCACCAGATGCACTAAACATGTCTTGGGAAAGATTTCAGAATCGTTTCAATGACAAGTACTTTCCGTAAAGTATTCAATCATATGAAGGAGGTAGAGTTTATTAGACTTAATGTAATAATAACATGACGGTGTCTCGAAGACGAGGCAAAGTTCGCAGAGTTATCTGTGTTTGCACCTCATTTGGTGGAGAATGAGGAACGAATGACGCTTATGTTTTTGAGAGGTCTAAAATTCGAGATTCGTCAATACCTTATCTCTCATAAGTTTTCTCTCGTATTCGGATGTTGTCAATGTGGCTCGCTTATTAGAGCGAGATAGTGAGTATACTCAACCGAGGGACCACAACTGTGGTAGTCATCAAAACGATGATAACCAAATGAGGAGGAAAGAATATGGACAAAGGCGGTAACCACTCAGGTGGTAATCGTGGACATGATAATAGGAAAGGTGATTCAAATGGAAATTTCAAAAAGAGAAGATTCAACAATGACGGGAAGACATCAACAGCAGCACCAGCGCCAACAACAAATGCTAGGGGAGGAGAACGACCGCCAGTTAGATGTTACAAATGCGGGAAGGAGGGACATATCAGTCCAAACTGCCCACAACAGTTCAAGGTATGCTATAATTATGGAAAAGAAGGACATATCGCTCGAGATTGTACGGTAGCGAAACCTAGTTCAGCGGGAATGGTGACTCAAAAGGATGTCCCAGAAAAGTCAAAGTCAACGGTTCCTGGAAGAGCGTTTGTCGTGACTTCATTAAAATGCGAGGAACCCGAACGAAGTTAGCACGGGTTAGTTAATTATAAATTCTTGCGAAGTTTATACCTTACTAGATACCCGGTTCTACCCATTCTTTTTCTCTCTCTTTGCTTATTTCAACGCTTGAACTTGACTACTGGAGAAATTAGACTTTGACCTATTTATGGAGACTCCGTTAGAGAAACTTTCATTACATCCGTTGTTTGGAAATCTTGCTTGATTCAGTTGGCACTATCACATTACCGTTGATCTTATCTCTTTAAAGATACTTGCTTTTGATGTGATTTTAGGGATTGATTGGTTAACTACTCATCATGCCAAAATTGATTGCTTTCGTAAAGTTGTTAGTTTTCATATTCCTAAGCAACTCGTTATTCAATTCAAGCAATCAAACCATTGTAGTCAAACATTTTTATATCAAGCCATGAAGTCATTCGTTTATTACGGATGTCAAGCTTTCTTAGCCATGTTATGGACTTGAACAATAATACGCCGATTTGAATGATATTTTTGTTGTTAGTGAATTTCCGACGTATTTCTGAAGAATTTCTCGCTTACTCCCAAAGTTCGATATTAAATTTTGTATCGACTTTGAACCCCAGACAAAACCCATTTCTAAAATCTCATATCGAATGGCTCTATTGAACTTGTGAGTTAAAACCCAACTATAGAAGTTGATACTCAAGCCTCTATCTTATGACTTCCTTTGTGGAATACACCGAAGCCAGACTCTCCGTAGGGGACGCCATATTCGTGCGGTAGTAAACTGATAGGTGTTATTGTGATGTGCTATCCAAGATTGGGATATGAGTCACAGTTGAGAGCAACCTAAGTCATTAATCGAAATACGTAGCTTTTTAGGCATAGTTGGTTATTATTGGAGATTCGTGGAAAGATTTTCTCAAATCGCTAGTCCATTAACTCAGCTGACTCGTAGAGATACAAAATTCGAATGGAGCACGGAATGTGGGAAGAGCTTCGAAGAACTTAAGAAGAGACTCATTTCAGCACATGTTCTGACCATACCATCCTGGAAAAGCGAACGTGGTAGCTGACGTATTGAGTAAAAGATCGTATACGAGTACGAGTACGATATTGTCAAAGACTCATCTCGTATAACTTACAAATGATGAAGATAGAGTTAAAGACTCTAAGTACCCACGTGGTGATATACGAGTATAATCGACTTTTATCGATAAAGTTAAAATCGCTCAAAGCTACACAATCGGAGATGATGAATATGAAGAAGGAGGTGCAAGAAGTTGTTATTCCAAAAGGAGAATTGGCGATGTGAGGAAAGCTCAAACCTTCGATTTATTAGTTTATTTGAAATCCTCGATCGAGTAGGAACTGTGGCCTATAGACTCGTTTTACCGCCAAGTATGACGCGTGTTCATAACATTTTTCACGTATCGATGTTACGTAAATATGTGGACGACCCGAACCACATTATTGAGTTAGAACCAGACGAGATAGCCGAAGACTTAACATACGAGGAGGTACCTGTCAAGATTTTGGATAGGAAGAAGCATGCGCTACGTACGAAGGTCATACCACAAGTTAAAATTTTGTGGAGAAACCATGCTATTGAGGAAATGACCTGGGAGTTGGAAACGGAAATGAAAGCGAGGTATCTTCATCTTTTCGATACACACTGAATACGTCACGTCAATTTCGAGGACGAAATTTCATAAGGAGGGAGGTCAGAAGACCCCAAATTTTTATAAATAAAATCGAATTTCCTCTAATTATTATTCTTGATTAATAAGGTGGTAATTTGATATAATGCTTTAGTTATGGGTGAAATGTGCAATTTTGCAAAATAAACAAGTGGTTATTAAAATATTTATTTTTGCTTGGAGAATATTCATTTGGTCGTGGAATATTCTTTTGCTTGGGAATATTAAATGCACCTGTAGCGATCAATTGTGGGACCCCATAACAAAATAAGCGTCGGATAAAGAAAATGACAAGTTTGAGCTTTTATAAATAACTGGCGTAGTTATTTACCAATTAACACCGTTGGATTACGGTGGTTAAAATACGATGAATACGCGTGGTCGCACAAAGAAGATAGATACCGGTATTGCGATGTTGTTGAATTATTGATTCTTACGTGAAGGTACTACTCAATAATTGTTACGATAATTATCGCTCATTATTTTATTTTATTGATTCAATAATTCTTTGCGTTGATATTTATATTATTATTGTTTCAATAATTGTCATCGCACAAGATTTTCCATTATCAAATCAATAATTCATATTATTTGAATAATATTATCGAGATAACATTATTGGCAATGTCTAGAAAGTTACATCAAGGAGATGTTTGGTCACCTAATTGCGCTTGCCATAAAGAGAGAAATCCTTATTGGAAAGCCCCCTCTTCCGGAACGCACGGTTGTTAGTAATGTGATTCTATAATATTATTTGTGAATAATTAATTATTGATTTATATGATGAGAAAATATTGATTTTATGAGGATATAGATGGAGAAATTTTTTAATGTAACAATTGTTGAAAATTAATATTTATCTTTTTCGATAAAATAATTCATTTAAATATATTATTTTAATAATATATTAATGGTGATATTTTTACAATAAATTCATGGTTTATAAATAGATGAGGTGGAAGAGAGAAGATAGAATTGGAATTATTTAATAATTATAAATATTTTAATATATATATATATATATATGTACGTATATGTGTGTGTGTGTGGAAGAAGTGGTGGGGGTAAGAGAAGAAAGTGGGGGAAGAGAGAGAGTTAGTGGAGAATTATGGGAAAGGAAGAAAGAGAAAGGAAGAGAAGGAAATTAGAAAAATTATCCGTTTGTGGATTTTGGATATTTTAGATTCTGGAATTTGGAAAAACTTCTTCTCGCAAAGTTGTAGATAATTGAATTTCCTATAAAAAGTCGCATGAGTTTGAATTTTTTCGATAACAAGGGCTATTTTCTATGAATTGTTGAAGTTTCGGAAAATAAAATAATTTTTATTAAATTTATGGGGTGGGACCCACTTGTGTTTTAACACATGTGGAATTTCTGCTGAGTTTTCTTGTTCCAAGTTGGTGGCTGATCAGTTGGTGGAGGAGGCGTAGGAGAATAAAAATAAATAATAATAATTTATTATTTTAGTCTCCCTTTGGCTTTTAACATTTTTCTTTTAAATGGAGGCTAAGTTAGAATTGAAAATCACACCGTAAACAAAGTTTTTTCTCTATATTATCGAAGCGTATTCTTGTGAGTATACTTTGAGTGTTGCTTTATCTGGTCGCGAGTTTCACAAGACTATACCGAAATTCGAATGTAAGAAATGCGGTTATTTTGAGGTAAAGGATTTTTTTTTTCAGTAATGATATTATTTCTTCAATATCATTATCTTTGAAATATTGATCCAAGTTTTTATCAAATTTGGAACTTTTGGTGTTGGGGGTCTTATTCATGTATACAAGACTTTATTCACGTATATGGTACTATTCACGAATACGGCAAGATTATTCATCGAAAAATAAAATTTTTCTTTTTCGTCCAAAATATCTATTCGGATACTAGCTTTGATTGTATCCATGTTTTGATCATTCTTGAATTTTACACCACTATGATTATTTTTGAGGTATTTTTGGACGTGGATAAAACAAAAGTACGAATCCTTAATCCTTAATCCTTGTCATTTTGTTTCATTGGATTCGTTTCTTTAAAAAATGTTTTTCATCATCCTCGATCCTTAATGGTGATACTTGATGAATATCTTTGGCCCTGTAGTGCAAAGATGAATGATTAAATTGATGAATATCTTTGGCCTGCAGGTCAAAAAGATGAATGATTAAACCGATGAATCTCTTTGGCCAGTAAAAAAAAGATGAGCAGTGTTGAGATGAACATGACCAATCTGGTGATATAAAATGAATATCTTTGGCTGTGAGTGCAAAAGATGATTAAAGATGTATATTGATTGTTATTCTGAGGATAAAATATTGATGATGGACTTTTAAATCTTAGAAGACAGTAGAATTCATTCTCTACGTGACTCTTCTAATGGATTCTTTGCTTCAATTTGCATTTGTTGATCTAAAACTTGTTGTCTATTTTATTCTATTAGATTTTTCCTTGTTGAAGACTAACGATAATTTGTTGTATATTATCTTAGTCATAATATTCTTTACTGGGCTAGTTGAGCTCACCCTTTTCCTTGTTGTTCCATTTTTCTTCTCAAGAGGTGAGAACATAGCAGGATCGAGTCGGGGTATGGAGTGAAGGTTCTAGAGAGAGTTGTTTAGTAGTCCTCACCATTTTTGTAAAATAATGTATCAATAAATGTGATGAGGATTTATTTGAGTATAGATATTATCAGAAGATAATATTTGTATTCAAACTCACGCTTTTCTTGTTGTAATAATAAAGTTGTAGTAATTTTTTGTACCATGTATTTGGCACTCGAGAATGGGTTGGGTGGAATGGACCTATTTTGGGGGCGCCACGGTTGGTATCGAGCTTAGGATATGATCTCTGGCGGAGATCGGGGAATAGAACTAAGAGGGAGAGCGAGTAAATCCTTCGCTAAGTGTGTCCTACCTAAGCTTATTTATTGGTCAGGTCATAATATAGGGATATTATGTGACATGTTAATTTGTTTAATTAACCCTTATTTTATGACAGTATTTGAGAATGTCGACTGAGAATATTAACAGTGGAGTAAATGAGACCGTGGAGACGCCGGTACTCACCAACGAGGAGAACATGCAACAGGCTGGTAATGTTCCTCCTGTGAACAACGCCACTGAGCAGATGATGAACGACGGGATGTATAGAAACTTTTTGCAATTCATGTAAAATCAGACGAGGGAGACTCGTGTACAAAATATGGGTGGAAATGATAGTAACGCGCGGTTTATCACGGCCAAACAATTCAAAGAGTTGGGACCACCAGATTTCCATGGAAAGCCGGATCCGATCAAGGCAGAAACGTGGATCAAGCAAATTACCAAGATATTTGATGTCTTGGGATGCACGGAGGAACAGAAGGTTCCATTCGCCACCTTTATGTTTCGTGGTGAAGCAGATTACTGGTGGGAATCTGTGAAGCGTACCCAGCCAGATGCACTAAACATGTCTTGGGAAAGATTTCAGAAACTGTTCAATGACAAGTACTTTCCAGAAAGTATTCGTCATATGAAGGAGGTAGAGTTTATTAGACTCGAACAGAATAACATGACGGTGTCTCAGTACGAGGCAAAGTTCGCAGAGTTATCCAGGTTTGCACCTCATTTGGTGGAGAATGAGGAACGAATGACGCGTATGTTTTTGAGAGGTCTAAAACTCGAGATTCGTCAATACCTTATCTCTCATAAGTTTTCTCTGTATTCAGATGTTGTCAACAGGGCTCAGTTATTAGAGCGAGATAGTGAGTATACTCAACCGAGGGACCACAACCAGGGTAGTCATCAGAACGATGATAACCAGCGAGGAGGAAAGAATATGGACAAAGGCGGTAACCACTCAGGTGGTAATCGTGGACATGATAATAGGAAAGGTGATTCAAATGGAAATTTCAAAAAGAGAAGATTCAACAATGACGGGAAGACATCAACAAAGAAGACCAAATACCAACAACAAATGCTAGGGGAGGAGAACGACCGCCAGTTAGATGTTACAAATGCGGGAAGGAGGGACATATCAGTCCAAACTGCCCACAACAGTTCAAGATATGCTATAATTATGGAAAAGAAGGACATATCGCCGAGATTTATGCAGAGCGAAACCTAGTTCAATGAATGGTGACTCAAAAGGATGTCCCGAAAAAGTCAAAGTCAATCGGTTCTGGAAGAGCGTTTGTCGTGACCCATCAAAATGCGAGAACCCGAACGGTTAGCACGGTTAGTTAATTATAAATTCTTGCTTAAGTTTATACCTTACTAGATACTGGGTTCTACCCATTCTTTTTATCTCTTTGCTTGCGCCAACGCGTTTGAACTTGACTACGGAGAAATTAGACTTTGACCTATTTATGGAGACTCCGTTAGAGAAACTTTCATTACATCCGTTGTTTGGAAATCTTGCTTGATTCAGTTGGCACTATCACATTTACCGTTGATCTTATCTCTTTAAAGATACTTGCTTTTGATGTGATTTTAGGGATTGATTGGTTAACTACTCATCATGCCAAAATTGATTGCTTTCGTAAGGTTGTTAGTTTTCATATTCCTAAGCAACCTGTTATTCGAATTCAAGCAATCAAACCATTGTAGTCAAACATTTTTATATCAAGCCATGAAGTCATTCGTTTATTACGGATGTCAAGCTTTCTTAGCCATGTTATGGACTTGAACAATAATACGTCAGATTTGAATGATATTTTTGTTGTTAGTGAATTTCCTGACGTATTTCCTGAAGAATTTCTTGGCTTACTCCCAAAGCCTGATATTAAATTTTGTATCGACTTTGAACCCTAAGATAAAACCCATTTCTAAAATCTCATATCGAATGGCTCCTATTGAACTTCAGGAGTTAAAAACCCAACTATAGAAGTTGATACTCAAGCCTCTATCTTATGACTTCCTTTGTGGAATACACCGAAGCCAGACTCTCCGTAGGGGACGCCATATTCGTGCGGTAGTAAACCGATATAGTGTTATTGTGATGTCTTATCCAAGATTGGGATATGAGTCACGATTGAGAGCAACCTAAGTCATTAATCGAAATACGTAGCTTTTTAGGCATAGTTGGTTATTATTGGAGATTCGTGGAAAGATTTTCTCAAATCGCTAGTCCATTAACTCAATTTGACTCGTAGAGATACAAAATTCGAATGGAGCACGGAATGTGGGAAGAGCTTCAAGAACTTAAGAAGAGACTCATTTCAAAGACATGTTGTTCGACCATACCATCCCGAAAAGCGAACGTGGTAATGACGATTGAGTAAAAGATCGTATACTGATACGAGTACGATATTGTCAAAGACTCATCTCAGATAACTTACAAATGATGAAGATAGAGTTAAAGACTCTAAGTACCCACGTGGTGATATACGAGTATAATCGACTTTTATCGATAAAGTTAAAATCGCCTCGTGCTACTACACCGGAAATGATGAATATGAAGAAGGAGGCAAGAAGTTGTTATTCCAAAAGCGAGAATTGGCGATGTGAGGAAAGCTCAAACCTTCGATTTATTAGTTTATTTGAAATCCTCGATCGAGTAGAAGCGTGGCCTATAGACTCGTTTACCGCCAAGTATGACGCGTGTTCATAACATTTTTCACGATCGATGTTACGTAAATATGTGGACGACCGAACCACATTATTGAGTTAGAACCGCACGAGATAGCCAAGACTTAACATACGAGGAGGTACTGTCAAGATTTTGATAGGAAGAAGCACGCGCCACGACGAAGGTCATACCACAAGTTAAAATTTTGTGGAGAAACCATGCTATTGAGGAAATGACCTGGGAGTTGGAAACGGAAATGAAAGCGAGGTATCTTCATCTTTTCGATACACCAGGTACGTACGTCAATTTCGAGGACGAAATTTCATAAGGAGGGGAGGTTGTAAGACCCCAAATTTTTATAAATAAAAATCGAATTTCCTCTAATTATTATTCTTGATTAATAAGGTGGTAATTTGATATAATGCTTTGGTTATGGGTGAAATGTGCAATTTTTGCAAAATAAACAAGTGGTTATTAAAATATTTATTTTTGTCGGAGAATATTCATTTGGTCGTGGAATATTCTTCTTTGTCTTGGGAATATTAAATGACTGCAGCTTGATCAATTATGGGCCCCATAACAAAATAATCGCTTCGGATAAAGAAAATGACAAGTTTGAGCTTTTATAAATAACTTGGCGTAGTTGTTACCAATTATAATTTGTTGGATTACTCGGTGGTTAAAAATACTGAATGTCTGGCGTGGTTCGCACAAAGAAAGACACTGTACGGTATTGCAAAGTGTTGTTGAATTATTGATTCTTACTACGTGAAAAGGTACTACTCAATAATTGTTACGATAATTCATGTTCATTATTTTATTTTATTGATTCAATAATTGCTGCGTTGATATTTATATTATTATTGTTTCAATAATTGTCATCGCACAAGATATTTTCCATTATCAAATCAATAATTCATATTATTTGAATAATATTATCAGATAACATTATTGGCAAATGTCTAGAAAGTTACATCCAAGGAGATGTTTGGTCACCTAATTGCGCGCCAGTAAGGAGAAATCCTTATTGGAAAGCCCCCTCTTTCCTGGGAACTGCCTGGTTGTTAGTAATGTGATTCTATAATATTATTTGTGAATAATTAATTATTGATTTATATGATGAGGAAAATATTGATTTTATGAGGATATAGATGGAGAAATTTTTTTAATGTAACAATTGTTGAAAATTAATATTTTATCTTTTTCTGATAAAATAATTCATTTAAATATATTATTTTAATAATATATTAATGGTGATATTTTTACAATAAATTCATGGTTTATAAATAGATGAGGTGGAAGAGAGAAGATAGAATTGGAATTATTTAATAATTATAAATATTTTAATATATATATATATATATATATATATATATATATATATATATATATATGTGTGTGTGTGGAAGAAGTGGTGGGGGGTAAGAGAAGAAAGTGGGGAAAGAGAGAGAGTTAGTGGAGAATTATGGGAAAGGAAGAAAGAGAAAGGGAAGAGAAGGAAATTAGAAAAATTATCCGTTTGTGGATTTTGGATATTTTCATTCGAATTTGGAAAAACTTCCTTCTCGCAAAGTTGTAGATAATTGAATTTCCTATAAAAAGTCACGAGTTTCAATTTTTTACGATAAAGGGCTATTTTCTATGAATTGTTGAAGTTTTAAAATAAAATAATTTTTATTAAATTTATGGGTGGGACCCACTTGTGTTTTAACACATGTGAAAGCTCTTGAAGTTTTCTTGTTCCAAGTTGGTGGTGATCGGTTGGAGGAGGCGTAGGAGAATAAAAAAATAAATAATAATAATTTATTATTTTAGTCTCCTTTCATGCGTTAAGCATTTTCCTATAAATAGAGGGCTAAGTTAGAATTGAAAATCACACCGTAAAACAAAGTTTTCTCTCTATATTATCGAGCGTATTCTTGTGAGTATACTTTGAGTGTTGCTATACGGTGAGAGTTTCACAAGACTATATATCTAGAAATTCAAATAAAGAAATACGGTTATTTTGAGGTAAAGGATATTTTTTTTTTCAGTAATGATATTATTTCTTCAATATCATTATCTTTGAAATATTGATCCAAGTTTTTATCAAATTTGGAACTTTTGGTGCTCTGGGGTTCTTATTCATGTATACTGAGACTATTCACGTATATGGTACTATTCACGAATACAGCACTATTCATCGAAAAAAAAAAAAAAAAATTCGTCCAAAATATCTATTCTGGATACTAGCTTTGATTGTATCCATATTTTGATCATTCTTGAATTTTACACCACTATGATTATTTTTGAGGTATTTTTGGACGTGGATAAAACAAAGTACGAATCCTTAATCCTTAATCCTTGTCATTTTGTTTCACTGGATTCGTTTCTTTAAAAAAATGTTTTTCATCATCCTCAGTCCTTAATGGTGATACTTGATGAATATCTTTGGCCTGTAGTGAAAAGATGAATGATTAAATTGATGAATATCTTTGGCCTGTAGTGCAAAGATGAATGATTAAACTGATGAATCTCTTTGGCCCGTAGAAAAGATGAGCAGTGTTAAGATGAACATGACCAACTTGGTGATACAAAATGAATATCTTTGGCTGTAGAAAAAAAGATGTATATTGATTGTTGTTACAGGATAAAATATTGGTGATGGACTTTTAAATCTTAGAAGACGAGAGAATTCATTCTCTACGTGACTCTTCTAATGGATTGTTTATTCATTGCATTTGTTGATCTAAAACTTGTTGTCTATTGTATTCTATTATATTTTTCCTTGTTGAAGACTAACGATAATTTTTTGTATATTATCTTAGTCATAATATTCTTTACTGGGCTAGTTGAGCTCACCCTTTTCCTTGTTGTTCCATTTTTCTTCTCAAGAGGTGAGAACATAGCAGGATCGAGTCGGAGTATGGAGTGAAGGTTCTAGAGAAAGTTGTTTAGTAGTCCTCACCATTTTTGTAAAATAATGTATCAATAAATGTGATGAGGATTTATTTGAGTATAGATATTTTCTAGAAGATAATATTTGTATTCAAACTCACAGTTTTACTGTTGTAATAATAAAGTTGTAGTAATTTCTGTACCATGTATTTGGCGACTCAGAATGGGTTGGGTGGAATGGACCTATTTTGGGGGTGTCACATGTAGTGCATTGATGGACAGTTTTTGGTATGATTATGACCAGTGATTATTCGGTATAGTCATGACCTTTGATAATTTAATGAATATCCTTGGCCCGGAAAGCAGGGATGACTTGATGATGTGGTTTATTTATTAAGCTGAGTCTCAGAGATTAAGTTGATGAAAAACTTTTTAAATCATAGAAGATAGTAGGTTTTATGCTCTACTTGATTTTTCTATTGGATTGCTTGTTCCGCTGTAGTTAAACTTGATGTCTATTGTATTTTATCAGTTTAACATTGTTGAAGGCTAATGATAATTTATTCTGCATTATCTTAGTCATAATATTTCTTACTAGGCTAGTTGAGCTCACCCTTTCTTTCACCTGTTCTCTTCTTGTGAAATGAGAACGTGGCAAGGGACTAGTTGGGAAGCGGAGTGATCGGTCAGATGATAGCATTAGTAGTCCTCACTATTCTATTAAATAGTGTGTCAATAAATGTAATGAGGACTCCATTGAGTGTGGATATTGTCTAGATGACAATATTCTTATTAAAACTCTCAATTTATGTTTTGTCGTATTTTACACGACTATTGTATAATTAAGTTGTATTTGAATTTATGTACCATGTATCCGGCACTCAAGATGGGTGATGAATACCTATTTTTGGGGCGTCACGTTAGTATCAAAGCTTAGGATATGATCCCGGCCGAGATATGAGACAAGAACTAGGAGGGGAGAGACGGGGAATTCCTTCGCTAGTATGACCTACCTAAGTTTATTTGGTATTTAATTGGTCGGTCAGAGTATAGGGATAATATGTGATATGTTAATTAACCTTTATTTTGTGACAGTGTTTGAAAATGGCATCTGAAAATGTTGAGATAAGCAATGGAGCAAAATAATATGACCATATCGCAGTACGAGGCTAAGTTTGCGAAATTATCCCGGTTTGCATCCCATTTGGTTGATAATGAGGAGCGAATGACGCGAGTGTTTCTAAGAGGTTTGAAACTCGATATACGTCAATACCTCATTTCTCATAAACTTTGTTTATATTCAGATGTTGTGAATAAGGCTCAATTATTAGAGTGCGATAATGAGTTAACACAACCAAAAGGTAACGACCACCAACAATAATAATAATCGCATTCTGGGTGGCAGCGACCACCATCGGAACAATGATGACCATCGTGGGGAAATTATCATGCTAAGAATGGTAACCACTTGGTGGTAATCATGGCCAAGATAATAGAAGTGGAAATTTCAAGAAGAGAAGGTCATTTAGCTCGATTTTGTCGTATAGTGAAGTCAAGTCCAGCTGGGACGATGGCACTAAAGGCGGATACGGACAAAACAAAGTCGGTGGTTTCAGGAAGAGCAGTTTTTGTGACTTCTCAAAAAGCGAATAACCCGAACGAAGTTAGCACGGGTTAGTTAATTATAAATTTTTACGAAGTCTATACCTTATTAGATACCGGTTCTACCCATTCTTTTATCTCTCTTACTTACGTTCAATGTTTAAATTTGACTCCGGAGAAGTTAGACTTTGACTTATCTGTTGAAACTCCGTTAGGAGAAACCTTTGTTACCTCCACTGTTTATAAATCTTATTTGATTTAAATCGACATTTTCACGTTACCTGTCGATCTTATCTCTTCGAAAATACTTGCCTTTGATGTGATTTTAGGAATCGACTGGTTAACTACTCATCATGCTAAAATTGATTATTTTTGTAAGGTTGTTAGCTTTCATATTCCTAACCAACCTGTTATACGAATTCAAGCAACCAAACTACTAAAGTCAATCATTGTCATATCAAGCCATAAGTAAAGAGCCCCGAGCCTTTCGCTGGTGACTTCCTTGTGTGGAATGCACCGAAGCCAGACTTTCTGTAGGCGACGTCGTGAATGACGATGACAAGTTGATAGGTATCAATGTGACGTGCTATCCAAGTCTTGGATAAGGGTCACAGTTTTGATTAATATTTATATTGTTAATAAATTTCCTAACGTATTCTTGAAGACTTCTTAGCCTACCCTTAGAGCGTGAAATCGAATTTTGTATCGACCCAAGTACAAAACCCATTTCGTATAACTTACAAATGATGAAGATAGAGTTAAAGACTCTAAGGACCCAAGTGAAGATAACGAATATACGAGTAGAATCGACTTTAGACGTCGATAAAGTTAAAGCCGCTCAAACTACATACTTAAAGCTGATGAATGTGAAGAAGAAGGTTCAAGAGGGCGTTATTCTAGAAGCAAGAATCGATGAAGAGAGGAAATCTCAACCCTCGATTTAATTGGCCCATTTAAAATTCTCGACCAAGTAGGAACTATGGCCTATATACTCGCTTTACCGCCAAGTATGTCGCGTGTTCATAACGTTTTTTACGTATCGATGTTACGTAAATATGTGGACGACCCGAACCACATTATTAATTTAGAACCGGACGAGATAGCAGATAATTTAACGTATAAAGATGTACCTGTTAAAATCCGGGAATATATTCTACGCTTAAAGGTTATACCTCAAGAGTTAGAATCTGACGAAGTGTCCTCATCTGTTCGTCATACCAGGTACGTACGTAAATTTCGAAGGAGAAATTTCATAAGGAGGGGAGATTGTAAAATCCCAAATTTTACGAATAAAGATTTAATTTTCTCGAAATATTTTTTTTATATTATGGTGTGGATTTGAGATAATGTTATAGTTGTGGGTATTATTTATAAATTTTGCAAAGTATGCAAATTGTTGTATTATATTCGATTGGTCGGGGAATATTCATTTTAACAAGGAATATTCGTACAATGGCGCAATCATTGGTGGACCCCACAACGAAATTATTGTCAGATTGAGAAAAACGACAAAAATATTTTTATGAAAATAACGACGGAAGTTTTACCGTTAATACTGTTGAACTACTCGGTAGTAAAAGTGCGATGAATCTGGCGTGGTTGCATAGTAGCACACGATATTGATTATTGATGCTTACGTGAGAAGTCACTCAGTTTTGTTCAATTATTGCTATAGTAATTGCTGCATATTATCTCACGTTATTTGATTCAATTATTGTCAATATTTTATATATTATTAAATCAATAATTGAGACGACAAAGTTATTAATATTATTATTTGCAATATTAACGATGTCTAGAAGTTCTGCCAGGAGAGGTTTGGTCACCTAATTGGCGCTACCAATAGGAGAAATCCTTATTGGAAATCCCCTCTTTCACAGGAACGACACGGTCGATTAATAGTGTGAATTATAATAATGATGATGAAGTTTTGTTTTATTAGTATTATTAATGTAATAAAACAGAAAAGCATTTTATATAAAATAGAATACTTTTATAAAGTTATTCGTTTTATTAGACTATAAATAGAATATAATATATTTTATTATGCATAGTGTTTTGCATAGTAAAATCTTTTTATATAAAAATGTAATACTTTTATAAAGTTATTTGTTTTATTAGATAATAATTAGAATATAATATATTTTATTATGCATAGTGTTTTGCATAGTTACTCAAGATAGTGTTTGCATAATAAAATCTTTTTTATATAAAATGTAATACTTTTATAAAGTTATTCATTTTATTAGATTATAAATAGAATATATTTTATTTTATTTAAAAGATTTTGTTTTATTAGAACATTTTATTATAAACCAATCTGGACCGTCTGTTTAAAAGTAAATCAATATGGACTGCTCATGAATCGAGCCATTATTCAGGTCCATTCTCCTATAAATAGAAGCTCATTCTTTCATTATTTCTTACTTAATTCACTTTGAAACTCTAGAGAGAGAAATTATAGAGAGAAGTTATAGAGAGAAAGAAGAAGAGAAGTCTCGCTACCTCACTATTCCAAAGATCCAACTTTCTTCTAAGGTAAGGGTATTATTTCTTTCAGATTCATGAATAGAACTTCGTTATTCCATTCTTTATTATTCATTGGAATAACTTTTGTATACTGTGGACTCCCTATACCTTGTGAAATTCTTACGTTATTCCATTCTTTATTATTATGTTGAATAACTTTGTCTATCGCCAAGCAACCGCATACATGGTGAAATTCTTCGCTATTCCATTCTTTATTATTATGTTGAATAACTTTGTCCATGCGGCAACCGCATACATGGTGAAATTCTTCTATTATTCCATTCTTTATTATTATATCAGAATATTCTGTCGGTGCGTCTTATGCCTGACCTGGTTCTATTAATTATTATTTTGTTGGAATAATCTGTCTGTGCGGTCTATCGCATGCATGGTGATTTATGTTTTTATTCCATTCTTTATTATTCTCGTTGAATATCCCGTCGGTCATGTAATTTACCGACCGGTTCCTTTCTTTATTATTATGTCGAAATATCCTATCGGTGCAGTCTATCGCACGCATGGTGAATCCTTCGTTATTCAATTCTTTATTATTATTCGTTGGAATAACTCCGCTCATGTGGATTACCACATACATGGTGAATGATCCTTTGTATTCATTCCTTATTAAATTGTGGAAATGATTCAGATACGTGGATTACTGCATTTGGCGGACAAAAAATCCATTTCATAGATTTCATATATTCTATTATACTCAATTGGTTAAAGTTTTGACTTCTATATTCCTTGAAATTAGTGAAATATCCTAGATATTTGCGCTTCATCCAATATCTTTTCGTGGAAATATTCTTCTGAGCATTCTTGAATTTTTCTCCACAAAGCAGTATCATGTTGACAATTTGGACGTTATTGGTTCCTAGATAAATTAATTTTTGAACTTATTTTATTGAATTAATATGTCATTGTCATGATCAGTTATGTTGGTTATTATGTGAAAACATGAAAGTTTCTTAGAAATCATAAAGGGTTGAAAATCAGATTTTGGTGAAAATGGAACATGAAATTCAATTGACCATATCTCCTATTATATTTTGAATTTTTGAGTGTGGTGAAGTTCTAGAGTTAGATCTATGAGTTTTCTAACTTATCCAAGTGGAATCACTGTAAAAGGTGTTGTAGATTTTCGTGTGGACTGATTTTAGTAAAGGAGTCAAAAGCTGCAAATTACTGAAAAAAAGCTATCGTCGAGTAAGTTTAAAAGAAATTTGTTTTTACCACTTAATTTGTAAGAAAAATTCTGGCCTTTTGGGACATTGAAATATATGGTATAAAGTACCTCCTGTCCAAAAATGAGCAAGTTATGACCATTTCAATATTTAAGTTTTTCCGACAAAAAATGCTATAACCGGAGTTCTATAACTCCGATGACTATAAAATTTAAACTGGAAGATCACGTTAACATGTGTAAGATCCTGCCAAGATTTGGGAATTTCTGGAGTTAAACTTGAGGTAGCTAATTTCTTAAGGAATTAATTAGAAATTGATTTTTGAAAAATAGTAAATTAATTTTAAAAATTCCGAGAAAAATATATGTTCAATATGGGACTATATTCTGCTAAATCCCAGAAAAGAAATATTTTTGGGACTTATTTGGTATTTTTCATGAAAATAATCTAGTTATGAGTAAATGAGGTAAACATGTTATGTGAAGTAACAAAGTTAGAAAATAGGATTTTATGGCTTGAGAATCCTATATAGGGTATATGAAGATTTTTTATAAAGGATTTGATCATTAGTGATGAAATCTTATGAGTATGACATTTTTGAATGATTAAATGCATTGTTTGGTAAAGTGTAGACAATTGAAATAAATTGTTTATAAATTTAAGAAGTGATTATAATATTGTTATAATATTAATAATATTAGATTATAAGTTTATAATATTTGGATAAATTTAAAGTTTTTAATATTTATCCTTGTTTTCGTTTGATTAATGCTTATATCATTGTCATCATTCTCATGTTTATATTATGATAAAAGTTATCTTTGGCTTACGTGCATAGGTGGACTTGGTGTGATTATGACCAGGGATTATTCGGTATAATCACGGCCGTAATGTGACGAATGATGTGATAAAAGTTCTCAATGGCCTGTAGTGCATTGATGGACAGTTTTTGGTATGATTATGACCAGGGATTATTCGGTATAGTCATGACCTTTGATAATTTAATGAATATCCTTGGCCGCAAAAAGCGAGGATGACTTAATGATGTGGTTTATTTATTGTCGAGTGAGTCAAATGATTAAGTTGATGAAAAACTTTTTAAATCATAGAAGATAGTAGGTTTTATGCTCTACTTGATTTTTCTATTGGATTACTTGTTCCGCTGCCGTTAAACTTGATGTTTATTGTATTTTATCAGTTTAACATTGTAGAAGGCTAATGATAATTTATTCTGCATTATCTTAGTCATAATATTTCTTACTGGGCTAGTTGAGCTCACCCTTTCTTTCATTGTTCTCTTCAGGAAATGAGAACGTAGCCGGGATTAGTTGGGAAACGGAGTGACGGTCCAGATGATAACATTAGTAGTCCTCACTATTCTGTTAAATAGTGTGTCAATAAATATAATGAGGACTCCATTGAGTGTGGATATTGTCTAGATGACAATATTCTCATTAAAACTCTCAATTTATGTTTTGTCGTATTTTACACGACTGTTGTATAATTAAGTTGTATTTGAATTTATGTACCATGTATCTGGCGACTCAAGATGGGTGATGAATACCTATTTTTGGGGGCGTCACACTATGCAGCAATTACTGTGGTAATAATTGAATAAAACTGAGTGACTTCTCATGTAAGCATCAGTAATCAAAGATATCTTGTACAATACCAAAAGTGTTATTCTTATGCAACCACGCAGACATCGTATTTTTTACCACCGGGTATTTCAACAGTTAACGATAAAACTTTTGCCGTTATTTTTATAAAAAGTTATTTCTATCGTTTTCTAACTCCAACAGTAATTCCATTTTGGGGTCCACCAATAATTGTAATGTTGTACGAATATTTCCTGATAAAACGAATATTCCCCGACCAAACGAATATTTTATGACAACTTGCTTACTTTGCAAAATTTGTAAATATTATCCACAACTATAACATTATATCAAATCTATACCTTAATATTCAAAATAATATTTAGATAAAATTAAATTTTTATTCATAAAAGTTGGGGTCTTACAGAACATATCCAACCAAGATCCACAAAATAAGCACTAAACCAATGGTCTAGTATGTAGCTTATGACTTTAGGAAAATCATAATATTATAACATCAACAAAGTGTGTGAGTGTGAAAATACAGTAACAAAGTTACCATGATTAAAACAACTATGAAGTCATCGGGTAAATTTTCATAGTAATTGAATCATTATCGTCAAAACTAATGAAATGCTCACTGTAGTCGACACGTTTTACTGATTACACCATTAAACTTTTAATTTTTTAAATTACCCCACTAAACTAATTATTATTTTGAAATTGGGTCATTCCGTTAAAAAAAATAAACGGACGTTAATTTTTTATCGACAAAACTAATGAATTACCCACTGTAGTTGGCACGTTTTACTGATTACACCATTAAACTTTTAAATTTTCAAATTACCCCTTTAAACTAATTAATATTTTGAAATTGGGTCATTTTCTTACAGACTTCACGAGTGTTAAATCGTTTTAGTTTTTATCCTACGTGGATGTGAAAAAGAAAATAAACAAATTTAATTTATTCTTTCTTTTCCTTCCATCTCTTATCCCTCTTCTTCCAAATCAAATAATTCTGCGTATTTTCTCTCTCTAAAATCTATAAAAATTCCTAGATCTGAATACCCAAAATATTGAATTTAGCTTCAAAGTTCAGCATTAGATATAACAATAGAATCTAAATTCTTAACAACAACAACAACAGATGAAGTAAATGGTGTTGCAGTAGGTTTTTTCCCTCTCACCTCCGACTATCAGCAACCTTATGTCTCCGAACTCATTTCATTCACGCTCGATCGCCTCCATAAGGTCCGCTCCTTCCCCAATCTCTCTCTATATATCTATGTGTGTGTATATATATACACGTGGTTGTAATATTTTGTTAAATTAATTTTGTTGGGATGAAATTTATGATTTGATAGAAGCCTGAGTTTTTACGGATGGATGCAGAGATAATTCAGAGGCTGATGCAAAATGTTGTTGTTTCCAATTATCGCGTTTTCATTTATACTGTTGATGCATTGCTTTTCATTTGGGAAGGAGTTTTTTCTATTGATAAACATCTGAGATTAGAGTACCCAAAATATTTTGATTTTTTTGCTTTCACTTTCAAGTTTTTAATTATTTTTTGCCACATAAGTAATATTTTTTATTTTTTAATTTCTTTTTCAGAGCCACATAGATAAAAAATTAATGTCTGCTCAATTTTTTTAACAGAATGACTCGATTTCAAAATATTAATTAGTTTAATGAGGAAATTTGAAAAATTAAAAGTTCAATGGTGTAATCAGTAAAACATGCCAACTACAGTAGGTAATTCATTAGTTTTGTTGATAAAAAACTAACGTCCGTTTATTTTTTTTTAACGGAATGACCTAATTTTAAAATAATAATAAATTTAGTGGGGTAATTTAAAAAATTAAAAGTTCAATAATGTAATAAGTAAAATTTATCAACTATAATGGATATTTTATTAATTTTGCCATTCATTATCAATATGTTAGTCACACAACTATAGAAATCCTCATGATAAAAAAATATAACATGTTGTAACAGTAATGAAATCCTATAGAATCTAACAGTAATGAAATATAACATGTTGTAACTATAGAAATCCTTATGAAACAACTATGCAATTTGTTAATTCTACTTTACATTTGAACCTTTTGCTCCAAAGTCACAGTCCAGAATCCAAGAATATAACAAGCAGTTGTCAATAAAAGCAAAAAAACTCCCTTGCTTGATGTTAAATCACATGTGTATCCAACTAAGATTGTTATACATTTCAAGGATAATATATATTTACTTGAAAAATAAAGAGAATAATAGTTATATTTGAACAGAAACTTGATTCTTCTACCTCCATAAGCAACAACATACTACTAACTTGATTTTTTAGTCAAATAGTATCAAGGGAAAATATCATGATCCTATTATATCATCCTCCCAACTTCTAACATTGTACAGTTAATATATCACCTTCTGAAAAAGAGAAAGTAAGCAAACTTTTACTATATGAGGAAATAATGAGGTCCAAATAAGATTGTTATTTTAATAAATATCACAACAATATCATCTCAAAAACTAAAAGAAATCCAAATAAAAATGTGTGATTGTAAAATAAACAATAACAAATTTATATTTGGATCAAACAATGGATACTCATTTAAATCGACGTTGAAGCCATTAGTGTGCACCGAAATATCTCCATTGCTTGCCGGAGCATTTAAATCTATATTTAAGTTGATTTCATTCTCCGAAAATTCTTCAATATTTGGTGAAAAATTCGAATCGAATTCTCGTATAGTAACCATAATGTATTATTGTTAAACTTAAGCCTATTTTTTTCATGAGATGTGATGAACAATATTATAATTTTATAAAATGAAAAAATGGAGATAAATATAAAAAAATAACAAATCAATTCAAAAGTAGAAGTAATATTTTAGAATTTTAAAATTTTAAAAAAATAGTAAATTTAAACTTTATTTTAATGGAGAAGGAAGGTAGGATGATCATAAAAGGAGGGAGATTAAAGTGACTTTGGGGGTGTTTGATAAAAACTAAATGAACCTGAATCTAAATCTGAATGAGTTGAATCTGAATTTGAATGTGAATGAAAAAAGTTATTTGATAATTGATATGCCTGAAATATCCGAATAACAGATTTTTATTATTTTACCCTTATGAAAAAATTCAAAATTATTGTAAATTTATTTAATATTACTTAATATAATAATTAATATTGTAAAAAAAAAAAAATCATTCTAGTCATTATTCAAAGAAAAAAATGGGATTTAGCTTATTTAAATTTAAATCGTCTGAATGACTGGTCGATTCAGCCATTTAGACGATTTTTATTCGAACAAACATATTTGAATGGTCAATAATTGACCCATTCATCTCTTAATTAATGCACTTTGTTTAAGTTGAAGAAAAATTTCATGGAAAAGAGCAAAGGTTTCATGGTGGAGTTAATGGCAAATGAACTCTTACAAAAAATAAAAACAAAAAAGGGTAAATTACTAATTTGATGTGAGCTTTGGCCTCCAACGATACTTAATATGAAACCGATGGAGTATCGTTTTAGATAAATATTTTTGTCTCTTAATATTTGTCGTTTGAGAATTTCAATTAATCATTATTTGCTTAGTTTTCAATATTATCCTAAGTATTAAATATAAATTTGGTTCTCTCACTATTTTTTACCAAATAAATTACACCTTCTTTTTTCAATATATAAGGACAATATAGACAATATATTATATTTAATGTTATACAATTATTTTTTTAATATTTATGTACGACTCTAAAATGATATATATTAAGTAACGGAGAGAATACATGTTAACTAGTTGATTCGTCTCATTAATTTTTTTAAAAACTCGAGATCTAATTTGTACTCTTATGTAATCAATGATATTGTAATTTTAAAAGTAATAAAATAATTAATTAATTGAGTAAGTTTTTGTTTATATTATAATATAAATGATTTAGTTTTGTTTCGGCTCAAATGCTTGCAAGTAATTTGAGTGAAAAATGAGTCGAGTCGAGTCGAGCCGAGCCGGATTTGAGTAGGATAAAATTAATTCAATTTAAATTTGAACAAAAAATTACAAAATTGTATTCAAATTAGATTATAAATATCACCACTCCTCAAATATTTCAAGTAGTAAAGTATTCTTTCACTTGATTTGGGATCATTTTCACCTAAAGGAAAATTTTATTTTTAAATTTAAGAAACATGGTCGAACTTAAGCTTCTTTACAAATATAAACGTTGAAGATCTCTCCACTTGGGACACATGTCAGATTCATGTATGCCACCGTTCAGACCTCCCTTCTACTGACCCCTCCCCTCCAACTTACTACCCTCATAACGCTCCAGATTTTGCCACGTAGACCAAAAATCTTCCACGTGGGCCATGTCATTGACGTGGCAGAATCTGGGCTGTCATATATAAAAAAGTAAAAGATTTAGGATAAATCCTGCCGTACACGACTAATTTCGTTAACTATTTAATAAATATTTTATAATCTGTTCATGTGAAATTATTTCAATATAATATTCAGCTTCACAATATGCTGATAGGGAGCGTCATTCTTTCTATTCCAGCAAAACAAAAGAAGAAAAAGTAAAGCCCATATCGAGGTCTTGGTAGACAAACAGAACAGAGTCCGACGAAATGGAAGCAGAGGAGGAAATCAACGGCTGCGATGATTCCGGTGGCACGAAGGCCAATGCATGTGCCGGGTCACCGGAGGTTGCAGGCGAAAACTCCGAGCCGGAGAAGATTGCTGCTCAGAGCAGTCCTGTGAAGTCTTATTCTCCTAATAGCTTATCGGATGAGTTCTATGGAAAACTCACCAAGTTCTATGAATCCTCTGGGCTCAGTCTAATGTGAGTAAAATTAGATTTGCTTTGTTCTTACATTTACATATCTACATGTACATGTGTGCTATCATGTATAGTATAGATATAGAGAGAGAAAGATGGCTATTGATTTCTTGGTGTACTTTTTTTTTAATAAATATTTTGTGTGTATATATTAGAGAGTTGCATTTTTTATGAATATTTTTGTTATGGGTTTGTAGAATTATTAAGAATCTAACGTGGGATCTCTTTAATTTTTGATGGGTATTTGTCTGTTTGACTATTTGGTTGCTGAGAAAATGTTAAAAAAAAGAAGGTAAAAATAATACTTGAGGGTTCCGAAATTAAAGATATATTTTTCTTTTCTGTTAATTCCAAAATTAGACTTGTATTTTAATTTTTTAGATGTAAAGCCACATAAAGTTATATCATGCAATTACATATATTATAGGTGGCTATTACATTTAAATCAATTGAAATTGTTACGGTTAGAAAGATAAAATATTCCTAAAAGTGATCCTTTCTAGTTTTTGGAAAGGGGGGAGTATGAATTGAAAAGATTAAAGAAATGTTTTCATTTTTGTCTTTGACTGTTTGGTTATTGAGAAAAATGTGTGGTTATTGAGAAAATGTTGGTTATAATTGATGTTTTATTTTGGTTATTGAATTGTTTTTTTTACAAAGATATTACTATACTAAAATAAAAAAATGTTTCAATCGAGTCAATATTTAATAAAAGTGGTGAGTAGACTAACGTTTAATAGCGGTTCAAGTGGGATCCTCATACATGGATTAGAAGGGAAATTTCCCTTTAATATTACATAGACCCTAACTATATTGGGTCTTAGAACACATTTAAGACCAACAAAATTTGTTGGTTGTAATCAATAATTTCCCTCCTGATCCACATACGAGGGTCCCACTTGCCACATATTCAAGAACCCTATATGACAGTTGTTAAACAATTATTCTATCCTCAATTTTTTTTGGACGAAATATTAAGTACTATCTATTTCGAAACATTTTTTGTGAGTATAATAATATCTTTGTAACAAAAAAGATTTAGCAACCTAAATGAAAATTAACCCCTAGTACAGTAATCAAAACATCAATTCATATTGTGCAAAAGAAAGGGAAAATAATATGAATTGAAAAAAATATATTTTGGAGTGTGGGCACAAGTATACATAAAACTCCACTTAGTGGGTCTGATGTCACTGTTTTGTTTGGGTGACTTCATAATTTTCAAATAATGCTACTATCACATAAAAGTATCACATATAGCTCACATAATACATGGGGTGACACTCATGGATTTGTTGTTGACATGACCCACTTAACTCAACAACAAATCCATGGTGCCACCCATGCAGTATGTAAGTAGTATGTAAGCGGTATGTGATACTTTTATGTGAGCGGGTATGTGATACTTTTATGTGAGCGGTAGAAAAGTAGAGTCAATGTTTCATTTAATTTGATTTATTCTGTTTTTAGGGCAACCCGAAAACAATTAGATGGTAAATACTAAGAAATGAAGGGAAGATGAATAGCTTGCATTTTTGTTGCTCTTTGTTATATCCATTTATATAATGTGGAATTTTGTATATGTATATTTTAGGAAAAAAATTCAGTTAAAATGTAACATGAAAATTGACAGTTTCAACTTCCGGGAGACGAAGGTGGACTTGTTTCTTTTCTACAAAGATGTGACTGAAAGAGGGGGATATTGTCAGGTAGTTACCTGTTTCTTTACATAATACATAGTTTTTTTTCTCAATGCCTATTGTTAATTTAACAGAATGTTCTTTTATAATATTATTTCTTTTACTCCTACCGCACAAACAATTCTCAAGGGTGATTTCAAGAAAATTAAGTAAATTAATTTTTGGAAACCAGAAGGCCTGTTTATGAAGCACTTCCTGTGTTATCTTTAGGATACTCCAGCATAAACATGTGTGTTTGTTAGTGGTTCCCTAAAAAGTATAGTCATTTTGCACTTTTATTTCCTCCATTTTTGGAAGAGTGACTATTATAGTAGTACAAATATAAAACTTATAAAATATAAGCTTGCATTTATTATCTTGAAGAAAGTACAAAAGTTTTTTTTTAAATAAATGAAAATCTAACACTTTTGAAGATTTTGTTGATCTGGGAAAAGGATTTGCGAGTGAAGAATTGTATGATATGATAAAAAATTTCATAATAAAAGAGTAAAGGGACTGATGGGCTTTTCTAGGAATCTAGAGGCGTCTCCATAGCTTCCTAGTCATGGGATTGGTTCCCTAGGGGAAATAATAGAACAAGAGAGAACTCCTGTTTATTATGAGCCTGACGGAATGCATTATTACCTATTTATTGCTTTTTTTATTGTGTTTATTTTGAACTTTTTAGGAGATGCATGTTTGATCCGTTGTTGATTTATTAGAAAAGAGGCTATCAGTCAGCGAAAATAAGACATTTTAATACATAACGTGCTACAAATGCACTTTAACCATCAAAGAAGTATGCATTAATTCTTGGAGGTTTGTTTCATTCTATTATGGAAAAATTTCACCCATTAAAATGTTGTCCCCAATGAAGCGGTACCATTTTGTCTCGTCTGCTTCAAGCTAGCTAGACAAGACTTTGTCAAAAGTTTCAATCAATCTAAGGTAATTGTTTAAGGATACAAATGAAGAGGGATATGGCTTAATAATTACATCATTAGTCTTGTTTTTCTTAGTAATCTTTCAGTTTTACATCACCAGAGAGAGATTACTTTTTGTTTCTTTGAACCATCCTGATGAATGCTGTAATGCAGTTTATATGTCATCAGTCAATAGTTTAGAATAGTATTAGTGCATCTTACACATACAACTGAGCTGACATGTTTGACTATCCTTTAGAAATAATAAAGGACCATCAGTCGTTTATAATGTGTGGTAGTGCACTTAATCCAACTCTAACTGTATTGGTTCAGTAATTTAATCATTGCTCTCCGATGAAAAAGTCAGAAATCATGTATTTATTTAATGACGTAAATTTTCTTTCATCAGCATTGCTTGATTAGGCTTTCTGCTATCTTTCGTAAGATTATGAAACTGTATTAATCAGCTCATCTTGTGCCATTCTTGATCCTCTATGGGATAATCTTACGCCACCTTATGCGGGATACCATTTGAGTTTTAAAAATATTACTGTATTTTATTTTCTTCTGAAATCTTTTAGCCGGTTGTCATATTTTTACTTTTTCCTTTCTTTTCTATAAACCAATCTTTGACACTGTTGCATGTGGATTTGGAGTTTTTTTTGTCAGAATACAAGTTTTAATTAGCTTGATTACCGAGTCTAAAACCTTATTGTGACGCCCCCAAATCCGGGTTACTTATACCTCGGGTTTGGTGCTCACGATACTAACATAACTATTCATTTCATCAAAATACTAACTTAAACATGTCTTAGGTGGTGTTTGATTGCATCTTAATGCTTTTGAACAGTTCACCTCTTAATACATCTTAATAACTCACATATTTGTATTAAGAGGTCCTCTAAATAGTTAAGATACAAATATGAGTCTAAACTATTTAGAGGACCTCTTAATACAAAGATGTGGGTTGTTAATATGCATTAAGAGGTAAACTGTTAAGATTCATTAAGATGCAATCAAACATCACCTTTGATTACATAAATATCTTACTTAAATCCCAGGTTCTATAGACCTTTACATAACTTAAATACCAAATAGTATTACAAAACATAATACTAAAAGTATTTATTACATCAACTATTTAAGTTCATATAAGCACAGACGCTTAATAAATATTTATTCTGCAACTTTGCCTTTTCCCTTATCTTTCCCGGACATACTAGCGTTCTCGGTTTTAACTGAAAACATTATATTCAACGCAAGGGTGAGCAAAAGTTTGCTCAACAAGAAAATAAACAATTGAATATAATGGAACAGAAATATTTATAAGAAAGAGGATATAAATCAATAGATAATGAACAAAACAGTTCTTTAAAAGTTTTGAGTCTGAAAATCAGGCTTTAGCATGTTGTAAGGTCAAATGACCAGTGAACTCTGTACTAGAATTGACAGTACTAATACTGCAATCCATGGATACAAACAGTTATTAAAACTGATCTATATCCTAGACTTGTACTTTAGGGGATCAGCCTAAGTACCCTATATTTTGCACAACATAACAGTCTAATGACACATTACATGTCCTTCGGAATCATATGTCTGGTACGATATGCCCCTATAAAAGGGTTGTTTTTTCACAACATTATACAAGAGTCCGCACCACAACAAAATGGTTTGGAGAACATTAAATGAGATTTTCATGAATGAATAATATCAATATATCTCAACAGCTATCTAGCCGAAATAATGACATTGACATTCTTTCAATATCACCAGAATAACTGAATTTGAAACATTAAAGTATAATAAGTTGAATAACTTAAAAAAAATAGCTTTTGCAATATAAACTTATTTAAGAGAGAAAGATTTTATATACTTGCCTGTCGCGTCGACTAATCTTTTTAAGAAAGTGTGTTACCACTGAGTAGCCTACATATATTCAGCATTGGCTTATTTAGTTATCTTTTAGCATATAGTCTATATTTATTGATACACATAACTCAACTATAGATAGTGAAGTCATTTCAAATAACTAACATGTACGTTACTTACTATCATCAAACCATCATATATATATATATATATATATATATATATATATATCTTCTATTTAAAAATACAGTTAGTTACGCATAGATATATAACTCATCACTACACATTTTCACAGATTAGTATATACATATATAGCACTTTTCTTATAATTGGCTCACATAAGCACCTTACACATTTATAATTCAAATATATGCTAAAACATACTTGATTCCACCCAATCATAACATGTTATAGAGCTTAGATCATAACATACTTTTATTAACTTATTTAGAAATGTTAGGACATTTACTAGCTTTAAACTTCACTTTTACAACATGACTCAAAAATACAAAATTATGATTTTTGAGGCAATTTTGAGGATTTTTAGAATTTTCTATGATAGTCTTTTGAACCTATCATTTGTGCATTTTATACACCCCATACCAAAGTATTTTATCCTTGGTTTAAGTCGTAGAAACTAAAAAGTTAAGCAATTCAAAAACAAGCCTCAAATGGGCTGTTTTCAACAGTCTTGAAGGCAACTGCATTTTTCATGAATTTCAAGGCCACTTTGATGATTTTTAGGAATTCTTGTATTGGTCTTTTGGACAAGAACTCTGAACATACTTCTAGCCTATATACCAAAGTATTTTTGTGTTGGTTTAGGTTCCCAAGTAAGCCTCTTATGTTTCTTGAAAGTAATGCCCAAACTAGGCCATTATTCACAGTTTTGAGTTTATTAGTTTTGGTCAATTCTTGCCAATTTCATTTCTAGCCACTTTGGTTCGTTCCAACACTTGAATTATATCTATTTAGAACTAGTTCTAGCATTCCTTTAGGTTTGCTAAGCATAGATTGAGTTTTGACCCTCTAAACCAAGCTTTTACATACTAACTTCTCAAGTTATTGTATACATTAGCATTCCAACACTTGGAATAGCCTAGCATAACTCTAACTCACTTGTCTAAGGTGTCCAAACTAAGTTCTAGGCCAAATGGAAAAATCTCAAATTTTCATACTTGGACAAATTTGCAAAAACTGCAGTTTTAGTGATTTTCCATGCTATTTTGGTGATTTGTTTAAACTTCTTGGTTAAGCCAAGAGCTTAACCACTTGGTCCTACTTCTAGACCATACTACAAGGTAATTTAATCTAGGTTTCTTGTTCATGCCCATTAAGCTTCCCAAAACAGGGCTCAAACTTAGCCATTTTTTCACTTTTTTTACAAAACTGTTTTTGAACTTTTGTCAAAATTTTCTAGTTTTGGCCACTAGGATAGTCTAGGCATGTATTTAAGTTACTTAAGGATACTTTTAGCATTACCACATCTTATTTAATCATCTAGCCCATTTTGACCTATCAAAGCTCACTTTAGGCTTGAAAAAGAGATCTTAAATTGGTTTTTTTGATAGCTTTAGTCATGACCATGTTTGGGAATCATTACTAGCATGTATGAGCAACTTTGTATAAGCTCATAACAGTCCCTTAAGGTCAGATACTAAGGATTGCCCAAAACAGTCCTCGGCTTTAAAATGTGATTTTTAACAAGTCTCATACTCAAAATGGTTTAGGCTTGGTTCCTTTAATTTGTGTAGCTTTCTTATGTCCTATTATGACTATTGAAACTTGTGTATGGGGTCCAGGTATGGTGGTTCACTATTTTAGTGTTCATTATTTTTTAAAGCTTATTTTCATTGCTTTTTAAGCATGAAATTGCACCACACACCTTGTAGACCTTAACTAACTTAGGGAATCATTTTTACATGTTATTTATAGGCAATGTATGTACTCCTCACTGTCTAACAATATCAGTTACACAAATTGGCCATAACAGTCCCTTATAAGCACAGTTTTGGCTACCAAATTTCCAACAGTCCACAATAGAACACATATGGTCTTTAAGCATTCCTATAAACCTTAAATCACCATAAATCACCATGAAAACAGTCTTTATCTAAGCATTATGAATTAGCACCATTTCACCAAAACAGTTCCAAACATTCAAGTATATGCATTATTACAACATGAACCTACTATATACTATATGTTCATGATTTAAAACATCAAAATGCAGGATTTCTAGCTTTAGTTCAAAACAGCCCATAATAGGCTTTATAATTCCACAAGGACGCATGGTATAGCAACATGGTCAACAAGGATAGTATGATTATGACACATATAAGCATGTACTAACTGTTTACATAGTATTTAACATGTATAGCTTATATCCGGATGGTTTAAATCAGTCTATACCTTAACAGTACATCATAAGCCCATTCTAGCTAGCATACATGTTATGAAACAGTGGCTAAGTCTGTTTGGATTCAATAGGCCTAAAGTGTCCTGTTTTGGTTCTTTAATCGACTGCAAAAGCTACTTGTTATACTACTTTAACCTTCCATGTTTAGCCCATTGCATACCATGTATATAAATTATCATGAAGATCACTTTAGAAGCATGTATAATCAGTTATCATACAAGACCTCAATAGCAGTCCCAATTACTTTGTTTTCCTCATATATGGAGTTATCAATCATGTCCTATTTAAGCATAACATATACTTGAGGTATTCCTTTTTCTATATAAGCAAGTAGACATGATACTAGACTCTATTTACAGTTAGCATACATTGATACCATAACAGTCCATTTAGAGCACTTTAGGCATGGTTTAGTTATACTTTACCATAACAGTCCTAGGTATTCAAAGGCTCAAGTTGTAAGGATTTTGACTTCATACACATGCTACATAATCAATACACATGGCTTAAAAACTCACAGACTAAAGACTTTGTTCAAAACAGTCTCCTCTTGTCTTTAAGTTCTAACACATGAACTGGTAATACAACAAGATTTAAGCTATGTCTTTTAACACATAACATGCTCTTATGGAATGATTTGCACAACCTCCTTCCTAATCATTACTAGGACTGCTCAAATAGTTCATTCTCTTAGTTTATTAGCAAGGAAATTGGTTGGTTAATGACATCATGCCAGTTAAAACAGTGGCAGAGTTTGGCCAGTGCAAAACAGGTCCAAACTTAGTTTATTTTGGTTTCAAGCTTGCTAAAAACTCCAATTAGGTTTTATTATTATTTGCCTCCATGATTTGGTTGTTTAGACACCTTGAAATGCAAATCACATTATGGTCAAGGGAAATCAGTCCCTAACTAGCTTGTTAACACAGTTACTTTCAATTAGTTTATTTCGTATATGAAACTATCATAGCATGCAAGTTACTCTCAACATGCCTTATTATATGAAGTATATAAGCCTACATGTCTTTGCCTGATTACTAGCATGATAATAAAGCCTCTGTTCTTCTCTGCACAGTTACTACTTAGTTACCTCGAAGCAGTTCTGGTTTTAGCATTTAATCGAACAGTTGGTGGACAATCTTCAAACTTACATATAATGCATACATTTTAGCTATTTTGTTCCAGCTATGACATCAACACAACAAAAGAACAACACATCAATAATAATCACAACAACATAAATGACCACACATAACAGTCCCCATAGCAGTGACAATCCTATAGCAGTCCAACCAATTCATTTAGCTACCAACAGTCCACTTTGTTATCAACAATGACACAGAGAATGAATCGAAATTGAATGGGAAGAGGCTGAATTGGTTTACCTTCTTGGACTCTTAGAGACTAAATAATAGGTTGATCAATCTTTCTCCCCTTCCTAGCCGTAGCTCCTCACTTTCTCTCTATATTCTATTTACTTCAGTCTCTTGCTTGACTGAACTGCTCTACTCCTTAGAGAGATGGTTATATGCAGATTTCTTCCCCCTCCCAGTCAGTCCTATTGCCACAAGTTGGCCTCTACACAGCCACCCTACCAAGCTGCAAACCATCATTCCTAGTCTAGTCTACTTGGCCCCTATGGGACCTGTCAAACCACATCTATTCTATCACTTCTTATCCCCTGCAACTCTATCTCTTCTTATAACCAATTACTAACTGATGGCTAACTGAACTAACTTACTGACTTGGAACTAGTTTAGAATCCGATTGACTTTATAACTGACTGAGTGCTCAAGTCTTAACACTGCTCCTTTAATTGGCTAAAACAGTCCTCTTGTTACACATCATCTAGTTTACTGGATTGGGCTAGGGGGAAAAGTTTGTCAATTTTTGATTTGGGCTTAAACCAATCCTCCCCTTTTTAACAAATATAGCTGCCGAATTGGGCTGGAAGTTAGGCTAGAATTGGCTTTATTTAGACCCAATACAATAACCCATATCCCTAAAATAATTGAAAGAGACTTACAAGCATACATGGTAAAAGTTATTATGGCCCAATCTTGAATTGTATTTATCACTTTTATTTTTACTAACAAACATACTTAGCACATAAATTATTTAAAAAAATGTTGGTTTCATGAATTCTAAATAATTCATGATAGTACCTCATTTCTTTATTTGCTATTAAATAACACTTTATCTTAATATAATTAACTCTTTAAACACATAGATAGCTTCATATCAATAATCTTTGTCAATTAAGCTATGTTGGCTTTCCTTTTCATTCTTGATATTTATTTAACATTATATTAATGTATACTATTCTTCCCCTCCTGTACCATACAAGGTCTTGAGATATATATAAGTTAATAAACAATAAATAAATTAATGCCACTTCTACTAGGTATAATAATAATAATAAAAAAATTATACCCAAAATTTGACATTATAATAACTGAATATTACATAGGATTTTCTGAGTCATTACACTTTTGGATGTACACAGCTTGCTAGGCAACCAAAAAGTAAAAAACTAAAAATAGGTCATTCTTAATGAAACCTAGCCCTCCTTGTCTAAAAATGCATATACACTTTGTTTTTGTTGTGAAGCAATACTAATAGGTAATTAATTATCCGATAGAGATGGTTCAGCTTAATTCAGGATAGTGTAGTTAAATATCTACCGACTACTTGATTCACATAAACAACTTAACTGCATCTTTCTGATGTCATTTCCTTGAACAACTTATGCAAATGAAGCCCTAATGGAGATTTCACATATTTATTCTATCTTTAACTTATCTTTTACACTCTTTTAGGTCACAAAAGATGGGAAATGGGGTGAAGTTGCATCTGCATTAAACACAAAAACTGGTGTTTTAATACCACCAACTAAGATTCAAATGATTTATGCAAATCTCTTCTACCAGTTTGAGCAAACATATTACTATCGAACT
The DNA here is from genome assembly GCA_020205605.1 of Panax ginseng. Classification (NCBI taxonomy): domain Eukaryota; kingdom Viridiplantae; phylum Streptophyta; class Magnoliopsida; order Apiales; family Araliaceae; genus Panax; species Panax ginseng. The sequence goes on along the minus strand of CM035133.1, from coordinate 14,270,821 downwards.
CCTGCAAAAGTAACAGAAGGTCAACGATTGCGAGTTGATCCAACAGGTTTGGTGAATACTTGCAGTGACATTTATATTTGTATTTCTGGGGTCCACATTGTATACATTTGATTTTATAGTTATAATTAGTATATTTAATTGTTTGTTGTAATCACTTTTATGGTCATTAAGTCAGTTCAGACCGATCTTCTATGATCAGCTTTGACGTAAATGATTTAATAAGCACGACTCTTTGCTCCCAAAGTCTCAATCTCATTGCCATATTCCTGTAGGTTCTGGTAGTGGGGATAGCTCAAGCAGCTCGACAGGGAAGAGAAAGCATAGTGAGAGTATTGATGATGGCACGGTAGAGAAAAGGGTGTGTCTGAAGAGTTCTTTCCAATTGCCTACAGGTCTGTCATTTTAGTCTGGTGAATTCGATAATCTTAATCTACTAATTAGTTAAGCTATCAAACTGTATTTAATTCTAATAACTTGAAGTAAGAGCACACAATAAAAGTAGAAAAGCATGCCATCTATTATATTGAAATTTCTCAAACTAGTTTGAGTTCTGGTCCGTCTCTGATTCCTTCTATTATATTAATTTTGAAGTCCCTAACCAATAATAAAAACTTCAAATTGTTTAAGAGAATTTGGAAGATTTGGAATATACAAGTCTTAGTTGAATGAACTGCCATCTTTTAACCTTTCAAATGTCATGTGCTTATGCTCAAATTCCTTATTATCCTAGACACAATTGCATGAAGGCGCATCTACCGCCTTTTTATACTTAGGAGATTTATGTGGTTGAAATTCGTTATTATTATATTCTATTTGTTGTGTGCGTACTCCAAATTTCGCACATCATGTTTGTTTATGAAATGTTAGAAAGCTAGTTAGTATTATGTTTTTTTCTCATAGATTTTCAGTCTAATAAGTAATAAGTAACCTTTTTGGTTTCATTATAGAAACTGAATGCTTGATAACTTGGCTATAATTTAGTGAAGATTGCATTTTTAAGAAGTTTGTAGTGTGTATTTGCAAATTCAAGCAGGGTTTAAGCCAGAAGGGAAGAATCCGGTCTTGCAAACGCCATCAGAAGAGAAGAACCCTGTCTTACAAACACCCCAAAAAATTAAGGAAATGAAGAAGTCGTCAATAATTAAGGAAATAAAGAAATACCCGAATGCTCCAATGGGATACAGAACAGGATATATGATCTTCCTCAGGATGGAATGTGATCGATTAAAAAAGATACACGGGGAGAGCTCAGCTGGTCAGCTTCGAGTCATGGCAATTGATGCATGGAGGCATCTCTCTAAGAATGATCGAGAGGTAGACTTCCTCGGGGCTTTTATTCATAATTCTGTATTATTACTATGTGCACTAAAATCAGTATTCATTCAATCTTTCCATCAATGGATATTTCATCCTGCTCATTATTTTTTACTTAATGAACACTCTATTAACTTGTTTCGAAATGATTGATACCCTTTTCTCTTTCAATGGTTAAATCTTCAATTATCCATGTAATATTTGATTTGTAATTTTACAGCCATATGTCGAGGCAAGTAAGAAAGACAAGGAAAGATTTATCCGAGAGATGGCTGCTTATGAGAATATGTATAAACAAAACACAGAAACGCAGAATGTAGCCACTAGTACAAAATCTACTACTATAATCGACTATGCAAGGCCAAATTCACAAACCGATGGCGACTACCATGTGGCTTTGCCAGCTGATGCCGACGACAACTTTGCTACAGATGAATCAATGGTTGAATTGGCAGCTGGGATAATGCAAAACTCTCGACCAAATGATCCCCTATTCCAGGTGAATTGGGATGATGAGTACTATGAATCACTTGATATAGTTAAGAAAGAATAGTTAGGACTCTGGAGCTTGAATCACTTGGAGTGGTTTTAAAAGTGCTATAGTTAGGGACTTAGGGTATATGCTAATCTTTTGTCACATCTGTATATTTTAAGGTGTTTCTGCAATTTTGTACATTAGACTGGGATGTAGTAATATGATGTTTTTAGTTTTCAGTTATAACTAATTCATGTTGATATCTGTTTGGCGGATTCGGTTAGCATGAAATTTATTTTTTGGTAAGTTGGTCAATTGGTCAATAGAATGTTGACAAACATAGAGCTTCGTCTGCGTGTTAGCACTCTATTGGTCAATTGATCAACTTACTCAAAAATAAATTTCATGCTAATCACTTCCCTGTTTGGCAGCGTAATATTGTACAAATGGTACTTTGAACTTGGAACTAGCATGAAGTTTTAAAAGTGTTAGGGACTTAGGGTATATGCTAATCTTTTGTCACATCTGTATATTTTAAGGTGTTTCTGCAATTTTGTACATAAGATTGGGATGTAGTAATATGATGTTTTTAGTTTTCAGTAATAACTAATTCATGTTGATCTGTTTGGCAATTACCTTTTAGGTTGCAGGTAATATATATATATATATATATATATATATATATATATATATATATATATATATTTATCTTTTAGTTGTTCTGTTCGACTGGAGGCTTGTTTGAGGAGTTTAAGAGTAGTGACTTATAAGTTGATCAAACCTACTTATAAGTTATTTGCTATTATTCCTCAAATTTGGCGAAGTCTTATTTTTCTACTTATAAGTTGATTTTTAAGTCAAAAAAAGAAGAAACAAGTATTTGTAACTTATTTTAAAATCACTTAAGTCATTTTAAAATAAGTTAGTTTGATCAAATGTAATGTTTATTTTGTTCCTATTTTATTTTGTCACTCTTTTTATTAATGTCCTTTTTAGTAATCTTTACATTTGATATTAACTTATAAGTCATTATGAGTCGAACAACTTCGTAACTTGTTTTAACTTAATTCATAACTTATTAGTTAAATTGATGCCGAATATTTTTATTTATAAGTCAACTTATATTTTAACATTAAGTCATTTTAAAATAAGTCGTTGGCCACTCTCATTTTGGTATTTTAAAAAGGCTTAAATATGAATTAGTACCATAAACTATAGACCATATTCTACTCGGTGATCCACCTTTCAATTTTGTCAATTAGATGATTAAACTATCAATTTTTTCCAATTACAAATAATTGAACACGCCACGTCAGAAATTGCTGACGTGGCTAATTGTGTGGGGCCTTAAGACTTATGTGGCAAAAAAAACTATATTTTATTCATTACATAAACAAATCTATATAAATTATGGGCAAAATGGTCAAAACCTAATTTAACAATTCTAATTAAAATAAAACAAACATATATCAATACAAAAAAAATCCAAATTGATCGGTGCGAACTCCAAATTGATCGATCCTTCTTTTTTCTCTCTCCTTCCCCACTCGAACTCCAAATTGGTGGTCCTTCTTAAATTGCTCTCTTCAGTTTTTGCACCAGACAACTTGGAGGTGGATTCTTGGAACTTGGATACGCAGTGCATAGAGTCTTCCGGGGCTGGGTGGGTCATTGTTTCTTTGGATTTGGATAGAATTTCCGTCCGTAAAGTAGATGGCGAAGGGGTAAGATTAAGAAGGGGTTTTAAGCGGAGGAGAGAGAAAAGTGATTTGGGGGATTTGAGAGGGGGTGAAATGGAGGTTTTAGAGAGATTGTGGGAGAGAGAGAAAGTGGAGGTGGAGGATTGAAGGAGAGAGGAGAGAAGCTGTTGACTGCCATTTTTAGAGAGAGAAGGTCGAGGAGAGAGAGTGAAGCTATGGAGGGTTTTAGTGTTGGAGTGGAAAGGGATAGGGTTTACAGAGAGAATATTAATTCGACGTCGGATTAGTAAGTGAGGTCGAGTTCGAAGTGGGTGCGGAGTAGAAGGTTTGAGAATCCCAGGTGTTGGAGCTTTTGAACGACGGCGGATCTGGCAAGGCCTCAGTGGTCGGCTACAAAGATCTTGACGTATTTGTCTAATGTAATTAGATCTGATAGACACAGAGCTAAAAAGGTTAGGGTTTTTGCGTAAATTAAAAATTCAAATATAAAACATCAAATAATTTGATTTGTATATAAAAAGAGGAGTAAGTACATATGAGGTTAAGCTCTAGTTACCAGTATTGGGGCCTCCCATCTTTGAATGAGAAGGTGAAGGAGAGGGAAGCGAGGGCAACTGAAGCTTCACTGTTGTCGGTTTCTTTTAACTGCCAAAGCTTACAGTTGAGTTGGGGTAGTCGGGCAGGAAGAATTCGTCGGCGTTCAAGCCGATTTCTGTTCAACGACACTAGTTGTCTGACGAAGTTCAGGTGCGGTTCTGTCCGATGATCAAAGTGCGAAGTTACTTGTCTAATTATTTATAATTATGTCTTTTTCTGTAATTGTTAATTGTTTTATTTGTTATGTTAATTTGTTATTTGACTATTTTACCCCATATAAAATAAGATTTGTTTATTTCATGATTAAAAAACTATTTTTTTTGCCACATCAACTTCCTAAGGCCCCACACAATTAGTCACGTCAGCAATTTCTGACGTGGCGTGTTCAATTATTTGTAATTGGAAAAAATTGATAGTTTAATCATCTAATTAACAAAATTGAAAGGTGGATCACCGAAGTAGAATATGACCTATAGTTTAGGGTACTAATTCATATTTAAGCCTTTTAAAAATAATTCGGATAATTTTCACATTAAAATTGATCAAATTAATTTTAAAATTAAAATTGATGAAAGTTAATTTGATTATAGTTAATACACTAGTAAATATTTTAAAATTTATAAAGACTAAAATAAATTTGTTTTAGTTTTAAATTTTAGGGTTTTACAAAGGATTCAAAAAGTTGGATTCTTTTTATGGAATGGAGTGATTGAGGGTAGTTTGTAATCCTATATTCCTTAAATCAAACTATTTAACTATTTAAAAAACAAAGAAAGTCTTTACTCAGAAAGAAAAACCAAAAAAATAAAATAAAAATAGCATAGAGTATAAAAGTAGTGCTGTAAAACTGCAACTTATGAATAACCCATAGTTACAAAACTAACTTATGAATAACCTATAATAACACAATTATTCGTAATATTTCAACTAACTAACTAACTAACATCAATTCTAAATTTAATCCTAATATTTCAACAAACTAATATCAATTCTAAATTTAAAAATATCTTAAATTGACTTTACCCGCAGACACAGAAAAATCTAAACAGAGTCCTCCATGTTTATCAATGAAAATCTGAGAGACTCTGATCTAACATCCCAAAACATCCCAATCATCATACTTTTCTTAAGCCCTCGCCTCGCTACGAAATCCCTAGTCCACCCCGTATGAATATAAAAATTCTCTGCATACGGCCATTTTTTCAACATCAAACTATGCTTAGTTCCGGTATCCAAATCCCACACAACAATTGGCACTTGCTTCCCAGTAATCATGACACGCGACACGATATTCTTGTTCCAGTATTTGAAAATATGATTATAAACTTGATTAGGACTTAATTCTAGGCTACCAAACAGTGTTACGTCGTTTTCCGTTAGGATTTTGGTGAATTCCCATGAAAAAAGTTGCTTCAACCGCAGCGGCTCAGCCCTTATCTCCACCACCTCCTGCGGCTGAGTTTTAGTAAAGCTCATGGAAGTGATAAAAAGTAATTCTCTTCATCGTTGATGTCATAAACTTATCAAATTGAGACTAATTGTGAAACAAACCTAACAAAATAAAGAATTGAGTAGTACTTGCAAGCATGTATTTATAGAGATTTTTACTACAATCCAATTAGGATTTGGATTATTTTTTCTTTGGTAGAATTGCGTCTACTTGTTGAGTTTGATTAGGATTGCAATTTTTATTGGGTAAAACTAAAACCCTTGTTTGCACAATAATATACTTTTTTCTTTAGAAAAATAATTACGAAATTGACATTTCCTTAAAGAAAATCAATACTTAGTGTAAGGGAAAATAATAATGTTCAAATTTGCAAATTTTAGTAAGTAAAAAATTGTCAATTGGGAAAGACTTGTGGGACAAAAATAGTATATATATATCCATCTCTTTCACAAAAAGTATTATTTTAATTAAAAAAAAATTAATTTATGAAATTTAAGATTAAAATTTAATATAAATTTATTTATTTATTTAGTACAATCACAATCGTTGAAGAATATTAAATAAATATAATTAATTAAAAGACTTGTTATTTTCATCATTTACATGAGTCAAGTATTTAAAAAATTAAAAGTAATTGAATTGATATCAAGAAATCAAAATAAAAATGTAAAAGAGGAGCAATATCGATATTAGATACTCCCGTTATCCCAAAAAAAAGAGTTATTTTAATTTTAAGTTTAAAATAACCAATATTAAAATTAATAGTAGTATTTGTTAGAATATAGAAGAGATTACGTCCAAAATAAAATACAGAAAAATTATTAAAAACATTATTGTCTGTGAAAAATATGATTCATTATTATTTTCAAATAGTTAATTTAATTGTAAATTCCAAAGTAAGACATTTATTTTGGGACAGATTCCCAACCCCCCGCCCCCTCCAATAATGAAAATGAGCATTGGTCATTGGACCTTGTCCATGTAACGCGGGAAGTCACTTGTCTGTCTAATTCTTTACATTCATTTGGAAAGACAATTGACCAAAAATGAGCATCACAACTACCACAGAGCTGCCTTATCATCTTACGCCCAAACAACTACCACCAGATAACCCACCCTACCACAACCTTCAGTCTCTCCCAGAAAACCGTCTTAAATCTTTTAGCCACAAAATGCAACACTTCCCTCCACCATCTCAAGCAAGTCCATGCTTTAATCCTAAAAACCAACCAATTTCAAGACCATTTTGTAGCTGGGTCTTTAATCAAATCCTATGCAATTCCATATTTTGGGACTTTCAGCAGTTCAGTAGAACTTCTGCAACAAGTCCCACAGCCAAATGTGTTTGTTTGGAATGCTATTATTAAAGGGTGTTTGGATAACAATGAGCCCATTTTGGCACTCTCTTGTTGTTGTAAAATGGTGGGTTCCAATTCTAGGCCTAATAAATACACATACCCTCCTTTGTTTAAAGCTTGTGTTATTGCACAAGCTTATAAAGAAGGGGTACAAATTCATGGTCTTGTGGTGAAAAATGGGCTTATGGGAGATGGGTATATAAAGAGTTCTGGCATTCAGATGTATTCCTCTTTTGGGTGTTTGAGGGAGGCTAGGAATATTCTTGATTCGAATGGGGAATCGGATGTTGTCTGCTTCAATGCTATGATTGATGGGTATTTGAGATTTGGAAATGTTGAGGCTGCTAGAATTTTATTTGAGGGGTTTAAGGATAAGAATGTTGGTTCTTGGAATGTGATGATTAGTGGTTTCATGAGGTGTGGGATGATGGAAGAGGCAAGGACGTTGTTTGATGAAATGCCTGTGAGGGATGATATATCGTGGAGTGCAATGATTGATGGGTATAATCAAGGAGGGTATTTTAAGGAGGGGTTAGAGATATTTCATAAAATGCAGAAAGGGAAAATTAGGCCAAGGAAATTTGTTTTGTCGAGTGTGATCTCTGCTTGTGCCAATGTTGGGGCCCTTGATCAAGGGAGATGGATTCATGGATATGTAAGGAGGAATGCAATTCCTATTAATGCAGTTTTGGGAACTTCTTTGGTTGATATGTATGCTAAATGTGGGCGACTCGACTTGGCGTGGGAGGTTTTTGAGAGAATGAAAGTGAAAGAAGTCTTTTCTTGGAATGCCATGATTGGGGGGCTTGCTATGCATGGCAGGGCAGGGGATGCAATTGATCTTTTCTGGAAAATGGAGAGGGAGAATGTGAAACCTGATATTGTCACATTTCTTGGAATTTTGAATGCTTGTGCTCATGGAGGGTTGGTGGATGAAGGTGTTTGGTATTTGATTAATATGAAGGAAGTCTATGGAGTTGAACCCAATGTGGAGCATTATGGTTGTGTTGTTGATCTCTTGGGAAGGGCAGGGCTATTTGATGAAGCAGAGGAGCTTACAAGTTCTATGCCAATGGAACCAAACACGGCTGTTTGGGGAGCCCTTTTAGGTGCTTGTTGGAAGCATGGAAATCTCGAGTTAGGAGAGAAAGTAGGGAACATCCTACTAGCAGCGGAGCCACAAAATGGTGGGCGATACACGTTGTTATCAAACATCTACGCAAAGGCAGAGAGATGGGAAGATGTTTCTCGAGTGAGAAAATTGATGAAGGAAAGAGGGGAGAAAACAAATACGGGAAGCAGTTTGATAGATTTGGAGGGAATTGTGCACGAATTTAAAATTGGCGATTCGTCACACCCCCTAACAGAAGAAATATATTTAATGTTGGAAAAGATAATTGAAAGGTTGCAGTTGGAGGGGTATTTACCAAACACCTCTCAGGTTCTGTTTGATATTGATGAGCAAGAGAAGGAAAGTGCAGTATGGCACCATAGCGAAAGGCTTGCGATTGCCTATGGCCTCATAAGCACTACACCGGGGACAGCTATTCGTATCATGAAGAATCTAAGGGTATGTGAGGACTGCCATTTTGTGACAAAGCTCATTTCACAAGTATACGATAGGGAGATAATCATGAGGGATCGTGCTCGATATCATCATTTTAAAAATGGGAAATGCTCATGTAAGGATTTCTGGTAGTTAATGAAATTGTATATAGGATTTTTCAGCTCTCTGAGCTCCTGCATTGTCTATGCTACAGCAAGCCTGCTGCTTAATGGACTTGAATTGCTTTCCACTCACTCTCATTTTTACCCCACTGTCACTGCTTGCTGAAAAAATGTTTCATTTATAGGGCTATGCCTTCATTTCTTATTCAGTGGTGGTACCAAATTTGATTCTAGTGTATTATTTACTCAATGAAGAGACCATATAACTTCAAATAAGTTCTTTTTGCATTATTACTTATCTACAATTTTTATGTCACTAGGCACCTGTTTCACTTTGTGGTGTTAATGTGAAATTTTTTGACCGTCACTTTGGGTGCATTTTTTTGATATTTATAAGTATAGACGTGTTTAATTCTCCATACATGCACTACATAACAAACTCAATTTGACATTTAGGGTATGTTCGGTTACCGGTATTTATAACGTTTGCAGCAATATTGTTTGGTGTGTTTGACCACCGTACCAAAAATGGTATGTTGCGTTTAAACTCTAAACACCAAACAATATTGCTAAATAATATTGCTGCAAACGTTATAATTCAAACGTACTTCATAATTTTATTTATTTATAAATAATTTATTCTAAACGTACTTTATTTAATTCGAACATTTGCAATTGTTAAGGCTCGATTTGAGATCGTGCTCGACTCGGTTGCTAAACGAGCTTCAATCAAACCTTATTTTATACTTGATAAATTTTATGAATGAAATTTAAACAACTCAATACTCAGTTTGGTTCGGTTCATTTACCCCCTTATTTACTTGTATATTTGAATTACTCTACTAAGAAAAAATATTGAAAAAGAAGAATTAGAAATAATACTAGAAATCACCAATTAGGAATAAGTCAATCTAAAGATACATAAACACTAACTTAACTACAAATATATATAAGAGAATAATTAATTTTAAGAGCTAAAGAGGATGGAATAATATAATACACTTTCAGTGGGTCATCCATCCCTATTCCCTGAATTACTTTTGCTTATAATGTGCTTACCCAAAAAGAAAATGCACATGCAATTTTATCATAAAAAATGTCAGACAAACAAAGGACAGAAGAAAACCAAACAAAAGTGATGGTACAAGAAATAGGAAAAAAAAGTGTGGTAGGCAATGCGGAATGGCCTCTCTCTCTATATATATATCTTCACATTCTCCTAATTAACAAAGTTATGTCAGTCCAAAACAAATGCAAGAATTGATAGAAAGTGCCATGAAAACCACCACATGTTCTCTACCTCTTCATATACTTAATATTGAATAATATAAAAAGGGTTTTCACGATTAGTTGGATATGATTGTCATAACTAAACTAGATAGTTGATATAACAAACAACCAAATAAATTAATATAATACTATTTATTTGTTAATTTATGTGCTAATTTATGATAATTTGACCCTCAAATATTTTACATAGAAAGAGTTGTGAACTCACTAACTTATTTCAACAGTATTTAAAAGTTTATAATTAATTGTCGATCATTTTTTGATATATATACAAGTTTAAATTATAGTTTAAAATATGTTATTGTTGGTAAGAATATAATAGTCCAAACGATATTCTTTTATCTAATCCTTTAATTAATACTGAAAAAAACAAATATAACATGAAATTATTTTAAGTTATCACATGAATAATCTCATAAAAATACACATACCTTTTTGTCATATTTTTAAGAAATATAATCATATATATTACTAACATTTTATCCTACTAAAATTAATTAAGGTTAATTAATTTTAGTCTAAAGGTGGAATTTTAAGCCCTAATAGTTTTGATATTTTTTATGCGAGTCCCTCGAGATATTTTGTAATTGTACTCTCTGAAAAAAAAAAGCAAAAAAAATAAAAATAAAATCCTTTAATATATCACTCACATGAACTTTTTATACTCATATTGTTTTTTAGTAATAAAACACATTCTGTTTTGGCTCAAGAAAAATTAAAGGGTCCATAACACTAATATACAATAATTAGAAAAATAAAACACACACAACATAATTACAAAAATAAAACAACACAATAATAAAGTTGCTAAAATCACGTATATGTCAGTTACCGAATGTCCTATCTGCAACTAACCGCTCCTAAATTCAAGCAACTGAAAACAACATGCAACTTTGATATCGGAGAAATCCAAATATTCTGTCGACGTTTGCCTTTCCACACACCTCTGAGATCGCGACAAACCTCTGAGATCGAAAAAGATGAAATAGCATACAAAATCATCAGCAACTTCAAGTTCAGTAACCAAAAACAATCGTACTACAGTGATTGTTGAATACAATATCATAGCAACTTCGATACAAATATGAATACTGAGGTATGTGAGTTTAAAATTCATATACATATAGTTACCTATGGTTACTACGAATTCATATATTGATTACCTTTCTTAAGTTTTTCACACTTAAAATGGTTCCTACAAATTCCTATAACGTTTGGTTGATTTATTGATATGTTTTAGATTATGGTTACTAAATAGATATAAATTGGTTACTGTTTATTGTGTATTTGTTTGCTAAATAATGTTTATTTTATTACTTTATAATTTTTTAACGAGTTCTACTGATTTTTTATTATTAATGGTTACTCATCAAATACACCCGTACCTTCCTACATTTGTTGGTTCTTGTCTTCATGTCTTGTCTTCTTATGATATAACATTATATTGTCTAATGCTTTCTCTTAGTTCTTTGTCTAATGTTTGTCTTGATTCATCGTATGACAATATGTTGGTTCTTGTCTAATCTTGTCTTGAATTCTTGTATAACATTATATCTTGTCTAATCTTTGTCTTGTTCTTCGCTTCAATGTTGTCTTGGTTACTGTCTAATGATGTCTTGGTTACTTTGTAACATTATACTTTCTAATTCTTTATTGGTTACTGTCTAATGCTGCCTTGGTTACTGTGTAACAATATATTGATTCTTGATTCATCTTTGATTTGATTTCATTGTGTAACATTATAGTTAGTTCTTGAATATTCTTTGAGTTGGTTGTTGTGTAAAATTATAATGGTTAGTTCATAATATTACTGAACAATACTAAATTGGTTAATGAAAAATTATGACTTGGTTACTGACTAATGTTGACTAATGGATATTGTTTAACATTATATTGGTTACTGACTAGTTCTGACTTGGTTACTATGTAAAACTATAATTGATACTCGATAGTGCTGACCTGGTTACTGTGTAAGATTATAAAGTTATATTCTTTTATAATTATTTTTTTTATATTGGAGGTTGCTTATTGACTACATTGTATTGGATACTGTCTAATATTGAGGTGTATGAGTTTAAAAATTATATGTATATAGTTACCTATGGTTACTACGAATTCCTATGGTTACATATGGTTACTAAACAATTATATGTATATAGTTACCTATGTATGAACAATTATATGTATATGGTTACTGACTAATGCTGAGTTGGTTACTGTTTAACATTATATTGGTTACTGACTAATACTAATTTGGTTACTATGTAAAATTATAATGGATACTCATTAGAGCTGACCTGGTTACTGCATTAATCTAATTATACTTATACTTATATTTTTATATTAATGGTTACTTGTTAACTACATTGGTTACATTCTTACAATGATTAGCATTTAATCGCCTACAAACCCCATTATCTTTGGTTGTTTTTTGACTATAACAATTAAATGGAAGATGTTTTTATCCTATGGTTACTAAGTAAACATGTGTTGCTTACTGTCTACATTGAATTTTGTTACTGTATAATGTTGTTATGATTACAGTGCAATATTTGCGTATTTTATATTGGTTTGTTTTATTATGATGGAAACTAATTGGCTACATTGGTTACCTTCATACAACTGTTATAATTTAATTAATTGCTAACAAATAACATTAAACTGATTGTTTCCATTGTAAAATGAATGTACAAATGTGTTTTATTTTTTGGTTACTAACAATATATAGTTTGGTTACTGGCTAACATTGATTTGGTTACTTTACAAAACTTATTCTGTTTTCAGACAATGGAGATGATTCCTGTTGTACTTTATTTCAACGGTATATGGACTGATAGTAACCAATACATCAAATTTGAAGTTATCGGCATATTAGTTCCATCAACTTGTTCGTTCAGAGAAATGCAAAACATTATATGCATTGCATTACGGCAAGACACAAACACAACAACATTGTCGATCAAATTTCAGATTAGAAGCGACATTCCACCAATCTGTATATTAGACGAAGCAACCTTGAGATTCTTTATTGAAGTCAGTAGAAAATCTAATGAACAATGTAAATTCCCACTGATTATAGATATTGAACAAAGAAGCGGACGCACAACAATCTTGCATAACTTGACAAATATAGAAGAATCTATTATTCACGATGTAACGCCAATCAGATCAACATAAGGGAATTCATCACTAGTTCCACTAGCAACACAAGATTGCCAAATTGGAATGCAATATGCTGATCAGCTTGCAATGGAAATTATTGAACAACAACGAGACAGACAACATGACAAATCATACACAGAAGAATGATATGATGATGTAATAACAGATCCGAATAAACGTGAAGTAAAATTACATCAAACCTACAAAGATAAAAAAATCCTATAACAATCAACACAAAGTTCAACGAACAGGTCATAGAGACTTTGTGCTAGTGTGCGTAGATGATGAAAATTACAAATGGAAGATGAGAGCATCAAGTATTCAAAAAACCAGTCTGTTCAAGGTGAGGGAATTCAATGACATTCACACGTGTTCAGTCAACGTATTGCTGGGAGACCACATACAGGCAAATAGTGAGTTGGTCAGCGAATGCATAATGCATAAATTAACAAATTTGAAGAAAATATACACACCAACCGATATTGTGGAGGACGTGATGACATAATATAATGTGTCTATCTCTTACCAAAAAGCATGACGATCGAAGGAGAAAGCATTGGAAAAGGTAAGAGGAAATCCACACGACTACTCATTGATCCCATCATGGTTACACATGCTGAAGAAAATAAATCCAGGTAACACTTTAAAACATATTATTAGTTTTCATAATTAGTTGGTTACTCAAGTAAACTGATTTGGTTACTATAATATGCATTGGTTACCTTCCTCATATTTATAATTTTTAAATGAGTTCTACCGATTTTTTTTATATTAATGGTTACTCATCAAATACATTGGTTACCTTCCTAAAACTGTTGGTTATTGTCTAATGTTGTCTTGGTTACTGTATAACATTATATTGTCTAATGCTCTCTTGGTTACTGTCTAATGCTGTCTTGGTTACTATATAACAATATGTTGGTTACTGTCTAATGCTGTCTTGGTTACTATATAACATTATCTTTGTCAAATCTTCGCTTAGTTCTTGTATAACATTATCTTGTCTAATGCTTCCTTAGTTTCTTGTGTACAATAAGTTAGTTCTTGTCTAATGTTTGTCTTAGTTACTTTGTAACATTATCTTTGTCTAATGCTTTATTAGTTCTTTTAATGATGTCTTTATTCTTTGTGTAATAATATCTTTGATTCTTGATTGTGTAAGACCCCAACTTTTATGAATAAAAATAAATTTTCTATAATTATCATTTTTGAATATTATGGAATTAATTTGATATAATGTTATAGTTGTGGGTAATAGTTATAAATTTTGTAAAGTACGCAAGTTGTTATATAATATTCGATTGGTCGGGGAATATTCGTTTTAACAGTGAATATTCGTTTTGACTTCTATACTCCATGAAATTAGTGGCATATCCTTAATATTTGTGTTTCATCCAGTATCTTTTCATGAAAATATTCTTCTGAGCATTCTTGAATTTTACTCTTCAAAGAAGTATCATGTTGACAATTTGGACGTTATTAGTTCCTGGATAAATTAATTCTTGAACTTGTTTTATTGAATTCCTATATCATTGTCATCATCCTCATGTTTATATTATGTTGAAAGTCATCTGTGGCCTGTAGTGCATAGATGGACTTGGTATGATTATGATCAGGGATTAATCGGTATAATCATGACCGTAATGTTACAAATGATGTGGTAAAAGTTCTCATTGGCCCGTAGTGCATTGATGGACAGTTGTTGGCATGATCATGACCATTGATGAATACACGAATATCCTTGGCCCGTAGTGCATGGATAATTTGTGGTTGTGATACTAATGAATATCCTTGGTCAGTAATACTGAGGATGATGTGGATTATTTATTAAGTTGAGTCCCAGTGATTAAAGTGATAAAAAACCTTTTAAATCATAAAATATAGTAGATTTTATTTTCTACTTGACTCTTTTAATGGATTGCTTGTTCCGCTGCAGTTAAACTTGATGTTTGTTACATTGTATCAGTTTAACACTGTTGAAGGCTAACGATAATTTATTCTGTATTATCTTAGTCATAATAATTTTTACTGGGCTAGTTGAGCTCACCCTTTTACTTTCATTGTTTTCTTCAGGAAATGAGAACGTAGCAGGGACTAGTCGGAGAACGGAGTGACGATCCAGATAATAGCATTAGTAGTCCTCACTATTCTATTAAATAGTGTGATAATAAATGTAATGAGGACTCAATTGGGTGTGGATATTGTCTAGATGATAATATTTGTATTAAAACTCACAGCATATGTTTTGTCGTATTTTACACTATTGTTGTATAATTAAGTTGTATTTGAATTTTGTACCATGTATTTGGCGACTCAAGATGGGTGATGTATACCTATTTTGGGGGGGCGTCACAGGTTGGTATCAAAGCTTAGGGATATGATCCCTGGCCGAGATGTGAGACAAGAACTAGGAGGGAGAGACGGGAATTCCTTCGCTTAGTATGACCTACCTAAATTTATTTGTTATTTAATTGGTCATCGAGTATAGGGATTATATGTGATATGTTAATTAACCCTTGTTTTGTGGCGATGATTTGAAAATGGCATCCGAGAATGTTGAGATTAGCAATGGAGCACAGGAGACCGTTGAGTCTCCATGCATCAATAATCGAGGATAATGTGCATCGAAGGCGACAATCCTCGTGCAAACAACAACATCGGACGAGATGATGAACGATGGAATGTTCAGAGGCTTTATGAACAAAATGCAGGTGGAAACACTGGCAACTCTCGGACGGTCACCGCTAAGCAGTTCAAGGAACTGGGACCACCGGAGTTTTTTGGAGAGCCAAAACCACTTAAGGAGGAGACATGGATAAAGCAGATCTGCAAGATATTTGATGTCTTGGGATGCTCCGAGGAGCAAAAGGGGGCCTTTTCCACCTTCATGTTGCGTGAAGAGGCAGATTACTGGTGGGAATCTGTAAAACGTACTCAACCTGCCGCACTGAAGATGACTTGGGAGAAGTTCCAAGAATTGTTCAACGAAAGAGGTAGAGTTCATCAAGCTGGAGAAAAACAACATGACCGTGTCGCAGTACGAAGCCAAGTTTGCCGAGTTGTTCCGATTTGCGTCCCATTTGGTTGATAATGAGGAGAGAATGATGTGAATATTTCTAAGAGGTTTGAAACCCGAGATACGTCAATATCTTATCTCTTATAAACTGTGTTTGTATTCAGATATTGTTAATAGGGCTCAGTTATTGGAGCGTGATAATGAGTCAACCCAACCAAAAGAGAGCAGCCGGTAAAATGATAATACTAGTGATAGCAGTCATCGAAGCGGTGACAATAAGCGTGGAGGGAATCAACATGCCCGAAATTATAACCACTTCAGTGGTAATTATGGCCAAAAAAATAATAATGGACATTTCAAGAAGAGGAGATTCAACAATGATGGAAAGACTTCAGCACCAGCACCCGTTGTTAAGGAAGGAGAACGACCACATATCATATGCTTCAAATGCGGAGGGGAGGGACATATTAGTCCAAACTGCGCGATGCCGTCCAAAGCATGTTATAATTGTGGAAGTGAAGGTCACCTAGCCCGATTTTGTCGTTCACCGAAGACAAGTTTAGCAAGGATGGAGGCACCAAAGGAAGTCCCAGAAAAATCAAAGCCAGTAGTGCAAGGGAGAGCGTTTGTCGTGACCTCCTAGAAAGCAAGGAACCCAAACGAGGTCATCACGAGTAATCTTATCATAAATTCTAGCGAATTTTATACCTTATTTGATACCGGTTCTACCCATTCTTTTATTTCTCCTACTTGCGCTCAACATTTAAATTTGACTCTAGAGAAATTAGACTTTGACTTATCTGTTGAAACTCCATTGGGAGAAACCTTCATTACATCCACTGTTTATAAGTCTTGTTTGGTTCAAATCGGTACCCTCACATTACCTGTCGATCCTATTTCATTGAAAATACTTGCATTTAACGTAATTCTAGGGATTGATTGGTTAACTACTCATCATGCAAAAATTGATTATTTTCGTAAGGTTGTTAGCTTTCATATTCTTAAGCAACCTATTATGCAAATTCAAGCAACCAAACCATTAAAATCAATCACTGTCATCTCAAGCCATAAAGCTATTCGTGTATTGAAAAATGGATGTCAAGCTTTCTTAGCTCATGTCACGGATCTAAACAAAAATACGTCAGTTTTGAATGATATTTCTATTATTAATGAATTTCCTGACGTATTCCCTGCAGAACTTCCTGGCCTACCCCAAGAACGTGAAATTAAATTTTGTATCGACCTTGAACCTGGTACAAAACCCATTTCCAAAGCCCCATATCGAATGACTCCTATTGAACTTCAGGAGTTAAAGACCCAACTGTAGGAATTGTTAGACATCGATTTTATTCGTCCTAGTACGTCTCCTTGGGGTGCTCCTGTTCTATTCGTGAAGAAGAAAGATGGGAGTATGCGACTTTGTATTGATTATCGGGAGTTGAACCATGTCACTATCAAAAATAGATATCCATTACCTCGCATTGATGACCTGTTTGACCCGATTTCTAAGCGCGCCAATTTTTTTTTTAAAGATTGATCTTCGTTCCAGATATCACCAATTGAATATTAGAACTGATGACATTCTAAAGACGGCTTTCAGAACTCAGTACAGGCATTATGAATTCCTAGTCATATCTTTTGGATTAACTAATGCTCCTACTGCCTTCATGGATATGATGAACCGAGTATTCATGGAATATTTGGATCACTTTGTGGTCGTCTTTATTGATGACATCCTTATTTATTCCAAAAGCCGTGAAGATCATGAGCAACACTTGAGGCTGATACTTCAAAAGCTTCGTGAATATAAGCTTTATGCCAAGTTAAAGAAATGCGAGTTCTGGCTTGAGGAAGTAGCATCCCTTGGGCACGTGGTATCAAGTCATGGAATATCTGTTGACCTAGTAAAGATTGAAGCTATTCAGAGCTAGGAGCAACTTAAATCAATGACCGAAGTACGTTACTTTCTCGGCTTAGCTGGTTATTATCGGAGATTCGTAGAAGGGTTTCTCGAATCGCTATTCCCTTAACTCAGCTGACTCAGAAAGATACAAAATTCGGTTGGAAGGAGGAATGTGAGAAGTGTTTTCAAGAACTCAAGAGAAGACTCATTTCAGCACCTGTTCTGACAATACCATCTGGCTCGGAGGGATTTGTCATCTACAGTGATGCTTCAGGCAAAGGGTTATGATGTGTTCTCATGCAACATGAGAAAGTCATAGCCTATGCCTCTTGACAACTCAAAGAATATGAGAGGAATTATCCTACTCATGATCTAGAGTTGGCAGCTGTTGTCTTCGCACTTAAAATTTGGAGGCATTACTTGTATGGGGAGAAAGTGGATATCTTTACGGATCATAAAAACCTCAAATATTTCTTCACTCAAAAGGAACTCAAAGATGCGACAACAACGTTGTCTTGAAGCTGATGAAAGATTATGATCATACCATCCAATACCATCCCGGAAAAGCAAATGTGGTAGTGCGCATTGAGTAGTAGAAGATCATATATGCACGTGCGAGTGCGATATTGTCAACGCAAAGGCCCATTTTGTATGACTTGCAAAGGATGGAGATAGAGATAAAGACTCCAGGGACCCACGTGATGATGGCGAATATACGAGTAGAACCAACTTTAATCGATAAAGTTAAAGGTGCTCAAGCTACAGACCTGGAGCTGATGCATATGAGGAAGAAAGTACCAGAAGGTGTTATGCCGGAATCAAGAATCGATGAAGAAGGAATACTTCGAGTCAACTCCAAACTTTGTGTTCCTAATGATCTTGAGTTAAAGTATAAAATCATGATGGAGGCGCACAACACACCGTTTGAAATCCATCCTGGGAGTACCAAAATGTATCATGATCTTCGACATACATTTTGGTGAGGCAATATAAAGAGAGAGATAACGTTGTTTATCTCAAGGTGTTTAACTTGTCAACGAGTCAAGGCAGAGCATCAAGTACCAAAAGGTCCTTTGAAACCACTTGAAATTCTAGAATGGAAGTGGGAGCATATTACCCTGGATTTCATTACTGGTCTTCCCAAGGTTTCTCAAGGCATAGATGCAATTTGGGTCATTGTTGATAGATTGACCAAGTCTGCTCATTTCTTACCAATACGAGAAACTTATACACTTGAATGACTTACTCGTATGTACATAAACGAGATTGTAAGACTGCATGGTATGCCAGTATCCATAGTTTCTGATCGAGACCTAAGATTCACTTCACGATTTTGGGTTAGTTTACAAAAAGCTATGGGCACGAATTTACGATTTAGTTCGGCATATCATCCTTAGACGGACGGACAATCAGAGAGGATTATTCAAACTCTTGAAGATTTATTAAGACTCTGTGTCCTTGACTTCAAGGGAAGTTGGGACAAGTTCTTACCATTGGTGGAGTTTTCTTACAAAAATGGTTATCAAACAAGTATTGGCAGGGCTCCATTCGATGTGTTGTATGGAAGAAAGTGTCGTTCTCTAGTATGCTGGGATGAGGTGGGTGAAGCAGCGTTGTTGGGACTGGAGTTAGTACATATGACTACGAAAAAGATACAAATGACACGAAACGCATACAAAACCTCTCACAAGCCAATTAAAAGAGTTATGCCGATCTTCATCGAAAGGACGTGGAATTCGATATTGGAGATCGTGTGTTGTTACGTGTTGCTCCATGGAAAGGATTTACTGAGATTTGGAAAGAGAGAGAGCTCAATCCTCGATTCATTGGCCCATTTTAATCCTCGATCGAGTAGGGATCTGTAGCTTTATAGACTTTTTTACTGCCAAGTATGTCTCGTGTTCAAAATATTTTTATATATTCATATTACGTAAATATGTGAAAGACCGAACCACATTATTGAGTTAGAACTCAACGAAATAGCGGAAGATTTAACGTATGAAGAGGTTCTATTCAAATCTTGGATAAGAAGGAACATATTCTACGCTCTAAGGTTATACCTCGTGTCAAAGTTTTATGGAGGAACCACGATGTTGAGGAAATGACACAGGAGTTAGGATCCGAAATGAAATCAAGGTATCCTTACCTCTTGACATACCTCAGACATACCCTAATTTCGAGAAAGAAATTTCATAAGAAAGGGAGATTGTAAGACCCCAACTTTTATGAATAAAATGAATTTTCTATAATTATCATTTTGAATATTATGGAATGAATTTGATATAATATTATAGTTGTGGGTAATAGTTATAAATTTTGCAAAAGCACGCAAGTTGTTATATAATATTCGATTGGGTGGGAATATTCATTTTAACCGGGAATATTCGTACGATGACACAATCATTGGTGGACCCCACAATGGAATTATTGTCGGATTGAGAAAACGACAAAAATATTTTATGAAAATAACGGCGGAAGTTTTATCGTTAACTGTTGAAACACCCGGTGTTAAAAGCACAGGAATACGCGTGGTTGCATAGTAGCACAATGTATTGATTATTGATGTTTACGTGAGAAGTCACTCAGTTTTGTTCAATTATTGCTTCAGTAATTGTTGCATAGTATCTCACGTTAATTGATTCAATTATTGCCGATATTTTATATATTATTAAATCAATAATTGAGACGACGAAGTTATTAATATTATTATTTGCAATATTAACGATGTACAGAAGTTACGCCGAGGAGAGGTTTGGTCACCTAATTGTGCGTGATAGAGAGAAATCCTTATTGGAAAGCCCCTCTTTCTGAGGAACGACACAGTCGATTAATAGTGTGAATTATAATAATGATGATGAAGTTTTGTTTTATTAGTATTATTAATGTAATAAAAGCAGAAAAGCTTTGTATATAAAAATGAATACTTTTATAAAGTTATTCGTTTTATTAGACTATAAATAGAATATATTATATTCTATTATGCATAGTGTTTTGCAGATAGTAAAATCTTTTTACATAAAAGCAGAATACTTTTATAAAGTTATTCATTTTATTAGACTATAAATAGAATATATTATATTTTATTATGCATAGTATTTGCATATAGTGCTCAGATAGTAAAATCTTTTTATATAAAACATAATACTTTTATAAAGTTATTCGTTTTATTATATTATAAAAAGAATATATTATATTTTATTTAAATTTTTTTGTTTTATTAGAATATTTTATAGTAAACCAACTGGATCGTCCGCTTAAAAGTAAATCAATCTGGATAGTTCAGAATTAGTTACTATTGGGTCCATTCTCCTATAAATAGAAGCTCATTCCTTCATTATTTCTTATTTAATTCTTTGAAACTCTAGAGAGAAACTATAAAGAGAAAGAAGAAAAGTATTCTCGCACTTCACTACTCCTATATTCGGTTTGTTCTAAGGTAAAGGGTATTATTTCTTTTCGTATTCATGAAGAGAACTTACATTATTCTATTTTTTTTTATTACATTGGAATAACTTTGTATACGCAGTTTATCCTATACTTGGTGAAATTCTTACATTATTCCATTCTTTATCATTATGTTGGGATAACTTTATCATGCCAAATCGCATACATGGTGAAATTCTTACATTATTCCATTCTTTATTATTCTCTTTGGAACATCCTCGTCTGCATGCGTTTACGCATGACGTTCCGTTATTTATTATTCTCATTGGAACATCCCGCATCGGTGATTTTTACCGACTGGTTTCGTTATTTATTATTGTTGGAATATCACGTGTCATGCGTTACGCACGAGCGTAGTTCCGATTATTTATTATTACGTTAGAAATAACTTTCGTCTGTCGCGGTTCATCGCATGCTTGGTGATTTCTTTTGTTATTCCATTCTTTATTATACTCGGTTGGTTAAAGTTTTGACTTCTATACTCCATGAAATTAGTGGAATATCCTTGATATATGCGTTTCATCCAATATCTTTTCATGAAAATATTCTTCTGAGCATTCTTGAATTTTACTCTACAAAGAAGTATCATGTTGACAATTTGGACGTTATTAGTTCCTGGATAAATTAATTCTTGAACTTATTTTTTTGAATTCTTATATCATTGTCATCATCCTCATGTTTATATTATGTTGAAAGTCATCTGTGGCCTGTAGTGCATAGATGGACTTGGTATGATTATGATCAGGGATTAATCGGTATAATCATGACCGTAATGTTACAAATGATGTGGTAAAAGTTCTCATTGGCCCGTAGTGCATTGATGGACAGTTGTTGGCATGATCATGACCATTGATGAATACACGAATATCCTTGGCCCGTAGTGCATGGATAATTTGTGGTTGTGATACTAATGAATATCCTTGGCCGTAGTACAAGGATGATGTGGATTATTTATTAAGTTGAGTCCCAGTGATTAAAGTGATAAAAAACCTTTTAAATCATAAAATATAGTAGATTTTATTTTCTACTTGACTCTTTTAATGGATTGCTTGTTCCGCTGCAGTTAAACTTGATGTTTGTTACATTGTATCAGTTTAACACTGTTGAAGGCTAACGATAATTTATTATGTATTATCTTAGTCATAATAATTTTTACTGGGCTAGTTGAGCTCACCCTTTTTCTTTCATTATTTTCTTCAGGAAATGAGAACGTAGCAGGGACTAGTCGGAGAACGGAGTGACGATCCAGATAATAGCATTAGTAGTCCTCACTATTCTGTTAAATAGTGTGATAATAAATGTAATGAGGACTCAATTGAGTGTGGATATTGTCTAGATGACAATATTTGTATTAAAACTCACAGCATATGTTTTGTCGTATTTTACATGACTGTTGTATAATTAAGTTGTATTTGAATTTTGTACCATATATTTGGCGACTCAAGATGGGTGATGTATACCTATTTTGGGGGCGTCACAGATTGATGCTGATTCGGTTACTGTGTAACATTATAATGGTTATTGAATATTACTGAGTTGGTCGATGTGTAAAATTATAATGGTTAGTGCATAATATTACTGAACAATACTTACTTGGTTATTAAAAAATGATGACTTGGTTACTGAATAATGTTGACTTAGATACTGTTTAACATTATATTGGTTACTGACTAATGCTGACTTGTTTACTATATAAAACTATAATGGATACTCGATATTGTTGACCTGGTTACTGTGTAAGATTATAAAGTTATATTCTTTTATAATTATTTCTTTTATATTCTTTTATATTGACGTGTATGAGTTTAAAAATTATATGTATATAGTTACCTATGGTTACTACGAATTTCTATGGTTACTGTACAATAAACCTATGTTGTATCAATATTTTGTGTTTCATAAATATCTGCACACAAGATTACACATTAATTAAATTCTGTACACCAAATGCACCATATTGCAAACATTAATATGGTAATTATTTGGATACCATTAACCACATGAATGGTTACCAGTTACTACTGATTTGGATACTTTATACTACTTGTAATTCTAATGATAATGTTGATGTTTCATAACAGGTTCCGTCACAGCCCTTGAGTTGGAAACAAATGCTCGTTTCATGTATTTATTCTTTGTCATTGGAGCATCCATTCAAGCATGGCACCATTGCTTTCCAATTATTGTAATCGATGGCAAATTCATACAATCAACTTACGGGGGGACACTACTAATAGCAAACACATAAGATGCAAACTGAAACATTGTTCCGATTGCTTTTGCAGTGGTTGATAGCAAAAATGAATTATCTTGGAGATGGTTTTTCATGAATTTGAGAATTGCTTGTGGAGTTAGGGAAGGCCAATGCATTGTTTCAGATAGACATGAAGCCATTATACAAGGACTGAATTATGTGTTTTCGGATGTCATGCATGGTTCCTGCACATACCATATACTGAAAAATATAAAAAACAGATTCAAAAAGAGAGGAGAAGAACTTAAACAGGCTTACAACGGGGCATGTAGAGCATACAATATTGAACAATTCAATAAACACATGGCTGAACTTGATGCCATTGATCCTCGAATAAGGACATATGTGGAGGAAGATGTCAAGTTGGAAAAGTGAACCAGGCTCCATGGGACTGTAAGCAGATACTTAACAATGACTTCAAACACCGTCGAATCTATTAACAATGCAATCAAGTTGATCAGGGATCTTCCAGTTGCGTCAATGATTGAATGCCTACGTTGTCTGGTTCAAAGATGGTATTTTACAAACAAACAAGCAGCCATATCAACATTCACAACACTTTCCACAACAGTTGAGGTAAGGTTGCAATCTAATATCATTAAATCAAAGAAACTTAAGGTAATTAATACAAATTTTAAATTATTGAATCCTAAGTTGCATTTGCAAAGAAACTTATTTGTTCACTATTGGTCACCTGTATATGATGATAGTTTTAACAACATTTAAATAACTGCAATTATTTCGATGCAAACAATGTTGACTTGGTTACTATGTAGCATTGTACTGGTTACTATTTAATGATGAATTTCTGAATAATGTTTATTTGATTGCTTTATAATTTTAACATGAGTTCTACTGATTTTTTTATATTGATGGTTACTCATTAAATACATTGTTTAACTTCCTGCAATTGCTAGTTACTGTCTTATGCTATCTTGTTTACTGTGTAATAGTATACTGTCTAATGATGTCTTGGTTACTCATTAATGCTGATTTGGTTACTGTGTAACTAAGGGTGTAAATGAGTCGAACCGGAGCGAACAGATAGCTACTCGAATTTGACTTGAAATTATAAATTCAAGCTCGAATTCGAGTCTCCACATAATAACTACTTTTATAATAAATATAATTATAAATTGAATTTGTTATTTTACTTAAAAATGAGAAAATATATTTATTATTACACTTTCCAAATATAAAATCACAATTAAAAATAAAACAAAATAATAACTAATTATCCTAATTTGATTTAAATTTGTATATATTATAAGAGTATATATCGAACATCTAATCGAATATGTATTAACTGAGTATGTATCGAATCACAATCAAAAATTCGAGTAGTTTGATTCTTAAACGAGTCGAGTATAACCTTGCTCAGATTCTACTCATATTTTTATTCGAACTATTTTTAATGCTTAGATTTGGATTATATTATTAATTAATTCGAGTCTCGCTCGTATTTTTCGAGTCGAGCCCGAATCGAGCCCGAATCAAGCCCGAACTGTGTTGGCTCGTTTACAGCCTTATGTGTAACATTATAATGGTTATTGAATATTGTTGAGTTGGTTGCTGTGTAAAATTATAATGATTAGTACATAATATTACTAAACAATGTTGACTTGGTTATTGAAAAATGATAACTTGGTTACTGACTAATGCTGACTTGGTTACTGTTTAACATTATATTGGTTACTGACTAATGCTGACTTGGTTACTATGTAAAATTATAATGGATACTCATTAATGTTGACCTGGTTACTGTATTAATCTAATTACACTTATACTTATGTTTTTATATTAATGCTTATTTGTTAACTACATTAGTTACGTTCTTACAACATTTAGCCTTTAGTTGCCCACAAACCCATTATATTGGTTTTTTTTTACTATAACAATTAAATGGAGGATGTCTTTATCTTATGGTTACTAAATAAACATTGGTTGGTTACTGTCAAAGTTAGATTTTATTACTGTATAATGTTGTTATGATTATTGTGCATTATTTGGGTATTTTATATTGGTTTGTTTTATTATGATGAAAACTAATTGGCTACATTGGTTACCTTCATACAACTGTTATAATTTAATTGCTAACATATAACATTAAACTGATTATTTCCATTCTAAGATGAATGTACAAATGGGTTTCATTTTCTGGTTACTAACATTATGAAGTTTGGTTACTGGCTAACATTGATTTGTTTACTTTACTATATTTATTATGTTTTCAAACTAAAAATTATTCAAATTGTACTTTATTCTAACGACACACTTATTTTGTGTTGTAGGTTGAGACATCAAACTTAGTGATTTTTCACTGTTTACGATGTCACTAAACAATATATTGTGGACATCGAACAAAGGACATGCACATGCTGTAAATTTCAGTACCATGAGATGCCTTGTCCGCACGTTGCTACTGTTATGAGCAAAGCGAAATTTGAGCTGTTATGATTTTTGCTCAAAAAAATACTATAAAACAA
Organism: Panax ginseng; assembly: GCA_020205605.1. Lineage (NCBI taxonomy): Eukaryota > Viridiplantae > Streptophyta > Magnoliopsida > Apiales > Araliaceae > Panax > Panax ginseng. The sequence goes on along the minus strand of CM035133.1, from coordinate 14,244,704 downwards.
CTTTGGTCGACACATATTCAGCTTCAATCATGTCGTTAGATGACAAAGAAAATTGGGATGTACCAGAAGAAGTAAGAAACATAGGTATAAAACCACCGAACACAAGAAGACCAGCTGGAAGACCAAAAGTAGGGAGGTACAAACACGGATCTGAAATCAAAATTCAAAACAAATGCAGCAGGTGCCAAGAAAAGGGACACAACAGGAAAACATGCAATAATCCACCGGTTTTAAGACCAAAAAAACTCTGATATAGTGCATTTATATTAATAGTGTAAATACATGTATATATAATTGTTTACTATCAGTAACCATAAACCACATGGTTGGTAACATTTTTGATTTTGTACAGTAACCAAAATTTTTATTGATTAATATTTTGATTTCTGAATTCATTATGAGTTGCTAATATAATTGGGAACCCACACAAGTACACTGTGCACTTGATAATTGTTCCAAATATAAGTTGTAAATTATTTGGTTACTAACATAAACTCAAATGGTTACCCTTATATGACAATTTGGATACCAACTACACATCTCAAAAATATATTTAATTTAATATGAGTTTATAAATGACCATCATATATAATAATGGAATCTCTTAATTAAAATTTCTAATTCCATCATGATGATAGACTATAAAAAAACCACATACATTTAACACTTCATAACATTCGTGATACAAATTTATATCAGTTTTGTTACAAACGAAAACAAATATTGTTAACATATATGTATGTTTGGACACCAACATAACATTTCAACTTAAATAACTGATATATACTGATTTTATCAAATTTTATGACAATTTGTTTACTTATAAAAAATAATATGGTGACCATAACAGTAAACTATTTGGTTACTTATTTGTTATAACAGTAAACAAAATATAACAAATAAGTAACCAAATAGTTAGATAAAAGTAACCAAAACAAATTTTAATGGTAACCGAAACATAAACAATCTGTATATCCAGCAACCTATAATGAAAGTGATATTGTTTCTTTAGGCAACCAATGTATACTCTCACATATACATTTAACAATTGTTATATGTCCTGATACAATATTGTAAATCTCTGTTTACTATCAAAACATTAGCTAGTTACCCTTTTATACATATTTGGTTACCAACTGTACATTTCAAAATAATGTAGCAAACACAACCTAAACGAATCAAATATCAACGAACACACAAAATTACTTCCAATATTGCTAATATAATAAAATATGAAATCCCATCTATATAAGATCCAATAAACATCACAAACTCATAAACCATACAAAATTGTTGTGTATATCCCAAAAAAAAAACAAAATACAAAACACAATTCATACTGACAAAACAACAAGATCTGAACTAATCAAAATCTGGAACAAATCTTTCTGGAAATTCTTTGTCAGTATCATATCCCTCCAATTATTTGTTCCTTGCATGCATATATAGGTTTGTGCATAACTTCTTTCGATGCTGCGCAATGGGGAATGGAATAGGAATTTCATCAAACTTCTGATGAATGACATGCTCAGCAAAACAAATTGTGAACATCCCGCAATCACTTGTATAAATGGACAAAAGATAACGAAAATCAATACTAGAATCAACCTATATATAGTACATATCAGTTTATACAGTAACCAAACAGTTATATATAAAATTAACCAAAACATATATTAAAGGTAACCAAAACAAAAACATATAGACCAAAAAACATATTGATGAAGTAACCGAACAATTATATCGTATTAACCAAACCATGTTTTAATGGTAACTGACACATGATCAACATATTGACCAAACCCAGTTCAGACAACCAATGTATACTACGCAAATACATGGTAACCAAAAGAACATAAAAAGTAACAAAACTACCAAATTGAGGGAACAAAGAGTATTTTCCAAATCATAAGCAAATAGTAACTAAAAACATACTAAATAAGTAACCAAACAGTTACATGATAGTAACCAAAACAGTTATATGATAGTAACCAAAATAGTTATATGATGTTAACCAAATCATAAACAACATGTACACTAAAACCAGTTTATTAAACCATGAATAATAGGCAAATACATGGTAACCCAACCTATTTGGATACTTATTTGTTATAACAGTAAACAAAATATAACAAATAAGTGACCACATAGGTATATAACAATAACCATATACTTATTTTAATTGTAACCAAAGCATAACCAACCTGTATATCCAGCAACCTATAATGAAAGTCATATTGTAACAAAATTGAGTGAACAAAAATATTTTCCGAATCATAAGCAAACAGTAACAAAAAACATACTAAATAAGTAACCAAATAGTTACATCATAATAACCAAAACAGTTATATGATAGTAACCAAAATAATTATATGATGGTAACCTAATCATAAACAACATGTACACTAAAACCAGTTTATTAAACCATGAATACTTGGCAAATACATGGTAACCCAACCTATATGTAATAATTCAAAAATTGTAAACAATGTAACCCTTACCCCTCGACTTGTTCAGGAACCGACTCTGCAAATTCCAACTCAATTATATCATCTTCCTCCTTATTGCGATACGGTTCCTTTGCTAAAGTCAATGTCACACCTATCCTCCAAAAACCACTCTCAAGCATAATAAAGTGGGAAGAATAAAGATATAAGGCTCACAAACATCCATGATTTTGTTTTGCATGGACTTTTTGGCTGCGAGAAAATTGTAAAGCAGTTAGGCGTCTACGATGCACATCAAACGTTAACAAAAACCAATGGTCCGGTGATGACATATGGATGGGGAACAACACATAGTCAACATTTATCCATGGTGTGTTGACATCCATAAAATGACCCATGAATGTATTCAAAGAACATCACCCTCCCTGACATAAAACACTCTTATCTCGCATTTTTACTTCATATACTCCTCAAAAGAGAGGTCATCTTGGCATGGAACCAACAAATTCAAGTAGTCGTTGCCCTTATATGCACACTATTAGAATGTCTTGCCAATTTACGGAAATAATATAACGCAACATTGATGTGCTGAACCAAAAAAAACATAAAATATTAATAGTTGCTGAAAAATAACATTATGTAATGAATGTAACCAACATTGTTAACGCTAGTTACTTAACCAACTAAATAATGTAACCATAATTATAAAAACATAATTTGAAAAAAAAAAAAAAGAACTCACATCGTCATATAACCATTGCCTAGAAGTCTTTAATTTATAAAACCACATTTTTGATGAAATTGGGATAGACCCAAATACAAAAGCAGGTTCGATTATGTCATTCTTCCCAGGGAATTTGTCCATCCTTCAATATAAAAGCATATTAGTATACACGCTGACATTAACAATCACCGTATTAGTATACACACTACCCAAAAACAAATTTATTTGTTTCATAAAAAACTATAGCATTATTAACAGTAAAAAATAAACATTTTCCTGTTGTTAAGTCCTATTTTAAACCATTTTTCAAACAATGCCTCTTCAAATTTTGACGGCATATCCATGCAAACTTTGGGGAATGCAGAAAGAACATCAACTCTTTGACTAGCATCCGAAGCATTAGACGATAAACCAGCCGACCCAAACGTTGCTATATGGAGACCGCAGAACAACACTCTTTGAATGTTCACGGACAGGTCTACCACTGGCTTTATCGACGCTTTTCTCCAATTCATCACACTGAACTATGTCCTGTGTAGTCAGAACTATCTCATCAAGTACAGAGTTACTTTTTGCCTTAAATTTATTCCCCTTTTATAATTGACAGAAAATGTAACAAATACAATTAGATTTTCACATAAACACATGCATTTAACTAATATATGCAATAACAAACAGTTGTAAATAGATATAAATTGAACAATAATGGACATATTAAAGTGAACATATCATAATAGAAATAAAAACAAAATAAAGCAGTAGCCAAACAGTTATATAGTGGTAACCAACACACATTGTAATAGTAACCAACCCATATAATAATATTAAACAATCCATAATACTAAATAGATATAAATTGGTTACTGTTTATTATATATTTGTTTGCTGAATAATGTTTATTTGATTACTTTATAGTTTTCAAATGAGTTCTACTGATTTTTTAATACTGATGGTTACTCATCATATACATTGGTTACCTTCCTGCAACTACTAGTTACTGTATAATGATGTCTTGGTTACTGTGTAACATTATACTGTCTAATGTTCTATTAGTTACTGTCTAATGCAGTCTTGGTTAAAACATTATACTTGTTACTGACAAATGTTATAGTTCATCACATTGAACTATGTCCTGTGTAGTCAAAACCATCTTATCAAGGGCAGACTTGCTTTCTGCCTCAAATTTATTACCCTATTTATATTGACATAAAGGGTAACAAATACAATTATATTTTCAACATAAACACATGCAGTTAACAACTATATTTAATAAAAAAATGAATGAACAATAATCGACATATTAAAGTGAACATATCATATTAGTAACCAAAACAAAATAAATTACTAATCAAATTATAATATAGTAGTAACCAACACACAATGTAATAGTAACCAACCAATATTATAATAGTAAACATAATATATATAATAGTAACCATATAATAATATAACAGTAACCAAAAATTAAAAACATGTAAAAAATAGGATGGCATGTCATTATAACACTAACCTCATCAGTAACATACACAACAATCTCTTTACCAGTGCATTGGCTTAATATGTCAAACGATGGCATGTCATTATTCTTGCCAATCTGTGAAAAATAAAAAACAATCAATTAATCATTAAAAAAAGACATATAACACAACAAAACAAACAAATCACTCTAACCTTGACATTTTCTGCATCATCATCAATTTTTATTTCATGATGTTCTTCAACCACAACATCACGTTCACTTCATTACCAATCTCAAATTCATTCCCATCCTTCTTCACAACAAAATTCAACACATCATCACCATCATTATTCTTATTTATTTTTGAACCATCATCAACATCCTCGTCAACATGGGGGTCTTCACACTCTTTAAGAACTTCATCATCCTTAACAACTTCATCAACCATAACAACATCTTCACACTCTTTAACGACTTCAGTATCAAACTCATCATTTTTCTCATCACCTTTCAACCCATCATCACAAACCTCATCATCATCATCATTATTATCAACATCATCATCATCATCAACACCATGATCAATTTCATCGGCTACATCATCAACTTCATCACATCATCATCATCATCATCATCATCATCATCATCATCATCATCATCATCATCATCAGAATCACCATCAACTTGTTTGTCCCCAACACCTTTGATCCCACGTAACTCATCTCTAATAATGGACCTAAAGTCCCTACATAACTGAACATGAAAAAAACATGCATATCATCCTTAATATCAGCCCTCAATTTTACAATGTCTTTCTTAATTTCAAACACTTTCTTTTCCAACGGCCTAAACCGTGCAGCAATTGCATCTTTAACTTCAGACATATCAAATCCAATGTTGTCACCCTTAACTTTTTTTGAAACCTTCTTATCAGCATCCTTCCCATTTAAAAATTGAAGCCCACCCAAATCAAGCCGATCCTTCTCCTCGGACGTGAGAATCAGACTTTTTATCCTCAACTGAAAAACATTAAGTACATTTAGTATAATATATGACAAACATTGAACAAATACAGTAAAAAAAAATAGTAAATAAAAAATCATGAAACATAATTAGTAACCAACTACATATATACAGGTAAACAAAAGTATATAAATCAGTAACCAAAATAATTAAGAAAGGTAGACAAAATTTGTATAACCGGGTAACCAACAAAATTGTTATTAGCAACACGAGGGTAATTTAATTAGTAACCAAATGCGAATATTCAGGTAACAAAAAACATTGTTATTATTAACATAAACATAACAAATCAGTAACCAAATGAGTATATAAAGGTAACTAACTACTTTGTAAACAGTAAACATCACAAAATATAATCAGTAACTAAATATATAACTAAAGGTAACCAATTATACTCTTAATAGTAAACTGCATACCTATCCAGAACAAAATACTAAATCATTCAACTTGTCATTTGTAGGGGGCTTCACTAGCTCCTTCCATCTAAATAAATGGATATCAGACGGATGCTCATCATTGCATATGCCCCAAGTTTTGAATAACGGAATGATCTCAAACATAAAAACTTGGAATACATAAGGTAGACCATTCAACTTGTACAATTTTGTATAATGCTCCTTGTAGAAATTATATATTGACCCACCATTCCCTCCTTTCTTCAATCTCCCCTTCAAAGCATTTGACAAAGAGTACTTTGTCATCTCGAATGCAAATTTCCCCCAAGGAAAACTATTAACATCACCATAACATAGAAAATTGACCATTGCCCCATCCACATGATTTTCATAAAATGTGGATAAAATGAAACTAAACACCAGAAAAATAAATGACATCTTAATAGCCTTATCATCGTCATCAATAACTAACTTCCGATAAATCCTACCTATACTACTACGCGTAACAGCTTCATGCCCAAATAACTTTTCAATAAGCATATTCTCCATACCTTTATACGCAGTAATATCATCGTCACCCTGCCATCTCAACCCAGAAATTAGACAAAACTCAGGCAAACCAAATCTGACCCTTTTATCCCCAAACAAAAACCACATTTCACCAGCATCACTCTGGTGAACCTCCCTTATAAGAGCATGGTGAATAATCTGGGAATACATTTGGTGCTGATCACCGAACTCCAGAAAATTCCCAAAACATGTTGCCTTGAACTTCTCCAACTGACTTTCGTTCAGTTTCTTGGCAATCATGCTGGGAACTTCCACGTCACACCAATAAATAACTTTTCCAGTAAATTTTCTGTTACATTCCTCATAATACATGTCCCATAACTGTAAATAAACAAAATCAGATTTGCACAGTTATTAGTAACCAATATAAAACATTGTTTATACCATAAGCAGTTACATAATAACCAACAAATAATATCGTACTAGCAAAAACATAATATAACAATTACACAGTTGCCAAAATATACTATAAAAAGTATCCAACATCCCACACTGACTACACAAAAATAGTTACCATATCGTAATATAACGGTAACCATAACATAATAAAACAGTAACCAAACAGTTATATGATAGTAACCTTACAGTTATAAGATAGTAACAAAATAGTTATTTGATAGTAAACGAAACATTTATATGATAGTAACAAAACAGTTATATGATAGTAACCAAACAGTTATATCATAGTAACATATCAGTCTATATCATAGTAACATATCATAGTAACCAAAACATGTTTATATAGTAACATGTCAGTTTACATCATAGTAACTAAAGAGTTCTAAGATAGTAATCAAACAGTTATATCATAGTAACCAAAACATGTTTATATAGTAACACATCATTTTATATGATAGTAACCAAACAATTATATGATAGTAACCAAACAGTTATATCACAGTAACCAAAACATGATCAACATGTACACCAAATCCATTTCGACCAACAAATGTATACTACACATACATGGAAACCAAAACAACATAAAAAAGTAACCAAAATACCAAATTAAGGGAACAATAATAGATTCCAAATCATAATCAAACATTAACAACAAACATACTAAACAAGAAACCAAATAGCTATATGATAGTAACCATGTATGACCCCAACTTATTATAAATGAAATTAAATTTCCTCTATCTATTATTTTGAAATAGTAAGAGTTGCATTGATTAATGTGGTTAGTTATGGGTAAAATGCGCAAATATTTCAAATAAGCAAGTGGTTATAAAATATTCATTGTTGTCGGGGAATATTCGTTTGGTCGTGGAATATTCTTACTTTGTCGAGGGAATATTAAATGCGGCCAGCCTTGACCTTATAATGGCCCCATAATGGAAAGCGATTGGATGAAGAAAGCGACAAGTATAAGTTGTTTATAAATAACGGCGTAGTTGTTACCATTAATCTTGTTGAAATACTCGAATTGGTTAAAACACGGTAGACTTTCGGTATTGCACCAATTATTGATTCTTACGTGAAGGCACTACTCAATAATTATTACAGTAATTCTTTGTTCAATATTTTATTTTATTGATTCAATAATTGCTACGTTGATATTTTATATTATTGTTGTTTGATAATTATCACTACATGATATTTTCCATTATCGATTAATAATTTATATTATTTGAATAATATTATTAGATAGCAATATTGACAATGTCTAAAAGTTACATCTAAGGAGAGGTTTGGTCACCTAATCATAGCGCCATGATAAAGAGAAATCCTTATTGGAAAGCCCCTCTTTCCAGAAGCACACGTTGGTTATCGCGGATTGTGATTACGTAATATTATTTGTGAATAGTTAATTATTGATTTATATGATAAGAAAAATATTCATTTTATGTGGATATAGATGGAGAAAATTTTTAATGTGACAATTGTTGAAAATTGTAATTTTATCTTTTCTAATAAAATAATTTATTTAAATATATTATTTTAATAATATAATAATGGTGATATTTTTTGACAATGAATGTGGGATATATGAATAAATGAGGAGGAAGAGTATTTTTGTAACTAAAAATATTTAAAATATGTTTTTCATGTTTGTGGACCCCATTTCTTTGGTGAAATTTGATTATAGCTTTGTAAAATCGTCTCAGTATGTGGATTTTGATTCAACTTCGCTTGGAATTTGGAAAATGTTCTTCTGCAAAGTTGTATAGAATTAAATTTCCTATGACATGGACATAAGATTTGAATTTTTCTGATAAAAGGGCTATTTATTATGAATTATTGAAGTTCCGAAGTTCCGAAATAATTAATTTTTGAAGTTTAAAATATTTTAATTAAGAAAAATGTAAGACCCCGAATTTTATGAAATAAAAGTATTCAATTTTTCTTATAATTATTATTCAGTAAATGGTTAAATTGATAAAAATTTAAAGTTAAGGGTGATATATATAAAATTTGCAAAATACGCAAGTGGTTATAAAATACTCATTTCTATTGGGGAATATTCGTTTGGTCATGGAATATTCTTGTTGTCGAGGGAATATTAAATGCGACGACGCGATCATTTATGGGCCCCATAATGAGAATAAGCTGTCGGATGAAGAAAGCGACAAGTTTGAGTTTATATAAATAACGACGTGGTTATTCACAATTAACAACTTTGTTAGAATATCCAAATTGGTTAAAATAAGGTAATCTGGCGTGGTTGCCAGCGATGAAGCTACGATATTGCAGTATTTTTGAATTATTGATTCTTACGTGAAGACACTATTCAATAATTATTACGATAATTATTGTTCAATATTTTATTTTATTGGTTCAATAATTATTGCGTTGATATTTTTATATTATTGTTGTTTCAATAATTATCATTTCACAGTATTCCCATTATCAGATCAATAATTTATATTATTTGGATAATATTATTAGATAGCATTATTGACAATGTCTAAAAGTTACATCGAGGAGAGGTTTGGTCACCTAATTAATTGGCGTCGATGAGGAGAAATCCTTATTGGAAAGCCCTCTCTTTCCTGAGAACTGCCTGGTTGTCATAATTGTGATTCTGTAATATTATTTGTGAATAATTAATTATTAATTTATATGATAAGGAAATATTTATTTGATGTGGATATAAATTATGGATTTATTTATGTGATTATAAATGAAGGAATTAATGTTGAGGTGTTTTATCAGTATTTTATCGGATTGGAGGTATTAAAAACTCAAATCGGTGTTCTTAAAGTTTTATTGCGTGAGTTGTAATTTTAATTCGACCGTTGGATCATTGTGATTTTTGGATATGTTATATATATATGAGTTGAGTATATGTCCACAAATTTTGAACCGTTGAAAATTAACGCATAATTTGTTATGAATTTTAAAAGGTGTTGAAACGGTGTTGAAAATCGTCCGTTTATGGATTTCGGATATTTTTTGTTTGGAATTTGGAAAAATTCAAAGATACAAAGTTGTAGAGAATTCAATTTCATGCGGAATGGACATAAAATTCGTATTTTTCTGATATACGAGCTATTTTCTATGAATTATTGAAGTTTCGAAAAATAAAATATTTTTTATTAAATTTGGGTGGGACCCACTTTGGTTGGTGTAGAAAAAAATGTGTTGAATATTTTTCAATGGTGGCTGCTCACTTGTTCAACAAGGATGGCGTAGAAGGGAGATAAATAAATAATATTATTTTATTAATTTAGTCTCCTTTGGCGTTCTAGCATTTTCCTATAAATAGGTGCTTAAGTTAAAATTGAAAATCACACCAGAAACTAAAGTTTTCTCTCTCTATATTCTCGAGCATATTTTTATGAGTATTTAGATACTTGGAGAGTTGTTATTCAGTGCAAGTTTCCTTCTGCTTTTCATCCGACATTCCGGTCAGAAGTACTGCTCTTTTGAGGTAATGGATTTTAAGGATTATTATGTTTATCGTGTTTTGTAATTTTTCTGACCTTCAAAAATTCTGGAAAAATTTGAAATGATAATTCGATGAATTTTCTTGATTGTGTACAAAAATGACTATTTTTGGATGTATAGATTAGGAGTTATGGATTTTATGAGAAAAGACTATTTTAAAAGTAAACCCTTATAACTCCTTGTGGATAACTCCAAAATTGGTGAAATTTTTATTGGGAGTACATCTATATATCATCAGTATATTTTGTAAATTTCTGAATTTTTGGACAAAAGTACAATTTATGATAAATGTCTAAATATTCGGTAGTTTTGACCATGTGAAAAATAGTAAATGAATTTTAAAAATTCCGAGAAAAATATATGTTCAATATGGGACTATATTATGCTAAATCCCAGAAAAGAAATTTTTTTGGAACTGATTTAGTATTTTTCATGAAAATGGACTAGTTATGAATAAATAAATTAAATATGTTATGTGAAGTAACAAAATTGAAAAATAGGATTTTATGGCTTGGGAATCCTATATAAGGTATATGCAGATTTTTGATGAGGGTTTTAGTTATTGATGATGAAATTTATGAGTTTGGCATTTTAGGATGATTAAATGCATTAATTAGTAAGTGTAAACAATTAAAATAATTGTTTATAAGTTTAAGAAATGATTAAAATATTGTGGTAGTATTAATAATATTAGATTATTTGATTATTAAGTGATTTATAACATTTGGATTAAGGTGTTATGAAATCATTGATTTATGAATCTTACTTTTGAAATTAAATGCGATTTGTTGATCATATTGTTTTATTATCATATATAACATTTTATAATCCCGGTGATGAAATTTCTCTTTGACTTAAGTGTAAAGATGGGTAGATTATTGGTATGATCGTGACTATGGGTTCTCTTTGGCGATGGTCTGCAAAGATGAATTGTTGATTAGTATGATCATGACCATTGAATTTATAATTGAATATTTTTTAGCTTAAATGCAAAGGTGAATTGATCAACATGGTTATAATTATTGTTTATATAAATTTCGAAATGATTATATATTTCTTTGAGATATTAATATCTTTGGCTGTAGTGCAAAAGATGAATTATTGATAAATATCTTTGGCGTGTAGTGCAAAGATGACATATTATTGAATATCTTTGGCCCGTAGTGCAAAGATGACACATTCTTTGAATATCTTTGGCTGTAGTAGTGCAAAGATGAAGCTGTTAATGAATATCTTTGGCCCGTAGTGCAAAGATGAATTTATTAGTATGATTATGAGCAGAGGCTGTGATTTGGTATAACCATGATCTTTGATGTTTCAAGTAAAGACATGTGATGAAAAATATCTTCGTCTTGGATGAGTAAGAGAAAATTAGAACTAAAATTATGATTATGAGGTATTCACATGATCGTGAACAGGATCACATTGATTAATGTTCTGAGGTTAAAGCATTGTTGGTGGACTTTTAACATGGAAAGATAATTGACTTTTATGGTCTATTTGACTCTTCTAATGGATTGCTCGTTCGTTCATTGCAACTATGGTTGAAAAGTTTTATCATCTACCATATATTCTAAATCTACGATTTATTCTTGATGAAGGCTATTGATAATTTAATTATCTTTAGTTATGATATTCTTTATTGGGTTAGTTGTGCTCACCCTTTTGCTTCACAATTCCTTTCGGGGTAATAAAAGTGTATTTGGGTCCGATTAGGGGATAACATGGGAATAGTGTGGTGGTCCGAGACTATCAAAGTTTCTCAACACATTATAAAACGGCATGAAATACAATATATAATTGTATTGAGGACCTAAGATGTGTGTGTCGTATATTATCGTCACATAATAATTGATTTTTGGTGAGCGACAATAGGGTGAGGTGAACCTGACTTTGGAAGGGTGTTTTGCCACTATCATACAAGATGTCTAATGACATACAATCTCGTGTTATCATAAGAAAGGGTTGTACACATCCACTTGCTGAGTATATCTACGAGCACTACCTATATGATCTTGGAGTTGGGTTGAAACATAATGTTCAATCGCAGACGGGGGAGATAGATATATGTCAAGAGAAGACTCATCATTGGAAGGAACATGATAGTAATCTTCTCGTTTTTCTTTGGGGTCTATTGGATCAACCCAGGATAATTATCTGGATATATGACATCTATCATAAATTAGATTCATGGCCTCCTATGTACGAAGGTTTCCTTGAGCATTTCCAAAAGATTTTAATTTGTAAAACAGTTATTGACTGTACCTTTATGTAATGTATCACTGTGAGATGTTGTCCACGGTTGGGACATGAGTCACAGTTGGTATATATTTGTATTAAAACTCACAGCATATGTGTTGTTGTAGTAATAAAGTTGTAGTTGTTTCTGTACCATGTATTTGGCGACTCAGAATATGTTGGATGGATTGGACCTATTTTGGGGGTGTCACAAAAAATGTTTTTGTTATTTTTGTGGGGTGGATGGCTGATGTTTTGGTCTGGTGTGGTGTGCGTAGGAATATAATTTGAAAATATTAATATTTTATTAAATTTTCTACTTTGGTGTTCTAAGCATTTTCTTATAAATAGGGTGCTTAGGTTAGAATTGAAAATCACACTAGAAACAAGTTTTTTCTCTCTTTCTCTCTCTATATTATCAAGAGTATTCTTGTGAGTATTTTGAGACTTTGAGTGTTGCTATACGGTACAAGTTCCCTTCAGCACTATATCCAGTATTCTAGTCAGAAGCACTGTCTTTTCGAGGTAAGGGATGTTATTTTTTTTTAAATGATATTATTTCATCTAATATCATTATGCCAGAATATTGGTAAAATTTTTCTTGTGAAATTCTTGTCTTTTAGTGTCGGGATTACTATTCACGTATACGATACTATTCACGTATACAGTACTATTCATGAATACGACACTATTTACAGAAAAATTAAATATTCATTTTTTGTCCAAGATATCTATTATGGATACTAGCTTTGATTGTATCCATGTTTTGATCATTCTTAAATTTTACTCCACTATGGTTATTTATGAAGTATTTTTGAACTTGGATCATTTAAAAGTATGAATCCTTAATATTTGTTCTTTTGTTTCTTTGGATTCGTTTTCTTTAAAATATTTTTCATCATCCTCGGTCCTAAATGATGATATTCTTGAATATCTTTGGCACAGTAGTGCAAAGATTAATGATTTTCTGTTAAATATCTTTGGCTCGTAGTGCAAAGATGTACAGGTGTTGAGATGAACATGACCAACTGTTGAATATCTTTGGCCTGTAGTGCAAAGATGAATATTTGATTCAATATGTTTATTGATTGATGGTACAGGGATAAAATATTGATGTTGGACTTTTAAATTCATAGATAATAGTAGATTTCATTCTCTACGTAACTCTTCTATGAATTATTATTTCCGCTGCGAATATTGATCTGAAACTTGTTGTCTATTATTTTCTATCAGATTTTTCCCTGTTGAAGACTAACGATAATTTGTTCTATATTATCTTAGTCATAATATTCTTTACTGGGTTAGTTGAGCTCACCTTTTTCCTTTTTGTTCCATTTTTCTTCTCAAGAGGCGAGAATGTAGCGAGTACTAGTCGAGGTATGGAATGATGGTTCTAGAAGTTGTCTTAGAAGTCCTCACTATTTTGTAAAATAGTGTATCAATAATTGTAATGAGGACTTATTTGAGTGTGAATATTGTCTAGATGACAATATTTGTATTTACACTCGCAATTTATGTGTTATCGTATTTTGCACGACAATTGTATTAATAATGTTGTAGTTGTTTCTGTATCATGTATTTGGCGACTCAGAATGGGTGTTGTATGCCTATTTTGGGGGCGTCACAAACCAGACCATGAATACTAAAGCAAATATATGGTAACCATTACAACAACAAACAGTAACCAAAGACCCAACTCAAGGGAACAAAAGTGGTATCAAAATCATAATCTAACAATAACCGAACAATTATATGATAGTAACCAAAACATCTTTTAATGGTAACCATAACAGAATAAAACAGTAACCAAACATTCCAAATCGATTGAACACAAATGGTATCCAAAACAGAATCTAACAGTAACCAAAAACATACTAACTAAGAAACCAAACATTTATATGATCGTAAAATAACAAAATTTAAATTAACAAACCTTTAAAATTCTTTATGTTGGAATTATATTCTGGCTAAGCACTTGTCCTTTTGACTTAACTACATCGACATCAAACTCAGAATCTAACTGCACTTCAGGATGCTTGATATCACTATGTAACATGCTCACTCTTACTCGATTTCTGACCTACATTCTCCCCCTTCCCCTTCCTCTCCACAACAAACTTCTTCAATCCCTTTATAGAATCATCCTCTATGATTCTCTCTCTCTTTCCGTACTTCTTCCTTGTATCAGCCATTCAACACAAATCGAACGAACAAAACAAAACAACTAATCGAACGAACGGAACAACAAAAATGGCGACCAACAAACAGAAGTTGTCTGTACTGACAGAGTAACAACAATAACAATAAACAACGACAACAAGTAACAACGATAACTATACAACAAGACGAAAATGGCGATCAAACGATTGAAGAATAACACGAACAGAGAGAGAAGAAAGGGAAGAAGGCGAACGAAAAAGAGAAAAAAGGGTTTCAAAGATCTGAACAAGGGTTTAAAAAAGAAGAGACGTAATGGCGGTTATCACGTCTCTAAAAAAAAAACCCATTAATATTGTCATGTCAGCCATTACATATTAATCCCCTTAACTTAAGGACTTTTAATTATATTAATATTGTAAATAAAAATAAAAAAGTATAATATTTTTGTAATTATTTTATAGAGGTATGATTTTTATAATTATTTTTAAAAATGTACTAATATATGTAATTTACCCAAAATTAAATTCTTGGTTTCGTTCGTCTTAACCTTCTTTATTTATCTTCATTTGCGTGTACGCAAATGATAATTGATCAAGAATAAACATCGAAAATAATACGGCGTTTCTGAGTTTTAAGGAATGGGATGGGATGAGATGAAAGAGGAGAGTATATGAGGAGAAGGGACGGTAAGAGATTAAAATGAATTATAGTTTCTCTTTCAAGTTTGTTGTGCGCCCCCAAAATAGGTATACAACACTCATTCTGAGTCGCCAAATACATGGTACAGAAAGCAAACTACAACTTTATTATTACAATTGTCGTGCAAAATACGACAACACATACTGTGAGTTTAAATACAAATATTGTCTTCTAGACAATATCTACACTTAAATAAGTCCTCGTTAAAATTATTCATTCACTATTTTACAGAAATAGTGAGGACTGCTAAAACATCTTTCTAGAACCATTACTCCATTACCCCAGGCTCGATCCTGCTTATATTCTCACACTCTCACGAGAAGAAAAATGGAACAAAAAGGAAAGGGTGAGCTCAACTAGCCCGATAAAGAATATTATGATCAAGATAATATACAACAAATTATCATTAGTCTTCAACAGGGAAAAATCGATAGAATATAATAACAACAAGTTTTAGATCAACAAATGCGCAGTGACTTGAATCCATTAGAAGAGTCACGTAGAGAATGAGTTCTACTATCTTTTAAGATTTAAAGTCCATCATCAATATTTTATCCTGTAACAACAATCAATAAACATCTTTAATCAAATATTCATCTTTGCACTACATGCCAAAGATATTCATTTGTATCACTTGGTTGGTCATGTTCATCTCAACACACTGTTCATCTTTTGCACTACGGCCAAAGATATTCATCGATTAATCATTAAATCGTTGCCTTTACATGCCAAAGATATTGAGTAATATCATCATTTAGGACCGAGGATGATGAAAAATATTTTAGAGAACGAATCCAATGAGACAGAAGGACAAATATTAGGGATTCATGTTACAGTTTATCCAAGATCACTAATACTTCATAATAACCAATTTTGAAGCAGAATTCAAAAATAACGATTAAAACATGGATACAATCAAAGATAGTAGCCAAAATAGACATCTTGGACAAAAAAGAAATTTTTTATTTTTGATTGAATAGTGTTGTATTCGTGAATAGTCTTTGTATCGTGAATAAGTGCCAAGTATCGTGAATAGTAACCCCAACACAAAAAGTTCCAAATTTGATTAAAAAGTTTACCAATATTTTGGCATAATGATATTGAAGAAAATAATATCATTTAAGAAGAAAATAACATCCCTTACCTCAAAATAACGGTATTTCTGATCAGAATATCGGATAGAAAGTCGAAGGAAATTTGTACCGAACAGCAACTCTCAAAGTATCAAAACACTCACAAAAATACGCTCGATAATCTAGAGAGAAAGAAAACTTGTTTCTGGTGTGATTTTCAATTCTAACCTAAGCGTTTATTTATAGAAAAATGCTAGAACGCCATATGAGACTAAAATAATAAAATAATATTATTTTATACAAATCAAGCACGCCACTTTGAATTTGATTTTCAACATACAACTTTGAATTTGCAGCCAACCATTCCAGATTTTCCATAAAAAACAAAAGTGGGCCCCCCATAATTTAATAAAAATCATTTTATTTTCCGAAACTTCAGTAATTCATAGAAAATAGCCCGTTTATCAGAAAAATACAAATTTTATGTCCATTCCACACGAAATCAATTTCTCTACAACTTTGTAGCTTTGATTTTTTCCAAATTCCAACTAGAAAATATCCGAAATCAATAAACGGGTGATTTTTAATACCTCCATTCCGATAAAATACTGATAAAACACTTCATCATTAATTCCTTCATTTATAACCACATAAATAAATCCATCATTTATATCCACATCAAATAAATATTTTCTTATCATATAAATCAATAATTAATTATTCAAAAATAATATTACAGAATCACAATTATGATAACCAGGCCGTTCCCAGGAAAATGGGGGCTTTCCGATAAGGATTTCTCCTTACTGGCGCACAATTAGGTAACCAAACCTCTCCTTAGACAGAACTTTCTAGACATTGCCAATAATGTTATCTAATAATATTATTCAAATAATATGAATTATTGATCTGATAATGGGAAATACTGTGCAGTGACAATTATTGAAACAACAATAATATTAAATATCAATATGAGAATTATTGAATCAATAAAATATAATATTGAAGCGATAACTCTTTGTAACAATTATTGAGTAGTGCCTTCATATGCGAATCAATAATTCAATAATCTTGCAATGCAATCTGGTGTCTTCTTGCATAACCACGCGTAGACATCGTATTTTAACCATAGGGTATTCTAACGTTGTTAATTGTAATAACTACGTCGTTATTTATAAAAACTCAAACTTGTCGTTTTCTTCATCAAGACAGTTATTAGTTATGGGGCCCTGATAAATGATCAAGCGCCGTGCATGCGGATATTCCCGACAAAAGAATATTTCACGACCAAACGAATATTCCTAACGAAATGAATATTTTTCAACCACTTGCTTATTTTGTAAAATTTGCACATTTCACCCATAACCAAAGTATTATATCAAATTAACACCTTATTAATTTAGAATAATGAATAGAGAAAATTCAATTTTATTTATAATAAGTTGGGGTCTTACAACCTCCCCTCCTTATAAAATTTTGTCCTCGAAATTGGACGTGAGGTACACACAGTGTTTCGAACAAGTGAGTGAGGTACTCTCTTTCATTTTCGATTCCAACTCCCAGGTCATTTCCTCAATAGCATGGTTCCTCCACAAAACCTTGACTTGTGGTATAACCTTCGTGCGTAGGATATGCTCTTTCCTATCTAAGATCTTAACGGTACCTCATCGTATGTTAAATCTTGACTATCTAAATGCGGTTCTAACTTTAATAATGTGGTTTGGGTCTTTTACATATTTACGAAGCATAGATATGTGAAAAACATTATGAACACGAGACATGCTTATAGGTAATGCGAGTCTATAGGCCACATTTCTTATTCGGTCAAGAATCTCAAATGGACCAACAAATCGTGGATTGAGCTTTCCTCTCTTCCCAAATCTTGTAACTCCCTTCCATGGAGCAATACGTAACAGTACATGATCTCCAATATTAAATTTCACATATTTTTGATGAAGATCAACATAACTCTTTTGTCGATCTTGTGAGGTTTGAATACGTTGTCGAATCATTTGGATCTTTTCTGTAGTCATGCGTACCAATACCGGTCCCAACAAAGTTGCTTCACCCACCTCATCCCAACATACTGGAGAACGACACTTTCTTTCATACAACGCCTCAAATAGAGCCATACCTATACTTGCTTGATAACTATTGTTGTAGGAGAATTCCACCAGTGGCAAATACTTATCCCAACTTCCTTTCAAATCTAGAACACAGGGTCTTAATAGATCTTCAAGGGTTTGAATAGTCCTCTCTGATTGTCCATCCGTTTGAGGATGATATCTTTGAACCCAATCGTAATCGCGTGCCCCATAGCTTTCTAAGCTAACCCAAAATCTTGAAGTGAATCTTGGGTCACGATCCGAAACTATGGATCTTGGCATGCCATGCGATCGCATAATCTCATTCACGTCACATCTGAGCAAGGCGTTCAAGGGAATAAGTCTCACGTATCGACAAGAAATGAGCAGACTTGGTTAATCTATCAATAATAACCCAAATCGCATCTATGCCTTGAGAAACTTTGGGAAGACCTGTAATGAAATCCATGGTAATGTGTTCCCACTTCCATTTCGAAATCTC
This sequence comes from Panax ginseng, assembly GCA_020205605.1. Taxonomy (NCBI): domain Eukaryota; kingdom Viridiplantae; phylum Streptophyta; class Magnoliopsida; order Apiales; family Araliaceae; genus Panax; species Panax ginseng. The sequence continues at coordinate 14,225,436 of CM035133.1, read as the reverse complement.
AAGTGGTTGCAATGGACCTTTTAGCACTTGATGCTTCGCCTTTACACGTTGACAAGTTAAACACCTCGAGATAAACTCCGCGATCTCTCTCTTCATATTGTTCCACCAAAATGTGTGTCGAATATCATGATACATTTTGGTACTCCCAGGATGGATTACAAACGGGGTGTTGTGTGCCTCCATCATCATTCTATGCTTCAAGTCAGGATCGTTAGGAACGCAAAGTCTAGAGTTGACTCGAAGTATTCATTCTTCATCGATTCTTGCTTCTGGAATAACACCTTCTTGCACTTTCTTCTTCATACGCATCAGCCCCAGGTCCATAGCTTGAGCAGTTTTAACTTGATCGATTAAAGTCAGTTCTACTCTTATATTCGCCAACATCAGGTGGGTCCCTGGAGTCTTTAACTCAATCTCCATCCTTTGTAAATTGTACAAAATGGGTCTTTGTGTTAACAAAATTGCACTCGTACCCGCATACGATCTTCTACTCAATGCGTCAGCTACTACGTTTGTTTTTCCAGGATGATATTGAATAGTGTGATCGTAATCTTTCAACAGCTCAAGCCAACATCGTTGCCGCATGTTGAATTCTTTTTGGGTGAAGAAATATTTAAGGCTTTTATAATCCGTATAAATCTCCACTTTCTCCCCATACAGGTAGTGTCTCCAGTTTTCAGCGTAAAAGCGATTGCCGCTGACTCGGATCATGAGTAGGATAATTCCTCTCATATTCTTTGAGTTATCGCGAGGCATAGGCTATGACTTTCCCATGTTGCATGAGAACACATCCTAACCCTTTGCACGAAGCATCATGAGATAACAAATCCATCCGAACCGGATGGTATTGCGTAAGCAGTCGAAATGAGTCTCTTCTTCGAGCTCTTGGAAACTCTTCTCGCATTCCTCGCTCCATACAAATTTTGTATCCTTCCGAGTCAACTGAGTTAATGGAGTAGCGATTCGAGAAAATCCTTCCACGAATCTCCGATAATAACCAGCTAAGCCTAGAAAGCTACGCACTTCGGTTACCGACTTCGGTTGCTCCCAACTTTGTATTGCTTCAATCTTCGCCGGGTCAACAGATACTCCATGTTTTGACACCACGTGCCCAAGGAATGCTACTTCCTCAAGCCAAAACTCGCATTTCTTCATCTTGGCATAAAGCTTATTTTCACGAAGCCTTTCAAGTATCAGCTTCAAATGGTGCTCATGATCTTCACGGCTTTTGGAATAGATGAGGATGTCATCAATAAAGACAACAACGAACTGATCCAAGTATTCCTTTAATACACAGTTCATTATATCTATGAAAGCAGCAGGAGCATTAGTCAATCCAAAAGACATGACTAAGAATTCATAATGCCCGCATAGGAGTTCGAAGGCGTCTTTGAAATATCCTCGCTTTTAATCTTGGTGATGATATCCGAATGAAGATCGATCTTTGAAAAGAATTGTGCTCCTCAGAATTTGGTCAAACAGGTCATCAATGCGAGGTATGCGGATACTATTCTTGATGGTGACATGGATTAATTCTCGGTAGTCAATACAAAGTCGCATACTCCATCTTTCTTCTTTACAAAAAAAAGCAGAGCACACCCAAGGAGATGTCTTAGGATGAATGAAACCGATGTCTAATAATTCACGTAGTTGGACTTTTAACTCCTAAAGTTCAATAGGAGCCATTCAATATGGGGTTTTAGAAATGGGCTTTGTACCAGGTTCAAGGTCAATAAAGAATTCAACATCACATTTTGGGGGTAGACCGGGAAGTTCTTCAGGAAATACATCAGAAAATTCTCTAACAACAGAAATATTATACAAATCTGACTTGTCTTTATTCAAATCCATAACATGGGCTAAGAAAGCTTGGCATCCGTTTTTCAATAAACGAATAAATTTGTGGCTTGATATGACAGTGACTAATTTTAGTGGTTTAGTTGTTTGAATTCGTATGACAGGTTGGTTAGGAATATGAAAACTAACAATCTTACGAAAACAATCAATTTTGATATGATGAGTGGTTAACCAATCAATTCCCAAAATCACATCAAAAGCAAGTATCTTTAAAGAGATAAGATCAACAGGTAATGTGATAGTGCCAACTTGGATCAAGAAAGATTTATAAACTGTAGATGTAACGGAGGTTTCACCCAACGGAGTTTCGACAGATAAGTTAAAGTCCAATTTCTCCGGAGTCAATTTTAAACGTTGAGCACAAGTAGGAGAGATAAAAGAATGGGTAGAACCGGTATCTAGTAAAGTATAAACTTCTCAAGAATTCAAGATTAGCTTACCCATGATCACTTCGTTCGAGTTTCTCACATTTTGGCCAGTCACGACAAACGCTCTTCCAGGAACCGTTGACTTCGACTTATCCGGGACAGCTTTTGGAGTCACCATCCCCGCTGAACTTGGTTTTTCTATAGAACACTCTCGGGCTATATGACCCTCCTTTCACGGTTGTAACATACCTTGGATTGTTGTGGCGGTTTGAATGACGTCGTCCCTCTTTCCGCAGATTTGTAATACACGACCGGTGGTCGTTCTCCTCCCCTAGAAATAGTTGATCTTTGGTGTTCTTTGTTGATGTCTTCTCGTCATTGTTGAATCTCCTCTTTTTGAAATTTCCACTAGACTCACCTCTTCTATTACATGGCCACGATTACCACCCGAGTGGTTACCGCTTTTATCCGTATTCTTCCTCCTCATTTGGTTATCATCGCTCGATAGCATGCCACCGTAGATGACCACAGGTTGTGATCCCTCGGTTGAGTGTACTCATTATCTCGCTCTAATAATTGAGCCCTGTTGACAACATCTGGATACAGAGAAAATTTATGAGAGATAAGGTATTGACGAATCTCGGGTGTTAGACCTCTCAGAAACATCCGCGTCATACGTTCCTCATTCTCCACCAAATGAGGTGCAAACCTGGATAACTCTGCGAACTTTGCCTCGTACTGAGACACCGTCATGTTGTTCTGTTCCAGTCTAATAAACTCTACCTCCTTCATATGACGAATACTTTCTAGAAAGTACTTGTCATTGAACAGTTTCTGAAATCTTATGCAAGACATGTTAAGTGCGGCTGGCTGGGTACGCTTCACGGATTCCCACCAGTAATCTGCCTCTCCACGGAACATAAAGGTGGCGAATGGAACCTTATGTTCCTCCGTGCATACCAAGACATTGAATATCTTGGTAATTTGCTTGACCCCGTTTACGCCTTAATCGGATCGGGCTTTCCCGTAATCTGGTGGTCCCAACTCCTCTTGGCTGCTTGGGCATGACCTGACCAGATGCGTTGCCATCATTTCCACCGTAGTATTTTGTACACGAGTCTCCCTAAATGCGATTTTGTATGAACTTCAAAAGCTCCTAAATATTCCATCATTCATTGTTTGCTCGGTAGTGTTGTTTACAGGAGGAATATTGCCTTCGTGTTGCACGTTCTCCTAGTTTGTGACTAAAGGTTGTTCCACAGTCTCATACACTCCATTGTTAACGTTCTCAGCAGCCATTCTTAAATATTTCCATAAAACAAGGGTTAATTAAACAAATTAACATATCACATAATATCCCTATATTATGACCAACCAACAAATAAGCTTAGATAGGACACACTAGCGAAGGATGTACTCATCTCTCCCCTCCTAGTTCTATTCCCCGGAGATAGAGACCATATCCCTAAGCTCTGATACCAACTGTGACACCCCCAAAATAGGTATACAACACCCATTCTGAGTTTCCAAATACATGGTACAGAAAGCAAACTACAACTTTATTATTACAATTGTCGTGCAAAATACGATAACACATACTGTGAGTTTAAATACAAATATTGTCTTCTAGACAATATTCACACTCAAATAAGTCCTCATTACAATTATTCATACACTATTTTACAAAAATAGTGAGGACTACTAAAACATCTTTCTAGAACCATCACTCCATATCCCGATTCGATCCTGCTATGTTCTCACCTCCTGAGAAGAAAAATGGAACAAAAAGGAAAAGGGTGAGCTCAACTAGCCCAGTAAAGAATATTATGACCAAGATAATATACAACAAATTATCATTAGTCTTCAACAGGGAAAAATCTGATAGAATATAATAGACAACAAGTTTTAGATCAACAAATGCAGCGAAAATAACAATCCATTAGAAGAGTCACGTAGAGAATGAGTTCTACTATCTTCTAGGATTTAAAAGTCCATCATCAATATTTTATCCCTGTAACAACAATCAATATACATCTTTAATCAAATATTCATCTTTGTACTACAAGCCAAAATATTCATTTTGTATCACCAGTTAGTCGTGTTCATCTCAACACTGTTCATCTTTGACTACGGGCCAAAGATATTCATCGATTAATCATTCATCTTTGCACTACAAGCCAAAGATATTCGAGTAATATCATCATTTAGGACCTGAGGATGATGAAAAATATTTTAGAAGCGAATTGGTGAGATGGAAGGACAAATATTAGGGATTCGTGTTACAATTTATCCAAGATCACTAATACTTCATAATAACTAATTTTGAAGCGAGAATTCAAAAATAACGATCAAAACATGGATGCGTATGCATTATCATTATGCGTATATCGATGGATACGATGTCACGTATACTTGGACAAAAAGGAAATTTTTATTTTTTAGGTGAATAGTCTTGGTATACGTGAATAGTCTTAGTATCGTAAATAGTAACTCCCAAACACAAAAGTTCCAAATTTGATTAAAAAGTTCACCAATATTTTGGCATAATGATATTGAAGAAAATAATATCATTTAAGAAGAAAATAACATCCCTTACCTCAAAATAGCGGTGCTTACGATCGAATATCGGATAGAAAGTCGAAGGAAACTTATGCGAAGCAAAGAACTCTCAAAGTATCAAAATACTCACAAAAATACGCTCGATAATCTAGAGAGAAAGAAAACTTGTTTCTGGTGTGATTTTCAATTCTAACATAAGCGTCTATTTTATAAGAAAATTTTAGAACGCCATAGGAGACTAAAATAATAAAATAAAATTATTTTATACAAATCAAGCACGCCACTTTGAATTTGATTTTCAGCATACAACTTTGAATTTGCAGCCAACCATTCCAGATTTTCCACAAAAAACAAAAGTGGCCCCCCCTCCCCCATAATTTAATAAAAATTATTTTATTTTCCGAAACTTCAGTAATTCATAGAAAATAGCCCGTTTATCAGAAAAATACGAATTTTATGTCCATTCCACACGAAATCAATTTCTCTACAACTTTGTAGCTTTGATTTTTTCCAAATTCCAACTAGAAAATATCCGAAATCAATAAACGGGTGATTTTTAATACCTCCATTCCGATAAAATACTGATAAAACACTTCATCATTAATTCCTTCATTTATAACCACATAAATAAATTCATCATTTATATCCACATCAAATAAATATTTTCTTATCATATAAATCAATAATTAATTATTCCCAAATAATATTTACAGAATCACAATTATGACAACGAATGGTTTCAGAGGAAGGGGCTTTCAATAAGGATTTCTCCTTCTTTGAAGTGCAGTGATTAGGTGACCAAACCTCTCCTTAGATAAAACTTTCTAGACATTGCCAATAATGTTATCTAATAATATTATTTAAATAATATGAATTATTGATCCGATAATGAAATAATTGTTTTAGTGACAATTATTGAAACAACAATAATATTAAATATCAATATGACAATTATTGAATCAATAAAATAAAATATTGAGCAAAGAAGCTTCTGTAACAATTATTGAGTAGTGCCTTTCTACGCATTTAATCAATAATTCAATATCTTGTGTAATACCGTAGTGTCTTCTTGTGCAACCACGCGTAGACATCGTATTTTAACCAGCGGGTATTTCAACAATGTTAACTTGAGTAATAACTACGCAGTTATTTATAAAACTCAAACTTGTCGTTTTCTTCATCGTGCAGTTATTCAAGTTATGGGGCCCACAAATAAGCTGCTGCATTGCAGGTTTACGAATATTCTCGACAAAAAGAATATTCCACGACCAAACGAATATTCTCCGACAAAAATGAATATTTTACAACCACTTGCTTATTTTGTAAAATTTGCACATTTCACCTATAACCAAAGCATTATATCAAATTAACACCTTATTAATTTAAAATAATGAATAGAGAAAATTCAATTTTATTTATAATAAGTTGGGGTCTTACATTTGTGAGTTTTAGAAAAGGAGGGAATGAATGCGATTTTAATTATATTTTTTCTTATTTGTGAGTTTATAAGGAGGGACATGACGGAAAGATATTTTTATTTTTATATTACACTATTACTATATTACCCTTACATATTAATCTAATAATAAATGACATAATTTATTTTGAAATGTTACTTCAGTTAACATAAAACATCTAATTTTCTCATCTTTTCCTATCCCTATAAATCCTCGTACTTTTGGAAAGAAAATTTTGAATCAAAAATAAAATTAACTTTATTTCTAAACCTCTTCCATTTCTCCCTAAAAAAACTCATAAACATGAGATTTAAATTTTTTTAAATTATTTTTCCGTTCTCCCTAAAAAAAAAAACTTACAAACACAATAAAGGGTAGATGATTCAAGTACAACCTAATTAAATTTGGATAATTTTAGGCATTTCTAGTGAGATTATTTTACTACAAATGAAAAGATATGTTTAGTTTCTAGATTACGTATGGTTTAATCATTTGTCACACCTAACACAATAAAGTCTCATAGTAATAATTAGTTGGCACCAAATCACAATTTACGTACTTAATTAATTCAATGACTATGATAATTCTTCTTTATATCTTTTGTAAATTATTAGGCAAGCCTGCCTAATGACTTTTAAAAGCTGTAATTATATATGTAATAAATGGCATTTACATTTATTTGTACTTTCTTTTTTCAGCATTTCTTAAATATTGTTGATCTTCAACTTTTTGAGAAAATAGGTTGGACTCGATTCGTACTCGCTCGATTAAAAGTTAGATTCGAACTCGATTTGAAATATAAATGAATCAAATATTAGTAAATTTTAAAATTATACAAATTACTCGAATCTACCCAAATTATAATTTTATATCGATATTCGAATCACATTTGTTGAAAAAGTTCAAACTGCTTGGGCTCGATTGGAAATCGTGCTCGACGACTGGGTAGTTAAACGAGCCTCAATCATATTTTATTTTATACTCGATAAATTTTGTAAACTAAATTTGAACGACCTCTTCTAAGTGGACATAAAAATTAAACATGAAAAATGGACATAAATGTATTTGAATTTTATCTATTTGTATTTTTATCCAACATTGAAGGTTAAAATACAAATAAATAAAATTTAAATATATTCATATCCAATTTTCATGTCCAATTTATATATCTATATAGAGTTTTTGAATTTGAACAATTGAATAGTAGACTCAATTCATTTACTCTTTTAACCTCAGCAGACCTAAGACAAAAAAATATATTTGGAGAAAATAATTTTTTATTATTAATATTTAAATAAAAATATATCTGTGATTTGGAACAGGGAGTACAAACAAATGAATAAATTAACTCATTTCATTCCCTCTTTGAGGTATCTTTCCCACCCTGTCACCCTCTCTATTCTTTCTTCGTTCCTTCACCGTTATTTCTTCTCCCTCATCGTTCTTTCCTGAAATTTATGTTCAGAGCCGCCTGCATCATTTAGAAGGTAACGACAATTCTATATTCATACCACAAATTATTGAACTCATTATTCAATTATCTCCATTTCTAGTATTGTTTGATTTTTTTTATGGGTGAAATATTGATTTTCAGATAGTGTAAATTGAATCAATATGAGATTAATTTTGTTAATTTAATCAACCTCTTGTTTTCGTCTGCAGGTATTTCTGATTTTTAAGCTTGTTCTCCAATTTTCTTCTGTTTTTACACGAGAGGAATTTAGGTTGAGAAACTGAACATTTTGCTAAAGAATTTCATCGATCTCAAAATCGATGGTATCATTATTTATCTCGAATCCCGAAGCAGCGTCAAATTCCAACAGCTCACGCGAATCTAAGCGCAAAAAGAGAAGAAAAATCGAAACGAGCGATAAAATTGAAAATCACCAGCAGCTCAAAATCGATCGTAGTAGATGGAAATCAAGCGCAGAACACCAGATCTACTCAACGAAACTCGTCGAAGCTCTCTGTAACCGGAATTCTTCTCAATCGGCGACGTCAACTGCTGGCGGCCGCGCCGTCCGTGAAACTGCCGACCGAGTACTCGCCGTCGAGGCTAAGGGAAGGACGCGGTGGAGCAGAGCTATTCTATCTAACAGGCTCAAGCTTCAATTGAATATGATCAAGCATAAGAAGAGTAAGAAAGCGAAGGTGACCGGCGATGTCCGGTCGAAGAAACTGGCGGCGAAGAAGAAATTGTCCACGTTGAACCGGAAAGTGCGTGTTCTTGGCCGGCTAGTTCCCGGTTGCCGGAAGCTATCGTTTCCGAATCTTCTAGAAGAAACTACGGATTATATTGCGGCTTTGGAAATGCAAGTCCGAGCCATGACTGCTCTCACCGGGCTTCTCGCCGGCTCCGGCCCTTCTTCGGATCGGCTCGGCTCAAATTTATCCCAATCATCGACTTTATAAAGTTTTTATTGTCCTAAAAAGGAAGTCATTGTTAATTACTGAGTTTTTTTTTTTAATCCTACATCATTTGGTTCTTTCATCTTTCTTGGTATTTTGATTTTGGGTTTCTTAACATTATTGTTATTTATTTATTCATTCATTACTACTTAATGGGTTGGTTGGAATTTTGATTAAACATGACAACTAATTGTTTCGTTTTTTATACTACTAAGCATAGCATTTGTTGATTCCTTATTATTGAAGTAAAGTAGAAAATGCTTAGTTGTCACTCACTTGAAAAATCTCATTCCTTAACCATATATGGGAGGAAACAATCTAAACGGTTAATAAATTATTACCTAATTGGCATATTTGTGGATATATTAAATTCTTCTCGAATTATATATATATTTTTAATAATATGGAGTATCAGACTTGTATGCCGACTAATCTCCCTAGCTCAGATTAATACGAATTTGATAACCTGCTTACGCAAGGCAATCTGTGACCTCATTTAGTATTTCTGCCGTTCACAATTATAGATCCTAAAATATTCGAGGACGACTTTAAAAGACTGCGTCAATTGGTGGGATTCGAATTACATTATCATGTTAAGAGGCTCAATAAAATTACCGATATATATAAAGAAATAAGTGTTGAATTAAGGGAATAACATGCACGCTTGCATTTGCAGTTCGTACACGTTATCAGTAAGGATATATATATATATACTAGCTGTGTTCCGTGCCTCTGATATTATATGAACGGTGAGATTTATTTCAAATTTTGGACGGCTCAAATGATTTTTTAGAATGAACGAAAAATTCAAAATCAGTTATATTTTTAGATACTAGCCGTACTATCCGTGCCTCCGGCACTACGTACGAAAGAGAGGAGAGATTGTCGGCGCTAGAGAATGGAAGAGGCAGAGGACGAGTTCGGAGGAAGAAGAACGATCTGAGAGTGAGAGAGAGCAATTTTTTTTTAAAGAGAATATGATGGATGATGAGATTTATCTCAAACTTTAAACTGTTATCAGTTCTGTTCATTTATTAAAGTGAGCGAAAAATTTAAAATGAATTGTATTTTATTAATTAGATATGAAACATTTAAAACATTCTTATTTCGGTACATGCATGTCTCAAAAACTGTGCAAACTGTTACTGTGTGAATGACATTTGAAGAGAATCTTATTATTTATATTGTTACATGTAAATAAGTACTAGTATTAATTTAAACATTCTTGTTTCATAGAATTCGTGTATCGTTTCGCACTGCAAATTAAGTACCTGTAAACCAGTTGGATAGTTTTTGATTATACAATATGTCGTGCAAAATTCATGTCTTCTCGGGGTATGTTCGGTGTTTATAGCAACAGCGTTACTTAAGGGCGGATTCAAATTTTTTTTAGTAGACGGCTTTTAATTAATTATTTTATTAAAATTAAAAGAAATTTGAACTAATCATAATATCATACTATACATAAAAGTAGAATAAACTTAATTTTAATTGTTTACTTTTTCCTTCCAAAACACAAAATAATTCCCTCCAAAACAAAACATTTTACCCCCAAAAATCAAATTATACTTTTATACGTTTTAAACAAAACAAAAAAAAAAAACTCTATTATCTCACTCCCCTTCTTTAATTCTATTTATCACCATCAATAATCAATAATCATTTCCTCTAAAACAAAACAATTTCCCCCCCCCCCAAAAAAAAAAATCAGATTATACTTTTACACGATTTAAAAAAAAAAAACTCTTCATTATCTCACTCCCCTTCTTTAATGCTATTTATTACCATCAATAATATTTATAAACATATTCTCTTTTTCCGATAGATTCAATTCAAAGGGAAAATTTGTTAGATAATTTTGTGTATTTTGAATCAACTTGTAGATAAAAAGATATATTCTATTCCTTTTTTATCTTTAATTCGGAGGAGTTTTCGAAATCCCTCGGTATTTATTTACGATCTATATGATGATTAGATCCAGTTTGACTACCATCTTATATTTACTGTGACGCCCCACAAATAGGTATACATCACCCATTTTGAGTCGTCAAATACATGGTATAGAATTCAAAAAATAAATTTAATTATACAACTATCGTGTAAACTACAACAAAACATAGCTGAGAGTTTTAACACGAATATTGTCTTCTAGACAATATCCAAACTCAAATTGAGTCCTCATTACAATTATTATCACACTATTTTATAAAATAGTGAGGACTACTACAGCCACAATCTCGGACCGTTACTCCATTCCCCGACTAGTCCCGGCTACGTTCTCATTTTCTGAAGAGAACAATGAAAGCAAAAGGGTGAGCTCAACTAGCATAGTAAGAAGTATTATGACTAAGATAATGCACAATAAATTATCGTTAGCCTTCAACAGTGTTAAACTAATAAAATACAAAAAATATCAAGTTTAACTGCAGCGGAACAAACAATCCATTAGAAGAGTCAAGTAAAACATGATATCTACTATCTTCTATGATTTAAAAAGGTTATCATCAATTTTATCGCTGAGACTCAGCTCAATAAATATTCCACATCACTGAATTATTCATGCACTACGGGCCAAAGATATTCATTAGTATCACGTCCACGAATTATCCATGCACTACGAGCCAATGATATTCGTGTTATCACCAATGGTCATGATCATGCCAACAATTGTCCATCAATGCACTACGGGTCAATGAAGATTTTTATCACATCATTTATAATATTATGGTCATGATTACACCAAATAATCTCTAGTCATAATCATACCAATCAACAGTTCATCTATGCACTACATGCCAAAGATGACTTTCATCACAATATAAGCATGAGGATGATGACAATGATATAAGAATTTAATTAAATGAGAGTAAGGATAAATTTTAAAGATTTTATAATTTAATTTATCCAGAATTCAATAATGTCCAAATTGTGAACATGATACTACTTTGTGGAGTAAAATTCAAGAATAATATTGTATCAAAAATGATTTGGACTGAAAAGAAATTAATTTTTGTCATGAATAGTACCTCGGGTGAATAGTACCTAAGTGAATAATACCCCGTGAATAGTACTTCGGGAATAGTACTCCGTGAATAGTACTCCGACATGAAAAGATTAAAAATTATCAAGAATGCTCAGAATAATATATATATTTTCATGAAAATATACTAGATGATGCGCAAATTTCAAGGATATTCTACTAATTTCACGAAGTATAAAAGCAATAATTTAACAAAATGAGTGTAGAATTCAGAATCTGAAATGAAATAATATTACTTACATACTACAGAGTATGGAAGAAAATATTATTTCATACGAATATTGAACAAAAATAATATCCCTTACCTTAAAAGAAGAGTATTTTTAACTGGTAGGGCGGTGATATTCTTGAAGAAAACATATATTGTTTTCTACGCTCAAAACTTTCTTAAACTCTAAAGAAATACGCTCAAGATTATAGAAGAAGAATTTTCTGATTCTGGTGTGATTTTTAATTTTAAACTAAGCATCCTATTTATAAGAGAATGGAAAAGATACTATTTGAATTTAGAAGTCACGGACTAACAATAGATGTTTCACGGGCGCAATTCAATCGGCTGAATTTTTTTTCTGAATTCACTATGTAAACACTATGAAGACACTATGCATAATAAAATATAATATATTCTATTTTTCATAAAAACAAAACTTATTATAATATATATATAGTAAATTTATTACTCCTTCCCCACCAAGGTAAACACCCCCACCAAAATAATGTCATATATATATATATATATATATATATATATATATATATATATATATATATATATATATATATATATATATATATAACCTGAGATAATTTCTACCGATAATTTTGAAAAATAGGTAAAGTGGGGGGTCCAAATAATATGCCAAACTTACAACAAATACATCATAAAAAATCCCTTCAATATTTTTAACAACATTTATTCATTAATAATATAACTTGCAATATTAACAACCAGATCATTCCCAAGAAAGATGAGGCTTTTCGATAAGAATTTCTCCCTATAGTCGCGCAATTAGGTGACCAAACCCCTTTTTTCGACAGAACTTTATAGACATTGTCAATAATATAAATAATAATATAAATAACTTATCATCTCAATTATTGATTTAATAATATAAAATATTGTGTAGATGATACTGTGACAATAATAGACTCAATAATGTGAGATACTATGCAACAATTACTGTAGCAATAATTGAGTATAACTGAGTAACTTCTCACGTAAGCATCATATACCGTGTGCTATTATGCAACCACATGTATTATTGTATTTTTATCACCGGGTATTTCAACAGTTAACGGTAAAAAATTTGCCGTTATTTTCATAAAAAGATATTTCTGTCATTTTCTAACTCTGATAATAATTCCGTTGTGGGTTCCACCAATGATTGTGTCGTCGTACGAATATTCCCTATTAAAACGAATATTCTCCGACCAACCAAATATTTTATAACAACTTGCTTACTTTGCAAAATTTATAAATATTACCCACAACTATAACATTATATCAAATTCACACCATAATATTAAAAAATATATTTCGATAAAAATTAATCTTTAGTCATGGAAGTTGGAGTCTTACATTTTCTTCTTCTTCTTCTATTGCCATTTTTTAAAAAAATCACAGTGTATTTTACTGTCAATGGCTTGAAGAGTGGACTTCATTTCTTCTATAACTCCAGACAAACATGATTGGAGGTTGAAAATCTGAATAATCCGCCTGTGGACAATCCCAAATTTTATGAATCCTGAACATATCAGTACAATTGAGATGATATTACACGATGAAAATGTATCATTTTTTATAATCTTTCATATACCAAGTTTAACTCAAAATTTAGTTCCCTTTATTTGTTAAAATAATTATATTTAGTTAATTATTTTTGTTCTTCTCTTCATAACAATGTGATAAAATCCATGCTTCAGTCAAGAGTTCTTTACTAAGAAGGTTCAAAGAAGTTCTGGTAGAGTGTGTTGGATACTGTGTGACAAATTTTATTGTTGGTTACAACAGTGCCAAATTTAAATCCACCCTCCATAAGTTTAAGTTAAATTTTATGACAACAACTGATGTATCTCCTCCAATAGAGTTGAATATCCCCAAGGAAGGTTTCTTATTTGTTTCTTTTGTTGATTTAAACTCAAATATGGATGAGTCGTATCTTATTGGTATGATCATGATATTATTCGGCCTTGATTTTATTTTTAACTCAATTTTTTATTTGCAAGTGTCTGATCCTTTTATTGTTTTAGATATTATTGGGGAGATTGTAGAAACTGATGATCTTATTCAGAGTACAAAGGATGAAAAAATCACCAAGAGAGTTGATGTTGTTTTGGAAGATGAAGAGTGAGCATGTTATATTTGCAGTAAACATTTTTAAATTGCATATACTATTTTGCTATTATTTTATTCTGCCTGTTTATTATTTATTTTCAGAAAGGATCAGTTAGTTTGTACATTGTGGGGGTAATTTTGCTGAAGAATTATGTTCTTATTTAAAAGAAACTGTTCAGGGACCTAACATACTGGTACTTCATTCCTATAGAGTTAAGGAGCACCAAGGTATATAGCCCGTTTCTTTTTGTTAAAGTATTATATTTGAGATTCTTATATTTACAATATGAATGAGAAATATATTTACACTATTACCTATCTTCTATGTAATTCATGTTGTAGGCCTGATTCATGTTTTTGAACTGCTTATGTTATAATGATCATGTTATCTTTGGCCATTTTTTAAAATTACTTTTGTTTGTTTTGATATACTGGTTTCCAAATAAAATGTAAATTATATCATTTACTTTTATTGGATCATATTTTATTTATCCTGTTTATTTAAATTTTGTATAGAAATAAGTTGATATGGGAATAAGCTATATGGGATATACTAAGATTATTTTAACATGAAACTATATTGGAAAAAGCTAACGTGTGTTAGAAATTTTATCTTTCAAGCAATTTGTCACCCACCTAAACGTATTGTATGCCACTTGGTTGGCATGGTAAAAAATAATAAAATGAATACAGACAACTTAGAACAAGGATTTACATGGGTAGTCCAAGTCCTTAAGGTGTTTATTGCCCCTTACCACTAAGGTTTGTTAAAGGCTCCTAGCAATACACCTCCAGGATATATGTCAAGCCTTTTCTAATTTTCGGTGATAACAACTCACTAAATATCTCAATTTTTATGATACTTTGTAAAGGTTTGATTTTCAGGAAGAAGATAGCAGACCGTTCAGTTTTTAAAACTGAATTGTTAATTAAACATCAGTTTACAAAGTAATTAATGTATTAATCACAAATAAGTTTATTTTGTATCCAGAATAATTAAAGGTCAATGCGAATTTTCGACCCGAACCCGCACCACGGTCTCCGAGTCCCGGGACGCGGGCGCGGGTGGGTGGTACTTTGCACCACATCATTGTGACCAACTCCAAGCCTTTCTTTTAGTACCACTAGTGAATTAAACTATTTCACATATACTTATAAAGTATTTAATAGTTTTATTCCTACTCAATGTGGGACTTAAAGAAAATAGTTTTCTTAAATAACAACGTCATATTCTCCATTTTGGATACAATTAAAACATAATATATAATTCCTATTTAAATCATATATTACTTTCTATTAATCTCCTTGTAATAGGACTATCAATTGCACTTTTAATTTAATATAAATTCAATCAATTAATGGGTCTAAATTAATCCCCAAATTGATCAAAACTCATGTAAGAAAAGGTGCATTAACAATCCCCCACTTGTTTGAAAAACTACTTTTCTTCAAACAATTCCTTATCTATCAACTCTAAGGTTTGTATTCATAATAGAATGTGTGACGAACATTGAACCTTCTTTTAGTATAAACAACTTAAAGTCATATCAAAATAGATGGTGTCCGTAGATTGAACCTCTATTTCAAATGATATGACTAGAGTTATCATACACACACAAAACCTCCCTTTACGGTGAGCATAATAATCACTCTGCGCTATTAAAGCCATGCGCAATATCCTGTTTCTTGAACATCTAAGAGAGTAAACCATAACTCTCTATAAGAAGTGGCTTCACTTCTAGTTCATATAGGAAAAATGTTTCTCTAACACTCCTGTTGCTATAAGTACAACACTTTGTTAAGAGCATAACTCATCCTCGGTTATGCAACAGACGTTACTATCATATACTACATATGAGACCAAATTGATAGTAACACAACCAACAACTGTGACTTGTTTTTCCCGTTGAACCTATAAACTAGGGGTAACCTAGTAATAGGTTGGGTTCCCATCACCCTTGGCTCAGAATGGTTTAAGTCCCATATCTCGTGTAGTCAAACTTATTAAATCTCTCGTCAGAGGCTTAGTAAGTGGATCAGCCAAGTTTTTACTTGACTTCACATAAACAATAGTTATGATACCATCATGTATCAATTGTCTCACAAATTCATGTCTTAGTCCAATATGTCTAGACTTACCATTATAGGTACCACTATACGCTCTTGTTAGCGTAGCTTCACTATCACAATATAGTGAAATTGGAGGCATTGGATTTGGCCATAGATCTATGTCTAACAACATATTTCTAATCCAATCACCTCTTCTCCTGGCTTGAGCCAAAGCTATAAACTCGACTCCATAGTAGAGTGAGAATACAAGTCTGCTTTCTTGCTTGCCCAAGAAAGCAGTAACCACTGCAAGAGTGAAAATCCACCCACTTGTAGATTTATTATCTCCCACACTATTAATCCGACTTGCATCGTGAGTATCCTCAAAACACTAGGGAATTTATAGTAAAACAATCCTATGCCTTTGGTTCTTTTTAGATATCCAAGTACCCTTCCAATAGCTTTCCAATGATCAATATTAGGATCGCTTCAGATATCTACTAAGTTTAGAAACCGCAAAAGAAATATCCGCCGAAAATCTGATGCATAGTATACATAAGGCTACCAATAGCACTTCACGTATTCGGTGTCTGATAGCTCTTCCCTCATTTTATTTGAGTTTAACTCCATTCTCAAAAGGAGTATTCACCTCCTTGAAATCGAGATGACTAAACTTAGTTAATATTTTTTCAATATAGTGAGATTGATTCAATACATAACCCCCACTATGTTTTTTAACTTTGATGCCTAAAATAGTATCTACTTCACCTAAGTTTTTCATCTTAAAGACAGAGGATAAATACTTTTTAGTCTCATTTACTCCAACCATATTCGTACTGATGATCAACATATCATCTACGTACAAACATACTATCACCATATAATCAGAAGTGGTTTTGGAGTATATGCATTATTATATTTAAACCTAAAGTTTATAATAGCAACATCAAATCTCTCGTGCCACTATTTTGGTGCCTGTTTTAGACCATAAAGGGACTTAACTAATTTGCATACTTTAGCCTCATTACCGAGAGAAACAAACCCTTTGGGTTGTTCCATATATACTTCCTCATTCAAATTGCCATTCAAAAATGCAGTCTTTACATCCATTTGATGAACGTAAAGATCATACAATGAAGCTAAGGCAAAAAGAATTCGAATGGAAGTAACTTGTGCTACCGGTGCATAGGTATCAAAATAGTCAATACCCTCTACTTGTCTAAAACCTTTTGCTACTAATCTTGCTTTAAAAGCAGAAATAGTACCGTTAGTGTTATACTTTGTTCTAAAAACCCATTTGCAACCTATAGGTTTAGAACCTCTAGGTAAATCTGTCAATACCCAAGTATTATTAACCAAGATTGAATCCATTTCATCATTTACAGCTTCCTTCCAAAAGGCAGCATCCCTAGAAGCCATAACTTCTTTAAATGATTTAGGATCAGTCTCAAGACTATATACATAGGGTATTTCATTTACCACCTCATTATTTTGGTCCCCTTCCACCAAAAATAATAGAGACTGTGATGAAATGAAATCATCATCTAAATATTTATCTTTTCTAGCTCTAGTTGAATCGGAACACTAGGTTCCTCAACCTCAACATTAGACCTTATAGGACCTCTAGGCTCATCAAATTTTGACATATCCACATTCTCAACATCTTTTGAGAATTTATTTTCAAAAATTCCACATCCCCTTGACTCGCTTATTACATTAGACTCTAAATCAAGAAGCTTCAGATGCTTTACTATTTTCAAAGCATATCCAACAAATATACTTCTAATAGCTCTAGCTCCTAACTTAGTCCTTTTAGGATCAGGAACTCGAAAATAAGCTATACACCCCCACACTTTAAAATAATTTATGTTAGTTTTCCGCCTTTCCATATTTCATAAGGACTAGTTTTAATTACAGTACTAGGAATCCTATTTAAAATATGACATGCAGTAAGAAGTGCTTCACCCCATAAATTATTTGACAAACAAGCATGATTTAACATACAATTAATCATATCATGAAGCACACAATTTTTTCTTTCTGCTAAACCATTTTGTTAAGGTGTATATGCTGCACTTGTTTGATGTATATGCCATTTTCTTCACAAAATGCATCAAAAGCATTCAAACAATATTTCATGCCTCTATCAGAACGTAAAATTTTGATCTTCTTCTCAAGTTGATTTTCTACTTTTAATTTGTATTTTTTGAATGAGTTAAATGCCTCATCTTTTGTTCTCAATAAATACACATAACAATATCTGCTAACATCATCTATAAAAGTAATGAAATATCGTTTTCCACCCCTTGTCAATATTCCATTTAACTCACAGATATCAGTATGTATTAAATCTAATAATTGTGATTCTCTATGTACATTTGAAAATGGTTTTCTCACAATTTTTGATTTAATACAAATTTCACATTTCTCAAGTTCAGTATTTCCAATATCAATCAATTTCATTGCATGCATATTTTTCAAATTCTTTGAATTTATATGTCCTAAACGACTATGCCATAAAGAAATTGCACAAGTGATATAAGCAGAAACAGAACTGTTCTTATTGATAGATAATTTGTACATCCCATTACAAGCATAACCCTTTCCAAAAAAGCACCATTCTTTGAAAAAATGACTTTGCCGGACTCAACAGAAATTTTAAAACCTTTCCTATCTAAAAGATCAACATAAATTAAATTCTTTCTAATTTCTAACACAAACAACACATTCAGCAAGGTTAGCTTCTTCCCAGAAGTGAAATTAACTTCCACAGTTCCTTTTCCATCAACTTTAGCCACTGAACTATTTCCCATCTGAACTTCCTGTCCAATAATCTCTTCAAATGTTTTAAACAATTCTCGATTATTACAAATATGGACGAGATTCCTGAGTCCAACCACCAACCATTCGGCTCACTTACCATGTTAACTTCAGAAATCATAGTCACATCAAGACTAAGATCAGATACCATGGCAACAAGGTTCTCCTCAACCATGTTAGCGGAGCCGCTTTTGCGTTGTTTACATTTTCTGGCATAGTGTCCAGTTTCTCCACAAACATGACACTTACCCTTTCTCTTATTAGGATCAAATTTTTTATTTTTCTGTACAGGATGCTTGAAATTATGATTATCTTTTTTAACTCCAGGTCCTTCCCCTTTAAATGATCTTGCCTCCAAATAGTTTACTCTAGACTGTCCTTGAATAATTCTTAGCATCTCGTTTTCGGGCCTCCTCCTCAATACGAAGATGCTTCTAAATTTGATCCAAGGAAAAATCCTCAGATTTATGCATCAACTTTTTGGCAAAATCTTTCCAAGATGGAGGTAATTTTGCAATTATTGCTCCAACTTGAAAAGTTTCAGGCAAGACAATTTTAAGAACCCTTAACTTATTAACAATAACCTGGAGCTTATGCACTTTCTCCAAGATAGGTTTATTATCAACCATCTTATAATCAAAATATTTAGATACTAAATATTTATTTGTACCTTCTTCCTCAGCCTTGTATTTGAATTCCAAAGCCTCCCATAACTCCCATGGTGACTGAATATTGTTGTAGAAATTGTAGAGACGATCCAGCATCGTATTGAGGATATGTCCACGAGTAAGTTCCTCATCTTCAGTCCTTTTCCTTTTTTTCTCTTTCAGTGCTTTGATGGCATCATTATCTAGCTGCTGAAGTGACGCCCCCAAAATAGGTATACATCACCTATTCTGAGTCGCCAAATACATGGTACAGAATACAAATACAATCTTAAATATATAACATGTGCAGTGAGTTTTAATACAAATATTGTCTTCTAGACAGTATTCAAACTCAAAATAAGTCCTCAATACATTTATTAACACACTATTTCATAGAATAGTGAGGACTACTAATGCTATCATCTGGATCGTCACTCCGTTCCCCGACTAGTCCCTGCTACGTTCTCATTTCCTGAAGAGAAATATGAAAGTAAAAGGGTGAGCTCAACTAGCCCAGTAAGAAATATTATGACTAAGATAATGCAGAATAAATTATCGTTAGCCTTCAACAGTGTTAAACTGATACAATATAACAAACATCAAGTTTAACTGCAGCGGAATAAGCAATCCATTAAAAGAGTCAAGTAGAGCATAAAATCTACTATCTTCTATGATTTAAAAGATTTATCATAAATTTTATCGCTGAGACTCACCTTAATAAATAATCCACATCATCAAATCATCCCTGCACTACAGGCTAAGGATATTCTTTAGTATCACGACCACGAATTATTCATGCACTACGGGCCAAAGATAATCGTGTTTTCATCAACGATCCAGATCATGCCATAAAACAATTCATCTTTACATCCTTGGCCGAAGAGAATCCATAGTCATATTCATACCAAAAACTGTCTATTAATGCACTACGGGCCAATAAAGACTTTTTCCACATTATTTGCAACATTACGGTCATGATTATACCGAATAATTCCTGGTCATAATCATACCAAGTCCATCTATGCACTACACGCCACATATGACTTTCAACATAATATAAGCATGAGGATGACGACAATTCAATCAAACTAGTTCAAGAATAAATTTATCCAGGAACCAATAACGTCCAAATTGTCAACATGATACTACTTTGTGGAGTAAAATTCAAGAATGCTCAGAAGAATATTTCCATGAAAAGATACTGAATGAAGCGCAAATATCAAAGATATTCCACTAATTTCATGGAGTATAAAAGCCAAAACTTTAACCAACTGAGTATAATAAAGAATGGAATAACAAAAAAAATCACCAGGCATGCGATAGACCGCACAGACAGGTTATTCCAATACAATAATAAATAACGGAACCAAGTCATGCATAAACGCACAGACATGATATTCCAACAGAATAATAAATAACAGAACCAGGTCATGTGTAAACGCACAGACATGATATTCCAACAGAATAATAAATAATGGAACCAGGTCATGCGTAAATGCATAGACAGGATATTCCAACAGAATAATAAAGAATAGAATAACAGAAGAATTTCACCATGTATGCGGTATCTTGCATAAGCAAAAGTTATTCAACATAATAATAAAGAATGGAATAATGGAAGAATTTCACCGGTATAGGGTAGTCGCGTATCTGAGTTATTCCAATAGAATAATAAAGAATGGAATAATGAAGTTCTCTTCATGAATACAAAAGAAATAATACCCTTTACCTTAGAAAAGCGGATCTTGGAGTAGAGAAATAATGTAATACTTTTCTTCTTTCTCTATAGTTTCTCTCTCTAGAGTTTTAGTGAATTAAGTAAGAAATAATGAAGGAATGAGCTTCTATTTATAGGAGAATGGTGAATAGTAACTAATTAATGAACGGTCAGATTAATTTACTTTTAAAGCGGACTCATCCATATTAATTTACTATGCAAAATTATTAATAAAATATTCTAATAAAATAAATTTTTTAAATAAAATATAATATATTCTATTTATAATCTAATAAAACGAATAACTTTATAAAAAGTATTACATTTTTTATAAAAAGATTTTACTATGCAAACACTATACACGCCTTTATTCAAACACTATGCATAATAGAATATTATATATTCTATTTATAGTCTAATAAAACGAATAACTTTATAAAAGTATTCATTTTATATAAAAAGATTTTACTATGCAAACACTATGTAGGTAATTATGCATAATAGAATATTATATATTTTATTTATAGTCTAATAAAACGAATAACTTTATAAAAGTATTACATTTTTATATAAAAAATTCTCGTTTTATTACATTTATAATAATAATAAAACAAAACTTATCACCTTTATTATAATTCACAATATTAATCGACAAAGTCGCTCCTGTGAAAGAGGGCTTTCAATAAAGATTTATCCCTATTGGCGCGCAATTAGGTGACCAAACCTCTCTTTGGCAGAACTTCTAGACATCGTTAATATTGCAAATAATAATATAATAACTTTGTTGTGACGCCCCCAAAATTAGGTATACATCACCCATATTGAGTCGTCAGATACATGGTACAAAAACAAATACAAACTTAATTATACAACTATCGTGTAACATACGAAAATACATGAACTGAGAGTTCTAATAGGAATATTGTCATCTAGACAATATTCATACTCAAAGGAGTCCTCATTACATTTATTGTCACACTATTTAACAGAATAGTGAGAACTACTAATGCTATCTTCTGGACCATCACTCCTTTCCCCTACTCGTCCTAGCTATATTCTCATTTCCTGAAGAGAACAGTGAAAGAAAGGGTGAGCTCAACTAGCCCAATAAGAAATATTATGACTAAGATAATGCAGAATAAATTATCAATAGTCTTCAACAATGTTAAACTGATAAAATACAATAGACATCAAGTTTAAGCTGCGGTGAATAAGCAATCCATTAGAAGAGTCAAGTAGAGAATAAAACCTACTATCTTCTATGATTTAAAAATATTTTCATCAACTTTTATCATTTGAGACTAAATTTTTAATAAATAAACCACATCTTCTAATCATCCTCATTACTACGAGCCAAGGATATTCATTATATCATCCACGGTAATGACTATCTTGAATAATCCACGGTCATAATCATACCAAAAGCGTCCATCAATGCACTCACAGGCCACCGAGGACTTTTACCACATCACTTATAACATCACAGTTCATGATTATACCGAATGATCCCTGGTCATAATCATACTAAGTTCATCTATGCACGTAAACCAAAGATAACTTTCAACATAATATAAACATGAGGATGATGACAATGTTATAGGAATTCAATAAAACAAGTTCAAGAATTAATTTATCCAGGAACTAATAATATCCAAATTGTCAACATGATACTTCTTTGTAAAGTAAAAGTCAAGAATTCTCAGAAGAATATTTCCATGAAAAGATACTGGATGAAGCGCAAATATCAAGGATATTCCACTAATTTCATGGAGTATCGAAGTCAAAACTTTAACCAACTGAGTATAATAAAGAATATATAAAACTACAAATGGATTTTCACCCGCCATGCGGTAATCCACGTATACAGATCATTTCCACAATTCAATAAGGAATGAATACAAAGGATCATTCACCATGCATGTGGCAATCCACATAGACATGTTATTCCAACAGAATAATAAAGAATGGAATAACAGAAGGATTCACCATGCATGCGATAGAGACCGCACAGACAGGTTATTCCCAACAGGATAATAAATACGGAATAATAAATATGGAACCAGGTCAGGTGAAATTCACACGCAAGCAAGGATATTAAAACAGAATAATAAAAGAACGGAATAATAAAAGAATTTCACCAAGTATGCGGTATTCAGCATAAACAAAGTTATTCAACATAATAATAAAGAATGGAATAATGAGAAGAAGATCACCAAGTATTGGGTAAACCACATATCTGGTCATTCCACCAAGTATAGGTAAATGAAAGCATACATGTTATTCAAATGAATAATAAAGAATGGAATAACATAAGAATTTCACCAAGTATAGGGTATGTCAGCGTATCTGAGTTATTCCAATGAGAATAATAAAGATTGGAATAACATAAGGATTTCACCAAGTATAGGGTATGCCGCGTATACAGGTTATGTATAGGGTATGCCATTTTTACAGGTTATTCCAAAAGAATAATAAAGAATGGAATAACAAAAGTTCTCTTCATGAATAAGAAAGAATAACACCCCTTACCATAAAAAAAACTGGATATAGAAGTAGTGAAGTAGCAGAATACTCTTCTTCTTTCTCTCTATAGTTTCTCTCTAGAGTTTCAAGGTGAATTCGTAAGAAATAATGAAGGAATGAGCTTCTATTTATAGAAGAATGGATTGAATAAGTAACTAATACCGAAGCGGTCTAGATTGATTTACTTTTAAGCGGACGGTCCAGATTAAAACTTAAAGCAACGGTCCATACTGATTCACTATTAAAACTTTAAACTAGTGATCCATACTGATTCACTATTAAAACTTTAAACCAGCGATCCATACTGATTCACTATTAAAACTTTAAACCAACGTTCCATATTGATTTACTAATATAAATTCAACCAACGGTCTGAAAAATTAGCACATCTCCTCATGGAATAATATTGTACCCAAATACCCGAATGCACAATACTAGAGTGAATAGTAACTCGTGAATAGTAACTCATGAATAGTAACTTGTGAATAGTAACTCGTGAATAGTAACTCATGAATAATAACTCATGAATAGTACTCCGACACGAAAAGTGTCCCGAATACCCGATTGAACAATATAACCTCCAGACATCAATTATCATCAGAATAGATGTCGATTTCTACTAACACAAATAATCCCAACACAATAAAACTATCAAATTTCATCTTTAATCAACACGAACTTATTCATCATTAATATTATAACTCACAATATTTAACAACCAGGTTGTTCCCAGAAAAGATGGGGCTTTCCAATAAGGATTTCTCCCTATTGACGCGCAATTAGGTGACCAAACCTCTCCTTGACAGAACTTCTAGACATTATAAATATAGCAATTTAATAATATGAATAACTTTGTCATCTCAATTATTGATTTAATAATATAACATATTGTGCAGATGACACTGTGATAATAATCGAATCAATAATATTAGAGATATGATGCAACAATTACTGTAGCAATAATTGAGTATAACTGAGTGACTTCTCACGTAAACATCAATAATCAATACCGTGTGCTACTATGCAACCACGCCATTCATCGTATTTTTACTACTAGGGTAGTTCAAGCAGTTTTAATAATTAATACTTCCGTAGTTATTTTTTATAAAATATTTTTGTCGATTTCTCTCAATCCGACAATAATTAAGTTCTCGGGGTCCACTTAATGATTGTGTCGTCGTACGAATATTCCCCGACACAAAGAATATTCTTCGACAAATCGAATATAATATAACAACTTGTATACTTTGCAAAATTTATAAATACTACCCACAACTATAACATTATCTCAAATCCACACCATAATAAAAAAAAATATTTCGAGAAATTTAAATCTTTATTCGTAAAAATCTGGGGTCTCACATTTGTTATCTCAATTATTGATTTATTAATATATAAAATATCGACAATAATTGAATCAAATAACGTGAGATACTATGCAACAATTACTATAGCAATAATTGAACAAAACTGAGTGACTTCTCACGTAAGTATCAATAATCAAAACTGTGTGCTACTATGCAACCACGCGTATTACTGTACTTTTAACACCGGGTGTTTCAACATTAACGGTATTTCATAAAATAGTTTTGTCGTTTTCTCAATCCGACAATAATTTCGTTGTGGGGTCCACCAATGATTGTACCGTCGTACGGATATTCTCCGACAAAAAGAATATTTCCCGACCAATCAAATATTATACAACAACTTGCGTACTTTGCAAAATTTATAAATATTACCCACAACTATAACATTATATCAAATCCACACCATAATATTAAAAAAATATTTCGAGAAATTTAAATCTTTATTCATAAAATTTGGTGTCTCACAATCTCCCCTCCTTATGAAATTTCGCCCTCGAAATTTACGTACGTACCTGGTATGCCGAAGAGATGATGATACCTTGACTTCATTTTAGATTCTAACTATTGAGGTATAACCTTTGAGTGTTGAATACGATCCTTCTTATCCAAGATTTTAACACGTATCTCCTCATACGTTAAATCTTCTGCTATCTCGTCTAGTTCTAATTTAATAACGTGGTTCGGGTCATCCACATATTTACATAACATCGATACGTTAAAAATGTTATGAACATGCGACATACTTGGCAGTAAAATGAGTCTATAAGCCACAGTTCCTACTCGATCGAAGATTTCAAATGGGCCAATTAAATCAAGGGTTGAGATTTCCTCTCTTCATCAATTCTTGCTTCTAGAATAACGCCCTCTTGAACCTTCTTCTTCACATTCATAAGCTCTGAGTATGTAGCTTGAGCGGCTTTAACTTTATCGATTAAAGTAAATTCTACTCGTATATTCACACTCGTAAACACAAACAATCTTCTACTCAACGCGTCAGCTACCACAGTCACTTTTCCACGATGATATTAAATGGTACAATAATAATCTTCACAGCTCGAGCCAACGTCTTTGGCGCATGTTACGTTCGTTTTAGTTGAAAAAATATTTAAGGGTTTTAGAAATTGGTTTTGTACTGGGGTCAATACAAAATTCGATTTCACGCTCTAGGGGTAGGCCAAGAAGTCTTCAAGAATACGTCAGGAAATTTATTAACAATAGAAATATCATTCAAAACTGTAACCCTCATCCAAGATTTGGATAACACGTCACATTGATATCTATTAACTTGCCATCGTTATTCACGATGTCCCCTACGGAAAGTCTGGCTTAGGTGCATTCCACACAAGGAAGTCAACAACGAAAGGCTCGGGGCTCTTTACTTATGACTTGATATGATAGTGATTGACTTTAGTGGTTTGGTTGCTTGAATTCGCATAACAAGTTGGTTAGGAATATAAAAGCTAACAAGCTTACGAAAAGCATGATGAGTAGTTAACCAATAGATTCCTAAAATCGCATCAAAGGCAAGTATTTTCAAAGAGATAAGATCGACAAGTAACGTGAAAGTGTCGATTTGAATCAAACAAGATTTATAAACAGTGGAGGTAACGAAGATTTCTACTAATGAAGTTTCAATCGATAAGTCAAAGTCTAACTTCTCTGGGGTCAAATTTAAATGTTGAGCATAAACAAGAGAGATAAAAGAATAGGTAGAACCGGTATCGAATAAGGTATAGACTTCGTAAGAATTTATGATTAACTTACCCGTGACAACTTCATTCGAGTTCCTCGACAAACACTCTCACTTAAACTACCAGCTTTGACTTGTCTGAGACATCTTTTGGCATCACTATCCCAGCTGGACTTGACTTCACTACATGACAAAATCGAGCTAGGTGACCTTCTCTTCCGCAATTGAAATACGCTTTGGATTCTTTGCGACAGAGTTTGGACGGATGTGTCCTCTCTGTCAAGTATTTGAAACATACGACCGGTGGTCGTTCTTCTTTCTTTAAAAGCGGGTCTTTAGTCTTTATTGTCTTTCCATTATTATTGAACCTTCTCTTCTTGAAATTTCCACTTTATTATCTTGGCCATGATTACCACCGAAGTGGTTACCATTCTTGGCATGATAATTTCCCCCACGATGGTTATCATTGTTTCGATGGCCGTTGCCACCGGTACGATTATTATCGTGTTGTTGGTCGTTGCCTTTTGGTTGTGCTGACTTATTATCGCGCTCCAATAACGGAGCCCTATTCACAACATCTGAATATAAACAAAGTTTATAAGAAATGAGGTATTGACGTATATCGGGTTTCAAACCTCTTAGAAACATTCGCGTCATTCGCTCCTCATTATCGACCAAATGGGATGCAAACCAGGATAACTCGACAAACTTAGCTTCGTACTGCGACACGGTCATATTGTTTTGCTCTAACTTGATAAACTCTACCTCCTTCATGTGATGAATACTTTCGGGAAAGTACTTGTCATTGAACAGCTCTTGGAACTTCTCCCAAGACATCTTCTTAAGTCGTCGGTGATCGCTTTTCTGATTTCCACCGAGAATCGCCTCTTCACGCAACATAAAGGTGGAAAATGGAACCTTTTGCTCCTCAGAACATCCCAAGACATCAAATATCTTGGTGAGCTGCTTTAACCACGCCTCCGTCTTAAGTGGTTCTGGCTTTCCCAAAAACTCCGACGGTCCCAGTTCCTTGAACTGCTTAGCAGTAACCAGCCGTGGGTTGCCAGTGTTTCCACCTACATTTTGAACATGAGTCTCTCTCGCCTGATATTGCATGAATTGCATAAAGCCTCTGAACATCCCATCGTTTATCATCTGATTGGTGTTGTTATTTACCTGAGGATTATTGTATTCCTGTTGCACATGATCCTGGGTATTGATCGTTAGTGACTCAACGGTCTCATGTGCTTCATTGCTGATCTCAACATTTTCAGATGCCATTTTCAAACACTGTCACAAAACAAGGGTTAATTAACATATCACATATTATCCCTATACTCTGACCGACCAATTAAATACCAAATAAACTTTGGTAGGTCATACTAGTGAAGGAATTCCCTGTCTCTCCCTCCTAGTTCTTGTCTCACATCTCAGCCAGGGATCATATCCCTAAGCTTTGATACCAATTGTGACGCCCCCAAAATAGGTATGCATCACCTATTCTGAGTTTCCAAATACATGGTACAGAATACAAATACAATCTTAAATATACAACATGAGCTGTGAGTTTTAATACAAATATTATCTTCTAGACAGTATTCAACCTCCAAATAAGTCCTCAATACATTTATTAACACACTATTTCATAGAATAGTGAGGACTACTAATGCTATCATCTGGACCTTCACTCCATTCCCCGACTAGTCCCTGTTACGTTCTCATTTCCTGAAGAGAACAATGAAAGTAAAAGAGTGAGCTCAACTAGCCCAGTAAGAAATATTATGACTAAGATAATGCAAAATAAATTATCGTTAGCCTTCAACAGTGTTAAACTGATACAATATAACAAACATCAAGTTTAACTGCAGCGGAATAAGCAATCCATTAGAAGAGTCAAGTAGAGCATAAAATTTACTATCTTCTATGATTTAAAAGATTTATCATAAATTTTATCGCTGAGACTCAGCTTAATAAATGATCCACATCATCAAATCATCCCTGCAATACAGGCCAAGGATATTATTTAGTATCACGACCACGAATTATTCATGCACTACGGGCCAAAAATAATCGTATTTTCATCAACGGTCTTGATCATGCCATAAAACAATTCATCTTTGCACCCTTGGACGAAGAGAATCCATAGCCATAATCATACCAAAAACTGTCCATCGATGCACTACGGGCCAATGAGGACTTTTTCCACATCATTTGCAACATTACAGTCATGATTATACCGAATAATCCCTGGTCATAATCATACCAAGTCCATCTATGCACTACATGCCACAGATGACTTTCAACATAATATAAGCATGAGGATGATGAAAATTCAATAAAACAAGTTCAAGAATAAATTTATTCAGGAACCAATAACGTCCAAATTGTCAACATGATACTTCTTTGTGGAGTAAAATTCAAGAATGCTCAGAAGAATATTTTCATATAAAGATACTGGATGAAGCGCAAATATCAAAGATATTCCACTAATTTCATGGAGTATAAAAGCCAAAACTTTAACCAAATGAGTATAATAAAGAATGGAATAACAAAAGAAATCATCAGGCATGCGATAGACCGCACATACAGGTTATTCCAACAGAATAATAAATAATGGAACTAGGTCAAGCGTAAACGCACAGACAGGATATTCCAACAGAATAATAAATAATGGAACCAGGTCATGCGTAAAAGCACAGACATGATATTCCAATAGAATAATAAATAATGGAACCAGGTCATGCGTAAACGCACAGACAGGATGTTCCAACAGAATAATAAAGAATGGAATAACTGAAGAATTTCACCATGTGTGCGGTACTTGCAGATAGATAAAAGTTATTCCAACATAATAATAAAGAATGGAATAACGAGAAAATTTTCACCAAGTATGCAGACTTGGCATGATGCGAGTTATTCAACATAATAATAAAGAATGGAATAATAGATGAATTTCACCCAAGTATATAGGGTCCAGCGTATCTGAGGTTATTCCAATGAGAATAATAAAGAATGGAATAATGAAGTTCTCTTCATGAATACAAAAGAAATAATACCCCTTACCTTAGAAAGAAACTCGAAATCTTTGGAGTAGAAGTAGCGAGAATACTTTTCTTCTTTCTCTATAGTTTCTCTCTACAGAGTTTCAAATTGAATTAAGTAAGAAATAATGAAGGAATGAGCTTATTTATAGGAGAATGGATTGAATAGTAACTAATTAATGAGCAGTTCAGATTGATTTACTTTTAAAGCGGACGATCCATATTAATTTACTATACATTATTAATAAAATATTCTAATAAAATAAAATCTTTTAAATAAAATATTATATATTCTATTTATAGTCTAATAAAATGAATAACTTTATAAAAGTATTACTTTTTATATAAAAAGATTTTACTATGCAAAACACTACGCAGCCTTTATGCAAATACTATGCATAATAGAATATTATATATTCTATTTATAGTCTAATAAAACGAATAACTTTATAAAAGTATTACTTTTTATATAAAAGTTTTTTCGTTTTATTATATTTATAATAATAATAAAACAAAACTTATCACCTTTATTATAATTCACAATATTAATCGACCAGGTCGTTCCCAGGAAAGATGGGGCATTCCAATAAGGATTTCTCCCTATTGGTGGCGTATAATTAGGTGACCAAACCTCTCCTTGGTAGAACTTCTAGACATCGTTAATATTGCAAATAATAATATTAATAATTTTATTATCTCAATTATTGATTTAATAATATATAAAATATCGACAATAATTGAATCAAATAACGTGAGATCTTACGCAACAATTACTATAGCAATAATTGAACAAAAGCTGAGTGACTTCTCACGTAAGCATCAATAATCAAAACCGTATGTGCTCTTATGCAACCACGTGTATTCTATGTACTTTTAACACCGGGTGTTTCAACAGTTAATAGTAAAATTTCCGTCATTATTTTCATAAAATATTTTGTCGTTTTCTCAATCCGACAATAATTCTGTTATGGGGTCTACCAATGATTGTACCGTCGTACGGATATTCTTCGACAAAAAGAATATTTCCCGACCAATCGAATATTATACAACAACTTGCGTACTTTGCAAAATTTATAAATATTACCCACAACTATAATATTATATCAAATCCACACCATAATATTAAAAAAAATATTTCGAGAAATTTAAATCTTTATTCATAATATTTGGGGTCTCAGAGCTGACCTTCTGTTGGTTTGGGATTTTCACGAATAGGCTGAAGATTAGGATCCAAAACATATGCAATCTTCAAAACAGTAAGTAAAAATTTTAGTTTATCTTGCCAACGACTGAAATTATTTCCATCAAAACGATCGAGCTTGACAAAATCCTGGTTCATGATTTTGAA
Organism: Panax ginseng; assembly: GCA_020205605.1. Taxonomy (NCBI): domain Eukaryota; kingdom Viridiplantae; phylum Streptophyta; class Magnoliopsida; order Apiales; family Araliaceae; genus Panax; species Panax ginseng. The sequence goes on along the minus strand of CM035133.1, from coordinate 14,194,209 downwards.
AGACTTTGTATCCATTTTAATAAACACCTTAAGATTGAAAAATAATAAAATGAATACAGACAACTTAGAACAAGGATTGACACGGGTAGTCCATGTCCTTAAGGTGTTTATTTCCCCTTACCACTAAGGTTTGCTAAAGGCTCCTAGCAATACACCTCCAGGATATATGTCAAGTCTTTTCTAATTTTCAGTGATATCAACTCACTAAAAATCTCAATTTTTATGCTACTTTGTAAAGGTTTGATTTCCAGGAAGAAGATAACAGATTGTTCAGTTTTTAAAACTGATAAAACTGAATTGTTAATTAAACATCAGTTTACAAAGTAAATAATGTATTAATCACAAATTAGTTTATTTTGTATCCATAATAATTAAAGGTCAATGCGACTTTTCAACCCGAACCCGCACCACGGCCCGAGGTCCCGTGTCATGGACGGCTTGAAATGGGTGGTGCTTTGCACCATGTCATTGTGACCAATTCTAAGCCTTTCTTTTAGTACCACTAGTGAATTAAACTATTCCACATATACTTATAAAGTATTAAATAGTTTTATTCCTACTCAATGTGGGACTTAAAGAAAATAGTTTTCTTAAACAACAATGAACCTTTTCATATTCTCCATTTTGGATATAATTAAAACAGAATATATAATTCCTACTTGAATCATATATTACTCTCTATTAATCTCCTTGTAATAGGACTATCAATTGCACTTTTAATTTAATATAAATTCAATCAATTAATGGGTCTAAATTAATCCCCAAATTGATCAAAACTCATGTAAGAAAAGGTGCATTAACACATGGTAATAAAAATTCATAGCACTTAAAATCAAAAAAATTGTGAATCCTGGACAGTTCTTATTGACAAAAAAGTTGAACACTATAACAATCCTATAATTTGTTTTAAATATTTCTATAAGTTATAAGAGTTAAATACCATGTTAGCCTGTGTTTTTAGATGTGTCATTCATTCATGCCATATGTAAGTTTCTTTGAACTGTGTATTATTGTAGTAACTTCTTGACCTTGAACTAATCATATTGTGTTGAAAACATCAGGCAAGGTGATAGTGTCAAATGATTACTTTGATTCAAGAATGCTGATCAACCCGACACCCAAAGAAGCCATTGACTTCAAAAACAAGTAAAACCTTATAAGTTGTCTATTAATTAATGTTTATAATGATTATTTATTTAATCTAACAATTAAATGTTATAGACTTGTGAGTACTGAAGAATCTCAATCCCAAAGGGTTAGCCAATTATTTGGACCATCTACCTATTCCCTTGCTGATGATTTTCTGGTCCTCACAATGAAGAGGACAAATAATGAGATTCTAGAAAGCAAAAATGTAGTTATAATCGATTTTTTCTAATCTACAAATAAATGGTTACTAAATTGTTATATTTTTTACAACAGGTTGGGATATTTGTAACATGTGGAATGATTATTGAAATTGATAGTACATATGGATGGTTTTACAATTCTTGCAAGAAACGTCCAAGAAAAGTTGAACCGGCTGGTCGTACCTGGTATTGTGACAAGTGTGAAGATTTTGTACGCTACCCATTGCAGAGGTTTGTATTAAATTCGTTTCTTATATGATTTTTTATAATTCAAATATTTTTTTTATAATTCAAATATGAATCTATGATTTATATTTACAATTTACAGGTTTAAAATTCAAGTCAAGTTTATTGATGAAACTGAATCAACTTTCTTTTTGTTGTTTGATCGGGAGGCTGTACAACTTTTAGGAAAGACAAAAACAGATGTCATGCCAACTGCTTTGAAAAAGGTATATATACTATTGTTTAGTTTGTTAGTTAGTATTACTTATTAAGTACACTAAAGTTTGTTTTTTTTAATATTGTAGGATCCTGAATAGAATGAACGTGATTATCCTGTTGAATTGGATTATTTGCTTGAGAAGAAAATGTTGTTCAAAGTTAAAATTAAGGAAGCAAATTTAAGTGACAGTTGGGATATATATGTTATTCAAAGGGTGACAGATGATGATACCCTCATTGAAAAATTTCTTTCTTTCTTAATTACTGAGCAGATTAGATTATTTAAAAACATTGGTGTTGTTTATATATATAGTATGTTGATATTTCTTTCTTTTTAATGAATCTCTTTGTTTGTAATGAATATCTTAATGCATAATGGTTGTAATGAATCTTTTTGATCAATTAAGGTAGTTTTTATATTATGGTTCTATTTTTGACTTCTTTAAATATTGATTGGTATGTTGATGCAATGATTGAATCATAGTGTATATCTTTTTTCGTTGTCATACTGATGACATATATAACCAGTAGCCTTATCATATTACTTTTTTTTGTGTTTGTGTGTGTGTCTGTATCTGTGCATGTATTCTGATTCTGGTTGCAGGCTTCCAACTTTCCTATAGTTGGATTTGAGTTGTTATAACACATTATTTAGGTGATTGATTAGAAATAACTATTTGTTGTGCAATCTTTGTTGATGGATGAAAAATACATTAACTTAGCAAAATAAGAACATAAAGGCTTAGACGCATGTATTTAGTACACTTTCCTGAGGTAGTTTGCATATTGTCTTGCTGACTGGTTGCTTGAAACTAGATTTCCTCAAAGATTTGGAGTTCAAACTAACAAAGAGGTAGTTAGTGACCTGTTGACATTTTCTAGAGTATGATAAGTTGGATTGTGATCTAATTAGGGATGTATAAAATGGCAAAATTGTTATTCATAATCGGTGGGTAATTGGTTAGGAAATTCAACATCATAACTTAAAAAGGTTGAATTTGAGCTTACTATTCTTTTCTTTCAGCTGCTGGGACTTTTACCTAATGGTTAACATTCAGAATTAAGCCATTACGGTTTACATTATATTTAGATTTCTAGGGAATTCTTATTAGGAGTTTTGTGTGATGTGTTTTTGCATTATGCTTTGATTGATGTTATCATCCATAAAAGAAAAAGGGTCAGGATTTTGCATGATGAATTTATTTATGTGGACCTTGTGAATCGCATTTGGTTTTCCCTTTGTTACATCTAATATTTTTGATTTTTCTGGAATGAGATTCCATGGCATAGGTTATGAAGGTCTCCAAAATCTATATGGGAACAAACGAAAAGAGTATGATTTCTCAATATTATGGTGGTTCATACCCACTAGATCATTTGGAAAGTCTAATTCTTTTAATGACTTTTTTATTTGATATAGTAATTGCATATTTAAGCATGAAAACATGTATAATATACATTGAACATATACTTTTTATTGCCCTTGTCCTTTTTCAGGTAAATTGAAAACTCTGTTGTGCTTTATTTGTTTTATTTTTGGTTTGGAGGCTATTGGATAATGGTTGAAGCAACTATTATGGCTGAAAAGTCCAATTCTTTTATTGAGTTTTTTATTTTATTTTATAGAGTTGTTACATGTTTAAGCATGAAAAGATATATAATATACATTGAATATAAATTCTTTTATTGTCCTTGCCCTTTTACAGGTACACTAAAACTCTTTTGTGCTTTCTTTGTTTTATGTTTGGTTTGGATGCTATTGGATAATGGATGAAGAAACTATTATTATAAGTATGACTAGGTAGTAATAATTAATTGTATATCTAAGTTTGATTTGAAATGCTTGAATGTCTCATTTAATTTTTTAACAATATCAGTACTTTGATAGGTATTAAAATGGATGAGATGTATATATAAGTTTAATTAGATTTGGTTTGGTTCATAATGATTAATGAAGATACTGGTTTTGTTCAACTACGATTCACCATTATGCTGATAATATATTGCTTTAGAAACCTTGAGTATTGTGTAAATCAGTCAATTTCAATTTTAAATAGTTAATCAGTAAAATTAACATCTAGGAACTAATAAGATTGTGGGTTGACAGGTTCCGCAGTGGCTGACTTATTACTTTCCACCTGCTGTGAAAGCCAAAGTAAATCGTCTCTGGGGAGGTGAATGGCATGGACAGGTAGAGAAGTGGTGAGTTCCATTATAATGTATCTTTCTCATGGAAGCCCATTGTCTGCTAAAAACTCTTTATGATTTAATTTACATTTGGGTGTTATTTAGTATTTCTTCTAGCATTAGGAGTAGAAAGGGAAATCTGAACATCGACTACTGAAAATTGACTATGTTAAAAGGTGCCATTATCCAGTGCAATTTCGTTTCTGCATGATGCTGGGAAATAATATGTCCATTTTTACTATAATAATCCCACCTCTCTGTGGAAGCAGGGACCACTATAGGCAATGTACTTTTAAATTATTCTGTTTTCGGATGATTGTCCTTCACCTTTCTTGCCTCATTCAGCAAAAGGCTGCCTCTATTTCTTAAGTGGTTAAGCCTCACATATTTAGTGCTTGGCAGTGTCTCCAACTTGAGAGTTATTGGTACTTTTGCTCAACTCATTGATCGAAAATATTATTGTTTGTTGCTTACTAAAATTATACTACAATTTTAAACATCTATATCATCAACATGTTACACATATCTACCTAAAAAGCATATCATTGTGGAAATATAGATCTGAAGTTGTAAAATATCATATGCATTGGTTTGAAAAGCTTGTTGTTAAGACGGGTATGCACATGGAGGTCTGAAATGCACGGGAAGAACATATTTAGAACTTCTTCCGCCCTTTACTGTTTTAATGATAAATATATATAACATTGATAGGTACCTTATGAGATTCACAAAAGATGAAAGCGAGATCAACTTATCGAGTGGTGAAGCAGGCCCAGAATTCTCAAAGTGGAAATGGGAAGGCCCTGAAGCGTAATTGAGCAGGTATGCTAAATTGTTGTGGCCTGAATAAATCTATATTAATCATTATTGATTAAGTTTAGAAATGCTTATTTGTACATGGGGTATGACTGATCATATAGGCAGTCTACTATAAGAGGGCAATGTGATGGCCCCAAAATAGGTTCACACAACCCATTCTGAGTCGCCAGATATTATACTATAAAAATCAAATATAAACTTCATTTATACAACTGTTGAAATGTGAGAATACGACCACAGTTAAACTGTGAGTTTTAATACAAATGTATGTAACTCTCATGGTGCCTCGACCACAACCTTACAATGGTACTTTACATAAAAGTATAGTCAAAAATTGTTTTAGAAATTAAAATCTTTGGGAAGTGCTCAAAGAAACCTTCGTACATGGGAGGCCATGCGTCTAGGTTATGATAGATATCATATGTCCACAGAATTATCCTTGGTTGACCCAATAGTCCTCAAAGAAAAATAAGAAGATTGCTATCATCTTCTTTCCAATGGTGAGTCTTCTCTTGACATATAATTATCTCCGTTTTCTCCAATTGAAAATTATATTTCAAATAAACTCCAAGATCATATAGGTAGTGCTCATAGATATACTCAGCAAGTGGATGTGCACAACTCTGTCTTATGATAACACGAGGTTGTATGTTATTAGACATCTTGTATGATAGTGGCAAAACACCCTTCCAAAATTGGGTTCACCTTACCCTATTCGGTTCACCAAAATTAAATATCAAATGACGTATACAATACGACACACTTATCTAAAGTTCTCAACAAAATTATTTTCATACTAGTTAGGGTGTGACGCCCCCCAAAATAGGTATTCATCACCCATCTTGAGTCGCCAAATACATGGTACAAAATTCAAATACAACTTAATAATACAACTGTCATGTAAAATACGACAAAACATAATCTAAGAGTTTTAATACGTATATTGTCATCTAGACAGTATACAAACTCAAAGGAGTCCTCATTATATTTATTGTCACACTATTTAATCAGAATAGTGAGGACTACTAATGCTATCATCTGGACCGTCACTCCTTTCCCCCTCGTCCTAGCTATATTCTCATTTCCTGAAGAGAATAGTGAAAGAAAGGGTGAGCTCAACTAGCCCAGTAAGAAATATTATGACTAAGATAATGCAGAATAAATTATCAATAGTCTTCAACAATGTTAAACTGATAAAATACAATAGACATCAAGTTTAACTGCAGCGGAATAAGCAATCCATTAGAAAAGCCAAGTAGAGAATAAAATCTACTATCTTGTATGATTTAAAATGTTTTCATCAAATTTTTTCGCTGAGACTCAGCTTAATAAATAAACCACATCATCGAATCATCCATGCACTACGGGCCAAGGATATTCATTAAATCATCAATGGTCATGACTATACCGAATAATCCCTGGTCATAATCATACCAAGTCCATCTCTACACGTAAGCCAAAGATATACAACAATAAAACCAATAATCAATAATTCATCTTTGCACGTAAGCTGAAGATATATAATTCAATAAACAACAGTCCATCTTCGCACGTAAGTCAAAGATAACTTTCATCACCATATAAGCATGAGGATGATGACAATGATATAAGCATTAATCAAACTAAAATAAGGATAAATATTAAAAACTTTAATTTTATCCAAATATTATCCATCACTTAAATAACTCATAATCTAATATTGTTAATATTATAACAATATTTTAATCACCTCTTAAACTTATAAACAATTTATTTCAATTGTTTACATTTGATCAAATAATGCATTTAATCATTCAAAAATGCCATACTCATAAGATTTCATCACCAATAATCAAATCCCTTATCAATAATCTACATATACCTTATATAGGATTTTCAAGCCATAAAATCCTATTTTCCAACTTTGTTACTTCACATAACATATTTAACTCCTATGTTCGTAACTAAACTATTTTTATGAAAAATACCAAATCAGTCCCAAAAATATTTCTTTTCTGGGATTTAGCATAATATAGTCCCATAAAGAACATATATTTTTCTCGGAATTTTTAAAATTCATTTACTATTTTTCAAAAAAATCAATTTCCAATTAATTCCTTAAGAAATTAGCTACCTCAAGTTTAACTACAAAAATTCCCAAATCTTGACAGAATCTTACACATGTTAACGTGAGCTTCCAGTTTAAATTTCATGGTCATCGGAGTTATAGAACTCCGATTATAGCGTTTTTCGTCAGAAAAACCTAAATATTGAAATGGTCATAACTTGCTCATTTTAAGTCGGAATGAGCTCATTTTTGGACAGGAGGTTCTTTATACCATATACTTTCATGTCCCAAAAGGCCAGAAGTTTTCTCACAAATTATACCATATCTGGACAGTAGCATTTCGGTAATTTCCAGCTTTTGATTCCTTTGCTAAAATCAGTCCACACGAAAATATACAACACCTTTTCCAGTGATTACACTTGGAGATGCTACAAAACTTATAGATCTAACTCTAGAACTTGACCACAGTCAAAAATTCAAAATATAATAGGAGATATGGTCAATTGAATTTCATGTTCCATTTTCACCAAAATCTAATTTTCAACCCTTTGTGATTTCTAAGAAACTTTTATGTTTTCACATAATAACCAACATAACTCATCATAACACTTACTAATACTTCATATACCCATGATTTTCATCAGTCCAAAGCTTTTATTATGACTCTTATCATAATCAACGTAACCAGATCATTTCCATAATTTAATAAGGAATGAATATAAAGTATCATTAACCATGCATGTGGTAATCCACATGTAAATGAGTTATTCCAAATGTAATAATAAAGAATAGAATAACAATGAAATCACCATGCATGCGATAGAGACCAAATGCAGAAAAGTTATTCCCAATGTAATAATAAAAATGGAACCGGTCCGTACAGAAATGCATGACGGGATATTAGATAGAATAATAAATGCGGAATAATAAATAATGGAACCAGTCGGTGTAAAACGCATGCATGAGGATATTTCGACGTAATAATAAATGCAAAATAATAAATAATAGAACCAATTAGATGCAAAATTAAGATGCAAGCGGGATATTCCAACAAAATAATAAAGAATGAAATAATAGAAGAATTTCACCATGTATGCGGTACTTCACGTAAATAGGTTATTCCAACATAATAATGAAGAATGAAATAACAACTCTTACGAGTATTGAAAGAAAGTAATTCTCTTCATGAATACGAAAGAATAATACCCCTTACAGGTACAACAAATAATATCCCTTATCTTAGAATAAAGCTAGATACTGGAGTAGAGAGGTAGCAAACTTCTCTTCTTCTTTCTCTCTATAATTTTTCTTTATAATAATGGCTATAAAGCTTTAGTGAATTGATGAGAAATGAAGGAATAATGAGCTTCTATTTATAGGAAAACATAGTTTCGATAATTGCACATTTTGGGGCTCAAAAAATTACAGTACAATACCTCCAACTTTTCTTTCATTTATAATTCAGTCATCCAAGTATTATCAAACTTGCACCACCTCCCCTAATAGTAAATCATGTGAATCAATAGTAAATCATGTGACTCAATAGTTCTAAACATGTGAAAAATTAATTACAAAGATAAGTACCTCCATCTATACCTCCATTTTTAACTTAGTCATGCAAGTATCATCAATCTTGCACCAACTCCCCTAATAGTATAAGAATGTGATTCAATAGTACACACATGTGAACAAATAGTTATATGAGCATATGAATTAGTAGCAATTAATTGCTCATTTACTCGATTAATAACCCGGTTTATCAATATAACTCCCAGACATCAATTATCATTGGAATAGATGTCGATTTCAACTAACACCAATAATCCCAACACAATAGAACTATCAAATTCATCTTTAATCAACACGAACTTATTCATCATTAATATCATAACTCACAATATTTAACAACCAGGTCGTTCCTAAGAAAGAGGGGCTTTCCGATAAGGATTTCTCCTTATTAATAGCAATTGATTAGATGACCAAACCTCTCCTTGACAGAACTTTTAGACATTGTAAATATTGCAATTTAATAATATGAATAACTTTGTCGTCCCAATTATTGATTTAATAATATATCATATAACGTAGATGATACTGTGACAATAATCGAATCAATAATATGAGAGATATGATGCAAAGAATTATCTTGTAGTAATTTCGGAGTATAAATGAGTGACTTATCACGTAAGCATTAATAATCAATACTTGGTGCTACTATGCAATCACGCGTAGACATCGTACTTTTACTAATGAGTAGTTCAACAGTTTTAACGGTAAAACTTCCGTAGTTATTTTCATAACAATAATTACGTGCTTTTATTTCTACGACAATACTTCCATCATGGGTTCACTAATGATTTGCTTGTCGTCATTTAATATTCCCTGTTAAAACGAATATTCCCCGACCAATCGAATATAATACAACAACTTGCATACTTTGCAAAATTTATAAATACTACCCACAACTATAATATTATATCAAATCCATACCATAATATTAAAAAAAAAATATTTCGAGAAAATTTAAATGTTTATTCGTAAAATCTAGGATTTTACATAGGAAGAACCTCAATGACTATAGACCACCAATTTCTATTCCCTCGTTATCCCCAACCAACCCATTTACACTCTTATTACACGAAAGGAATTGTGAAGCAAAAATGGTGAGCACAACTAGCCCAGTAAAGAATATCATGACTAAAGATAATTTACATCATCAATAACCTTCATCAGTAATAAATCAAAGATTTAGAACATATGGTAGATGATAAAAATTTTCAACCATAGTTTCAGCGGAACGAGTGTGACAACCGAGATTTTGTAATTTAATTTTTAATATTTATTGGATTGAATAAATATTTTTCGATGAATTAATTATTAGATTAAATAATTAATTGATGAAGTTGTGGTAGATTAATTTAACTATATGTGTTATATTTATTAAATTAATGTGGAGAATTTTTATTATTCGAAGTATGTATTTATGTGAGCTTATTGAATTAAAAGAAATATTTAATAAGCTTAATGTTATTTTAATTAATTAAATAATTAATTAGAGATTTAATAATTTGACATAGTTAATAAATGAGAAATTTAATTATGTGACTATGTGAATTAATGAGAAATTATTATATTTTATTTAAAATAAATTAAATAAGATATTTGAATTATTGAGCAATTGGGTGTGACATGATTTAAACTATAGTATAAAAGTTTAGTTAAATTAAATGGGTATAAGCTTCGTAAAGATAACCAAACATGGCCTTAGTGGGAGTTGAGGGCAGTTAACCCATGACTGGGTAACTGACCACAACGCGTCAGTTCCTTTCCTTTATTTATTATGCGTCTTCCTTTTCTTTTTATTTTTCTAAGTCTGGAAAAGTAAAAATCAGAGAGAGTTTGAGAAATTGTTGAGGGAGATTGTGAGTTGTGTGATTGAAGAATTGATTGAGAAGGGTTTCAATTCTACTAATCTACGCTTTGGGTAATTTCTTCAACCCAGTTTATTTACGTTGTTTAAGTTTTTGTAAAATAATTGGCTTTCAAGTTTATGTTAAATCTCTGTAAATGGGAAATTGTGTTGTTATATGGATATATGTAATAATATGATTAGCATAACATGTTTTATTATATATTATATAGGTTTCCATATCATCAGTTTCATAATATTAACGTATGTTATGGCTTCAAAAGTTATAGAGTATAGAATATGACCATATGGCCCTTATACGTGATTTTAATGTCAAACATAAATTATTTTGTAAAATTTCCACTTTTATATAATTATGCATGCTAGAATGAAGAAAACAAAATCTGAATGGATGGATTTGGTGTTATAACGAATCTGTAGTGTTAAAATTCTATGTTTTGTTCAAAACCTTCAAGAACAGTGAAATTGCATGTTTTAATTTTGTAATTATGTGTTTTAATTGGTTAAAATCACTCTATAAATGTTGGGTAATGATTATATATGAATTCTAACATGTGGGTATGTTTAATCTGGTGAATTCAATGACCATGTAATGTTAAATTAAATGCATTTTACGTGTTCTTCGTGAATCGGAATTTGTAAACCGGAGTTTCACGCCGCGACGCCAACTCCAGGCCTAAGACTCGTGCCGCATCGCTAGATACCCAAGTCAGAGTCATACGCAAATGGCAAATGGCCAAGACCTAAGATATATCGTTGGCCAGCCTTGGGCCACTTATTAGCGTAATGGTCTAGAAATAAGTTTTTAAAATGTTTAAGTCTAGCAATGTGTTGGTAACTTAACCTAATGAACATGAAAACATGTTAGACATTTAATGAGGTGTTAAAATAAATTCTTAGCATGTCAACAACACATGTATAAATGCATAGTTAGCTTATTGTTCATGAAGTGTTAATTATAACAATGAGTGTAGTAATTTGACTAAGTATAGTCATGAACTCGAATTAGACAAAAAGAATGAGCGTATGATGATTAGTTACATTATAATTGACTGGTATTGTGAACGTAAATGATATGTATGATTAAATCAAGGAACGAGTTTAATTAACATGTAATCTACGCACGAGGCAAGTTTCCTAACCCTACTCGTTATCTTTATATGAGCTTATAAGTTATCTCTTTACGTCGAACGAATTCTCGTTATTATTGATCAAATCCATTTTATTATATTAAAATGTATTAATCTTTCAAAGTATGATTCTGTTATACAATAATTATTCTATTGTATACCCTTTGAGATTGCTATTCAATTTTAAACTATCAGTTACTGTTGAACTTTGTTAGACTAGTGAACCCTTAATGATTCGACTAGTCCATAGTTGATGAGCGTTCTAAATTTCAGAACCCTTGATGAATTATCCAAACCAAACTTCCTTTGGTGCAGACTCTAATGTCAAACTGAGATGAACAACCCTGTAAAGGGGATTACTTATGCGTTAACATTAAGATATTGTGCACAATATGGTACTAAGGGCTGATACCCCTAAGTACGAGAAGAAGAGTCCATAGTGTTATGACTATTAAAAGTTGCAAGTATAAACACTTGACAACCTAGGACATAGTTCAAGGTCTTATGACCCTCAGAAGTTCTTTTGTCTCTTGCTATTCATTTTTGATTCAAAAGATGAGTTTCCTATTTCAGAAGTCTTTGATTTATTCGCATGTTATTATTCATTTGTTATATTGTTATACTTGTGGGCAATCGTGCTCACTCTTGCGTAATAATAAACACTGCAGCTTAAAACTAAAGATCGCATTGAGCCTTCCACTAGTAAAGGCAAGGGCAAGGTTAACAAATGAGAAAGATTTGTTGTTCTTATGTATTTATTTTCAGACTTGATGTTATTAAGACTTGTCATTGTTTATGATTCCGCACAGATGTTTAAGGTTAGAGTGACCTTGGATTGTATTTTTATGCAGTTGATGTAACCCCATAAGGGGAGATTTATTTATTATTTCTATCTATTTCTTGGTTTGCATTTATTTATGGGTAGATAGATAGATGATATTTGTACAGTGAACACCAAATCCTGTGGAAATGGAAGTACCGGATTTGGGGGTGTCATAGGTTGGTATCAAAGCTGTAGGTTATGAACCTTAAGTGGGGGAACAACCTTAGGTAGTAGCCTTGTAGGAGATCGAGAACATAGTGGTGGTAAACTCTTATCGAGTTCTAAGAAATGAATTTCTTAATTCATTGAAGATAATAAAAGACTTTATGTGCTTATGTGTTAAATTATGTGCTCGTTAGTATGGATTAGTAACTAAAACTTAAAATTGTGTTGTCAGGATGTCGGATGTTGGAGGAGCTAGTCGAGTTGGGGAGGAGGAACCCCGAGTACCTACAGAAGAGGAGCCCCGAGACATTCATGTCGTCAGGGAACAGTTGGTACAGAGAGAGTTATCTCCTTTGATCACTGTTGTTGGTCAGGAGCATGAGCCTAAGACAGATCCAGAGGAGGATTCTGATGAAGAAGAAGAGGAAGAGGAGTTCCCACCGAACTCCATAAATGCTAAGATGTATGATGCGCTTTATGATCGTAACATAGAGTTGCAAGACACTGTTCAGGAGCTGAAGGAGAGGGATGTTATTCAGCAGATTACCATCGAGCAGAAGGATGGGGAAATTATGACTCTTCACACACGTTTAGGAAACGTGGAGTGGGATTTAGTTCACGAGAAGGGTCAAACTGAGGAGAAGACCGAAGAAATAGAAAAGTTGAAGAAAGATCTGAAAGAGTGCTCAGAAAGGTTGGCCATAGTAGAGGAGGGCTGGGTAAGAGAGTCACGTCGTGCTGATCTTGCAGAAGAGGATTGTCGTGCGAAGAAGGCTAAGCTTGGGGAGACGTAATCTACACTTCAAAATGCAATGGATGAGGCCCAGGATCGAGTTATGAGGTACCCAATCCAGTTTGAAGGACTACCATCATATATGCTAGATCGCAGGACAATGTCCCGCATCATGGAAGAGGAACGTGGCAAGGCTATTCAGCTCCTTAATAGGCAGTGATAGAATTAGTTTGATTATGTGAAAACTATTTGGTAGTTTAAGATGTAAATTCCGATGTGTTTATAAACAAAGGAATATTTTAATGCTTTAAATCCTGTAGATTCTTTATCTCGGGATAGTTGATGTAAATAGCAGTGATGCTATCGTATGATGTTAAAACTTTTGAATTTGAATGAAAATGTCAGAGTTTATTTGAATTGATGTGTTAAGTGAATTATGATTAATGTTTTAGTTAAGCCTTAAATGTTTAAGAGATTGAATAAAGACCTAATAAGCATATATTCTTAACAAAATTATGCCGCCTAGAAGAAGACAAAACCATCAGAAAACTCAAGAAGAACCAATGAATAACAACAATGACACCAATGCTAACCTTGTTCAGCAATTGGTGAACCTTTTAGCCAGAGCAATTAACAATCAACCACAAGCTCCACCAAGCACCTCGTTCAAGGATTTCAAGGCGGTGGGACCGCCAGAGTTTAAGGGCTCCATAAACCCAATCGAAGCTCAGACCTGGGTTATGGAGATGGAGAAGGTGTTCGATGTCGCTAGAGTAAGGGAAGATCAGAAGACCGCGTATGCAACATTCATGCTGAAGTCCGAAGCCAGTTATTGGTGGCAGGCAAACAAAGTACGGGGAGGTGAAGGTGTAATAACCTGGGAGAGATTCAAAGACATGTTCTTCGAGATATACTTTCCGACCAGTTCGCAAAATCAAATAGAAGTTCAGTTTCTGGAATTGAAACAGGGGAGTATGTTTGTAGCAGATTATGCGGCAAGGTTCAACGAGTTAGCTAGGTTCGCCACATACCAAGTGTATACCGATGAGAGGAAGGCAAGATGATTCAAGCAGGGACTGAAGCCCTGGTTGTATAGAAAGGTGTCAATGTTCCAATTGAACACTTTTGCTTGAGTGTTAGAGAAAGCCATACTCCCTAAAGGTGGAAGCGATGCGGTAACTAAGTATAATCAGGATCAGAAGAAGAAGAAAAGTGAGAATGAAGGAAATAACAAATCTGGTGGGAGTAGCATGGGGGGTAGCCATAATCAGAAGAGGAAGTGGTCTGATAACTCGTCAGCTGGAAGTCAACAAGGAGGGTAGAAGAAGAAGATTGAAGCATGCCCAACCTACAAAAAAACTCATTTTGGAGTTTGCATGAAGGGAAAACGAGTGTGATACAATTGTGGTCAGGAAGGCCACATAGCACCTAACTGTCCTAACCCAAAGAAGGGTGTCTACTTCACTTGTGGCTCAAAGGATCATCTTGCAAGGGATTGTCCTAAGAAGGGATCTGGAGGGACGGGTTCGTATGAAGGAAATAGAGAAAAATACCGGTGGAAGCACTCGACTATCGCGGGACCAATCGCAACCAACCGAATAAACCGCCGGAACATTCAACATGATAAGATAAGATGCGGTCTTGATCTCTCGCGATGTGGTGTCAGGTATCATTCCGATCAATAAAGTTAATGCTTATATATTATTTGATTCGGGTGCTACTTGCTCATTTATATCCGATGACTTTGCTAAGAACTTAGAATTATTTAAGGACGAGTTAGAATACCCCATGAACATAGAAATTACGAATAGAGAAATAATCCCTGTTAAGTACGTGCATAAGAACTGTAGAGTGGATATTAAGGGTAATATCATGAACGTAGATCTTATCCCTATTCGACTTGGAGAATTCGATGTTATTTTGGGTATGGACTGGTTATCCAATTATGGGGCGATAATTGACTGCCAGAAGAAGCGTATTAACCTTATGACTCCGTCAAAGGTTGTGTTTTATGGTAGCAAGTCGCCTAGACAAGTGAGTTTGTCGGCGATGATGCGATGCGAGCCGAGGTTGTTAAAGCGGTACATGTAGGATATCTAGCTTACATAGTCGATAGTCGTAAAGAGAATCCAAAAATAGATGAGATACCAGTAGTGAGAGATTTTGCACAAGTATTTCCGGATGATTTACCAGGACTTCCTCCAGATAGAGCAGTTGAATTCTTGATCGATTTGGCTCTAGGAACGGCTTCAATATTGAAGGCACCATACCGAATGGCACCGGTAGAGATGAAAGAATTGATGGTCCAACTACAAGAATTACTAGACAAGAAGTATATCCAACCAAGCGTATCACCGTGGCGAGCGCTGGTTTTATTCGTGAAGAAGAAGGATGGGACAATGCGGCTCTACATCGACTATAGAGAATTGAATAAGGTCACGATAAAGAATAGATATCCATTACCAAGAATCGATGACCTGTTCGATCAGTTAAAAAGAGCAAGATACTTTTCAAAGATAGACTTGTGGAATGGTTATCATCAATTGAAGGTGAGACCAGAGGATGTACCGAAGACAACGTTCAGAACACGATACGGTCACTACGAATTTTTGGTAATGTCATTTGGTCTAACAAATGCTCCTGCAGCATTTATGGGCTTAATGAATGGAGTGTTCAAGCCATTTTTGGACAAATTCGTAGTGGTATTTATAGATGACATTTTGGTATATTCGAAAACCAAGGAAGAACATGAAGAGCATTTGAGGGTGACATTAGAGACATTGAGAAGGGAGAAGTTGTATGCCAAGTTTTCGAAATGTGAATTTTGGATTGAAAGAGTACAATTTCTAGGACATGTGATTGATAGGGACGGAATTTCAGTGGACCCCTCCAAAGTCGAAGCTGTGATTAAGCGGGATCACCAAGACGCCAGTAAGTAAGAAGTTTTCTCAGTTCAAGGGGTTATTACTGAGAAGATTCATTCAAGATTTCTCTAAGATCGAATCCGTTGATTTGAATTTGACTAGGAAATTGGTGAAATTTGTTTGGACGGAGAAGTGTGAAGAAAGCTTTCAAGAATTAAAGAAGAGGTTGAGTTCAGCACCTGTGTTATCTCTTCCGGATGATACATGAAATTTTGATAGTGATGCATCGCATAAAGGACTTGGCTGTGTGCTTATGCAGAATGGTAGAGCATTGCGTATGCGTCACGACAACTGAAAGATTATGAGAAGGGGTATCCGACCCATGACTTGGAGTTAGCTGCAGTGGTTTTTGCTTTGAAAATCTGGAGGCACTATCTCTATGGGGAGAAGTGTGACATATATACAGACCACAAGAGTCTGAAATATATTTTCACTCAGAAAGACTTGAACATGCACCAAAGAAGGTGGTTGGATTTAATAAAGGACTTCAATTATGAGATTCTATACCATCTGTAGCGCCCCCAAATCCGGGTATCTTCAAACCCGACAAATGGTGCTATATTGTACTAACATCCATACATTCATTCAATTGAATAGTCTCAAAAGAACGAATATCTCTTCTATATTATCAAAATAATATTTACATTGTCCCAAGTTCTAAACCCATAAGAAAGGTTCTTTGTCATAATATTAATAACATTACAACATTAACCTATGTTATTACATAGACAGCTTAATGATCTGCCTTAGCTTTTCCTTTATCCTTATTCGATCCTTCGGGACATTCAGTCTTAGCTGCATTCATATGGTTCAAGCAAGAGTGAGCATAACTATCTCAGTAAGTATGACAATTTCAATAAATAACATTCTTGACACATAAGAATCGTATATCTTCAATAACTGAACAATAGTTATGAAGTACTATTGATGATTCAAAATAGCACTTCATCTTTCTTTCAAAATATTTTAGAACAATAATAATATTTAGTAAAACATTCACTCCGGTCAGAGAACTTGAGCATTTCATTCTTCTTTGAAAAGGACAACCCAGAACTAAGTCCGTAAGCCCGGTATTACTTACGAGCACTTCTAGGTGATCAGCCTATTGTACTCTATGTTGATCAACACTACATTCATTAAACGTATGCACGTTTAATTGTGGCAACCTCACATGCCTGTCGTTTACCGACAAAATATTTGTTTAACATTTCAGTCTTCTTTTGAAAACCATAACAAGTAGTTGATAAAAGATAACAACATTTGATAACAGGTGAATAGATTATCAATAATCCACTCAATATATCAAGTCTAGCCAAAAGAATTGGCTTTAACTTTATTGTACATCAATTCATGCGTAAGGATACATGAACTTCAAAAACTTGTTCAGATTGAACTGAGACAAAGTTAGAATACTTGCCTTTAGCATCTGCTATGGTATAATTACTTTATGATTGAATCTTTCAAGTCTCTACAACACATGATCACATAATGCCTCATATTAGGTCATATATAATCAAATATGTGTATGACTATCTCTTACCCTTCATCTCAATCTAATTTGTATATTACATTCATTTACTATACGTTCCAGCTTATCATTATACTTGCATTCATACTTGACTAGGTTATCTCAACCTTTATACAACATCCTTAAGGTTTAACATAGTTTTAACAATGTTACTTTATGTCCCTTAAGTTGTGTTTAAATCAATCAACTTTCTTTCTTTGTAATTAGAAACATTCATCACTATCCTTGTTACGAAAGGTGGCGTGCCATGTGGCTTTATACTACTTCTCGTCTTTGTGGGCGAGTTAACGATAGAGAGGCCGGACTTGGCCTTCTGCTGCTGAGTCCTTACTTCGATGGGCAGCACTGTATGCTGGCGCCACTCTGCGAAGAAGGTGTTTGTCTTGTGCGTGGTGGCATTGCGGCGCCATGATTTACACTATGGTTCACGCTGCGGCGCAAGTTTCTAGTGTGCTTGAACAACATTATGAATGATCATGGCGCGCCATCATTTGGCCTAGGATTGGCGTCGACGCCTTGACTCGTGCACTGAAAAATTTTCTGAGACAATAAATTTTGTGAACTTCTCGGACGCATAACTTCTTCGTTATAAGTCCGAATTGGCTCGTTCAAAAGCCTACGGTTCAAAAATTACGTAATCTATGCGTTCATGCAAAAATTTTATCTATTTGACTTCTTTTGCTAAAAATTCACCTATTGGTTCATTTTTAACGAAAACGATAAACGTTCGTGAACGTTCAATGTTCGTTTCTTCGTTCTAAGTCAGAATTCGGTCATTTTTGAGTCTGCAACTCTAGAATGCCAAATATGATTTGCCTCCATTGGAAAACAGCATTTCTGAGTTCAAACTCAAAATTTAACTTCTAATCCGGGAATTTCATGAATTCGACGATCATCGTCCAATCGTGCGATTTCCGGCAAATCTTCATTACTTATGATTTGTTCATTACTTTCATTACATTCAATTCATTCTATGAACACATCAATATACCTAATACAACAACTTATTTTCATTATTGGATTTTGACTTTATTCATCCATGAGCTTATAACTTATTAAGTTATAAACTACTTTTAGCTCCATTGATCATAACTTATGAAAGTTAAAGTCTTTTAATCACCATGCATATATGTTCTCACATATAGTTTCATTCATGTATATATAATACATATTCATACAAATTCTTTACTTTCATATTACTTCTTAAAATAAACTTATAACAAGTTCATATTACTTCTTCATAAGTTCATAACTTATGTTAGTTTAAATGACTTATTACCAACTTATGTGGCTTAAGTTCATTGCTTACACATTCTTCTTACTTCTTAACATTCATATTCCTTAATCCAACTTTTCTTATCAACCTATCATGATAGAGATAGAAGATAAGTAGAGAAGAAGTCTTACTTTTGAAATCTTGGTAAGTAGTCTTCTTCTTCTTCTTCTTCTTCTTCTTCTTGCTTATGAAAGTAACTTATTTGTAACTTAATCTCCCTAACAATTAAGCACTTTGTAATTGTTTGGATTGTTTGAACAACTAACAAATGGATTACAAGCCTTCTCTATTTATAGAATTTCTAAGGTTAGGGTTGTTTAGTCTTTAAACCAATCCCACCTCCTTAAGTCACCTCCTTACTATTCATTATTTGGCTAGCACAAATCCTATCCCTTGCTTGGCCATTAATTCTTTTACTTGGTCATTACATTAACTTGGTCATTACTTCTAACACTTGGTCACCACCTATTATACTTGATAACCAAGATTAACCATATTAATATGGTTTGCCCCATGGGTCAATCAACTCATGGATTCTAGCTTGGGCTTAATTAACTTAACCTTTGGGCTTGCTTTAACAAACACTCACTTGCTTATTAATTCAATAGTTGGGCCTTACCATTTAACTCACTTGGGCTTGTACAAAATCCTAACCAATCTTTACAAGTCCAAAATCATTACTTAATACATATACATATTATACATGTATTATTCTCGTAATATAATTAAGTATAGAAATTTATTATATCGATAATCCATCCTTCATACAAACTCGTATAATACTTCAGTATTATACTCGTTCTCATTACATTGTACAATACCTAAGTATCATACAATTAGTACTTACTTACTAATATTTCGCTTTCCTTAATATTCTCAAATTAAAGTCATAAGCGAAATATTACGTTTTTCATAACTAGATTATTATTACATAATCCGTCTTACATTGATATTCTATCATTACTTATTTCTCGGAATTTCAAAAATAAATCCCGAGCAAATACCGATGAATAGTGTTTTTCGGAAAATTTCTCGAAAAACTTTTATTTTCGTCTTAAAAATTCAAACACTTTAATTCCTTTACGTAGCTCAAGTACTATGACATTCCAACATCATTAGGTTATAAAATGACAACCATCTTGATATCACATAGAATATGATTTTATTATTATTTAATTTAATAAAATCATTTTACAATAAAATCGAATTTCTCAATTCGTTACATTCTCCCCCCTTATAAAGATTACGTCCCCGAATCTCGCGTTTTACTTTAATCAAATAGATGAGGAAAATTTTTCTTCATCTTTTCTTTCTAATTCCCACGTTGCTTCTTCTTGGCATATCGTGGTTCTTCCATAATACCTTCTTGATGATGGTATTACTTTGTTCCGCAGAACTTGCTCTTTTCTATCAATGATTTGAATCGACGATTCTTCATATGTTAATTCCTTCTAGATATGAATCGGCTCATATTCGATTACATGATTATAATCCGGCTTATACGGACATAATACAGATACGTGAAACACGTTATGTATCCTTTCTAGGTATGGAGGTAATGCTATCATATAAGCTACCTCTCCCACCCTTTTTAATACCTCAAAAGGTCCTATAAACCTTGGACTTAACTTTCCTTTCTTTCCAAAGCGTATCTTTCCTTTCCAGGGAGATACCTTTAGAAATACATCTGAGCCTACTTCAAACTCTCGATTTAATCTATCGCGAGTCGCATATTTCTTCTCATCTATCTTGAGTTTGTAATAAGGCGATCCGAATTAACTTTATTACATCCGCTGTCTGCTGCAACAATTCTGGTCCTAGCATCCGGCGTTCTCCCACTTCATCCCAATACAATGGTGTTCTGCACCTTCTTCCGTACAAAGCTTCATAAGGCGGCATGCCTATGCTTGCATGATAACTATTGTTATACGCAAACTCTACAAGTGGTAGGTGATCATCCCAACTACCCTTAAAATCCATGATGCAAGACCTCAACATGTCTTCTAACGTCTGAATTGTCCTCTCGCTCTGCCCATCAATTTTGTGGATGATATGTTGTGCTTAACTTCAACTGTGTTCCCAGTTGTTCTTGCAAACTTCTCCAAAAGTTCGATGTGAATCATGGATCATGATCTGACACAATCGATACTGGTACTCCATGTTTGGAAATAATTTCCTTAACATAAAGTTTAGCTAACTGATCTAAGTTATACTTGACCCTAATTGGTAAGAAGTGAGCCAATTTAGATTAACCTATTTCTACTATTACCCAAATCGAATCATACCCTTTTCTTAGTTGTTGGAAGTCCCACCATGAAGTCCATCGTGATATGCTCCCACTTCCATTACGGAATTTCCAATGGCGTAACAAAGCCACTTGGTCTTTGATGTTCAAACTTTAACTTTTGACAAGTTAAGCATCTACTCACGTATTCAGCTATTTCTCTCTTCATGTTCGGCCACCAAAAACTCTGTCTAAGGTCTTGATACATCTTAGTGCTACCAGGATGTATCGAGTACCTCGAACTATGAGCTTCTTGTAACACTTACTCCTTTAATTCCATCTCATTCGAAACCCAAATTCTTTCTTCAAATCTTAATAATCCCTCTTTATCAAGACTATACTTAGTATCTTCCTTATCAGATACCCGCTTCTTCATTTGGTTACACTCGTTAGTCTTGAGTTGTACCTCCTTGAATCTTTCTACGATGGTAGATTGCATCTCCGTCTTAAAAAGTATCTGCCTTGAATCACTTGGCATCTTCACATCTATTTCCATTCTAGCCATCTCTGTCATTAACTCATTTTGAGTCATTAACATAGATAACATTTCCCGACCCTTCCTACTTAAGGCGTCGGCAACTATATTGGCTTTCCCGGGGTGATACAAGATTTCACAATCGTAATCCTTTATCAACTCTAGCCATCTTCTCTGTCTCATATTCAAAACCTTCTGAGTGAAGATATACTTTAGACTCTTATGGTCCGTATATATCTCACATTTCTCCCCATAAAGATAATGTCTCCATATCTTTAGGCCAAATACTTCTGCATGACGGTTCAGGATCATGAGTAGGATAAAATTTCTCGTAATCCTTCAATCGCCTGTAGTGATGCATCATAATGACTTTACCATGCTACATGAGCACGCAACCAAGTCCTCTATCTGAAGCATCACTATAAACTACAAAATTTTTACGTGTGGGCCGGGTAATGACAAAGCAGCGCTTCACTTAATCTTTTTTAGTTCTTGAAAAGCTGTCTTCACATTTATCCGACCACACGTATTTCACCGTCTTCCTTGTCAAGTTAGTCAACAGGGGTAGCTATCTTGAAAAATCTTGGATAAATCTTCGATAGTATCCGCTAACCCTAGGAAACTCCGCACCTCGATCGGTGTTTTTGGTTGTTCGACTCATCAACTGCTTCTACCTTTCTTTGGATCCACTGAAATCCTTCTTGGTCGATGACATGACCTAAAAGCTGCATTCTCTAGCCAAAATTCACACTTAGTGAATTTCAGATATAACTTCTCCTTTCTTAGTGTCTCCAACACTAATCTTAAGTGTTCAAAGATGATCTTACGGCGTCTTAGAATAGACTAGAATATCATCGATAAACACAACGACGAACTTGTCCAAATATTGTTTGAACACTCTGTTCATCATATCCATAAATGTAGCTGGTGCATTCGTCAACCCAAATGACATTACCAGAAACTCGTAATGACCATAACGAGTCCTGAATGCCGTCTTTGGTATGTCCTCCTTTCTAACCTTCAGTTGGTGATACCCCGTCCTCAAATCTATTTTAGAAAAATACTTTGCCCCTTCCAACTGATTAAAAAGATCATCAATCCTGGGCAATGGGTATCTATTCTTTATCGTTAACTTGTTCAACTCTCGATAGTCGATACAAAATCCATCTTTCTTCTTGACGAACAATACCGGTGCGCCCCACGGGGAAACACTCGGTTAAATATACTTCCTATCCAATAGTTCCTGTAACTGAACCATTAGCTCTTTCATTTCCACAGGCGCCATACAGTACGGTGCCCTTGAGACTGGTTCCGCTCCTGGCACTATGTCTATTACGAATTCGATCTCCCTATCTGGTGGTAACCCCGATAATTCACTTGAAAACACATCCATGAATTCGTTTACTATGGGTATTTTTTGCATGGTTGCTCCCACTCGCTAGGTGTCAACAACATGGCACAGAAAACCCATACATCCTTTCCTTAAAAGTTTTCTAGTTTATGTCATCGTAAGACAACACGAACGCCCCGGTGATTTATTACCGTAAACACTACAGGAGGTTGTTTTAACGTCCTAATACTCACACATTTCTTCTGGCAATCTATAATTGCTCCATGGTTAATCAACCAATCCATTCTGAGAATTACATCGAATTCTCCTAACTTTATCGGTATCAAATCTACCGATAATTTACAACCCCGTATATCTACGCAACAATTCCTATGAATATCTTCAACATGAATTATCTCTTCATTTGCTACCTTAATAATCAAAGGTATAAGAAACTTTTCGGAAAGTAATTCTAATCGTTTAGAAAATCACATGCTATAAACGAACAAGTAGCACCCGAATCAAATAGCACGTAAGCATTTATGTTATTGATCGGGATAATACCTACAACTACATCCCCTGATGCCACCGCATCTTGGACCGTCATATTAAAAGTGCAGGCCATTGATCTACCAGGCTGAGCTGGACCACTAATAGCCAACTTACCGCTATTAGTGCCCTTATTTCCATCTGTCCCCTTCTTTGGACAATTCTTTGCTATGTGGTCAGTTGATCCACATACAAAGCATCCGTGGTTTTTCTTTAGATTTGGACAGTTAGGAGAAATATGCCCTTCCTGCCCACAATTATAACATACTGCCTTTCCCTTGAGACAGACTCCTAAATGAGTCTTCCCACAGGTTTTACAGGCCTCCATCCTCCTTTTAGAATCCCCTTGCTTTACTCCGGTATTCCCAGAGTTAAAACCCTTCCTCTATTGACCGTCGCCACTACCACTGGCTCCCTCGGTCTTGATTCCCCCATCAACTTTTCCCTTATTTTTCTTATCCTTGTGGTACTGGCTGAGAGCCTCATTCCCACCTTCGGCAATTATTTCCTTTTCTAATATGGTTCCAAAGGAAGTACTTTGGAACACAAAAATTCGGCTATAGAGCCAGGGTTTCAAGCCCTGCTCGAATCGTCTAGCCTTTCTCACTTCAGTGTCCACTTGATATGGAGCAAACCTTGCCAGTTCATTAAACTTGACAGCATACTGGGGAACTGTCATATCCCCTTGTTTCAAATCAAGAAACCTCATTTCCATTCTTCCCTGCATACTCATGGGAAAGTAGTTCTCGAAGAAAATCTCCTTGAACCTCATCCACGTAAGATTTTCTATCCCAGCCCTAGCCTGGTTTGCCTCCCACCAGAAATTGGCCTCCCCTTTCATCATATAAGTTGCAAAAGCAACCTTTTGACCTTCTTCAACATTTGCTATAACAAATGCTTTCTCAATCTCTTTCACCCAAGTTTGGGCTTCTATAGGGTCCATAGTTCCTTTGAACTCCGACGGACCGACACTTTTAAAATCCTTAAAAGCAGTAGCTCGTACTACCCCAAGATTTATGGGTACATTAGCCCCAGTTCTATTAAACGCGGTCATTAAAAGATTAACGAACTCTTGCATTGGATTAACCGGACCTCCCTCCGGTTGGTTAACATTAGAATCTTGATTTCGTTGTCTCCTTCTTGGCGGCATTTTGCTGTTAAGAAAACAACACGTCATTATTACTTTCTTCTTGTTGGTTAGTTATTATTTGTGATGAAACAATAACTCATACTCATTACTCAATATATTCCATAAAAAGACTTATATTGATTCATAACTTGTAGTATAACATTACATTGTTTACATTACTCAGCCTTAGCTGATTACATTACCATCTCGCAATTGCTTTCCAAAAATTGGGATTTACAAAAGACTACCCTTTGATATACAAAAGAGGGTTTTACGTCACTACTAGATACATAATATTTACATATCTAAACTATTCCAAATTTATTACTAGGTTACATCTCATAGAATGGCATTCTCAAAGTCTTTCATGGCTAGGCCTAAGTGATGACATCCAGGACTAATATTATGTCGAGTGCTCGCCTTCTTCTTCTATCGGATACCCACTACTACTTGCTTTGGAAATCCACATGAGAACTCCTATATATAGGACATCCTTTCTACCTTAGTTTCATAGTCTTTAGCTCCTGGTTGAGCTCAAAGACTTCGTGTTTTAGCTCGTGGACCTTGTCCTTGGCCAAAACACGATCGTCGTGTTCCTCTTCCCACATACCCTTCATACTCATTTTGTCCTCCCGGACAGCTTGGAGTTCCTCTTTCAACTCCTTAACCTCTTAACAGTAATGGACATTTCTATCCAATACTGACATGAACAGTGCCTTCATTGACTCCCCCGTAGTCAACTCTTATGTAGGTGGAACCTGATCAAAGGACATCACGTCCACCTCTTCCTCTAGCATGCCATCAAATATAGACATGTAGTCTAAATTGTCTGAGTCTCCAGACTCGATTGTTACCACCTTTGGTTCTACTGCTACGGGATTGGGTAGTATATCTACTCGATTAACCGAATCCTCGCTCACTACATGTATATCTCTATACATATCATTTTCTCCTGACATCTATAATAAAACAATATAGTTTGATTAGTACACGTCAGGAAAATAATAAAAACACATAACAAAATATAATGCATTTTTATAAGGTTATCTTTCATCTTTTACTTCTTTATTAAGGTTATGACTTAAGGTTCTAATTTCCCCTTAAGTTTTATAACCTGAGGCTTTGATACCAACTCAGAAGCGCCCCCAAATCCGGGTATCTTCCAACCCGGAGCAAATGGTGCTATCTTGATTAACATCCATACATTCATTCAATTGAATAGTCTCAAAAGAACGAATATCTCTTCGATATTATCAAAATAATATTTACATTGTCCCAAGTTCTAAACCCATAACAAAGGTTCTTTGTCATAATATCAATAACATTACAACATTAACCTATGCTATTACATAGACAGCTTAACGATTTGCCTTAGCTTTTCCTTTATCCTTATTCGATCCTTCGGGACGTTCAGTCTTAGCTGCATTTATATGGTTCAAGCAAGAGTGAGCATAACTAGCTCAGCAAGTATGACAATTTCAATAAATAACATGCTTGACACATAAAAATCGTATATCTTCAATAACTGAACAATAGTTATAAAGTACTATTGATGATTCAAAATAGTACGTCATCTTTCTTTCAAAATGTTTTACAATAATAATAATATTCAGTAAAACATTCACTCCGGTCAGAGAACTTGAGCATTTCATTCTTCTTTGAAAAGGACAATCCAGAACTAAGTCTGTAAGCCCGGTATTATTTACGAGCACTTTTAGGTGATCAGCCTATTGTACTCTATGTTGATCAACACTACATTCATTAAACGTATGCACATTAAATTGTGGCAACCGCACGTGCCTGTCGTTTACCGACAAAATATTTGTTTAACATTTCAGTCTTCTTTTGAAAACCATAACAAGTAGTTGACAAAAGATAACAACATTTGATAACAGATGAATAGATTATCAATAATCCACTCAATATATCAAGTCTAGCCAAAAGAATTGGCTTTAACTTTATTGTACATCAATTCATGCGTAAGGATACATGAACTTCAAAAACTTGTTCAGATTGAACTGAGACAAGAGTTAGAATACTTGCCTTTAGCGTCTGCTACGGTATAATTACTTTATGATTGAATCTTTCAAGTCTCTACAACACATGATCACATAATGCCTCATATTAGGTCATATATAATCAAATATGTGTATGACTATGTCTTACCCTTCATCTCAATCTAATTTGTATATTAGATTCATTTACTATACGTTCTAGCTTATCATTATACTTGCATTCATACTTGACTAGGTTATCTCAACCTTTATACAACATCCTTAAGGTTTAACATAGTTTTAACAATGTTACTTTATGTCCCTTAAGTTGTGTTTAAATCAATCAACTTTTTTTCTTTGTAATTAAAAACATTCATCACTATCCTTGTTACGAAATTTGGCAGTTGCGGCTGATTTTTATTTTTACATCTCGCTATTTGTGCGCTGAGTTAATGATAGAGAGGTCCGGACTTGGCGTTGCGGTATGAGTCCTTTTCGATGGGTTGCCACTGCACTTCTCTCTGTGACACCACTCTGCGGAAGGTGTTATCTTGTGCGTAACGGCGCTGCGGTGCCATGATTTACACTATGATTCGCGCTGCGACGCGAAGTTTCAGTGTCTTTCGGACTTTTTATTATGGCACAATGGCGCCATTATTTGGCCTAGGGTTGGTGTGGGCGACAACTCAACTCACCAAAAAAAAATTCTGAGACGATAAATTTTGTGAACTTCTCGGACGCATAACTTCTTCGTTATAAGTCTGAATTGGCTCGTTCAAAAGCCTACGGTTCACAAATTACGTAATCTATCCGTTCATGCAAAAATTTTATCTATTTGAATTCGTTGCTAAAAATTCACCTATTGGTTCATTTTTAACGAAAACGATAAACGTTCGTGAACGTTCAATGTTCGTTTCTTCGTTCTAAGTCAGAATTCGGTCATTTTTGAGTCCGCAACTCTAGAATGCCAAATATGACTTGCCTCCATTGGAAAACAACATTTTCGAGTTCAAACTCAAAATTTGACTTCTAATCCGGGAATTTCATGAATTCGACGATAATCGTCCAATCGTGCGATTTTCGGCAAATCTTCATTACTTATGATTTGTTCATTACTTTCATTGCATTCAATTCATTCTATGAACACATCAATTAACCTAATACAACAACTTATTTTCATTGTTGGATTTTGACTTTATTCATCCATGAGCTTATAACTTATTAAGTTATAAACTACTTTTAGCTCCATTGATCATAACTTATGAAAGTTAAAGTCTTTTTCACCATGCATATATGTTCTCATATATAGTTTCATTCATGTATATATAATACATATTCATACAAATTCTTTACTTTCATATTACTTCTTAAAATAAACTTATAACAAGTTTATATTACTTCTTCATAAGTTCATAACTTATGTTAGTTTAAATGACTTATTACCAACTTATGTGGCTTAAGTTCATTGCTTACACATTCTTCTTACTTCTTAACATTCATGTTCCTTAATCTAACTTTTCTTATCAACCTATCATGATAGAGATAGAAGATAAGTAGAGAAGAAGTCTTACTTTTGAAATCTTGGTAAGTAGTCTTCTTCTTCTTGCTTATGGAAGAAGTTTTCTTTTCTGGGATTTAGAAGAATATAGCCCCATATTGAACATATATTTTTCTCAGAATTTTTAAAATTCATTTACTATTTTTCATATGGCCAAAATTGTTGAATATTTAGACATTTATCATAAATTGTACTTCTGTCCAAAAATTTCGAAATTAACAGGGTATACTTCTGTTATATATATGTACTCCCAATAAAAATTTCATTAATTTTGGAGTTAACCACAAGGAGCTATAAGGGTTTACTTTTAAAATAGTATTTTCCCGTAAAATTCATAACTCCTAATCTATACATCCAAAAATCGTCATTTTTGGACACAATCTAGAAAAATCATTAAATTATTATTTTAAATTTTTCCAGAATTTTTGAGGGTCAGAAAAATTATGAAACTGAAAATGAATTTTCGCCCGCCATGCGGTAATCCACGTAGACAGATCAGTTCCACAATTTGATAAGGAATGAATACGAAGGATCATTCACCATGCATGTGGTAATCCACATAGACAGGTTATTCCAACAGAGTAATAAAGAATGGAATAACAGAAGAATTCACCATGCATGCGATAAACCGCATGCAGAGCGAGTTATTCCAACAAAATAATAAAGAATAGAACGGTCATGCTTAATCCGCATGACGAGGATATTCCAATGTAATAATAAAGAATGGAACCGGTCGTGCGTGAATAATCCGCACGACGGGATAATCTAATGAATAATAAAGAATGGAATAATGGAAGAATTTCACCGTGTATGCAAAGATTACGATGTACAAAAGTTATTCCAACATAATAATAAAGAATGGAATACGAGAATTTCACCATGTATATCACGGTGAGTCGCGTATACAAAAGTTATTCCAATGAATAATAAGGAATGGAATAACAATAACTCTCTTCAAGAATACGAAAGAAATAATAACCCTTACTATAATAATAATATCTCTTACCTCAAAAGAAGACTGGATACTAGAATAGTGAGGTAGCAGACTTCTCTTCTTCTTTCTCTCTATAATTTCTCTCTATAATAATTGATTTATAGCTTTAGTGAATTGGTGAGAAATGAAGGAAGAATGAGCTTCTATTTATAGGAAAATATAGTTTCAATAATTGCACGTTTTGGAGCTCAAAATATTACAGTATAATACCTCCCTCTTTTTCTTCATTTTTAATTTAGTCCTGCAAGTATTATCAAACTTGCACAACCTCCCCTAATAGTAAATAATGTGAATCAATAGTTCAATCATGTGAATCAATAGTTATAATCATGTGAAAATACGAATTACAGTA
Organism: Panax ginseng; assembly: GCA_020205605.1. Lineage (NCBI taxonomy): Eukaryota > Viridiplantae > Streptophyta > Magnoliopsida > Apiales > Araliaceae > Panax > Panax ginseng. Next base: position 14,164,689 of record CM035133.1, on the reverse strand, counting down.
TAGTACCTCCATCTATACCTTCATTTTTAACTTAGTCATGCAAGTATTATCAATCTTACACCACCTCCCCTAATAGTACAAGAATGTGAATCTATAGTACACACATGTGAACAAATAGTTAAAATCATGTGAATTAATAGCAATTAAATGTTCATTTATCCAGTTAATTACCCGATTGGTCAATATAACTTCCAGACGTCAATTAATATTGAAATAAATGTCAATTTTCACTAACACTAATAATCTCAACACAAAGGAACTATTTTTATCAAAAAATTTATTTTTGAAGTTTGACTTTTTCTGAAAAAGTCAACTGTTGACTTTTTTACCAAAAAGTCAACCCCGAAATTTTTTGTGTTTATAGTCTATTTTTACTAATTTCATCGTTCCAGACTCAAATATCATGTCCGCGTCTCCAAATTCAACTCCGAACTCAAATTTGATTTTTTAATAATATTTATTCATTATTATTATTATAATTCATGATATTTAACAAACAGTGTCGTTCCTGTGAAAGAGGGGCTTTCCGATAAGGACTTCTCCTTATTGGCGCCGCAATTAGGTGACCAAACCTCTCCTGATGGCGAACTTCTAGACATTGTCAATATTGCAAATAATAATATGAATAACTTTCAAATCTCAATTATTGATTTAATAATATAACATATTGTGACAATAATTGAATAAAACCTGATGACTTTCACATAAGCATCAATAATTAAAGATACTGTATAATATCGTGTGCTACTATGCAACCACGCGTATTACTATACTTTTATCACCAATTATTTTATAACAACTTGTTTACTTTGAAAAAATTTCACATATCACCCTTAACTTTAACCTTTTATCAATTTAACCATTTACTAATTAGAATAATTATAAGAAAATTGAATACTTTCATTTAAAAAAATTTGGGGTCTCACAGGCAACATACGAGGAAGTTATGAAAACCTTCAGGTCTTACTTGGGTGAAAGTGGAACACCTGCTAAATTTCATTCAACAAAATGGTGAATCGTTATGTCTGATTTTGCAGCTGTACCTGATTAAAACTAAAGTAGTAATATGTTTCCATTAATGATATTGGAGAATATTTATATTACTTGATCCATGTTTGGATAGTCAGAACGAATTCTAAAATCTTAGAACATGAAATAAAATGACTAATGTATTTTAATTTGATACTCTAAAAGATTTTTATATTCAATTATTTTGCCTATCTTATTAGTCAAGTAAAATAGTTTAATTTTAATTTATGTGCATCGCACGGGTTCAATTACTAGTTTACTAATTATAATAATGTTTACAAATTATAATGATATCTTCTTAGACCCTATATTTTGAAAATATTATAAGATAACTTCATTATCAATAGTTTCAAATAGATCATTTCTAATGTAAGGAACCAAACAATCACTCAACCATTTATTGCCCATTTGATTTCTTAAAGTGATTTTAATAATATTCATTGCTGAAAATATCCTCTCCATCGTAAGCAAAGAGAAGAACGAAGAAAGGTAAAGCTAAATTTCGACAACAAATAAACCCGATGATACAAATCAGCCTTATTTTTCTTAACCAACTTTTGAGCAAGTTCACCAATCCCTTTCACATTAGAAAATTCAAGATCATTTTTCACATCTGTAATGTAAGTTTTAAGTTCATCATCAATACCCCAAAAATCTCTATCTTAAAATTTCAACGGGTAAAACTTTGCAAATTGAATCAACCGTTCCTTGTCAAATGCTGAGAAAGAGTTACTTAGATCAAGACATGCTCTGTATTAACATTGTTAAATTGATCATTCAATTCTTGAAGTTGACTATCTATCAGTGTATAGAGTAACTCAACCTGAAAGTGATGAAGATTGATGACTTTTTCACCCCGATGATCTCCCTTGAACCAAAAAGATATCTTCCTATCCCATGCATATTGTGCTAGTTTGCAGAACAAGAAAATACATAAAATCATATTGTAAAACAGTGAAAACATAACATAAATCGAATTTAAAATTTTCTATAATCCTAGGAATCACCTTATGCAATATAATTAATTGAGAAAGGATAACATATATACCTTATGAAGATGATCAACTCCTTGATGTGATCTTCAAGATCTAATCCTTTTTTTCGTACTTCTCCAATTCCTCGGATCATTGTGTGCATCGCTCTAAAGGTGATCCACCAAGAGTATATAAATTGAAAAAGTGAATTTTAGGTTTCCTAATCCTTGGGTGACCAGCCCTAATTCCGTCTCTCCTAACTCTTTCAGGTTTTTAGAATACTGATGATATATATTTTTATTTATAGAACATCCTCCCATCCTAAACCATATAGGACTTAGGAGTTTTAATTCAATTCCTAAACAATTTAGGAACTAAATAATTAATAATAAGATTTCTCTTATTAATTTATAATTAGTAATTCTTCAAATACTTAATTAAAAATATTAAGATATTTAATGTATTCCACTAATAAATTAAATACTTAATTTATTATTATCAAGCCAATTAATTTATAGTAATAATAATAATAATAATAATAATAATAATAATAATAATAATAATAATAATAATAATAATAATAATAATAAGACTCCTCTTATTAATTTATAATTTAGTATTTCTCTAAACACTTAATTATAAATATTAAGCTATTTAATTTATTTCACTAATAAATTAAATACACTCAATTCATTATTACTAAGCTAATAACTTCTAAAATTATATTTCTCTTTTTATGGCGTGACCTTTAGGTTCAATATTAAACCGGTAGTAGAATAAATAAATTAGAACCATTCTAATATTATTTATAATAAATTAAACTCCTTTAATTCAAATAAATAATATTTATACTACATCATGAGTACCTTACGATAATGTATCATGACTATCTGGATAATATAAAATCAAGTTTAAGCACAAAGAACCTATTCTGTGAACAGTTATCGTAAAATTCAATCATTCTACCATACAATATCCCGATTAAACATAAGACATGAAATTACTGACAAATCATCTTATTTATTTAATAATATGCATTTCGATTCACAAAATGCACAAATCTAATTAATGTAAATTAGAAACTCCTTTGTAGTTTCCATTCACCTTGGCTAAGGATTTTTGAGTTATTACTTATCGAATCGCATAGGACATTCTCTCCATTTACTAGAAGTAGTAGATGCTTTGTTAATCACTCATCTACCTCCATGTATAATTTATTATATCCGAACATACCCTTTGATATATCCAAAGAGTCTTAAGAAATATAATAAAGTATAACTCAGAATACACAAGATACTATGATGATCTCAAGTCCAAGGATCACTTGTACTACTATCATTATAGAAACTCTTATTGTCAGGCAAGTAGAACTCCATTAGGGTTCCTTAAAGCGAATCACGTTCAATGAAATTAATCTCTAATAAGCACCTATATAATTGATTTAGTGTCTCCATATAAATGATTATGAGATCAATCATCCTCTTTAACATAGCAAACATATTATGTACTAATCTATCCGGAATCAGTAAACTCACATTAGTGATGCAACGATTAGGAACATTTTAGTTTTTGAGTTTTCTAGAATTTAAATCTCATTAGCATGATCAACATCATGATTCTAAAAGCATTGCTCCAAAACTATGAGTTTATCACATTTATTTAATTCAACCAATTAAACATGGATAAAGAATGCTTTTAATTAAATAAATTCTTTTATTAATAAATGAAAAAGATTAGAAATTAATTCTTATCAAATACTATGTGATTGACTTGAGGGCATACTACTTTCATATTATAAAATTTAGTAGTTTCTGCCAAACAACTCTCCAAACCTGAATCTCTCATGCTTTGCAACCATTGCTTTCAAACAGTAACTAAAACCATTACATTTATGAGAATTTGGTATTTCTTCTATAATGTTTGCGATAAGGTATTCGTGATTCCCAAAACTTTTTTCATTAAATGCAACAAGAATACAAACTCATAATCTCGCATGAAATGCAACAAAGTACCTGTTTCTGTACTTTTATCCCCTGATGCATCATCTTCTACTATCTCAAACAGTTCAATTATTTCATAAAAAAAGTTAATAACACGAAGAATTGTGTCATAATGTGAACTGCACCGCGTGTTTTTGGGCAGCTTTAAGGTCATTTCTTGATTTAACCCACGTCTGGTCTTGATTTCATCAAAAGCAACTCCCTGAATTATTCTTTTTACTCGAAGACTTTCCTTTGCAAGAAGTTCTAACAACATTTGTCAAAATTGCAAGATAATAAAAAAAAAATTTAACTTAATATGTTTTTTTGCAAATACTACAAGTGTCAATTGAATCTGATGAACGAAATAATGAATATAAAAGCAGACTTATTCTTTGATAAAATCAAACTTTTGAGACCATTGGATTCCCCTCGCATGTTACTAGCTCCATCATATCATTGCCCACGTACATGTGACATGCTCAATCTATGTGTTGCAAAAAGTGACTCAATAGCCTCTTTAGGTGTTTGAGCACATGTATTAGCAACATGAACAATGCAAAGAAAATACTCAATAATGCACCCATGTTTGTTCACATAGCGTAAAGCAACAACCATTTGTTCTTTAATTAATGACGAGCCTCGTCAACTAACAAAGAGAAAAATTTATCCCCGATCTCCGCAACTATATATCTTTTGTGGTAAAAAATGTAGCAGCACTACAAATGTCATGTTGGGTTGAAGGTGCTGTCAATTTATGATTTTCGGGAGCATTTTTCAACACAAATTTATCCTTTTCATCATTTTCAATCCTAAAATGCTTTTCCTTAATATGGATTTTAAGGAATATATATTTGTTTGCCTTAACATAATTAAAAATATATACATTTTGCAACCCACAAAAGACAGACCTTCAGATGCAAAAAAATAATCATCGGAAGTCTGATATATATGACAAGTAAATAACATTTGTCAATTATCATTAATATTTAAACATCTATATTAGAATATATGCATATTAAATGTATGGTAGCATAAATGTCAAGCACAAACAAAGTTTATGTGACAAACTATTGTATTAATTAATTTCCTAAACTAAGATCATGCTTCCATAAATTGAAAGAAGAGAGTGATGTTTAAAAAGACAATTAAGTTGGTTTATATGTTATTGGTTTTAATGATGACAAGTTTCTTCGTAGAGTTATATATTATCATCATTAAAAAAAGGAAAATGTTGATTTATAAGTTTTTACTTTAATGATAATATATATTTTGTATGGAGATTTTTTGTGATTTTTAGGTTATGGACTAATTATGCATGTATCAAGATTCCAAGTGGGTCTTCATGAAGAAATGTTTTTAGAGCCATCTCATGGTTAGGTCCTTAGGATCTCACTTAGTAAATCAAATGTAAGGATTTCTAGCATGATTAATTAATTTCGAGGCAATTTTATTTTACTCGAAATAATTTTAAAACTGTTTCATGAGCTTAAAATTCAAATCATTTAAAAAGTTATTTTTGGAAATAAAATCAATTGAGAAAATATTCAGCCATTGTAAAGGTCTTAATTATTCCTTATTTCAAATGCTAAAAATTCAAATTCAAAAGCTATAAATATTTATTTGGAAACCATATCAATTGAGAATCTATTCAACCATATTTTTCATATAAACAACAAGATCTTTTCCATAAAACTAATTGAGCTAATCCCTTATTTATAGTTGCTGAGTTTGCTAAGATATTATCCCTTTAATCAACCTGCCTAAATTTTAAATTCAAATATCATTCCTTAACAACTTATTTCTTCTTCCCGTCGAGTTTGCTAAAAATTGGAAATTTGGGTTCTTCTAGCCATTGGTCCTTCTCTCTCTATATATATATAATTATGATTAAAGGTTTAAAACGACGAATAAAGAAAAACAAGAGAAATCTTATAAAGAAAAGTTTCTAGCAATATGATTTTACATTGTTCTTAATTTCTTGGGCTAGAAATTCATAGATATATTATAATCATATTCGTTAATATTAAAACTTGTATACAAGCCTAGTTTGGTTTGTGTGATCCAGTAGGGGATAGACCTGTACAAAAGAAGCTCTAAAGTTGCAGAGGTGCAAGAGGTTGCAGTTGTGCAAAGGGGGCAGTGGTGTCCATCGAGTTCAGAGCTATTTGTACATGGAGTTTTTCCTTTGTAATTGATTGAATATTATATTAATAAAGGAGTCTCCAATGCCGATTGGTATTGGATATGGATTAAGCCATTAGATTAGAGGTTAAGGGCTGAACCACGCAAAAAATTGTTGGTGTTATGGTTTTCTATTTATCCTGCCTTCATTGCATCATTCTGCTCTTAACCCAATTCATATTTTGCATTGTTATAATCTTTGAAGCAACTGTATAACAAGTTCTCGTATACAAACAGACATGTTCTATCTTGTCTGGATATCAAAAAAAAGGTTCTGTATATTAGTTAAATATATACACTTAAACAAACATGTTTTACCTGGTTTGTATAGTTGAGTATTTGTCTCTGCATATCAATTCATATAAACTGTAAGCAGACAAAAATTAATTTGTCTGGTTAGTTATTTAGCATAAAATTTTAAAGTATCATTGTTAATCAATTTAGTTAGATACGCCTATTCACCCCCCTTCTAGGTGTGCTCACACTCTAGATGTCAAAATTTTGTATCATTTTTTCCTTTTTTATGCAATTCTATCAGTAACAAACCAAGAGAGAAAAAAGGTCAAAGAAAAAGGGCCAGACCAACTTAAACAAAAGAAAAAATGGTGGTTAGTAATGTCACACCCCCAAAATAGGTATACATCACCTATTCTGAGTCGCCAAATATATGGTACAGAAAACAAATACAACCTTAAATATACAACATGAGTTGTGAGTTTTAATACAAATATTGTCTTCTAGACAATATTCAAACCCAAAATAAGTCCTCAATACATTTATTATCACACTACTTCATAGAATAGTGAGGACTACTAATGCTATCATCTGGACCGTCACTCCGTTCCCCGACTAGTCCCTGCTACGTTCTCATTTCCTGAAGAGAACAATGAAAGCAAAAGGGTGAGATTAACTAGCCCAGTAAGAAATATTATGACTAAGATAATGCAGAATAAATTATCGTTAGCCATCAACAGTGTTAAACTGATACAATATAACAAACATCAAGTTTAACTACAGCGGAACAAGCAATCCATTAGAAGAGCCAAGTAGAGAATAAAATCTACTATCTTTTATGATTTAAAAGGTTTTTCATTACTTTTATCGCTGAGACTCAGCTTAATAAATAATCCACATCATCCCTGTAATACGGCCAAGGATATTCATTAGTATCACAACCACAAATTATCCATGCACTACGGGCCAAAGATAATCGTGTTTTCATCAACGGTCCTGATCATGCCATAAAAAAATTCATCTTTGCACCCTTGGCCGAAGAGAATCCATAGCCATAATCATACCAAAAACTGTCCATCAATGCACTACGGGCCAATGAGGACTTTTTCCACGTCATTTGTACCATTACGGTAATGATTGTACCGAATAATCCCTGGACATAATCATATCAGGTCCATCTATGCACTATAGGCCACATATGACTTTCAACATAATATAAGCATGAGGATGATGACAATTCAATAAAACAAGTTCAAGAATAAATTTTAAAGATTTATAAATTAATTTATCTAGGAACCAATAACGTCCAAATTGTCAACATGATACTGCTTTGTGGAGTAAAAATTCAAGAATGCTTAGAAAAATATTTCAATGAAAAGATACTGGATGAAGCGCAAATATCCAGGATATTCTACTAATTTCATGGAGTATAGAAGCCAAAACTTTAACCAACTGAGTATAATAGAATATATAAAACTGTAAATGGATTTTCGCAGCGCCATGCAGTAATCCACGTAGATGCATCATTTCGACAAGTTAATAAGGAATGAATACAAAGGATCATTCACCATGCATGCGGTAATCCACATGACAAAGTTATTCCAGCGAGTAATAAAGAATGGAACCAAGTCGTGCGTAATCAAGATGCATACAAGATATTCTAATGGAATAATAAAGAATGGAACCAGTCATGCGTAACCGCGTAGGAGAGGATGTTCCAATGAGAATAATAAAGAATGGAACCAGTCATGCGTAATCCGCATGCATGTGATGTTCCAACGAGAATAATAAAGAATGGAATAACAACAGAATTCACTGTGTATGCGATAGGCCCGCAGCAGCATGATTATTCCAATGTAATAATAAAGAATGAAATAATGTAAGAATTTCACCATGTATGCGGTATTTTTGATAGACAAAGTTATTCCAACATAATAATAAAGAATAGAATAATGTAAGAATTTCACCATGTATGCGGTATTGCATGAGGCAAAGTTATTCAACATAATAATAAAAATGGAATAACAATCCTTACGTAGTATTGAAAGAAAATAACTTTCTTCATGAATACGAAAGAATAATACCCCCTTACCTTATAAAGAAGAGTATTCACCTGGTAGAGGCGGGATATACTTGAAGAAAACTTGCACTATTTTCTACGCCAAAGCTTTCTTAAACTCTAAAGAAATATGCCTCAAGATTATAGAAGAAGAATTCTCCTCGAACTTTTGGTGATTTTCAATTCTAACTAAGCATCCTATTTATAAGAGAATGGAAAGGATACTATGCAATAAAATATAATATATTCTATTTATAATTATATAATAAAACAAAATTTATAAAATATATATATTATTTAAAATCTAATAAAACAAAAAATTTATAAAAGTATTCTATTTTATATAAAAAGATTTTTACTATGAAAAACACTATGCATAATAAAATATAATATATTCTATTTATAATCAAATAAAACAAGACTTTATAAAAAGTATTCATTTTATATAAAAATATTTCTGTTTTATTACATTTATAATAATAATAAATAAAATTTATATATATATATATATATATATATATATATATATATATATATAAACTTAGTGACTTTTGATTCCCCCAATTTTTTTTCTTTTATGGACCCTACACATGGGCCCACCTTTTAAGAAATTTCTACCGATTATTTTGAAAAATGGGTAAATTAGGGATCCAACAAATACCTCATAAAATCACCTCAATATTTTTAACAACATATATCATCATTATTATAATTCACAATATTTAACAATCAGGTCGTTCCCAGGAAAGAGGGGGCTTTCCAATAAGGATTTCTCTCTATTGGCGCGCAATTAGGTGACCAAACTTCTCCTTGACAGAACTTCTAGACATCGTTAATATTGCGAATAATAATATTAATAACTTTGTCATCTTAATTATTGATTTAATAATATATAAAATATTGACAATAATTGAATCAAATAATGTGAGATACTACGCAAAGAATTATCGTAGTAATAATTGAACAAAACCGAGTGACTTCTCAAGTAAGCATCAATAATCAATACCGTGTGCTACTATGCAACCACGCCAGACATCGTATTTTTTAACACCGGGTTTTTCAACAAAGATTAACGGTAAAACTTTCGCCGTTATTTTCATAAAATATTTTTATCGTTTTTTCAATCCCGATAATTAATTTGTAGGGTCCACCAATGATTGTGCCGTTGTACGAATATTCCCCGTTAAAACGAATATTCCCCGACCAATTAAATATTATATAACAACTTGCGTACTTTGCAAAATTTATAAATATTACCCACAACTATAACATTATATCAAATCCACACCATAATATTAAAAAAAAATTGAGAAATTTAAATCTTTATTTATAAAATTTGGGGTCTCACAATCTCCCCTCCTTATGAAATTTCGCCCTCAAAATTTACGTACGTACCTGGTATGCCAAAGAGATGAGGATACCTTGACTTCATTTCAGATTCTAACCCTTGAGGTATAACCTTAGAGTGTTGAATACGATCCTTCTTATCCAAGATTTTAACACGTATCTCCTCATACATTAAATCTTATGCTATCTCATCTAGTTCTAATTTAATAACGTGGTTCGGGTCATCCACATATTTACGTAACATCGATACGTGAAAAACGTTATGAACACGAGACATACTTGGCGGTAAAGCGAGTCTATAGGCCACAGCTCCTACTCGATCAAGGATTTCAAATGGGCTAATTAAATTGAGGGTTGAGATTTCCTCTCTTCATTGATTTTTGCTTCTAGAATAACGCCCTTTTGAACCTTCTTCTTCACATTCATCAACTCTGAGTATGTAGCTTGAGCGGCTTTAACTTTATCGATTAAAGTCGATTCTAATCGTATATTCGTTATCTTCACGTGGGTCCCTAGAGTCTTTAACTCTATCTTCATCATTTATAAGTTATACAAAATGGGCCTTTGCGTTGACAATATCGCACTCGTACCCGCATATGATCTTCTACTCAACGCGTCAGCTACCACGTTCTCTCTTCCACAATGATATTGAATGGTATGATCGTAATCTTCAACAGCTCGAGCCAACGTCTTTAGCGCATTATACATTCGTTTTGGTTGAAGAAATATTTAAGGGTTAAAGAAATGGGTTTTGTACTGGGGTCAATAAAAAATTCGATTTCACGCTCTAGGGGTAGGCTAGGAAGTTCTTCAAGAATACTTCAGGAAATTTATTAAAAATAGAAATATCATTCAAAACTGTGACTCTCGTCCAAGACTTAGATAGTAAGTCACATTGATACATATCAACTTGCCATCGTCATTCACAACGTCCCCTATGGATAGTCTGGCTTCGATGCCTTCCACACAAGGAAGTCACCAGCGAAAGGCTCGGGGCTCTTTACTTATGGCTTGATATGACAATGATTGACTTTAGTTGTTTGGTCGCTTGAATTCGCATAACAGGTTGGTTAAGAATATAAAAGCTAACAACCTTACGAAAAGCATGATGAGTAGTTAACCAATCGATTCCTAAAATCACATCAAAGACAAGTATTTTTAAAGAGATAAGATCGACAGGTAACGTGAAAGTGTTGATTTGAATCAAACAAGATTTATACATAGTGGAGGTAACGAAGGTTTCTCCCAACGGAGTTTCAACAGATAAATCAAAGTCTAATTTCTCTGGAGTAAAATTTAAACGTTGAGCGCAAGCAAGAGAGATAAAAGAATGGGTATAATCGGTATCCAATAAGGTATAGACTTCACAAGAATTTATAATTAACTAACCCGTGATAACTTCATTTGGGTTCCTCACTTGTTGGGAAGTCATGACAACCACTCTCCCTTGAACTACCCGACTTTGACTTGTCTGGGACAGCATTTGGTGTCATCACTACCGTTGAAATTGACTTTTCTATAGGGCATATTCCACCATCAACTGCTTCATCGTACTCCTGTTTCATGATCTGAATCATTAATCTTCGATCCATATCAAATTGGGGTTGACCGCAATGTACCGGGTAATTCAAAACTCGATGTTGGGTTCTCTCAATTGCTGTCCAAAAAGAGAAATACATATCATCTATTTTAGCCTTCTTAGATCAGACATCTCTTTCCACAATATCAACACGTCATGCGGCTTTTACCCATGCATCACTCATTCTCACTCGTTCAGTTGTTTCTTCTTTCAACTCAGATTCTAGCTTTATTATCTTATACTCTGCCAAAGAGTGCTTCTGTTCAAGCATCACATATCGGGTAACACAAGCTTGAATTGTTGCATCCTTTTGTTCCACGACCGCCTGCTCTTCTAACTCATGAACACGATTTTGTAATTCTAAATTTCGATCATAAAATTCTTCTAATAAATTCTCCTCAGGTTCCTCTTCTTACTCACTCTTAGCTGCTACCTCTGGGACTATCTCGGGTGCAACTATCAATTCTTCACTCACCACATGGATATCTCTAATTCATTCTTCGCCTGACATCACATTATCCTGGTTGGTGATTAAAGGTGTCTCCACGATCTCATTCAATCCATTGTTAACATTTTCAGCTGCCATTTTCAAATACTGCCACAAAACAAGGGTTAATTAACATATCACATATTATTCCTATACTCTGACCGACCAATTAAATACCAAATAAACTTAGGTAGGTCATACTAAGCAAGGAATTTCTGTCTCCCCCTCCTAGTTCTTGTCTCACATCTCACCAGGAGATCATATCCCTAAGCTCTGATACCAACTGTGACGCCCCCAAAATAGGTATACATCATCTATTCTGAGTCGCCAAATACATGGTACAGAATACAAATACAATCTTAAATATACAACATGAGCTGTGAGTTTTAATACAAATATTGTCTTCTAGACAATATTCAAACCCAAAATAAGTCCTCAATACATTTATTATCACACTACTTCATAAAATAGTGAGGACTACTAATGCTATCATCTGGACCGTCACTCTGTTCCTCGACTAGACCCTGCTATGTTCTCATTTCCTGAAGAGAACAATGAAAGCAAAAGGGTGAGCTCAACTTGCCCAGTAAGAAATATTATGACTAAGATAATGCAGAATAAATTATCGTTAGCCATCAACAGTGTTAAACTGATACAATATAACAAACATCAAGTTTAACTGCAGCGGAACAAGTAATCCATTAGAAAAGTCAAGTAGAGAATAAAATCTACTATCTTCTATGATTTAAAAGGTTTTTCATTACTTTTATCAATGAGACTCAGCTTAATAAATAATCAACATCATCCCTGCACTACGACCACGGATATTCATTAGTATCACAACCACAAATTATCCATGCACTACGGGCCAAAGATAATCGTGTTTTCATCAACGGTCTTGATCATGCCATAAAATAATTCATTTGCACCTTGGTCAAGAGAATCCATAGCCATAATCATACAAAAAACGTCGCCCATCAATGCGCTACGGCCAATGAGGACTTTTTCCATATCATTTATAACATTACGATCATGATTATACCTAATAATCCCTATCATAATCAAACCAAGTACATCTATGCACTATGTGCCATAGATGACTTTCAACATATATATAAAGCATGAGGATGATGACAATTCAATAAAACAAGTTCAAGAATAAATTTTAAAGATTTATAAATTAATTTATCCAGAACCAATAACGTCCAAATTGTCAACACGACATCGCTTTGTGGGGTAAAAATTCAAGAATGCTCGTAAGAATATTTCCATGAAAAGATCTTTGGATGAAAGCGCAAATATCCAGGATATTCTACTAATTTCATGGAGTATAGAAGCCAAAACTTTAACCAACTGAGTATAATAGAATATATGAAACTACACATGGATTTTCGCCATTATGCGATAATCCATGTAGAGCGCATCATTTCGACAAGTTAATAAGGAATGAATACAAAGGATCATTCACCACGCATGCGGTAATCCACATGCATAATGTGAGTTATTCCAATAGAGTAATAAAGAATGGAACCGAAGGTGTCACGCCAGAATCCGCATGCATAGAGATATTCCAATGAGAATAATAAAGAATGAAACCAGTCAAATACGTAATCGCATGCATGTGAGGATATTCCAATGTAATAATAAAGAATGGAATAACAACAATTCACGGCATATCGATAGATCCGCATGCATAATGAGTTATTCCAATAGAATAATAGAAGAATTTCACCATGTATGCTACTATACCAGATTGCATGTATAAAGTTATTCCAACATAATAATAAAGAATGGAATAATAGAAGAATTTTATCATGTATGCGGATTCAGCATGTAGACGAGTTATTCTAACATAATAATAAAGAATGGAATAACAACCTTACAGTATTGAAAGAAAATAACTCTCTTCATGAATACGAAAAATAATACCCTTACCTTATAAAAAGAAGAGTATATTCAACCGGGTAGTAAGGGGGATACTTGAAGAAAACTTGCACTTTTTTTTTATACTCAAAGCTTTCTTAAACTCTAAAGAAATACGCCAAGATTATAGAAGAAGAATTCTCCGAACTTCTAGTGTGATTTTCAATTCTAACTAAGCATCCTATTTATGGAGAGAATAGAAAGGATCTTATGCAATAAAATATAATATATTCTATTTATAATTATATAATAAAACAAAATTTATAAAATATATTTATATATATATATATATATTATTTAAAATCTAATAAAACAAATAACTTTATAAAAGTATTCTTTTTTATATAAAAAAAATTTACTATACAAATACTACATATTTATTATGCAAACACTATGCATAATAAAATATAATATATTCTATTTATAATCAAATAAAACAAAACTTTATAAAAAAGTATTCTGCTTTTATATAAAAAGATTTTACTATGCAAAACACTACGCAGCACTTTATACATAATAAAATATAATATATTCTATTTATAATCAAATAAAACAAAACTTTATAAAAGGTATTCTGTTTTATATAAAAAGTTTTCTGTTTTATTACATTTATAATAATAATAAAACAAAATTTATATATATATAAACTTCCGTGACTTCCTCAGATTCCCCCCCCCCCCCCACATTATTTTTTTTTGTGGGCCCTACTCATGTGGGCCCACCTTTTAAGAAATTTCTACCGATTATTTTGAAAAATGGGTAAATGAGGGGTCCAACAAATACCTCATAAAAATCACCTCAATATTTTTAACGACATATATCATCATTATTATAATTCGCAATATTTAACAACCAGGTCGTTCCCAGAAAAGAGGGGGCTTTCCAATAAGGATTTTTCTCTATTGGTGCGTAATTAGGTGACCAAATATCTCCTTGACAGAACTTCTAGACATCGTTAATATTACAAATAATAATATTAATAACTTTGTTGTCTCAATTATTGATTTAATAATATGTAAAATATTGACAATAATTGAATCAAATAATGTGAGATACTATGCAGCAATTACTGTAGCAATAATTGAACAAAACTGAGTGACTTCTCAAGTAAGCATCGATAATCAATACCGTAAGCTTGCTACTATGCAACCACGCCAGACATCGCAGATTTTTAACACCGGGTGTTTCAACGAGTTAATTCAGTAAAACTTTCGTAATTATTTTCATAAAATATTTTTATCATTTTCTCAATCCGACAATAATTACATTGTAGGGTCCACCAATGATTGTCTTGGTTTGCATTTAATATTCCTTTAAAAACGAATATTCCCTGACCAATTAAATATTATATAACAACTTGCGTACTTTTTGCAAAATTTATAAATATTACCCACAACTATAACATTATATCAAATCCACACCATAATATTAAAAAAAATATTTCGAGAAATTCAAATCTTTATTCATAAAATTTGGGGTCTCACAAGTAATTTTCAAAATAGGTTCTATAACTCAATCAAACCTAGTAAGAAAAAAACACACATAATTATGCAAAGAAACAAAAATCAAAGAAACCCAAAAGACTAGGGGCGGATCTAGTTTAAGGGCAGTGGGGTCAATTGACCCCATTGAATTTTTAGGAATAAAAAAGAAAGAGAGTACAATTTTAGGGTGTTTAATAAAAATTTTAAAATTTAGATTGAAAAATAACATCTCCGTTTTAAAAATCAGAGATATATTTTGGTTTTTTAAAGTCAATTCATGAAATCCTAAAATTCAAAATTGATATGAAGTTATTTAGTTTTAATACAACAAATATAACAGTTGTAAACTAACTATAAAACACTACTAATTATTATCTTTGTTGTTTTCAAAATTTGAACGAACTTATATAAATTTGAGTTTTAGGATTTGAAGAATTGACTTTAAAATTTTAAAATGTATATCTAATTTGGGAATTAAGGTAGTATTAAATTCTTGAAATTTCATATCCTATACTACCTTGGTCACTATAATACTATTTGTCTCACTGTTTCTCGTCTAACGATTTGGCCTATTTTATTCTCCCGATTAGTTCGACTTTAGAGAAAATTCGATATGTTGTTTTTATTTATTTATAATTTCACAAATTTAACAATTGTTTTTGTGATTTTTTGTAATACCTGTTGATTCTTGTAACTAATAAAAATGAGATTACCATACAACAATTTTAAGTAATAAAGTCTCGGAAAAAGTTACTAAAAATAATATTTGTGCATTATTTTGTTTTGTAATTTATTTTACTATATTTTTATTTTTTTTGCGAGAATTTTTTTATTTCAAATTTTACCCCACTGACCTCGCCCCTGCAGAAGGCCAAACAATGTAATATATACATAGACAAACACAAATGCATATTTAAAAACAATCGAATCTAATTTAAACATAAACTAAACCAGTAACTTAAAAAAAATTCAGTACCGAAACAGATCAAACAATCTAATCATCATAAATACACTTTTGGCCTTGCAAAATTACAATTTAAACTATAAACAATAAAAAAAAATCTCTAATTAGTAATTTCTTTAAGTCCAAAATATAATAAATAAATCAATTAAATTGAATTGGGTTTAACCCCAAATCCCCAACCAACAACAAATTCAAACAAATTATAAAATTTAAATTATGAAATAAAAAAAACCCTAATTTAATTATTTTTAAGTCTGATTACTCTTAATAGTTAATACATATGCTCAACTTCGTAAGAGGTACCGGTATAATGGAGATGTAATAGAAGACAAGAAGTAGTGGGCGAACTAGTGGCGGAGAAGTAGTGGCTCCGCTCGCGGAGGCGAAAAAGCAACTAAAAACAGTGAAGGAGAAGGAGTATATATGAAGCGATAACAGAAGCTAAATAATGAAAAGTGAAAGAGTTCTATACTGGTATTTAGTAATTTAGAATTGGTTTATGATTTTTTTTTAGTCTCTCCAAATATAACTCTTTCATTAATCTGCTCTCTTGAGTTTATTAACTTACATATCCATCCGTGTTCATATACCTATAAAAAAATAATTGCAGTATAGATAACTCTGTCTATGCTGCCCATTAATAAGTTCGCCACTAGCGTTAGTGATTTTGAGGTTTAAATAGACGGTGTTTATAACAATAACATTAGTGATTTGGAGGTTTAAACATGTGACATCAACTTTAATATTTTATCCATTTCAAATCATAAGATTTTTATTGATTTTTGAAAATTAATATATTTTAAAATTTAAAATTGATATGATTTATTAAAAATTATGAAATAATAAATTTGACGATACTCTTTATTATATTCATAATTATGTCGATCTTGAATTTGAAAATATTTTAAGTTGGATTTCTAAAAGTAACAATAATATTATATTTTGAATCGAAGAGTACATTATTTTTGAATATTTGTGAATTATACCAAATTGCGTTTAAAGACAAATAAAATTCTCCAAAACATTTAAAACTTTGGTTTAAATAAACTTTAACTTACACCTTCAAATTTTTTGCTTTTTTACAAATTAAATTATAATGTTTTAATTTTTAGACATTTAACCCTAATGTATATAAGTCGTTTGCAACGTGTAAGCAAGTGACCCCATAACTACCAATGACGTATATGATTGGTGGTCCTACGAACTCATGCACATGGTACAAGTGGAATGCTACATGGTGCAAAGGGCACATCTTCAACCCTAGCTAGCTACTTAGCTATCCTTTACCCTAATAATAATAATAATATATATATATATATATATATATATATATATATATATATATCTGTGGCCCAGGATCTTAAGTTCATCTTAATCTATCATTCACACCGAATCTTATTTTTTTAACGACGGACCGTGACGATTTGATCATCTGATAATCGTCGCTCATACTTTCTTAATGACGGACAACATATAGCGTCGTTAAAAGTATAGCGACGATTGTATGTTGAATCTAATCGTCGTCAGATCCGTCGTTAAAGGGGGATGAGTTCGGATGAGTTTGATAAGGGGTGAGCTTAAGATCCGGACTATATATATATATATATATATATATATATATATATATATATATATATGAGAATGATAAACAATATTTTTTACTATAGATTAAAAATGAATAAATAACATCTAAAACGTTCGTTTCAATGATCAATGGTTGAGATCAGAAGGGAGGACACGACGTCTGCTAATAATACTAGGCTACTAGCAGACGGGCTAAATAAACAACTTGAACAATTATATTCCCAATTAAATAGTCGGTTAGTATTCTTATATGATGTGTATTTTTATTTATCTCAGTCAAATTTGTGACTTTATTAATTAGAGTTTAGAGTTTTCTAACTAGGGATTTTGGAGTAATACTGAATGTGACAACTCAATTTCCACATGCATGGCACCATTGATATTTAGTGCCCTAGTTGTATATATAAAATGATTAGTTGAATGACCATACACACATATAAGAGAATGTTTTCCTCACATTGTCAACAAATTAAATTGGATGCTCCTAATAATTGTATTCTACAAGTTCTCGATCGGGCTCAAAATAGCACCACCATGCACCTAGCCTCTTTTGGTAAAAGTCATAAACATTTGTCGTACTGCCGGCAGCCGGATTGTTGGGGCTGTTTGGGGCCAACAGCAGGAAGAGGACAAGCTAGAGTTTGGAAGTTATTGCAGTACTATTCAAAAAGGTTTGTACTAACAAACATGCCATCATTAGTAATATCATCCCTTTGGGATACAAAAGTTGACTCTCAATATATTTGTGCACATGGTATGTTTTGCCCCACCCCCACCTTCATTATAAGAATCTGAATAACACACTACAAAATAATTGTTTTTTACTGACATGATGTGCACATGCCATCATTTTGTACAAACAAATGGTCGGATTGTTAATTAGGATGCATTGTGCTTACTAAAATTGTACTTTGAATATCAAGAATATTTTATCCTTTAATATATTTCGGGCATAATTATAACACGGTCCATAATTGTCAGGTCGGATATGAGTTAATTGATGTTTTGATTATTATATTAAGGGTTGATTTTCATTTTAATTACTGAATTTTCTTTTGTTATAAAGACATTATTATATTAAAAATATATTACAAACTAGTCATTATTTAACTTATCGTCCAAAAAATTGACAGAAGTGCTGAACATATTAACATTTAACACTGTCATATAAGATACTTAAATATGTAGCAGGTGGAACCCTGTTACGTGGATGACTAATTGATATTTTGTTTACCGTACTAGAGATCAATTTTCATTTTGGTTACTGAATTGTTTTATTAAAGTCATTATTATACTCAATTTTTTTTACAAACTAATCATTACTTAACATTTTGTCCAAAAAATTGACGAAAGTGTTGAACCGTGCATATCACGTGAATAAAAAAAGCTGATGTGTGAGTTAGTTATTGGTGATGTGGTAAATTTGCCATGTGTAATATCATGTGTATTGTCGTCGACGAAGAAGAAACGAACCAGATATTTGTGGCCATGATGAATAGCAGCAAAATCGTGCCCTAATTTTTTTTCCCTTTTCTAATTTTTCTACTTTTCTGATTTTTGAAGCAATATCATGTATCACATCATCAAAAACTAACTCACAGGTCAATTAAGTAATGTTAAGTAATGACTAGTTTGTAATATTTTTTAAGTATAATAACGTTTTTGTAATAAAAAAAATTAATAATCAAAATGAAAATCGACCCCTAATACAATAACTAAAACATCAATTAATTACTCCTCACGTAACAGGGATCCACATGCCACATATTCAAGTACCCCATATAATAGTTGTTAAACGTTAGTCTATTCAGCACTTCTGTCAATTTTTTGGACGAAATATTAAGTAATAATTAGTTTATAATTTTTTTAAGTATAGTAATAACTTTAAAATAAAAAAAATTCAATAACCAGAATAAAAATGGATCCATAATAATGTAACTAGTTTATCAATTAACCCGATCGGATATGCAGCCCCTATGTATTCAGTTTGATTGAGATGTAATAATAATAAAGTGAGTAGTAAATGATCAATCCCCACTTTGAGAATTGCCTATGAATTCAAATGCTCCTGATAAAATATGGAATTTACTTATCCTTTGCAACTCTTAGGATGTGTTACCAAATATGGGCTGGGTCCTGGTCATGGACCGAGTCTGACCATAGACCTACACCACAAGGCCCACCATGAGTAAGACAAGGCGGGCATAGAATCCTAACCTTTATACTAAAAGCCCGGTCAAGTATAACCCAATGGGCCTAACACTTATATTTACATACTTAAATGGATTCTGACGCCCGCTTAATCTAATATTTTATTAAAAGACAATATGGAGTTAATTACCTATAATCTAGTTATTACAATATGATTCTAAATAATTTAATTGGAAATTAAAACTTGTTGTAATCTAATTAAAATATTAATGATTATCTTACATGTTATTAAATTATTAATTATACAAACTCCAAGGCTATGTTTGTTTACCAGAATTATAATCCGGGATTATAATTCATGAGATTATAATTTTAAGACTATTAATCGATTATAATTCCGAGATTATAATTGTAACATCAAGACTATTAAGTCATTTTATAATTCCTAAACTAATAGTCTTAAGTCTAAATTTGAAAACAAACAAGACACTTGAGATAAATATTTATATTTGAAGTATAATTCTTGCAAACAAACATATGCCAAATGTACAAGACAAACAATTGTTAAGTCCAAAAATAAAAATTAGTTAATTTATCTAATAAATTATATAAAAAATTTATCAGCAATAACGTACGAGTTTGTTATATTTAAATTCATGAAAAATATTAATTTGGCAATATTGGGAAATAGGTTACAATGAGGCACACTCCTTTATCAACAGTTAAATTGTATATGTATATGGAAAGTATTTAATAAATGTTTAAGTCCAATATTTATACTAAATTTTATATTCAAAAAGTACAATAAGCTGGATGAGATTTATCAGAATTCAAACACGGTAGCCGGCTAGATGGGGAGCTTTTGCATGTTTATCTTTGTTAGGGCCTAATTATTTGGGCCCCATTATATGGTGGTCCATAATCCATGTGAAGGTATTTAACTTCGCGTATGAACTTATTTAGATAGTTGAGTATTTTAAAGAATTAAAGATTCTTAATTACATTCGCGGTTTATGACTCCTAAAGAAAGTGTCACGATATAATTCGACTTCCTTCGAGAGATTCTGTTTGTTCCCATTAAAGTATCTTATCTAATAAGAAATTCTAATTCTATACGAGGAAGGAGGTATGGTCACGGCCATACCTTAATTCTAAGGTGCACACAATTCATTATATTTTAGCACTAGAGCATAAAGCCTTAATCGTTAATCCTTATTCAGACTGTACTTATTCTCACACCGCAGTCATCTCACGGCAACCCAAATCGTCAAACTCTTGGTGTGATTTCTTTTCTGTGCAGGATTTAACACGCATTGGTAATTGGGCGCGTGGACGAATCTTGACGTTAACAATCCTCTAAATCCTCTAAATTATTTTTGTATGATTTTTTGTAAATAAAAAAGATAATAATAACATATTAATATTATGTCAAATGTTTTTTTATGAAAGAATTATTTTCGTTTAAAACTATATAATTTAAACGATTTGAATAATTTTTGTTTAAAACTCCATAATTTAGGTCAAAACTACACATTAATAAGTATTTGTGACTCATTTTGAAAGATTTAAACTGATGAATCTATCCATATCTTTTCTTTATATTAAAAGAAAATGAAATAAGGTAGTGGTAAAAAATGAATATGATGATGATGCCATACTACTAAGGGCAAAGAAAAAAAACTACAACTTAATAGAATAGAGCTCCAAAGTTATTACAATATGCATAAAAGAGAATTAAAAAAGAAAACAGCGACACTGTCGTCAGAGCTTGTATCGGCAGACAGTGTGAAACATGGGTTATGGGGGACCTTTTGAGAGGCTTTTTGGTAATTCCTTGTGCCGCTACAAGGGATGTTACCTGTCGACGTCGGGGGGAGAAATTCCTTTTTTCTGAGTTGAATTCTCTTTCTTTTCCTAGAGTTTGATTTTTACCCTTTTTGTTTTCTATGTGGTTGAACTTTTCTTGCTTAAAGGGTGATTTTAGGAAAAGACCAACACTAAATGTCGACGATTTAAAAAGATTTAATTTTAATAATTGGGACAATTAAACAGAGTCGCCAGTTGGTATGAGTTTAAATGGTTGTACCAACTCAACCAATATTTTGACAGAGGTTTGCTTGCAATATGGCCCAAATGTGAGTCTATTTAATTGGTCCGGAACCCGAGATTAATGGAGTTTAGGGGCTTGCTTAAGCAAGGGAAAGGTGTTAGGCACCCCCTGACTTTTGTGAAATACGGTTACCGCGTCTTTTCAATTCTCTAAGCATGTGTGTGTATGTGTGGTGCAAATAAATGTGCTCGAAGTGCGTTTATTTGAAAGTAGTGTTATGCCTGTTTGAACCTATATATGAAGGGTTTGATTTATGGAAAATTTTATTTAACAGATTAAGCATAATAAAAATGGCGTTTTGAAAAGCTATTTTCAAGCCCTTTCACTCGCATAGGAATTGAGGCATTTGATACTTCTATTTTATTCCGTATTCGGCTTGATTTTATTTTATTGATATGTGAAGCATCTTTAATACACTACAACAAAAAGGCTTATTTCCGACGGAATATTCCATCGGTAATAAGACTATTAAAATGAAGGATAACTCATCTCCATTGAAATATTCGATTCGGAAATTGATCAATATATAAGCTCGTCGAAAATAAGTCCGTCGATTCTTCGGTCGGGACTAATTACCGTCGATTTAAATTATTGTCGATAGAACATTCGATCGAGGTTAATATATCCCCCATGTAAAATGTGTATGTCGAGGATATTCGGTCGATGCTATGTATACCACGTGGCAGTCGGACAAAAATTAAAAATTAGCTTACGTGCGACGGACTTCCGTTGACTCTATACTTAGTCCGTCGAGTATAGTCGGTCGATGATATTCGGTCGAGGCTATGTATGCCACGTAGAAATATACCGAAAATGGGAAGAACCATAACCTCGACGATTATCCGTCGAGAATACCAATATTCCGTCGAGGTTACTATTTTTTTTTAAAAAAAAAAATTTGTTTTTGCAATATTCAGGGATTTAACCCACATCTTGTACCTGTACCTGTACCTGTTTTCCCAACATCACATACACAAGCTAAATTAAGCTAAATGTCAAAAACATCCCATTACTACTAGCATAACCGCAACAAACCAAAGTAATGAAATGTAAAACCGCATTAATCAAAGTAAATTAAAATAAGGTAAATTACAAAAGATCCCATTAATCTAAACTAACTATAACAAACATCCCATTAAGCTAAATTAAGCTAAGTGTCAAACCGCAACAAAACCAAATTAATTAATGATAAGGTATTTTAAACTACAATATGTACATCAAAAGTTAAGTAAAATTAATACAAAAGAATGTAAACTACAAAAGAATATAAACTAAGTCAAGCTAGTAGAGCCCCCGGTGTGAGAAGGATCATCGGGTGGGCGTCGACGCTACTCTAGAGTATGAAAATCGACATCTCGCTCGTCAGTCCGCTCGTCACCCTATTGATACAATATAATGTAACTCATTAGTCCATATATATGATTCAGTTAAAGATAACTAAATGAAAATTAAATAACATGCAGAATATATATTTGTATTTAAAACGAAATATACCTAAGCAGTCGAGCACTGACTCAACATCGGCCCAAAGGCGTCCTCGACTAAGGTAACCACCATCCGAACAATCTCGTCGCGTATCGCGGCCCACTGCTCTAGAGGGATACCCGTACTCTCGACGGTGGCACCAGCTGCAACGTCCTGCGCAAGCTGATGGAGGCGAGAACGACTGGGCGGGTCCTGACGATGGAACAGCGGATCGGTCTCAAACATCTCCGACACCGCGGCCATAACACGCTGGAATAAAGCATCATCTAAGCCAACGCCCGTATGTGATGGTCCCACGGGGGCTCTCGGACGCAGACGCTGGCTAGAGCCTACAAAAATAAATATAACATGAATAATATTACAAGTTTATTTTATTCATAAACACGAAATAAACACAAATATTATACCTCCTGGCAGTGTATAGGCTGGTATCCTCGATAACCCCAGCACTCGATACTGACCGCTAGTACTAGTGGGAGTATCCTGAGACGCGACCCACAGAGCCGTTTCCTCGTCCTGAGATAAACTAATCTCGGGCGGAGGGACGGTGGAATCTATCATCTCAGCATCGCCCCTAGCAGCCTGCAACTCTGCTATACGCTGGCTGCGGAGCTTCTCAAACCGCTCCTATAATTTGATATACAAGTGAGTTAGCTTGGTATCATCATATAAATTACGTAATATTATCCTAAATAATATCTATTATAGTAAATGTATTACCCGTATAGCTAGTCTTCTTTGGAGATATAAATCGAATTCAAGTAGAGCCCTTGGTATGGACTCTATCCCAGAACTCGATCATAGTAGGAGGTCAGCCTAAGCTACTCCGCATGGCCTAGATCATATACATTAAATAAGATCACCTTAATTTACTATAGTTGCAATATAAGATTAAACTAAACTAAAGAGAAATACATACTGACTTAACCTCACGAAACATTGCGAGCGTAAGTATGTACAACTCATGACTTGTCGCGATTCTTCTTCATCTGCTCCGACTTGGTCTTAAACGCAAAGATCATCCCAAGACCTTACACATCGCAGCCCCATGTCGTCCCAATCATCGCCAATGACTAATGATCTCGCAAAGTAGTCCCGGGAGTTTTTTCTATCGCCCGGACTGCCCTCTGTCGCATCTCGTACAACCATCCAGCATAATTCTTTGAGATGTGGGCAATGATAAGCAACATCACCAAATTACCTCAATGATGCTTAGGCCTCGTATTTGTAGTATCTCTATCAAACAGACATAACATACGTATAATTTATTATTTGAACAATATGTAAATAACATGCATGGACCTTGATTTAATATATGTAAGTCGACTTACGTGAAACTCCCGCAACACTGTCACCATGAAGCCTAAGCATCGTGAGTAGCGTCTTGACTAAATCGCATCTGACCCAAGTAGGGAGATCGCGCCAGCGAGATGGCGTGTACTGATGCGCCTTTAATGGCAGGATCCATAATACTAGAATACAAAATTTATTAAGAACATTTTAATTTATTAATCACATGATAATATAAGTGATATATTATAGTTGAAACCTACACAGACGAGCCGACATCAACTGGAACTGTGTCGGGCACTGCCGGTGGACGACCTAATCGACCGAGGTTAGGCCCTCGCGAACGCCGACGTCTAACATCTGTATGTTGATATATATAGTTATGACATTGTCCAAAAATAGCAAATTAATGTGTAATATAGTTATGAAAATAATGTTTTTGAGCCAAAAAAGAAATCAACTCACTAGCATCTGAAGATGACCCTCCCTGGGAGTCGTCACCCGATCCGGAATGGCCGCCACCACGGCCACCTCCACCGCTATGTCGAGGCATATATAGTTGTACTACTGAAATAACAGACATAGATATGATGAATGATCAAATGGCCATCCTATGTGTGGGAAATATATATATAATGATTGATTTTAGTTGTATAGTATTTACAAAACACCAATTAGTGAAGAAGTAGTACGTCGTCAAACCCGTCATAGTCAAAATCATTTTCATCCTCTAATTCTGTCTCTTCCTTTTCTGTATCAATTTCTTCCTCAATATCATCTTCTACAATTGCATACGGGCCAACAACTACATCTTCATCCACTTTGTCAACATCGAGTACGTCAACGACATCATCACCCAACACATCGTCATCATATACCACAACGTGGCTGGGATTGCTAACTTGTTCTTGCAACGGGTCATCCGTTCCAGACAAATTAGTACCATCAAATGGCCGAGTCTTCGTTGTCACAACTGTATACCAGGGGGTTCTACTGTGAACGACATTAGGGGCGTAGTACACTTGAGTTGCTTGGCTGGCTAACACAAATACATCATCAATGTAGTACACTTTTGTTTTACCACTTGTATCTAGTACGGTGTAAAACAAGTTCTTAAATACATTCTTTTCTGTATGCATAACATCTATACAATGACGAAGTGCTAGTGTGACCCAGTATGGCAACTCAACCCAAATTGGCGAGTGAGTCCAGTTATGACTTTTCCCATATCCTATAGCTCTCAACGTACTATGCTCCTTCCCAAGGGGTGGAAATGTTAGATCATTTAGCTAGCCTAATATGTCATTGCCCGATAAGCAACCAACAACCCCTTTCTTCTTTGTCTTTCTGTTGAATTGTGTAGACATCTTTCTATAACTGTGCTAAGCAGACAAGAATCTACGAGCAATTCCAAAGAAACTAGTTTTCCGGCTATGACGTAGTTGAGTGCCTTGCACATCCCCCATGCAGACTGGACATGAAAACTTGCCATGAGTCGACCAACCACTAATCATCCCAAGTTCTGAAAAGTCAGTGATAGTCCACAACAAGGCTGCCTTCATCACAAAATTCTTCCTGACAGATTTATCAAAAGTCTGAACACCTGTTTCCCACAGCATCTTAAGTTCATCGACTAACGGTCTGAGGTACACGTTAATGTCTTTTGTAGGACTTTTATCCCCCGGTATAAGTAAGGTCAAGAAAAGATACGAATTCCTCATGCACATTAACGGTGGAAGATTGTAAGCTACCATAATCACTGGCCAAACAAGATAAGGTTGACTAAAATTATTAAATGGACAGAATCCATCTATAGCCATCCCAAGACTGACATTCCTAACTTCTTCGGCAAATTGTGGAAAATTGGCATCAAAATTCTTCCATTCATCTCCATCTACTGGGTGAGTCAGCTGACCAGGCACGACATCCCTTGTTCTATGCCAACTCATATGCTGAGCAGTGTGCTCAGACATTAATAGCCGCTGCAACCTCGGCGCAAGAAGAAAATACCATAAAATCTTTTTGGGAACATGTTTCTCCTTCCCTCCACGTTTTGTGATCTTGTACCTTGGCGAGTTACAGATATCACACTGCACCTTATCTTTGTCCTCCCCATAATATAATATGCAATCCTGCTCACAAGCATCGACCTTCTCATACCCGAGATTCAACCCCTTAACCATCTTCTTCACCTCATAGTAATTCGCGGGCAACGTATTATCCCTGGGTAAGAACTCACTGAGAATATCAAGCAAATCATTGAATCCTCTCTCACTGCAGTCATGCTCATTCTTGAAATGTAAAAGCTTAGAATAGCTAAAGAAAGCTTTGGTGTCTTGTCATTTCGAGGATATAATGGAACACTGATTGAGATAGCAACTTGTAGAAAGCAATTTCTTTGAATCATTTGGCTTTTCTTGAGCGCTTGATGCATGCTCGTTTTATTGATCGATATTGGGTAGGGCCATACGCATCAACCAACATCCGCGCGACGTCATAGTTATCTCGCCTTGCGAATCCCGTGATCAAGAAAGTGGTCTACGATTCTATATGTCCGTTCTCTAAACTCAGTTGATTCCCCGTGATGAATCCATACCGAATACCCATCCACAAACCTACGTGAATATAAGTCAAATTTAACTTCATCGGCAGTCTTCCATCTCATGTTCTTACACTTGGAACACGGGCATCTCATCTTTTCGTTCGGATCATCAACATGTTCTATTGCTTTGTTCATAGAATTGGACACCCCTTCACGGTACGAATCAACTAATCCCCTCCCATCAATTGGTATCCTATGGTACATCCAACTCCGGTCGGCTTACATCTTTAATTGAAGAAAATACCCAATTAGAATATATGTGCATGTATTTAGTTTACCTAGTATATATCTCCACTCTACAGGGGTTGAAGCTTTATCCTGTTCTGGATCGTCTCTCATTTAGTCCCATTCACAAGGTGCGTGTTTATAATATTTTAAGAAAATTTCAAACATCACCTCCCCATGGTCTTCAAGTACGAAATAGACCAAGACAACTTAGTCTAAGTATGCACTCAAAGAATATATGTAGAGACACCAGCTGAAAAATCCTCAAAAAATTATAAACACGTACGCACCTTGTGAATTAGCACTGCCCTAAGTGAGAGACATAACATCCAGTAACAGTCCCAAACTGGGGACTATTCGGCATTCACTCCTACTGAGTGAATGTCAAACGGGTTTCTAAGTTTCAAAGTATATTACATATATATATATATATATATATATATATATATATATATATATATATATATATATATATATTTATGAGTGTATTGAAGAGCAAATGGATAGTATCATTGAGTTTATTGAAAATTGTGGAAAACTAAGCAAATACTACTTAGTTTAATAGTTGCAACTAATAGTACTCAATAGGTTCATGGCGATGTCGGAGACGAAAAAAAAGGGTCATAGTTCTTGTTTGTGTCCTATACTCTATTAATAAAGTTAAGCGAATTCTGCGAGACATTCCTCATTTGTTCCACCATATGAGATGACAACATCCGAAGGAGTTCCATTAAGCTATTGAACAAAGTTCTAAGTTAAGCAACCCTCAGATGAGCGAGCGATCACTTCTCTTATATGAATGAATCATTTGCACGATATGGGTTCAATCCATGCCATAGAAAGCTTCTCACCACTCCAAATACCCATCTGAGGAATTTGGAGTGGTGAGAAGCTGTCTATGTCCTAGATTGGACCCATACCAGGCAATGCTTCATTCCTAGTAGAGAAGTGATCGTTCGCTCATTTAGAGGGTTGCTTAACCTATTACTTTGTTCAACAACTTAATGGAACCCCTTCCGTATGTTGGCATCTGTTATGATGGAACAATGAGGAATGTCTTTAATAATTCAATTAACTTTATTATTCGAGTATAATACACAAATAGAAACTACGACCCTTTTTTTTTAATTGCTGTCGAGGAACCGGTTGGAGTACTATTAGCTGCAACTGCTACGTTGAATCCTGCATACAAGGAAGAGTACATATATATGTAGGTAGAGTATTATCGAATTTATTGAAAATTATGGCAAACTAAGCAAATGCTACTTAGTTTATTTTGCCAATGATAAACTAAGTAAACGGTACTTAGTTTATTATAATTGTTATTTGAAATCTATAAAGACTACTGTTCGATATTCACTCCTACTGCTTGTCAAACGAGTTTCTAATTAAGTTGCAAAATATATTATTTTAATTCCGCGACAACATTCTTATATATTCAATCTCTTTGAATTGCATCCCAACTAAGCAAATGCTACTTAGTTTATTATTTTGAGTTAATTTAATGTATTATTTTAATTTATTATAATTTATTTTATTTTATTTTATTTTGTATTATATAATATAATTTTTAAATTTTCTTATTAAATTAAATAAAATTAAACTACCTTATAACATTTATTAATTATTAAATTTAATTTAAATTTATTTTATTTTATTTTTATTTTATGTTATTTTAATTTATTAATTATTTTCATTTAATTTATTTTTTTATTATATTATATTATCTCATTTTTAAAATTTATTTTATTTAATAAACTAAATTAAATGAAATTTATTGTTTTATTTATTTTATTTATTTGCTAATAATTTTTATTTTAATTTAATCTATTTATATATTAAATTATATTTATTTCATTTATTAAACTTTATTTATTTTATTACGAATTATATATTAGTATATTAAATAGTGAATTTTTATTTTATTTTGTTTTTTAATTAAGTTGATTAAAATAATTGATATTTGAAGTATAAATTATTTGTAGAAAACTAATTAAGTAAATGCAACTTAATTAGTGAATTTTAGTATTAGTAAATTAAGTAATAAATAGTTTAGAAGCAACATGATTTTGCATCTCAAGAATTACGGCGATGTAATTAAGGTGGGAAATTTAAATCGGAAATATCAAGCATAAAATTACTTTTTTTTGTTATTAACATCAACATATATACAATATTGAAATTGAAGAAATATACACTGCAATTACATAAAAGAAAATAAAACCAAACAATAAAATGGATCTATTATTTATACGGTTGCAAATGACCAATTTTGGACCAAATGACCAAAAAGCGAAATTCATATATACATTATAATACCAAAAACAGAATTCAAGCAAATATACATTATACATTATCAATCCAAAAATAAAATTAATTTAAACCAATTGCACATTATAATACCAAATTCATACACAAATTTCATACTACTAATATATATATATATATATATATATATATATATATATACACACTCAATACAGATGGTGGTAGTGGGTCTAAGTCTTGAGGCGATCTACGGTGACCATGGCGATGGAGTCGTCTTAAGCAGAAGTGAGTCTTTGGGTGGGTCTGGGGTCAGGGGAGAGGGGGGGGGGAGGAGGAAGGGGTTTGGGAGTGGGGGTACTGAAGGGTGGGTGGGGTGGGGTGCAGGACTCTAGGGATGATGTAGGGGCGGCGTTGTGGGGAGAGGGGGGGGAGTGCGAGGTAGAGGCGGTGTTGTGTGCGGGGGACGACCAAAGTGGGGAGTGGGAAAACGGCGGGTGCAGAGTGGGGGGACCGGTGGAGATCGAGGGGGTTGAGATGGGCGTATGAGAGAGAGAGAGAGAGAGAGAGAGAGATCAGTACGTAGTCTAGAGAAATAGAGAGGGAAATGAAAATGAGAGGACGCAGGGAAGGGGAAGGGTCTTTTAGGTTTATTTCCAACGGAAGTTCGTCGAGGTTGTGTCGGTCGACTTTATGATAACATCGACGAGTTATTCAGTCGAGGATGACACATATTCGTTGACTACATATTCGCGCTGGCGGGAAACCCTCGCGCCAAGGAGAAGTTCTTAACTCCGACTGATGTCAGTCGAGGATACATTAATTCCAACTGAATTAATGTCGACTAAATATTCGGTCGGTCTTATATTAACATCGACTGAATATGTTTGGTCGACAATACTTTCGTCGGAAATAAAGCTTTTTCTTGTCGTGATATAATATATATAAGTGTCGGGCTTCTTATGGGCCTGAAAACTATCAAAGTGGCCCGAGCACCACACATAGGATTTGCAAGCTAGCTGTACAACTGAAAAGAGTCCATCATGGGAACCAAATCTAGATCCGTGATCAGCTGGATCTTAGATCTCATGGTTCCTAGGCTCACATAATATCACATGAATAGCCTACATGACAAATATACTGAAATAAAATAGATACTTAATCTAAACGTCGCCAAACTAAGGATTCATTAGTTAAATCCTTGCATGATTGTAGCCTAAGCTTCCAGCTTCCTCTAGATACAAATTTAGGTCGCGTGGTTGCTTAATATTTACAAAACTTAGAAAGAAAACTAGGTTTAAATAAATCTTAGTCATTCTAGCTCAATGGTTCCAGTTTTACAACTTTTAAACCAGTTAAAAGTTAGATATGGCTATATTTAGATAAATTTAGTCCATAAACTAGAAATATTACATCTTTACATTGAATAAACAGTTAAAACTAATATTTAAACACAGTAAACCATTATATATATATATATATATATATATATATATATATTAAAATAAGAAAAAGTCATGAATTGATGATCCAGACACAACTAATCGGTAGAAATCTATATATATACTATATATTAAAGTAATTAAAAACCACGGATTGGTGATCCAAGCATAATTAATCGATAGAAATCTATATATATATATATATATATATATATTAAAGTAGGTAAAAGCTTCGGATCAGAAAAGATCTTACAGTGTGCAGCGAGTAAGGCTTTAGACTTCTTTTGAAGCTTGAAAAATCCATTTCCACCAGTTAAAATTTGATATATTGTAGTATATATGGGTGTTTACAATTGAGATTTATGGAGTTTAAATACAAGAAATGCTCACTTTCTCTCTTTAAAACCGACTCCCTCTCTCTCTAATTTTTTTCTCTCTAAAATGAGCCTAAATCAGATTTTTGTAGATGAAAAAGGGGGAGCTGCAGGTCTACCTGCGGCAGCCCGAAAGTGGGCCCCCACATGCTCGATTTTTGTCCCACTAGGTCAGATTTTCATGCTGCGCACTGGAACAACCATAACTTTCAATCCGGGGGGAGTTAAAAGACGTTCCATATTAATCCAAAAAGCTCTTTCTTATAGTTTCGCAATGTTATTTTATTTCTCATTCTGAGTTCGGGAAGACATATAAAAAGGGGAAAAACCATCCCTAGATAGATGTTGGCTATCCATTCGCCTTATTATGCGCTAAAACCTTCGCATCTTGCAATCCAAGTATCGTATGAAGGTGTTATATACGATTTTGAAAAGCTCTTTTCGAGAGCTATGCAATGGCATAGGTTTAGCCCTTTTCCGAATTCGAGAAGATGGGTCCATGATCGAAATGGCATTTTTGAGTCTTCGCAGGTAGTCCGTTGAGCTATTTTGCGTAGTTTGCGCTTGGAAGTGTTGCAATGGTTCTTTGTGATCCGATTTGCAGCTCTAATGTATTTGTTGATGTTGACTTGTCAAAATGACCTTTTTTTTCCCTCCCGGAGTAATCTCTAGGGTTCATGGGGCTTTTGGCTATTCTTTGGGGTTGTCTCCGGGATTTGATTGTTGTCAATTTTTCTTTTCCTTAGGGTTAATCTCCAAGGTTGATTTGATGTTCCACGGGGATGTCTCCGTGGTTTGAATTGATGTTGTAGCCCTCCAAGTCCACTCTGGAGTGTGAAAAGGACGCTTTTGGCCCTCCTATATTGTTAGTAACAGGAAAACGAAATTTCGAGTGTCTACAGATGCCCCTCTTTGTCATGTTTATGCAATGTAATAAAATGGACATGACAAAGATTATTAGACACTTGAAATATGACAAGGTATATTTAATGGTGCAAATCGCAATGCAATGAATGTTATGATGAATGTTAAAATATTTTCGCAAATCTCACTTCGCAATTCGCATTTTGCACTACACATATCTCATTTTGCAATTGGACAATCGCACTTCGTAACTCGCAAATCGCACTTTGAACTTCGCACATCGCAAATCAAGTGATGCATCACATACCTTTAGAATTTATCGATGCCTTTTTTGGTGGTTGACATCAACAGCTTCCACCAATGGACTTTCATCAGTTTGTTTGATGAAGATTAACTAAGATGTTTATATCTTGGACGTCTTTAATATTCCTACTGGGGATAATTTTATGGTTGAAACCATCGGACCTTCCCGATGTTTATGCTGGGGCCGATTTCAATGATTTCCATCTGGTTGATGTCAATACCTATGTTGGGGTTGATTCCAACAGTTTAGGTTTCCATCGGGTTGATGTAGATGTTTACGTTCGGAGTTTACAAAGGTTCTATCACTGGGTTGAATGTTGATGCCTACTCGAATGGTATTTTTCAAGGTTTTATCACCAGGTTGAATGTCGATGCCTACTCGAGTGGTAGTTTACAACGGTATCATCATCACCGAACCTTCTCAGTGCCTACTCGAACGGTAGTTTTCAAAGGTTGATCATCACCAAACCTTTTTGGTGCCTACTCGAATGGTAGTTTACAACGGTCTCAACCCTGTTGGTAGTTGAAACGACAAAATTTTCCTCGAGTCTCACCCCTTCTGAGGCGATTTGGAGTTTCTTTTAGCTGTTGGGAATTTCTGCCCCATTTCCATATGCTTTTTATTTGCGACCCGGTTGTATTAATAACCTGGGTGCTGCTGATGTCCTGTAGGGTGCGACCCATTCTTTCACAGCCCAGATTTGAACTTCGGTGTAAAGGCCCCGACTTGTGAGGATATGGCGCAGGTTGACATGTTTGATGATGAGTCAATGATTCTCTTAAGAATTTTACCTTCTTTTGTAGGGGCAAGATTATGTTGTCGTGATTTTTCCCAAGAGTTCTCCCCTTTCTTTGAATGAGAGGTTGGATCCCGCCTTAGACTCCTTCCATACATTTTTTAGAATCAAAAAATGCCCCAGCCCTTTCACACATTATTACCGGGGATTCATATGAGAAACTCTCTTTGTTGACCAAGTTGAGAGTGAGAAATATCCTACATATCAAACGAATAACAAAAATGGACAAAAGTTTGATGGCTTGGGTCGTCAGGGTTAGTATACTTTTGAGGCATTTGAAGTTGAAATTGAATGAGTTATCTCAAGGAAATTTTTAAACATCCATGGTCATTGTTCATGGGTAGGATTAGATTCAAAAGACTTATCTCCCTTTATCAGAGATACTTCATCTTCGCTCTAGACGTTATTCTTCGCAGAATTGATTTCATATGACACGAACTATGGGTGATGTAACTCTTAGCAGGGGTTTCATTTCCATGACCTTGCAACTTTTTCTTAATTTTTTTTTCTTTTCTCTCACCTAACTTGTCTCGTTTTCATAGGTTATTCATAATTACATATTTAAAGAGTTTTAGACCAATGACTCCCAAACCGGGCGGCTTTAGGGCACTAGGTGTTAAGACACCCTTTCAGGTTTATTGGTTCGAGTAACAAAGGCCACACTTAGAGACGAGTCAGGAGATCATTCTATTTGCTTCTTTGCCTGAGCATGACAGGTCCCTTTTCTTAGGCTCTAAGTCACCCATGTAGCGAGTGTTGGGCCGATAACTCCCAAACCAGATGGCTTTAGGACACCAGGTGTAAAGACACCCCTCAGGCTTAATTACTTGAATAACCTAGGCCACAATTCAGATCTGCTCAGATTGCCTTTTCTTTTTCAATGCTCGTTTTCTTAGGCGCTTAGTTACCCATGTAACGAGCGTTGGGTCGATGACTCCCAAACTAGATGGCTTTAGGGAACCAGGTGTACATATCATATACACATGTTAAGAGGTCTTGGGCTAGGTTTGGTCCCTCCTATGCTCATTTCAAGTTTACTTTCAAACGTTATGGTTTTATTTTAAAATTTCTATTCAACAAGGCTAAATGAGTGCATTTGACAAAGGACTAACTATATTAACCATTAAGCCACATAATAATGCTAAGTACTTTTAATACACATGCTCAATAATCAACTCATTTATATATAGTTAGTATAGTTTGACACTTGAAAACTCACTTTAAACTATGCTAGAATAGTGTATAGCATGCCTAACTTGATGAACCAACATATCATTCATATTTAGAAGCATAGAGAGGCATGTTCAAAACGGTCAGAATGCAAGTAACACAATGTTCATCAAGTTTTGTTTTCAAACTTCCAAATTTTCTTTTAAAAAAACTCTTACTAAGGTAACTTATTTCATACATGGCAACTTGAACATCATTTCAGACCTATTTTTTTACATAACTAAGT
Source organism: Panax ginseng (assembly GCA_020205605.1). Taxonomy (NCBI): domain Eukaryota; kingdom Viridiplantae; phylum Streptophyta; class Magnoliopsida; order Apiales; family Araliaceae; genus Panax; species Panax ginseng. The sequence goes on along the minus strand of CM035133.1, from coordinate 14,129,498 downwards.
TAAACACACCTGCCTAGAATATCAAATTACAAGTAAAACAATTTTTAACCACTGACAACCAGTGCGATCGCGCTGGTTTTAACTAGGGAAGTGACGCAGTTGAATATAATATGCATAAACCTCTTAACGTGCATACTCGATCAGACCAAAAATATTGATTCTAAAACATCTATACATCTCAGTTATCCAAGTAATACAAATTTCCAAACTAATTATTAAGTAGTTCATGCCAATTTTAAGAATTTCATCTAGTTTGAAATTAAGAACATGTTCAAAGTAATATTACCTTCTTGAAGCTAAAATGCTAATTTTACTTCCAATTTTAGATTGTTCTTCCAATTTAGTAGAACTCTCTTTATATTAGAACTAATTTCAGAAGAAACAATTAGCACCTTAATTTATGAAAGGGAACTCCCATTTATAGGAGAACTCTTACCCAATTGTTGGATTTTTGCCCAAGGATTTAAACCAACGTGAATTAGAAAGAGCCATTGGTTAAGAATAATTTGGTAGAAAAGCTCCAATTGCTCCCTTTTTGCCATGCTCTCAGCCATCATTCCCAATTCTGATGTTTAAGCAATGTATGGGAGAGGCCATTGGCCTAATGCGATTGATGGAAATAATGGGACTAAGAATATGAGACTTAGAGTTTTAATACACTGCACTTGAGAATATGGACACTAACATACTAATGCTAGTCACTTATTGGGCTCACAAAGCCAATTCTAATGACTTAATATTATTAAATTGATCTACAATATTGAGCCATTATTATCCTACAATTAGTTGGGATAGGGTATAAACTAGTTGGGTTCTAACAACCAGTTATTTTTCATAAAAATTATTCATCTAATTACACATAAATATCGTAATTAATATCAAATATTTATTTCCTTAAAATTAATTCTCTTCCATAATTCTAAAATACACATTTTATTGATTCACCATGAATCATTATGACACTTAAGGCTCATTTATGCAAGCTTAGTAAATTACATAACTCAAGTTTATTTCCACAATATAGTAATTATTCTTATATTCTAATTTTATTCTTAATATCACATCTTATATTTTATGCATGACGTAATTTTATTGCATTAACTATTTATACACAGCACACATAATTGCACATAACAATTAAATAATTAAAAATAATAATAATTAGTCCATCACATTATTTAATCATCTCCTAATTAATTTAATTAAGTACTCACTTAGTCCATTATTATGCCACGCTAGGCAAACCTCAAAAACTTAATTAAGCTCCTCATCATTGATACCACATGATTTCTCAATTACCACTTACTTAATTCAATTTAAATTGAATTACCAGTCACACAAAATATATATGTACTTAAAATAAATATTCGAACATCTTGGTTTTCATTACTAAATTTTATTTAAAATTTCACGGGTATTACAGCAATCACAGGTGCATTTAGGAATCAATGTGAGATTCTCCAATTCATCCGATAATGCTCTGAACCTTGTATAGTACACAGACAAAGTTTGATTTCCTTGAGTTAATGACACTAAATCCTTCCCGACTTTGTTTGAACCTCGTAGCAAGATCATCCCATATTTGTTTTGCAGTAGACAAATATACAATACTATTACTGATTTCTGAGGAAACAACATTTAACAACTAGGAAATCACCATGCTATTGCACTTGTCCTAGTATGGTAACAAAGGTGAATTTGGATCTGGTTTACCATAAGTTTCATCGATCAATCCTATCTTAAACTTGGCAGTGAGAGCAATAGTCATAGCACGACTTCATTAACTATAATTTTTCTCATTTAATTATTGATTAACTAACAATAGACCAAGATAATCAGAAGAATGCAGGTAGTAAGTGTTGAGAATCAAAAAACTTAAAAAGGAAGAAGTATGGAGCAAGAGGAGCCTTAAGAATGAGTGTACCTCTTTTGTCAAGAATGGAGAGTTGTTTGTTCCAAATACTCATGTCATACCCTTTTTCCAGCAATTGGCCAATACTAAACAGATTGCTTTTCATGCCCGGCACATAAAAAACATCAGAGATGTACTTATGATCTCCATTCTTCAATTTTATGACAATCTTCCCTTTCCCCATTACTAGGATTGAACTGTCATCGACAAATTTTACCTTCGATCTCACTGATTCATCAAGGTTAGTAAACAATTCCTTCTTACCACACATATGATTCGTACATCCGGTGTCAAGAAACCAGGTGTGATAGCTTGGTGCTTCATCCGCTGTTGTAACCATTAAGAGAGCATGACTCTCATCATCACTTCCTTGTACATATTGAGCCCTTTGATCAACCTCTTTGTAGTTGCACTCACTAGCGTAGTGTCCAATTCTATGGCAAGAGTAGCATTCAACATTGGACTTGCCATACCTCCCTTTACCATGTCCTCGTCCTCGTCCTCTGGAGTTCGAGTTGTGTTAATGATAGTTGTCTGATCTCACTGCTTTGTCATTCCCTTGAGAATCAACACTACCACGTCCTCGTCCTCTGTTGTTGTTGTGACTTCCACGTCCCCGTCCTCTACCTTGAGAACTACCTCGTCTTGTGTTGGTCTCACTGTTGCGTTCAGCTTTGGTGGAAACTTGACTTTGAAAGGTCTGCTCAACTGGTTTTTCAATTTTCTTCTCATTCATACGTTTCTCATGTGCTTGTAACATACCTGATAGCTCATCAATTGTCATCTTAACCAAATCATGAGCTTCTTCTATTGCCACTACAATATGCTCAAATCTGGGTGTTAGTGGCCTCAAAATCTTTTCAATTTTTAACTGCTCTGAATATTCCTCCCCGTTAGTTTTCATTTGGTTTATCAAAGCAAGAACTCGAGTTACATAATCGGAAACACTTTCAGAAGATTCCATTTGTAAGAGTTCATATTAACGTCTTAAGGTTTGGAGTCTCACCTTCTTAACTTTATCAACACCCGTAAATGACGTCATCAGAGTATCCCATGCTTTCTTTGATGTTGTTGCATCTGCAATCTTCTCAAAGACCTCATCATTCACCCCTTGATGAATGAAGTACAGTGCCTTCTTGTCCTTCTTCTTCTGGTCATGATGAGCATTTCGTTGTGCTTCAGTTGTTGTTTCAGCAATTCCTGAGACTCCATTCTCCAGCACGCTTAGTAATTCATGGTAGTCAAAAAGCACCCTCATCTGAACGCTCCATCGGTTGTAATTTTTCCCAGTCAAAATGGGAACGGAAATCTGAGTTGAGCCGTTCATGAACCATGACTTCGATACCCTTTGTTGAGAATCGAGAAAACTTAAAAAGGAAGAAGTATGGAGCAAGAGGAGGAGAGGAATATATGGAACAAAGCTTTATCAATCTGATAAGAAAAACAGAAAACAATTTCTTCATATAAAAAATAGAATACTAAAAGCTTTGTTCCATATATTCCTCTCCTCCTCTTGCTCCATACTTCTTCCTTTTTAAGTTTTCTGATTCTCAACAGTAAGGATGAAGTGCATCAATTTGACCTATTTCTGGTATCAAATTACTTGTATTCGTATTGTTGTTGATATTGCTCTGATTTTGAGCAACAATAGCAACAAAGGAACTTGCATGTACCATCATTAACTATGAAAATGATGAAATTTGTCTATAAATTCAACAATTTTTTTTTAACAGATCTAGGGTTTTCTTATCTGTTATTGAGCTACAATTACTTGAGTTTCTAAAGATACTAAATCAAGAAGCTATTAAACCAGATCTAGAAGCTAGAATCAATCTCCAAATTGAAAACCTCATGATCGATCGAGTTTTGGTAGAATTTGGCTTTGATACCATGTAAGAAGTCTTCAATGGAGAAAGAAAAATAGATCACAGAGATTGTATTCACACTGAAGTTTCTTACAGATAATAATAGAGTATTACATTATATTACGGGAATTGTTAAATTCAAAACAGAAAATATTATTTCCACAACAAAAGTGTCGATATAGATCCTATAACGACGGTTTTCACCGTCGCTATACATCTACAGAGACATTTTTGTTGTGAAAATAACAAAAAGTATTGTGGATTTAACAATTCCCATTTTATAATGGAAGTACACAGATGACCAACACTAACTCTATTATAATTATTATTCTATCCTTGAACATCTTGACTAGCTAATTTAACTAACTGATCATGTACATTAACAGATACAAAAAACAAAAATATGGAGCGTTTCACAAATCGAACCTCTACACCTCTTTTGCTAATTCACCTCAAACTCAATTTGATGAGTCAACTCAACCAACCAAATTAAATAAGTCAATTGAATGTCAATTGAGTGCTGGACTTTTAGATATAGGAATCGATTATATTTTATTTATTCTTTTCATATTATTATCAGTTAAATTTTGATGTTCTTCTTGTCTCTCATTTTATTAATTGATTTTCTCCTTGTCTTTGTACTTTTATCCTAACATATGAGATTGTTTTTAAGCATATTCTAATTTTTTGGGATAAAAGATATTGTTGACTTACGTAATTTAAATTTATTAAAATATGTTAAAATATTTATTTAATTGTAATATAAATTATCAATGTAAATGTACTCTATAATTATTCTTCTTTCTTATGAAAAAAAACACTATTAATTATGCTTCAAGCCATATTTTGGATAACAATGTAGAAATTTTATACTAGAATCTACCCTTTAACTATGATTATATAAAAAAAAAATCCCAAATGTTAATTAGTCCTAAGAAATTAAGTTCAAGCTCAGGTCGTCTGAAAAACTAAAAACACGACAGATTTGAACTGAGCTTTAACTGAGCAGAACATCAAGTCATTCATTAAGACATCGGCTCATTTGCAGTTTTAATTAACATTAAAAAGCAGATAAATTCAGGTAAGCACTTACTTCAAAAGCATGGAAAGGCAAAAGTGTCTTCAAAAAAAATCTAGGTAATCTATATATAAGAAGTTATAGCAATTATTTTCACATTTTTTTAATTTATATTTAGAGTTACATACGTTAAAGTTGCAGTACACTATATATCTTATAAGTCTAAATCAAATTAGGGTGGTAAGTTGTAATACCTAGTAATAAATAAATAAATAAAAATTAAAAAAAAAATTATTTTATTTTAAAACATATTAATTGGACTCTGTTTTTTTATTTGGGCTATTATTTTGTTTGGGTCAATCTAATCATTTACTTTTGGGCTAATAAGTATTAATAATTGACGAATAAATTTAGTTGATAAAATTGGGCCATAAAATTAATTTGATTTAATTTATATGTGGGTCAAATTAAAATTCTATCAAAATTAGGAGAGTTGGTAAAAATATATATAAAAAAAGGGAAATTAATAAATAAATATCTAAAATCTAACCCTATGTTATTTAATTCTGTTCGGATTAAAATTGATTGTGCGTGAGGCGGAAAAGAACAGAAGAATTGCGGCGTCAACATAAGAGGAGGAAGAGGAATTGAAATTCATTTATATCATACACGTAAGTCTGTTTTTAGTTTGTTATCAGAATTATTGGGGGTAGCTAGCAATCATTATAAATATACTTATCTTTGCTTTTGAATGCTTGATCCGAGTTAATAATTTAGATATTATATATATATATATATATATATATATATATATATATATATATATATATATATATATTAGCACCATCATACTACTACTAACAGGGAAAGGTCGGTTAGTTTACTAGTTTAACAACGTGTAAATTAAAATAATAATCATAATAATATTAATAATAATAGCTTTAGGAAAAGTAAAATTGTAATTAATAATTTAACGCATAGTTTATTAATTTTATTTTATTAATTTGTGTAATTAGTAGAAGCGGAGGAAATTTAAAGAGTTTCATTTGAAATATAATCTCGGGTATTACATTACTTAATCCAGAACGGATTAAGTACTCCTTCAAATGATATTCTTATTAAATTTAATTTGTTCGTTTTGTTTTCGTTTGAAATTAATTATTGTTTCCATAATTATTCCTTATCAAATTTATTGTGATAGTTCGTTTTGGCCTTCATAGTTGAAACTCATATTTGTACTCTTTAGAATAATACACCATGTCTAATTTTATTTTGATAGTTTTCGTCTTGGTATTGATACTTAGAACTCGTGTTTGTACTTTCTTGATCTAGTGTATCATCTTTTGTATTTATTTTGATTCTCGTAGAAAGTACATGTTAATATTTTTGGAGACTTTGAGTTGATGATTCATTTCAGGTTTAACACATATACATATTAGAAACCCTATTTGTTGATATTATGTCGCATGTGTTGTGACATGGTATCCTTGTTAGAATCTAGTAGGGTATACGAGCTATAACCACTGTGGGGGTACCACACGAGCATGTCCTCTTGGCAGCAGAGGCATGACACCTAAAGTGGCGGTGTGATCGATCCATGGCGTCTCCGTTTGTGCTCCGGTGGGAGTTGGCCATTTGGTGTTTTTGTTGTGGGGGCGCGTGTGGGCGACCCTAGTTTTCTGCTCTGCTACATTACATCTGCGGATTGGTGATGTTTGTGCCAAACACACTTTTTCGATTTTTCACGATCTGGATTGCATGATCAGATGTGTGATTATGCATGTGGCATTATTTTGATTGCACTGGGTGGCATTATTTGACTTGCCTGTGTGGCAAGGTATATTACTATTTATTTTGAGCTCGGTATGAAATAACACCCAGCAATTTGATTCAGCCTATTATTTAGTTGTGTCAGTTTTGTTCGTTTCGTTTCATTTCAGTTCGTTTTGTTTCAATTCATTTAATTGAGTTAGTTATTTGGTTCATTTCTTGTATTCTATATCCGTCTTGGCCATTTGGCTCATGCGTGTGTTTTTTCTTCCTGCAGTGTCAGGGGGACCAAGGGCAAGTGTGAGAGCTTCCTTTAATCCAATAGTTTTGATATATTTTGTTGAGGCTTCGATACATTGATTTATTTAAAGTTGTAATAATTATTTTAAATTTTGGTTTAAGCCATTGTGGCATTTATTATGGTTTGTCTTATGACATTAAATTATTATGAGATTATTACATTTGTGGTTTAGAGCTTTGTGATCTTAGTAGTTACATTTGTGTTTTGAGTAACCTCTCTTTCTATTTCGGAAAGGAGGTGTTATATAAGTATATTTATTTGGTCGTCTCCCTTTTAAGTTCTTCAATATATATCTCAAGTTCACTCAATCCCTGATATTTCTAGGAGTGAAATAATTAAAATACTCCATCTGTTTCAAAATATAAGATCATTACTGATTTTTTAAAGTTAACTAAAGACATTTTTAAACTCAAAATTAACATGAATTCCATTAATTTTAATCAATACAATAATGAATATTTTAAACTATTTCAAAAGTACTACTCATGTAAGATTTACTTTTTTATAATCTTTAAATAAAAATTGAGTTTAAAAAATATATCAAATTATAACTTGAAATGGATGGAGTATACATTCATCAAGTTTTTCATCTTTCTGCAAGCCATTAATTAGAGAGATAAATCCGATTTTTAATTTGCAGAAATAAATCAAGGATCAATATTTGTCTCACGTACGTACGTCTAATATACATGATATATGGTAGCTCAACTAATGAATACACCTAAACTGGGATAATATGCTACAAAATGAACACTTGATCTATATATGTTGTATTGTTAATCTTAATTTATCTACAATGGTGGATCATTGATTTTGAAGCTTCAAAAAGGCATTAGTGTAATCTTTTCAAGATTTCTCATATGCAAAACCCATAATAGTCCTTGAATCATTTCTATATATATATCAAGTTCATATAAGTTTTGTGAAATGATCTATAATTAATTAGTCCAATAATTATTTGAAATCCTTTTATATAAATGCCTTGGAAAAATTTTCTTGCTCAGCCATTTTTTTTATTTATTTATAGAAGCAGCATGCATAATTAATTACAAGAGAAGTATTAATTATAATCCACAACCAAAACCCAAACATAATAAAAAGAATTTGAAACTGCTCGATATATGATGAGTGTGGGCCCAAGTACAAAATTAGGGTTCACATGACCTAATTGAATTAAATGCACAATTAGGGTTCTACAACCTCATTAAATATGCAAATTAGGGTTCACATAACCTAATGGAATGAAGATGGAAAAGTCAGAAATAAATGTGCTAGATCCGGGAGAAGCCTCCACGTGTCCCGAGGCAGAAGACTCGTGGAGGCGGCTCGTTTTGGGAATTAATTGAGGGATTGGATTGGTGGCTAGAAGGACAAGGCAATATGGACATTATTCTAATGACTAAAGGGTATTTCTGGAATTTTTCTGAAAGCATGTGCCTTGCACATGACTACTTTCCAGATAACCCTATAAATACTTATTCCATTCCATTAGGAAAGGGGATCTCTCTAGAGACACAAGACTTGGACCCTTTTGGTGACTTAAAGTCTTAGATTTTCCACCTAAAAGCACTAAAGGGTTTGGACCTCTCTCCAGACACAGGACTCAGACTCTTTTGGTGACTTAAGGCTTGGATATTCCACCTAAAAGCACTACTGAGGGTTTGGGACACTTTCATTTCTCAACTCGAGGGACTCAACAAGAAGGCTCTTGGAATCCCAATAACCCTAACCCGATTTTCGAATTCTAAGGTTCTGCCACGCGTCGTTGGAGTAATCGCCCACATGTCGTTCTCCCCTCTTCAATCAATCAATCAATTCCGTGCTCTTTGTGGATTTCTCTCCTCCTCAGCCAACACGAAACCCTAACCCTAGCAAGGTACGATTTCCTTGCCCACATTCTTTTGGCGACTCTACTTTGGGAGTGTAGAATTCGTGAAGGTATGCCCACAACTCGAAGTGGGAGAACAACAAAAAAGCTTCACCAACAAACAAAGCATTACTCTCCCGGGTCCAGTTCAAAGGCAAGCAAGTCAAGCTTTCCAAGGCGTGAATCTAAATCTCAATCAACCCATCCTTGAAGACGATCGGAAGGAAGTTCAACATCACCATACATGGTTTGAGCAACAACCGAGAGAATGTCGAGGCGAAGACGGTAGCGGGGAAAGGCAAATCGAGGAAGAAAGAGGAGAAGCGAGCAAATGTTGTGCAACCTGGAGATGCTCAAGGCGTTGAAGGAAAGCACAAGAAGAACAAAGGATGATGATGGCTATGATTTGGAGATCACGAGAGAAAGCAAGAGGAAATGAGAAATTTCCGCCAATGATTGATGCTGATTCCGCTTTCAAGGCTATGTTCCTGCGGACAATTCACAAGGAGAACCGGCAGGAGTGGAGGACAACAACAACGATAGCAACAATAAGGAGAATCAGACAGCACCTCCATTGATGGAGAATCAGTTCGTCCCAATCATCCACTTGGAACCTCAAAACAGTGGTGACGCGCCATAACCCAGATTGGAAGTCAGCCAACCTAAGACAAACATCTTTCCAACTGTTATCCCTGTATTTTCACAAGTACAGATGCCAACCATCCCAAACCTCGTTCAATGAACTGGCCCACAAGCACAACCGATACAGAATTTACATGATGTCAGTGTACATCAGCCAATTTCTATACCACAGAGAGTTCATACCACGAGCCAGTACGTGACGAAGGATGATATGATCGATGTGATCAATCAACTTCGCAGGCAGACATCCCGACCCTCGGAGTTAGACTTTACTCCACCTTACCCGGCACACATTCGGAGGCAACCTTACCCGACAGGGTATATTGAGCATCCGCCACAATTTCCAAAATACAACGGAGAGAAAGAAAATGTCAGGGAACATATTGCCAGGTTTGTAGAGTCGATGTCTCTGTGGCTAGGATATGATGAAGTGAACAACCACAACTTATTGATGCGGGAATTTAACAAGACTTTGACGGATAGTGCCTTTAGTTGGTACTATAATTTGGAGAAGGGGTCAGTCCATGATTGGGATGACCTAAAATTACAATTTTTTAAGAAGTTTTTCTATGTGCAGAAACAGGTAACCATTGTAGAGCTCATGCGGTTTAAGTAGAAGCCGAATGAGGAGCTGTCAGATTACGTTGACAGGTTCAGGGCCCAAGCACAGAAGTGTGTAGAACCAATTGAAGAAAAGAACTTGGTTAGCATATGCAACAATTGTGTTTTAGATGCCTTCAAGCCCCACCTCATTACCAAGGCGTGCGATTCATTTGCGACCCTCTCATCTTTTGCACAAGACTTGGGGGGAATCATGACATTTCCCACCAGCCATGCGATGGATACATGGAAGAGCAAGAGGACATCAACTGTGGCTTTGGTGGATTCTCAGTCAAAACCACAGGGGGGCAAGAGGGAGAAAAATGAGAAATTTGAACGAAGCAGAGAAAAGCATGGGGACAAGTATCTGGAGGCTATCACATGTAGCGAGAAGGCGTTCAGGAGCCTGTACAAACAATGGGTCGAGCACGGAGTGGTTAAACCTCAAGGCCACAGTCGGTTATGGCGAAGAAATGAAAAGAAGATCAGACTTCTGTGTATACCACCAATATGCAGGGCATTCCACTATGGGCTATTACAGTCTACAGAGGATATACCATGAGAAACTGGCGGCCGGGGAGATTGAACTAGGAGAAGAAATGTGAAACACCATCATCCATGGTGCAGTCCCGGAAGTTAAGAACTCAAATATTGGCTCTACGTACCATCGAACAAACTTTGAACTACGAGATGAATTAAAATCCACCCAAGATGGTGGTCCACCAAAATGGTGGTTTAAGTCCTCAGAATATCCTTTGCCAAGTAAATTGGATGACAAGGGAGGAGGCACAAAAATTGACGGAAAAAAAAACCACCTAAGATTGTGGTCCACTCTAAACGGTGGTCAAGTCCTCGTAGATTGCACTTGCCAAGAAATTGGACGACCCAAGTGATGAGGCACCCGATTTTAAGTCCTCGAGATCGTGACTTGCAAGAAATTGGACGACTCAAGTGACGAGACACCCGATTTCAAGTCCTCGTAGATCGTGACTTGCCAAAATATTGGGCGACCCAAGTGACGAGGCACCCATTTTTAAGTCCTCGTAGGCGTGACTTGCAAGAAATTGGATGACCCAAGTGACGAGGCACCGAGTGTTACACTTTATCATCAAAAGTGAATGAGGCACTGATTATAAGCCCTCGGACAGAAAAAGTTACACTTTATCTCTAAAAGTGGTGAGCGTTATGCTTTCACAAACAAAAGCAAAATTTATTATATATGAAACGTTATGCTTTTCGTTAAAAGCAATTTTATTATCAATAAATTGACAAAACTTTCACTTATACTTGAACGTTTTTTTTTAAAATTTCTTTAAAAAAAAAGGAAAAAAAAAAAAAAAAAAAAAAGGAAAAAGAAAAGAAAAGTATAGATTCAAGTGTTAGTTTGTATGAAATAAATGTACATGATTTTACGATACAGAAATGAAAAAGAACTCTGACGATTCATGATCCAAAGGTCATGACTGCCGAATTGAAGATAGAGGAATACCTAAAGCTTGGTCTTGAGGCCATGGCGTGAGTCTTCGAGGCTATCATGAGATCTCGAAAGGCTATTATCGGGCCTTCGATGCTATCAGCAGGTCTTCAACACTATCGCCAGGACTTGAGGCTATCAGGCCTTCGAAGTTATCAGGCCTTCACGAAATGTTTGGTTCTCAATGACTTCTTGATTCCAAAAGAAAGAGAAATTTCAAGAGATGGTAAGAAAGATTAGATCGAAGATTTTCAAAATATCCCAGGAGAGTTCCTCTAAGGCTCGCCCTTCTAGGGTTTGCTCCCTAGAGGTTCCCTCTCCTAGGACTTTCGTTTTCGAGGATTACAAAACATCAAGCCCCGCGAAGTGTTCAGACACTGTAATCAAGACTTCAACACTTACAATATTTTGCGTGATCATCTCACCAAATGCGTGACTCACGCGCAGAGGGCAAATACTTACCGAAAGATGACATAGACATCCTCCAGAGTAAAGGTGCATTCACCCCAAGCAGTGATGAATATGTAGATAAAAGAACACCATGGTCCTATTGGATACGAATGTTCCTACATAGTTGGATGCAAAACTATCCACATAATCAGCATTCCTAAGTAGCTAGTCGATCCAATGTTGCTATTCTTGAAGGTGGTTAGATGAATCAGACAAGAAGTCATCCCAACTTCCACAAGCCGTTGGATATAGAAACAAGCCTTCCTTCTATGCTGGAGGAAAAGTTGTATGGGCATAAGTTTGGACTTGCTTCTAAAAGACGACAAAAAGACCAAATGAGGGGAACCCTTTCCCAATCATTGAGAAACGGGGCCTCCTTGGTTGTTCCCAAGTCTGCAGAATGTTCAACAGGGAGGGCCTGCAAGAAAAAAAAAAAGAAAAGAGTTCAGCATAAGGGATCTAAAGAAGCAAAGAAGGGATGTCAAATAAAGTGCTTGAGCTCGAAGTGCATACCATGCCAAAGAGGAATATCCGAGAGTAAAGCTTCAAAACACCTGAAAAGAAGATGAAACAATGTCAGAAAGAGTTAGGGTTCGCCCCCTAGGGGTTTGCCCTTCTGGAGCGGTTTCACTGCATGTAGAGCATTTTTTCTTCCTTTGTGTTCTTCGTGGACGAAACGTCAAGTCTTTCTTTATTATCCGAGGGAAAAAAGCCAAGATGTAATCAAGGTAATGGGGCTCGGAAGACAAAAGAAAGATTGGAGAGTCCTTAAAAAAAATTTGTAGGGCTCGTCGATATCTTCGTTTTGATATATTATGGGCCCCAAAACTCCAAACTAGTCAAAATTTATGATCAAAATAGTAATTGCTCCTCCAAAACTTCATTGTTCCCCTAGGCCATGTTGCCTTAGGCCACCTAGGGCGCGACCATGTTGCCTTAGGTCACCTAGGGGGCGGCCATGTTGCCTTAGGCCACCCAGAGTCGTTCTTTTCACCCCCTAAAAAAAAATTATGTGAAGCTTGACCGTATGAAGCTTCAACCATATAAGCCTCGACTACTAGGGTCATTACCCTTCATACCTTTGAGGTCTGTTGTTTCTACCAATCGGTTGCTTGAAATGAATACTCCTTTGCATGAAGATTTTCCAAAAGATAAGTATCTTTGAATTCATTTCTAAATAAAAATATATAAAGATATTATTTGCTAAATATAAAGAATTAGTTTTATTCCCAATAAGGGTAATTTTTAGAAAATAGATTATTTATATATATATATATATATATATATATATATATATATATATATATATATAAATAAGTAAAATCTTTTGCTTTTAAATAAAGAAAGATTTGGTTTATTTCAAAATATAGAAAGATTTGATTTATTTCCAAAACAAAGAAAGCTTTGATTTTATTTCCAAAATAAGATTAAGATTTGATTTATTTCCAAACAAAGAAAGCTTTGATTGTATTTTCCAACATAAGATTAAGATTTGATTTTATTTTTGAAAAAATAAAATTAATTAAGGTCTCGATTTACCAAAAGAAGGATTTTATTAGATTAAAATTTGTTTATATTTGATTATATTTCCTTGTTTCCATTGCGGAAAAAAAAAGGAAACAAATATTGGGCAAACTATGGAAAGATTTTGGAGAAGTTCCCAATTTGTCAAGAAAGAGCCTGCAAAATCATTTAAAGGCTTACAATTTTCTTGCCACGATCGTCTATTTGGGAATACGACTCATGTAGGGGGCAAATGTGGGCCCAAGTGCAAAATTAGGGTTCACATGACCTAATTGAATTAAATGCACAATTAGGGTTCCACAACCTCATTAAATATGCAAATTAGGGTTCGCATAACCTAATGGAATGAAGATGGAAAAGTCGAAATAAATGTGCTAGATCGGGAGAAGCCTCCACGTGTGTCCGAGGCAGAAGACTCGTGGAGGCGGCTCGTTTTGGGGATTAATTGAGGATTGGATTGGTGCTGAAGAAGACGAGGCAATATGAGCATTATTCTAATGACTAAAGGGTATTTCTGGAATTTTCCTGAAAGCATGTGCCTTGCACATGACTACTTTCCAGATAACCCTATAAATACTTATTCCATTCCATTAGGAAAGGGGATCTCTCTAGAGACACAAGACTTGGACCCTTTTGGTGACTTAAAGTCTTGGATTTTCCACCTAAAAGCACTAAAGGGTTTGGACCTCTCTCCAGACACAGGACTCAGACTCTTTTGGTGACTTAAGGCTTGGATATTCCACCTAAAAGCACTACAGGGTTTGGGACACTCGCTCTCAACTCAAGGGACTCAACAAGAAGGCTCTTGGAATCCCAATAACCCTAACCCGGTTTTCGAATTCTAAGGTTCTGCCATGCGTCGTTGGAGTAATCGCCCACATGTCGTTCTCCCCTCTTCAATCAATCAATCAATTCCATACTCTTCGTGGATTTCTCTCCTCCTCAGCCAACACGAAACCCTAACCCTAGTAAGGTACGATTTCCTTGCCCACAATGAGAAACCAGAAATCCCATTTTGAAAGGAAACACCCATGTACAATTCAAAAAAAAATCATATACAGATATGCGACTCCTCTTCATTATAATTAATTACCTAAAATGATTATATTAAAAATTATCTCATCTATGCAATTAAAGTTCTGGCAATGAATAATCACAAACAAGGGCACAATAAGTTCCATTACTTACTGAGAATCAATACTTATCGCCTTGCACAAAAACAAACAACATAAATGAAAAACATGCATAAGAAAAGAAAAAAAAAAAAAAAAAGTAACCATTACATAAAACCCAAAATAACTATACCTAAACCCCTTATTCCCAAATTTGACTAATTAAAATCCTAAAACTAAAAAATAGAGCACTCCAGCCACCCCACAGTTAAACCCTAAGCCAGTATATAATGGAGTACATTTATCTATAGATTCCGAAACAGTTCATCCAGACTAATCTCATCATCCCCATCTGGCTGCATCAACAAGGACATAAAGTATCCATTTCGCTGATAATCAGACCCCACCTCGGGCGGCTGACCGTAGTCCTTTGGGGGTGCCATTATTGCAGACCTAGAAGGTTGTCCCACGCCCGGCAACGCCACAACTGATATAGGCGGCAGTGCCGTAACTGGCATCGCGGGATGTTCCACAACTGGCATAGCCCACTGAGTCATAACAGACATCAGGGGTTGGGGCTCAGCTGGCACTACCCATGCGGGCTGTTCCATAACTGGAAAAGCCCACGATGTCATATCTGACATAATCCACGGTGCGCTGGTAGACATCGTCAGTGGTGCCATGACTGACATTGCTGGAGTTGGTACCATTTGAGTTGTCACATTTGACCCCCAAATCCCACCCGAGCCTGCAATCGGATTCACTGGTGGAACCCTAGCGGGACCGGATCCAAAAGTTGGCCCGCTAGACGCCTGAAGGATCCCGGTGGTATTGAGCCCGCGCCGGGCAGGTAAATATCGCGAACCCGCCACCACATTTACGGGTTGAGTCCTGGAAGAAAAGCTCACAGGGGCTGATACAGAACTTCGTGTACTAGATGTTGACTGGGATCTACTAGAAGTGGATACCAGCTGAGATGGAATGGTGCCGGAGCCCGTGTGCTTAATAATAGCAGGCTCAGCCTTCCGGAGAATCCACTCAATGGTCTTCCCGTCAGAGTTGTGGCCCAGCTCCTCCGTGAGCTGAAATATTCTGGCAGCAGATAGTGTCGGAATTCGAACGCGCCGACCACGGCCATTTACTTTGAGGTGGCCATCTTTCACCATTTTTGGGTAGTGTTGATGGCGGAGTTAACTAAGTGAAGCAAGTTAGGAGAAAGAAAATTAGGTCTAGCAGGGGATATTGGAAGAATGAAGTGAGATTTAGTGGAAGCCAGGAAAGGTTTTTATAGGGGGGAAAAGGTGCATGGCCAGGTTGATTGTGACGAACAAACACTGTCAGAAAAAAAAACAAAGAAACAGAAAAACGTCACTATTTTAAACTTCATGGAAGTTTCAACTTTCATGCAATTAATAAATTTAAATTTAGGATAGTGATATTTACAACGCAAAAATATATATATATATATATATATATATATATATATATATATATATATATATATGTATAGGATTCGTTTAAACTGTTTTGCTTATTTTTTTATTTCACTTGCCTTTATTTTGTGTGTGGAAATATAAATCAGGCATTAATTAATATTGAAATATCAATTTTATCTTATTTTATAAATAATAACTGAAATTCGAAATTTTGTTGTTCATATGATTCAATATTTGGACCTCTTTAAAGTGTTATCATGACTCCATATATTGCCAAAATTAAGAAACAAGTTATGCGTGTTTTGAATTTGAATATAGGAATGCCCTTCGTCTAATTTAATTTATTAATAGTCGATCAGTACCCAACACCAGCCATGTGAATAACTTAATTAATTATCAATAATTTAATTATCATAATTTAATTTTAATTTTAATTTTTTTTAATTAATATATATATATATATATATATATATATATATATATATATATATATATATATAAGGTCTGTTCTGTAAGGTTTCCTTACTTTGTTAAAATGATGACTTTTTTTTTTGGTTTTTTGCTTTTTTTTAAAACAACTAAAAAAAAGTTTAATATTTTATGGAATCAAAATTTTTCATAATATACATACATTTTTTGATATAGATATCCAAATCACACCCAAAACATTGTATTATGGAAAAATTCTAGTTCCATAAAATATAAAAAAAAAAATTTAGTTGTTTTAAAAAAAAAAGCAAAAAAAAAGTCCATATTTTAATAAAGTAAGAAAGCCCTCACTTGATCGATTCTGTATATATATATATATATATATATATATATATATATATATATATATATATATAATGTGTGTGTAGAGATGGGGGCTCAGAGAGAGTGAGCGTGTTACACTATATAAATTGATGTGAAAGTGTCCTTAAATATAAAATAGACAATCTTCTATGTAATATTCAATAAATAATTCAATTTATTAGTTAATAATAATAAATTTTCATTAACAAGTGTTACAAGGTAGGCTTTAACAAGTGTGCTGTATGACATTTATTCTCATTAATAAATGGTAAACAAAATATAATTGTCTAACTGAGAACAGATCTAAAATATACCTCTTAAATAACATACTTTTCTTAAATAGCATACATTTATTAAAATTATATCGTTTTGATGATTCTTTTAAAAATAAGTGGGGCCGCAAGTAGCAAATTTGTAAATAAAAAAGAAAATAAGTTGAATCACTCTTTTTTTAATATTATTTTATTTTTTAAAAGAATCATTAAAATAACGTAATTTTAATAAAATTATATAATTTAAGAGAATTATACTACTTAAAAAGTATACTTTAGATCCGTGCTCATATCTAATAATAAGATACATGCCCATGAGAAAGATGATTGAAAAGGGTTAATTTGTTGATATTGTGTAGTGACACTTCATTCGATTAGATAGTATGTTGGATTTATTTTTATTGGTATAACTTCACTCCTCTTGTTTTTTATTGATACTTTTTCTCTGTGTTTTAGTTAACATATTTATTAATTTCATTTTTCAATTACAGAAACATATATTCTCTCAATTTGAAAAGAAAAAAAAATCACAATTACATATATAAAAGATATGAAAAGAATATCATAAACATATGTTTTCTCAGTTTGTGAGCTGAAGGGATTATTTTTAAGCCAATTGCTTGCTATTTTCACAACTAAAATGATATTTTCACAAAATAATTCCAAAACAAAATAATTGCATAAACCGAACTATTTCCTCTTATTTAAAATGAGAGTGTCAATGTCTAATATAATATAAATATCTCATATTATGTCATGATCTTAACATCGTTTGTGTATACATTATGTGTATATATCAAATTTTAATTCTTTTATTAAAGGAGAGCTAAAAAAAAAAAAAAAGTAACTGCTCTTTCTTGAAGTTTGACTCTCTTTTCTCTCTCTCATACTCTTTATCCCTAAATCTCTCCTTTATTTTACCACCCATATTTTATAATTCTTATTCAAACATTTATTTATTTATTTTAAATTGCACAAACATGGTGCATGCTACAAATACTAGCATATTATAGTAGTGACATGATAATATTCAATCAATTATAAATAACATATTAAATTTTTGTGTAATTTTATAGTTCAAAATAAATGTCATTAATATTGTAACATACAAAAAATGTGTAATTAATTTTAAAACAAAGAGAGTATGTAAAACTCATTCTCACTCTCGCCCAAATAAGGGAGGGAGTAATTTTCTTCAACAATCTTTCCTCTTATTTTCCTTCATTTTCTAAGCAATTTCTCTACCATTAATCTATTCTTTTTATATATGTAAAAGGAGGACTGTCTATCCGTACAGTGAGTTAACTCGGATAGTCCTTCTAAAAATCTCTTAAATAATTGAGTCATCAAAATTAAAATTTTAGAAATTGGTTTATTTAATAATGTAGTTTAGTGACCATTGGTTTGCCATTTATAATTTAAAAATAGGTGAGTCAACTGGGATAGTCTTGATAATTAAATTGAAGACTACCTATATATCCATATATATAGTGAGTCAACTTGGATAGTCCTTTTAATTTTTTTTTAAATAATCGAGTCATCTTAGTTGGAATTTTAAAAATTGATTTGTTTAATAATTTTAATTTAGTGAGAGTTGGTTTGTTTTGAATTGTCTCATATTAGTAAGTAGGTCAACTCGAATAGTCAATTTTTGGGTGACAACCTAATTAATTCATTCATTCATTAGTTCTTAATATAAAATATTTGATAACTTCAAAATATTTGTTTTCTAAAATTATTATTTTTTAATTTTGTATTAAAATAATAATTATTCATAAATAATTTCTTCATTTTGTATTACAATAAGTTTGCTATAATCTTTGAAAATATGCTTTTATTTTTTATATTAAAATGTTTCATGATTTCTTCTGGAAATTTATTAGGATTCTAATTATACAATTAAATATATATAATTTATGCTACTTAACTGAGTGCGTATTTAACCTCTAAAAATCCTGCAATATATTACATATATTTCAATATATAATTTTATAATAATTGCTATTTTATAAATACTCATATAAAAAGTTATATATAAAGTTTCAATTAGATAAACATAGTACATCTATCACCATAAATAGTTAATTATACTTAAATGGATTATTTCCCCTAGGAAATGATTAGGACTCTCATTATACTACTTAATTAAATTCATATTTAACATTCAAAAGCATGTTGGGTTGGGTTTGATCCCCAATTTGTTCAAGTTCAGGCAACTCTTAATTTCTAATAGATCTCTCCCATTTTTTCTTTATTTTCTTCTCTAACCATCTGAGTTTTTCTAATTAATCTCTGTTCCTCATACCCTTTATAGAATCTCATTTGTTTTTTTCCCCTTAGTCAATTTGCGAAATTTTAATATTTAAAATTGAATTTAATTAATCTATGAGTTAAGAAGTATTACTAAATACAAAACTATCATTTTGAAAAATTAAATAAGTTCACATCACAAATTGAATTTTCAGATTTAAAAAAAAAAACTAGGATCAAACTCAAATGGATGCGAAACAGAAGGAATATTTTTATCTTGCTGTTTTAGGTTTTCATTTCCAAGAAAATATGCTGATGTTTAGATACTGTATCATGTCATATTAATTATAATAATTTTTTAAAAATTCTTTATCATTTTGTGGTAGTAGATCTAATTAGGCCTAGCTAGGTTTAATTTGCATTTGCTTTATTGAGTTTGTTTGCTTAACATTTCTAATGATTCTGTTTTGTTAATTAATTAAGTGTTTGAGTCTCTTCCTTGTTGATGACCTGCACAGTACTGCAGTATAATGCAACTTTTGAACTAATATAAATTGTTTATAAATTAAGAAAGTGGACTAGATAGGTGTCCTTTTCATTCATAAATTAATTAACCAACCTAGTGAATTTTCTTATATGTTAGTTAGGTGTTCTCTTCTTCTTAATTTGTCATTCACCATGAATTTTTCACTATGATTTTGGGAAAACATAAGTGATTTAATCCTTATTTTTGCATTAAAAGATTCTAAACATGGTATTTCTATTTGTCATCTTCAGTCACAACTTTGTCTTTAATATCAAAATCAATTATTTATTATACTTTTTATCTCAAGAAAGTATGTAATTGTCATAAACTTTATATTGTTTAACTAACTTTTTAGCATGATATACATTCCAATTGCTTAAATTTTTGAAGAGTTGATTACTTTGAAATGGGAGTAGTTAGTATAAAGTTAATTTTGATCGAGAGATAATCTCTCTGCGTGTTAATATTGTATTAATCAATTAATCAACTTACCATAAAACTAACTTCATGATAATCAGTCTTTGAAATGATGGTACCTACAAGGTGTTCAAATTTTCTTGCATGCACGTTTCCCTTTATATTAAAATTGATAGTGCAAATGCTTTTTCAATAACCTGTACATATGTGGGGGGAGTGTTAACATGAAATATATGTAGGCTTTCTCTCTAACATCTAGGGGTGAATCTATCGCTTATATTCATACTTGAGTGAGTGAGTGAGTGAGTGAGTGAGTGAGTGATAGAAACATAATTAATATATTTTAATATTTTTATATTTATTATTTTATATGTTTATTTTATTTAATTAATATATTTTATTTTATTTTATAGGAAATAATATTTATTTATTTTGGAGAGCAAATAAAAGATTTATATCCAACTTTTAAATATGGAAAAGGACTCTTGGAGGATTAACATTTAAAGATTGAAGTCAAGAAGGAAAGAAGAGAAAAAAAAGGAATAAAAATATTCAAGTTCAATGAATCTAAATTAGGGCACAAATTTATTTTTCTTATAAATAGGTCTCTTGTTTTTTGAGAGAATGAGTATTATGTATTGTATTAGTTTAAGTTAGGAGTAGGAGTAGGAGTAGATTAAATTACTTCTTCATTGTACGTTCGTTGGATGATCGATAATTAAAAGGAGTTTTCTCATTTATTTTTAATCTTCTTCTTTTCTTTATTTTAGTTAATTTAATTATTTTCCATGTCTAGCTAATTTCTTAATCTAGGATGAAGATGAAATTAAATAATTATTCTTGATAATATTTTTCATCTCTTCTATTATTTATGCTTTTATATTTAATTGATTTCGCCTTCATGTTTCGTTATTAAAATACCTTCGTTTTATAGTTCTTATGTGATTTTAAATTAATTAAGAGTTTTTGATAGATTATTGTTAAGATATGAGTTTTTCATAATCTATGCTTGCCCGATCAAAGAAGTTTTGATATGTTATAGTTAATCCTTAAATTTTCATAGTCTATGATTGCCCACGTTAATTGTAAAATTACTAAATTAAAGGGAAAAGAGATGAAAATCATAGTTGAGTTATAAAAATAGAAGAGATTGAATTATATGTTATGTTTATTATTTAATGAATTTGGATTCCTAGATTGTTTCCTCATTATTAGTTTTTATATTCTAGTTAATCAATTTTCAATCTTTATTTCTAATTCGCCTAAAATAGATATTAAGGATACGTTAAAATTAATCTATAATATATGTGGGTTCGACATGTACTTGTCCGTTCTTCACTTCGATATTGTGCACTTGCAGTACATAATTTTAACACATCATATTTTTGACGTCGTTGCCGGGGACTAGACTAAGGGGGTGTTTGATAAAAATTAAATGAATCTGAATCTGAATGAGCTGAATCTGAATGAAAAAAGTTGTTTGATAATTGATATGTCTGAAACATCTAAATGGCAAAACTTTATTATTTTACCCATCTGAAAAATTTTAAAATTGTTGTAAATTTATTTAATATTACTTAATATAATAATTAATATTTATTTTTAATTTTTTAAAAAATTTTTTACTTCATTCACCGCTTCATTCAAATTATTCAACTAAAAAAATCGACTTAGCCATTCAAATTTCGTCCATCTTATTGATTCAAACCATTCGAGTAAAAAACAAACGCCTTGGTGGATCGATTCAGCCATTCAGATTCAGCTCCATTCAGCTCTAAACAAACACCCCCTGAATTTTATATTCCTTAATTTTTATTTATTCGAATTAGTTTTTTTTCTTCTAATAATAATTTTTTTAATTTTTCAGGATTATCGAAGCGGATCAACGGTGCGAAAAGACAAGATTATTGTTGCGTTTTTCTTGATATTTTTTATCTTAACTCAAAAATAAAAAAAAGAAGTAACTTAGTTTTTTTTGTTAGTTAGAAAACTAATTCTCGCATTCATGCATTTACTCACGTAGAGCACATCATGTTAAGTTTTTATTTTTATTTTTTTTGTCAAATATAAACTGTGGTGATTGCTAGACGATTGAGGTACGTCAAAATTTCTCCTTCTTTCGTAATTCACATAATTTTAGGACATTTTATTTGTTTATTGTTTTTTTATTTGTGTATTTTCATAAACAAGATAAGGTGAGAATTTCATCACCCTTCCTTAGAGCATTCACAACAGTTTTCTTATTTTTATCCCTACTCTGCAGTGTTATTGGGTCATTCTGCAAAATAGGGATTCAATTTTTTCACTATGTACCCAACAAGTTCCTTATATTGATTCCTTAAATAATGAAATTTGACATTTAAAAGTTCAAATTTAAAAGTTCCAATAGTCAAAATATCAAATTAATAATAATCTTATAATTTATAAAAGAGAGTATTTATCAATTATATTCCACTGTAAAATAATTTTTATTTTATTTTAAATTTTAAGTAATTTATGGAGTGAGTATTGAATGGATTGTTATTTACAAATGTAAATAAAATCAATATTAAATTTTAAAATTTTAATTTGTGATATTTTAAATTTTAAATTTAATATGATTCATTTAAATTTTAAAAATAATAAATTTTATAATTAATAGTACTTTATAATATTAATAATTATATTGACATAAATTAAATAAATTTATATCAATTTTAAATTTGAATACGTTTGAAATTAATTTTTTTTTTAAAAGTCAATATTAAGTTTATAATTTGAAAATGAAGTTGATGAGTGAGTTTTATATGTTGATTGTGAAATCGATCAACAGAAGTAGTAAAAAATGTCAAGATGTGTATGATTGATGAGTTGTCTACTTAAATGAGGGTGTGAGATGTCATTTTATATATATAGAGAACGGTCTTTTGATTCCCTCACACTGGGGAGTAAAATCCTATATAGAGATTAAAATAGAGAGTCAAATAAAGATAAGGAAACTGTTGGATAATAATTTGTTGATGTATTCTTCAAAATTGGGGATAGAGAGTTGATTATGAAAACTGTTGTTAATGCTCTTAGCCCACAAACCACCAATTCATTTTGAATAACCTTGCCTTAATAAAATCAAGTAAAAGTTGGCCTCTAGGACTCTCGAGCTCAATTAGGACAAGGGACTCCAACAGGAGGCTAAATTTTAAATTAATCAAACTATTGGTCATAGGCAAGTGGTTCAAAAGGCAAACGCCTAAAGGATGTGTGTTTATTTAATTAGTCACCATACCCACGGAGAGACTCCCTGTGACGCCCCCAAAATAGGTATACATCACCCATCTTGGGTCACCAAAAAATACATGGTACAAAATTCAAATACAACTTAATAATACAACTGTCGTGTAAAATACGACAAAACATAAACTGAGAGTTTTAATAAGAATATTGTCATCTAGACAATATCCACACTCAATGGAGTCCTCATTACATTTATTGTCACACTATGTAACAGAATAGTGAGGACTACTAATGCTATCATCTGGACCGTCACTCCGTTTCCCGACTCGTCCCAGCTATATTCTCATTTTCTGAAGAGAACAGTGAAAGAAAGGGCGAGCTCAACTAGCCCAGTAAAAAATATTATGACTAAGATAATGCAGAATAAATTATCATTAGCCTTCAATAATGTTAAACTGATAGAATATATTAGACAACAAGTTTAACTGCAGCGGAACAAGCAATCCATTAGAAGAGTCAAGTAAAGCATAAAATCTACTATCTTCTATGATTTAAAAAGTTTTTCATCAACTTTATCGCTGAGACTCATCTTAATAAATAAACCACATCATCCCTGCACCACGGCCAAGGATATTCGTGTAATCATCAATGGTCATGACTATACCGAATAATCCCTGGTCATAATCATACCAACAACTGTCCATCAATGAACTACAGGCCAATGAGGACTTTTACCACATCATTCGTCACATTATGGTCATGATTATACCGAATAATCCATGGTCATAATCATATCAAGTCCATATATGCACGTAAGTCAAAGATGACTTTCATCACAATATAAGCATGAGGATGATGACAATGACATAATAATTCAATAAAACAAGTTCAAGGATAAATGTTAATGATTTATAATTCTAATTTATCCAGAAATCAATAACGTCCAAATTGTCAACATGATACTTCTTTATGGAGTAAAATTCAAGAATGCTCAGAAGAATATTTCCATGAAAAGATACTAGATGAAGCGCAAATATCAAGGATATTCCACTAATTTTATGGAGTATAGAAGCCAACACTTTAACCAACTGAGTATAATAGAATATATGAAATCCCAAATGGATTTTTGCCCGCCATGCGATAATCCACGTAGACAGATCATTTCCATAATTTAATAAGGAATGAATACAAAGGATCATTCACCATGCATGCAGTAATCCACATAGGCGAGTTATTCCAATGAGTAATAAAGAATGGAATAGCGAGAAAAGAATTCACTGCGCGTAATCGTAATCCGCACGCATGAGTTATTCAATAGAATAATAAATAATGGAACCGGAGTTATGCGTATCCATGCGAGACAATATATTCCAGCAGAATAATAAAGAATGGAATCGGGTCATGCGTAATTCGCATGCATGTGAATATTCCAAATGAATAATAAAGAATGGAACCGGTCATGCGTAATCCAAATGCAGACGAGGATATTCCAAAGAATAATAAAGAATGGAATAACAACGTAATTCACTAGGCATACGATAGGCGCATGCAGAAAGTTATTCCAATGTAATAATAAAGAATGGAATAACAGAAGAATTTCACCATTTATGCGGTACTTCGCATAGACAGATTATTCCAACATAATAATAAAGAATGGAATAATAACTCTTACGAGTATTGAAAGAAAATAACACTATTCATGAATACGAAAGAATAATACCCCTTACCTTAGAAGAAGACTGGATACTGGAATAGTGAGGTAGCAGACTCCTCTTCTTCTTTCTCTCTATAATAATTGTTCTATAGCTTTAGTGAATTGGTGAGAAATGAAGGAAGAATGAGCTTCTATTTATAGGAAAATATAGTTTCGATAATTGAACGTTTTGGGGCTCAAAATATTACAGTATAATACCTTCATCTTTTTCTTTATTTTTAATTTAGTCCTGCAAGTATTATCAAACTTGCACCACCTCCCCTAATAGTAAATAATGTGAATCAATAGTTCAATCATGTGAATCAATAGTTATAATCAAGCGAAAATACGAATTACAGTATAATACATTCAACTATACCTCCATTTTTAACTTAGTCGTGCAAGTATTATCAATCTTGTACCACCTCCCCTAATAGTACACGAATGTGAATCAATAGTACACACATGTGAACAAATAGTTATAATCATGTGAATTAATAGCAATTAATTGCTCATTTATCCAGTTAATTACCCGACTGGTCATTATAACTTCCAGACATCAATTAATATCGAAATAAATATCGATTTTCACAAACACTAATAATTCCAACATAATGGAACTATCAATTTTATCTTTAATCAACTCGAACTTATTCATCATTAATATTATAATTCACAATATTTAACAACCAGGTCGTTTCCAAGAAAGAGGGGGATTTCCGATAAGGATTTCTCCTTATTGGTGTGCAATTAGATGACCAAACATCTCCTTGACAGAAATTCTAGACATTGTAAATATTGCAAATGTAAGACCCCAACTTATTATGAATAAAATTGAATTTTCTCTATTCATTATCTTGAAATAATAAGGAGTTAATTTGATAAAATGTTTTGGTTATGGGTGAAATGTTCAAATTTTACAAAATAAGCAAGTGGTTGTAAATGTTCATTTTTGTCGGGGAATATTCGTTTGGTCGTGGAATATTCTTGTTGTCGGGGAATATTCGTACGACGACGCAACCATTCGTGGGCCTCATAATGAGAATAACCGCATCCGGATGAAGAAAATGACAAGTTTGAGTTTTATAAATAACTTGGCGTAGTTATTCTGAATTAACTTTGTTGGAATACCAGATGGTTAAAATCTGAATACGCGTGGTTCTAGATAGCATACGATATTGCACAATAATATTTTGAATTATTGA
This sequence comes from Panax ginseng, assembly GCA_020205605.1. Taxonomy (NCBI): domain Eukaryota; kingdom Viridiplantae; phylum Streptophyta; class Magnoliopsida; order Apiales; family Araliaceae; genus Panax; species Panax ginseng. The sequence continues at coordinate 14,103,162 of CM035133.1, read as the reverse complement.
TTTTTACGTAAGAAGGCACTACTCAATAATTGTTACATGGTAATTCTTTATTCAATATTTTATTTTATTGATTCAATAATTGTCTGCGTTGATATTTTATATTATTGTTGTTTCAATAATTGTCTCTCGCATGATGATTTCCCATTATGAGATCAATAATTCATATTATTTGAATAATATTATTAGATAACATTATTGGCAATGTCTAGAAAGTTACATCTAAGGAGAGGTTTGGTCAACTAATTGCGCATCAAAGAAAGAGAAATCCTTATTGAAAGCCCCTCTTCCACAGGAACTACTGGTTGTCATTATTGTGATTCGTAATATTATTTGTAAATAATTATTTATTGATTTATATGATAAGGAAATATTTATTTTATGTGGCTATTAATGTTGAGGTGTTTTATCAAGATATTTTTATCGGAATGGAGGTATTAAAAATCAAATCGATTGTTCTTGAGATATATGTGTGAGTTATAATTTTTAATCAAATATCATTGGATCGTTGTTATTTTTGGATATGTTATACATATATAAGTTAAGTATATGTCCACAAATTTTGAACCTATTTGGGGGCGTCACAGTTGGTATCAGAGCTTAGGGATATGATCCCTGGCTGAGATGTGAGACTAGAACTAGTAGGGGAGAGACGGGTAAATCCTTCGCTAGTGTGTTCTACCTAAGCTTAGTGATGGTCGGTCATAATATAGGGATATTATGTGATATGTTAATTTGTTTTAATTAACCCTTGTTTTATGACAGTTTTTAAGAATAACAGCTGAGAACGTTAACAATGGAGTGAATGAGACCGTGGAGACACCTCTAATCACCAACCAGGATAATGTGATGTCAGGCAAAAAAAGAATTAGAGATATTCTTGTGGTGGGAGAAGAATTAATAGTTGTACCCAAGCTAGTCGCAGAGGTAGCAGCTGAAAGTGAGGAAGAAGAGGAACCTAAGGAGAATTTATTAGAGGTATTTTATGATCAAAACGTAGAATTGCAAAATCGTATTCATGAGTTAGAAGAGCAGGCTGAAGAACGACAGGCGGTCGTGGAGCAAAAGGATGCAACGATTCAAGCTTGTATTACCCAATATGTGATGCTTGAATAGAAGCACTCTTTGGTAGAGTATAATATGATAAAGCTAGAATCTGAGCTGAAAGAAGAAACAACTGAACGCGTGAGAATGAGTGATGCATGGGTAAAAGCCGCATGACGCGTTGATATTGTGGAAAGAGATGTACGATCTAAGAAGGCTAAAATAGATGATATGTATTTCTCTTTTTGAATGAAGAATTGAGAGAACTCAACATCGAGTTTTGAATTACCCTGTACATTGCGGTCAACCCCAATTCGATATGGATCGAAGATTAATGATTCAGATCATGAAACAGGAGTACGATGAAGCAGTTGAGGGTGGAATATGCCCTATAGTGAAAGACAATTCTAGCAGTAATGATGACACCAAAGGCTGTCCCAGACAAGTCAAAATCGGTGGTTCAAGTGAGAGTGCCTTTCGTAAAAGCGAGGAATCGAACGAAGTTATCACGTGTTAGTTAATCATAAATTTTTGCGAAGTCTATACCCTGTTAGATACCGGTTCTACCCATTCTTTTATCTCTCCTGCTTGTGCTCAACGTTTAAACTTGACTCCGGAGAAATTAGACTTTGACTTATCTGCGGAGACTCCGTTAGGAGAACCTTTTATCACATCCACTATTTATAAATCTTTTTTGATCCAAGTGGGCACAATCACATTACTGTTGATCTTATCTCTTTAAAGATACTTGCTTTTGATGTGATTTTAGGAATTGATTGGTTAACCACTCATCATGCCAAAATTGATTATTTTCGTAAGGTTGTTAGTTTTTATATTCCTAACCAACCTGTTATGCGAATTCAAACAACCAAACCATTGAAGTCAAACACTTTCATATCAAGCCATAAAGCCATTCGTTTATTGAAAAATGGATGTCAAGCTTTCTTAGCCCATTTCATGGATTTAAACAAAAATACGTCAGATTTGAATGATATTTCTGTTGTTAGTGAATTTCCTGACGTATTTCCTGAAGAATTTCCTGGCATACCCCCAGAGTTGGATATTGAATTTTGTATCGACTTTGAACCCAGTAAAAAACTCATTTCTAAAATCTCATATCGAATGGCTCCTATTGAACTTCAGGAGTTAAAAACCCAAGTACAAGAATTGGTACCCGAGCCTCTATCTGGTGACTTCCTTTGTGGAATGCACCGAAGCCAGACTCTCCGTAGGTGATGTCATAATCGTGCGGTGGTAAACTGATAGGCACCATTGTGATGTGCTATCCAAGATTGGGATATGAGTCATAGTTGAGAGCAACCTAGTTCAGTATTCAAAATATCTAGCTTTCTGGGCTTAGCTGGTTATTATCGGAGATTCGTGGAAGGATTTTCTCGAATCGCTACTCCGTTAACTTAGTTGAATCGGAAAGATACAAAACTCGTTTGGAACGAGAAATGCGAGAAGAATTTCCAAGAGCTCATGAGGCAACTCATTTCGGCACCTGTTCTAACCATACCATCCTGAAAAAGCGAACGTGGTAGCTGATGCGTTGAGTAGAAGATCGTACGCGAGTACGAGTGCGATATTGTTGAACACAAATGTAAGACCCCAAATTTTATGAATAAAGATTAATTTCTCTCGAAATATATTTTTGAATATTATGGTGTGGATATAATATAATGTTATAGTTGTGAGTAATATTTACAAATTTTGCATAGTAAACAAGTGGTTATATAATATTTGATTGGTAGGAGAATATTCGTTTTAACAGGGAATATTCGTACGATGGCACAATCATTGGTGGAACCCACAACGAAAGTATTTTCATAGTTAGAAAATGACATAATTATCTTTTTATAAAAATAACGGCAGAAGTTTTTAAACTGTTGAACTACCCGATAGTAAAATTACAGTAATACGCGTGGTTGCATAGTAGCACACGGTATTGATTATTGATGCTTACGTGAGAAGTCACTCAGTTATACTCAATTATTGCTACAGTAATTGCTGCATCATATCTCTCATATTATTGATTCAGTTATTATCACAGTATTATCTATATTATATGATATATTATTAAATCAATAATTGAGACGACAAAGTTATTTATATTATTAAATTGCAATATTTTCAATGTCTAGAAGTTACATCGAGGAGAGGTTTGGACATCTAATTGTGCGTGATAAGGAGAAATCCTTATCGGAAAGCCCCCTCTTTCCTAGGAACGACCTGGTTGTTAAATATTGTGAGTTATAATATTAATGATGATTAAGTTCGTGTTAATTAATGATAAAATTGATAGTTCCATTGCGTTGGAATTATTAGTGTTAGTGGAAATCGACATATATTTCGATATTAATTGATGTCTGAAAGTTATACTGAACAGTCGGGTAATTAACCGGATAAATGAGCAATTAATTGCTATTAATTCACATGATTATAACTATTTGTTCACATGTGTGTACTATTGATTCACATTCTTGTACTATTAGGGGAGTTGGTGCAAGATTAATAATACTTGCATGACTAAGTTAAAAATGGAGGTATAGATGGAGGTACTATACTGTAATTCGTATTTTCACATGATTATAACTATTGATTCACATTATTTACTATTAGGGGAGGTGGTGTAAGTTTGATAATACTTGCGGGACTAAATTAAAATGAAAGAAAAGTTGAAGGTATTGTCTTTGTAATATTTTGAGCCTCAAAGCGTGTGCGATTATCGAAACTATATTTTCCTATAAATGAAGCTCATTCTTCCTTCATTTCTCACCAATTCACTAAAGCTTTAGAGCAATTATTATAGAGAGAAATTATAGAGAGAAAGAAGAAGAAGTCTGCTACCTCACTATTCCAGTATCCAGTTTTTCTAAGGTAAGGGGTATTATTCTTTAGTATTTATGAAGAGAGTTATTTTCTTTCAATACTCGTAAGAGTTGTTATTCCATTCTTTATTATTATGTTGGAATAACTTGTCTATCTGAAATACCGCATACATGGTGAAATTCTTACATTATTCCATTCTTTATTATTACATTTGGAATATCACATGCATGCGGATTACGCATATTTTGGTTCCATTCTTTGTTATTCTGTTGGGAATAACCTGTCTGTACGGACTATCGTATGCCTAGTGAATTCTTCTGTTATTCCATTCTTTATTATTCTATTGGAATAACCTGTCTATGTGGATTACCGCATGCATGGTGAATGATCCTTCGTATTCATTCCTTATTAAATTATGGAAATGATCTGTCTACATGGATCACTGTATGGCGGGCGAAAATCTATTTGCAGTTTCATATATTCTATTATACTCAGTTGGTTAAAGTTTTGGCTTCAATACTCCATGAAATTAGTTGAATATCCTGGATATTTGTGCGTCATCCAGTATCTTTTCATGGGAATATTCTTCTGATCATTCTTGAATTTTACTCCACAAAGCAGTATCATGTTGAAAATTTGGACGTAATTGATTTCAAGATAAATTAACTTATAAATCTTTAAAATTTATTCTTAAACTTGTTTTATTGAATTATTATGTCATTGTCATCATCCTCAGGCTTATATTGTGATGAAAGTCATCTTTGGCTTACGTGTATAGATGGACTTGGTATGATTATGACCAGGGATTATTCGGTATAATCATGAACTGTAATGTTATAAATGATGTGGTAAAAGTCCTCAGTAGCCTGTAGTGGACAGTTTTTGGTATGATTATGACCAGGGATTATTCGGTATAGTCATGACCATTGATGATTTAATGAATATCCTTGGCCCGTAGTTCAGGGATGACTCGATGATGTGGTTTATTTATTAAGCTGAGTCTCAGCGATAAAAATTGATGAAAACATTTTAAATCATTGAAGATAGTAGATATCATGCTCTACTTAACTCTTCTAATGGATTGCTTATTCCGCTGCAGTTAAATTTGATGTCTATTGTATTTTATCAGTTTAACATTGTTGAAGACTAATGATAATTTATTCTGCATTATCTTAGTCATAATATTTCTTCTTTGGGCTAGTTGAGCTCACCCTTTCTTTCACTATTCTCTCAGAAATGAGAGCGTGGAATGGGACTAGTCTGGGGAACATAGTGACGGTCAGATGATAGCATTAGAAGTCCTCACTATTCTGTTAAATAGTGTGACAATAAATATAATGAGGACTCCATTGAGTGTGGATATTGTCTAGATGACAATATTCTTATTAAAACTCTTAGAATATGTTTTGTCGTATTTTACACGACAGTTGTATTTGAATTTTGTACCATGTATTTGGCGACTCAAGATGGGTGATGTATACCTATTTTGGAGGCGTCACAGTTGGTATCAAAGCTTAGGGATATGATCCCTGGCTGAGATGTGAGACAAGAACTAGGAGGGGAGAGACGGAGAATTCCTTCGCTATTATAACCTACCTAAGTTTATTTGGTATTTATTGGCCAGTCAGAGTATAGGGATAATATGTGATATGTTAATTAACCCTTGTTTTGTGGCAGTATTTGAAAATGGCATCCGAAAATGTTGAGATAAACAATGAAACACATGAGACCGTTGAGTCACCACAGATTAATCCCTATGATAATGTGCAAGGGGAAGACAATAATCATCATGTAAACAATAACACCGATGAAATGATGAACGATGGGATATTCAGAGGTTTTATGCAATTCATGCAATATCAGGCGAAAGTGGCTCCTGTCCAAAATACAGGTGGAAACACTGACAACTCTCAGACGGTCACCGCTAAGCAGTTCAAGGAGCTGGGACCACCGGAGTTTTTTGGAAAGCCAAAACCACTTAAGGCAGAGACGTGGATAAAGCAGATCAACAAGATATTTGATGTCTTGGGATGCTCCGAGGAGCAAAAGGTTCCCTTTGCCACCTTCATGTTGCGAGCAGAGGTAGATTACTAGTGGGAATCTGTAAAGCGTACTCAACCTGCCGCACTGTAGATATCTTGGGAGAAGTTCCAAGACCTGTTCAACGACAAGTACTTTCTTGAAAGTATTCGTCACATGAAGGAGGTAGAGTTCATCAAGCTTGAGCAAAACAATATGACCGTGGCGCAGTACAAAGCTAAGTTTGTCGAGTTGTCTCGGTTTGCATCCCACTTGGTTGATAATGAGGAGAGAATGACGCGGATGTTTCTAAGAGGTTTGAAACCCGAGATACGTCAATATCTTATCTCTCATAAAACCGTGTTTGTATTCGGATGTTGTGAATAGGGCTCGATTATTGGAGTAGCGATAATCGTCAACCCAACCAAGAGAGAGTAGTAAAAAAGTCGATAATACCGGTGGTAGCGATCATCAAGCGGTGACAACAAACGTGGAGGGAATCAATATGCCAGAAATGGTAATCACTTCGGTGGTAATCATGGCCATGGCAATAAGAGTGGACATTTCATGAAGAGGAGATTCAATAATGATGGAAAGGCGCGGTGGAAAGCAACTTTTTGTTGTTAAGGAAGGAGAACGACCACCGGTCGTATGTTACAAATGTGGAGGAGAAGGACACATAAGTCCAAACTGCACGATGCTGTCCAAAGCATGTTATAATTATAGAAAAGAAGGTCACCTAGCCCGATTTTGTCGTGCACCAAAGTCAAGTCCAGTTGGGATTGAGGCATCAAAGGGTGTCCCAGACAAGACAAAATTGGTAGTTCAAGGGAGAACGTTTGTCTTAACCTCCCAAAAAGTGAGGAATCCAAACGAGGTGATCACGGGTAAGCTAATCATAAACTCTAGCAAAGTTTATACTTTATTTGAAACCGGTTCTACCCATTCCTTTATTTCTCCTACTTGCGCTCAACGTTTAAATTTGACTCCAGAGAAATTAGACTTTGACTTATCTGTTGAAACTACGTTGGGAGAAACCTTCATTACATCCACGGTTTATAAGTCTTGTTTGATTCAAATCGATAACCGCGCGTTAACTGTCGATCTTATTTCTTTGAAAATACTTGCATTTGATGTGATTTTAGGGGTTGATTGGTTAACTACTCATCATGCTAAAATCGATTATTTTCGTAAGGTTGTTAGCTTTTATATTCCTAACCAACCAATTATGCGAATTCAAGCAACCAAACCACTAAAATTAATCACTGTCATATCAAGTCATAAAGCTATTCGTTTATTGAAAAATGGATGTCAAGCTTTCTTAGCCCATGTCACAGATTTAAATAAAGATACGTCATATTTAAATGATATTTCTATTGTTAATAAATTTTCTAATGTATTCCCTGAAGAACTTCCTGGCCTACCCCCAGAGCGTGAAATTGAATTTTGTATCGACCTTGAATCCGGTACAAAACCCATTTCCAAAGCCCCATATCGAATGGCTCCTATTGAACTTCGGGAGTTAAAAACCCAACTACAGGAATTGTTAGACATCGGTTTCATTCGTCCTAGTACGTCTCCTTAGGGTGCTCCTGTTCTATTCGTGAAGAAGAAAGATAGAAGTATGCGACTTTGTATTGATTATCGGGAGTTGAATCATGTCACCATCAAAAAATAGGTACCCGTTGCCTCGCATTGATGACTGTTTGACCAGTTGCAAGGAGCCAAATTCTTTTCAAAGATTGATCTTCGTTCCGGATATCATCAGTTGAAGATTAAAACTGATGACATTCCAAAGACTGCTTTCAGAACTCGGTACGGGCATTATAAATTCCTAGTCATGTCTTTTGGATTGACTAATGCTCCTGCTGCCTTCATGGACATGATGAACCGAGTATTCAAGAAATATTTGGATCACTTTGTGGTCGTCTTTATTGATGACATCCTTATATACTCCAAAACCCATGAAGACCATGAGCAACACTTAAGGCTGATACTTCAAAAGCTTCGTGAAAACAAGCTTTATGCCAAGTTAAAGAAATGTGAGTTCTGGCTTGGGAAAGTTGCATTCCTTGGGTACGTAATATCAAATCATGGAATATCTGTTGAACTGGAAAAGATTGAAGCAATTCAAAGCTGGGAGCAACCTAAGTCAGTGACCGAAGTACGTAACTTTCTCAGCTTAGCTAGTTATTATCGGAGATTCGTAGAAGGGTTTTCTCGAATCGCTAATCCATTAACTCAGCTGACTCGAAAAGATACAAAGTTCGGTTGGAGCGAGGAATATGAGAAGAGTTTTCAAGAACTCAAGAGGACACTCATTTCAGCACCTGTTCTCACAATACCATCTTGCTCGGAGGGATTTGTCATCTACAGTGATGCTTCAGATAAAGGGTTAGGATGTGTTCTCATGCAATATGGGAAAGTCATAGCCTATGCCTCTCGACAACTCAAAGAATATGAGAGGAATTATCCTACTCATGATCTAGAGTTGGCAGCAGTCGTTTTTACACTTAAGATTTGGAGGCATTACATGTATGGAGAGAAGGTGGAGATCTATACGGATCATAAAAGCCTCAAATATTTCTTCACTCAAAAGGAACTCAACATATGGCAACGACGATGGCTTGAGTTGTTGAAAGATTATGATCATACCATCCAATACCATCCTGGAAAAGCGAACGTAGTAGCTGACGCATTGAGTAGAAGATCATATGCGGGCATGAGTGCAATATTTTCAACGCAAAGGCCCATTTTATATGACTTGGAAAGGATGGAAATAGAGTTAAAGACTCCAGGGACCCATGTGATGATGGCGAATATACGAGTGGAACCGACTTTAATCGATAAATTTAAAGTTGCTCAAACTACAGACCTGGAGCTGATGCGTATGAAGAAGAAAGTGCAAGAAGGTGCTATTCCGGAAGCAAGAATCGATGAAGAAGGAATATTTTGAGTCAACTCCAAACTTTGTGTTCCTAACGATTCTGACTTGAAGTATAAAATCATGATGGAGGCGCACAACACACCGTTTGCAATCCATCCTAGGAGTACCAAAATGTATCGTGATCTTCGACATACATTTTTGTGGAGCAATATGAAGAGAGAGATAGCGAGGTTTATCTCAAGGTGTCTAACTTGTCAACGAGTCAAGGCCGAGCATCAAGTGCCAAAAGGTCCATTGCAGCCACTTAAAATTCCAGAATGGAAGTGGGAGCACATTACCATGGATTTCGTTACTGGTCTTTCCAATGTTTCTCAAGGCATAGATGCGATTTGGATCATTATTGATAGATTGACCAAGTCTGCTCATTTCTTACCAATACGAGAAACTTATACACTTAAACGTCTTGCTAGTATGTATATAAACGAGATTGTAAGATTGCATGGTATGCCAGTATCCATAGTTTCTGATCGAGACCCAAGATTCACTTCAAGATTTTGGGTTAGTTTGAAAAAAGCTATGGGCACGAATTTATGATTTAGTTCGGCATATCATCCTCAAATGGACGGGCAGTCGGAAAGGACTATTCAAACTCTTGAAGATTTATTAACACTCTGTGTCCTTGACTTCAAGGGAAGTTGGGAAAAGTTATTACCATTGGTGGAGTTTTCCTACAATAATAGTTATCAAGCAAGTATTGGCATGGCTCCATTTGAGGCGTTGTATGGAAGAAAGTGTTGTTCTCCAGTATGTTGGGATATGGTGGGTGAAGCAACAATTTGGTACGTATGACTACGAAAAATATTTTAACGATCCGACAACGTATAAAAACCTCACAAGATCGACAAAAGAGTTATGTTGATCTTTATCGAAAGGACGTGGAATTCAATATTGGAGATCATGTGTTGTTACGTTTTGCTCCATGGAAAGGAGTTACGAGATTTGGAAAGAGAGGAAAGCTCAATCCTCGATTCATTGTCCCATTTTTAATCCTCGATCGAGTAGGAATTATGGCCTATAGACTCGCCTTACCACCAAGTATGTCTCGTGTTCATAACATTTTTCACATATCTATGTTACGTAAATATGTGAAAGACCCGAACCATATTATTGGATTAGAACCAGATGAGATAGAGGAAGATTTAACATATGAAGAGTTACCTATTAAAATCTTGGATAAGAAGGATCATATTCTACGCTCTAAAGTTATACCTCAAGTCAAAGTTTTGTGGAGAAACCACGATGTGGAGGAAATGACCTGGGAGTTAGAATCTGAGATGAAATCAAGGTATCCTTACCTCTTCGACACACCAGGTACGCACCCTAATTTCGAGGACGAAATTTCATAAGAAGGGGAGATTGTAAGACCCCAACTTTTATGAATAAAGATTAATTTCTCTCGAAATATATTTTTGAATATTATGGTGTGGATATAATATAATGTTATAGTTGTGAGTAATATTTACAAATTTTGCAAAGTAAACAAGTGGTTATATAATATTCGATTGGTCGGGAAATATTCATTTTAACAGGGAATATTCGTACGACGGCACAATCATTGGTGGACACCACAACAGAAGTATTGTCGTAGTTAGAAAACGACATAATTACCTTTTTATAAAAATAATGATGGAAGTTTTACCGTTAAACTGTTGAACTACTCGGTAGTAAAAGTACAATAATACGCATGGTTGCATAGTAGCACACGGTATTGATTATTGATGTTTACGTGAGAGGTCACTCAGTTATACTCAATTATTGCTACAGTAATTACTGCATCATATCTCTCATATTATTGATTCGATTATTGTCACAGTATCATCTGCATTATATGATATATTATTAAATCAATAATTGAGACGACAAAGTTATTCATATTATTAAATTTCAATATTTACAATGTCTAGAAGTTTTGTCAATGAGAGGTTTGGTCATCTAATTGCACGCCAATAAGGAGAAATCCTTATCGGAAAGCCCCCTCTTTCCTAGGAACGACCTGGTTGTTAAATATTGTGAGTTATAATATTAATGATGAATAAGTTCGTGTTGATTAAAGATGAAATTGATAGTTCCATTGTGTTGGAATTATTAATGTTAGTGGAAATCGACATTTATTTCGATATTAATTGATGTCTGGAAGTTATCTTGACCGATTAGATGTAATTAAATAGGATAAATGAGTAATTAATTACTATTAATTCACATGATTATAACTATTTGTTCACATGTGTGTACTATTGATTCACATTCTTGTACTATTAGGGGAGTTGGTGCAAGATTGATAATACTTGCATGACTAAGTTAAAAATTGAGGTATAGATGGAGGTACTATACTGTAATTCGTATTTTCACATGATTATAACTATTGATTCACATGATTGAACTATTGATTCACATTATTTACAATTAGGGGAGGAGGTGAAAGTTTAATAATACTTGCAGGACTAAATTAAAAATGAAAGAAAAGTTGAAGGTATTGTACTGTAATATTTTGAGCCCCAAAACGTATAATTATTGAAACTATATTTTTCTATAAATAGAAGCTCATTCTTCCTTCATTTCTCACCAATTCACTAAATCTTTAGAGCAATTATTATAGAGAGAAATTATAGAGAGAAAGAAGAAGAGAAGTCTGCTACCTCACTATTCCAATATCCAGTTTCTTCTAAGGTAAGGGATATTATTCTTTCGTATTCATGAAGAGAGTTATTTTCTTTCAATACTCGTAAGAGTTGTTATTCCATTCTTTATTATTATGTTGGAATAACTTGTCTATGCGAAGTACCGCATACATGGTGAAATTCTTCTGTTATTCCATTCTTTATTATTCTGTTGGAATATCCTGTCTGTGCGAATTACGCATGAACTGGTTCCATTCTTTATTATTCTGTTGGGAATAACCTTTCTGTGTGGTCTATCGCATGCCTGGTGAATTCTTCTGTTATTCCATTCTTTATTATTCTATTGGAATAACCTGTCTATGTGGATTACTGCATGCATGGTGAATGATCCTTCGTATTCATTCCTTATTAAATTATGGAAATGATGCATCACGTGGATTATCGCATGGCGCATTTAAAATCTATTTTGCGATTTCATATATTCTATTATACTCGGTTGGTTAAAGTTTTGACTTCTATACTCCATGAAATTAGTAGAATATCCACGGATATTTGCGCTTCATCCAAAGATCTTTTCATGAGAATATTCTTTCGAGCATTCTTGAATTTTACTCCACAAAGCGTTATCATGTTGACAATTTGGGCGTAATTGATTTCAAGATAAATTAACTTATAAATCTTTAAAATTTATTCTTGAACTTGTTTTATTGAATTATTATGTCATTGTCATCATCCTCATGCTTATATTGTGATGAAAGTCATCTTTGGTTTACGTGCATAGATGGACTTGATATGATTATGACCAGGGATTATTCGGTATAATCATGACCTGTAATGTTATAAATGATGTGGTAAAAGTCCTCAGTAGCCTGTAATACATTGATGGACAATTTTTGGTATGATTATGACCAGGGATTATTCGGTATAGTCATGACCATTGATGATTTAATGAATATCCTTGGCCCGTAGTGCAGGGATGACTCGATGATGTGGTTTATTTATTAAGTTGAGTCTCAGCGATAAAAATTGATGAAAACATTTTAAATCATAGAAGATTGTAGATATCATGCTCTACTTGACTCTTCTAATGGATTGCTTATTCCGCTGCTGTTAAACTTGATGTCTATTGTATTTTATCAGTTTAACATTGTTTTAGACTAATGATAATTTATTTTGCATTATCTTAGTCATAATATTTCTTATTGTGCTAGTTGAGCTCACCCTTTCTTTCACCGTTCTCTTGAGAAATGAAAACGTGGCAGGGACTAGTCGAGGGAGCAGAGTGATTGGTCCGGATGATAGCATTAGTAGTCCTCACTATTACATTAAATAGTATGATAATAAATGTAATGAGGACTCCATTGAGTGTGGATATTGTCTAGATGACAATATTCTTATTAAAACTCTTAGATTATGTTTTGTCGTATTTTACACGACTGTTGTATAATTAAGTTGTATTTGAATTTTGTACCATGTATTTGGCGACTCAAGATGGGTGATGTATACCTATTTTGGGGGCGTCACAACAAATACCTATCTTGTATAATTTACAAATGATAAAGATAGAGTTAAAGACTCTAGGGACCCATGTTATGATGTTAAATATACGAGTAGAATCGACTTTAATTGATAAAGTTAAAACCGCTCAAGCTACACACCGGAGCTGATGAATATAAAGAAGAAGGTGCAAGAAGGCGTTATTCTAGAAGTAAGAGTCGATGAAGAGAAGAAAGGTCAAACCTTCGATTTATTTGAAATCCTCGATTGAGTAAGAGCTGTGGCCTATAGACTCGCCTTAACGCTAAGTATGTCGCGTGTTCATAACGTTTTTCACATATCGATGTTACGTAAATATGTGGATGACCCAAACACATTATTGTGTTAGAACCAGACGAGATAGCTGAAGATTTAACGTACGAGGAGGTACCTATCAAGATCTTAGATAGGAAAGAGCATGTCCCGCGCACCAAGGTTATACCACAAGTCAAGGTTTTATGGAGGAACCATGCTATTGAAGAAATGACCTGGGAGTTGGAATCGGAAATGAAAGCGAGGTACCATCACCTTTTTGAAACACCAGGTACGTATGTCAATTTCGAGGATGAAATTTATAAGAAGGGGAGGTTGTAAGACCCCAACTTATTATGAATAAAATTGAATTTTCTCTATTCATTATCTTGAAATAATAAGGAGTTAATTTGATAAAATGTTTTGGTTATGGGTGAAATGTGCAAATTTTACAAAATAAGCAAGTGGTTGTAAAATGTTCATTTTTGTCGGGGAATATTCGTTTGGTCGTGGAATATTCTTGTTTGTGGGAATATTCGTATAAACTGCAGCATGACCATTCGTGGTCTCACAATGAGAATAACCATCGGATGAAGAAAATGATAAGTTTGAGTTTTTATAAATAACTGGCGTAATTATTCTGAATTAACTTTGTTGGAATACCAAGTGGTTAAAATACTGAGAATACGCTGTGGTTGCATAAGAAGATACGGTATTGCATAAATATTTTGAATTATTGATTCTTAAGTAAGAAGGCATTACTCAATAATTGTTACAGTAATTATTGTTCAATATTTTATTTTATTGATTCAATAATTGATGCGTTGATATTTTATATTATTGTTGTTTCAATAATTGTCTCTGTACAGTATTTCCCATTATCAGATCAATAATTCATATTATTTGAATAATATTATTAGATAATATTATTGGCAATGTCTAGAAAGTTCTGTCTAAGGAGAGGTTTGGTCACCTAATTGCGCGCCAGTAAGGAGAAATCCTTATTGAAAAGCCCCCTCTTTCCTGGGAACGGTCTGGTTGTCATTATTGTGATTCTGTAATATTATTTGTAAATAATTATTTATTGATTTATATGATAAGAAAATATTTATTTTATGTGGCTATTAATGTTGAGGTGTTTTATCAGTATTTTTGTCGGAATGGAGGTATTAAAAATCAAATCAGTGTTCTTGAGATATATTGAGTGAGTTATAATTTTTAATCTAACCGTTGGATCGTTGTGATTTTTGGATGTGTTATACATATATAAATTGAGTATATGTCCATAAATTTTGAACCTATTTTGGGGGCGTCACAGTAAATAATAATATGAATAACTTTGTCGTCTCAATTATTGATTTAATAATATAACATATTATACAGATGATACTATGACAATAATTGAATCAATAATATGAGAGATTTGATGCAGCAATTACTGTAGCAATAATTGAGTATAACTGAGTGACCTCTCACGTAAGCATCAATAACCAATACTGTGTGTGCTACTATGCAACCACGCCAGACATCGTACTTACTTTTACTACCGGGTAGTTCAACGGTTTTAACGGTAACACTTTCGTAGTTATTTTTAATAAAAGATAATTTCATCGTTTTCTTTACAACAATAATTGTTATTGGGGTCCACCAATGATTGTGCCGTCGTACTAATATTTCCTGTTGAAAAGAATATTCCCCGACCAATCGAATATTATATAACCACTTGCTTACTTTGAAAATTTTGTAAATATTACCCACAACTATAACATTATATCAAATCCACACCACAATATTAAAAAAAACTATATTTCGAGAAATTTAAATCTTTATTCATAAAATTTGGGGTCTCACACTCCCACCTTTCTTACACTTACCTGGCTAGTGGTGTGATTAATTTCGAATTTTGTGGACCTTAAGGTATAACTTGAAATAGTTAGGAGCTGTCTAAATTTTATTTAGGTTAACCATAGAATTATGATTCTTATTTTATTTTTTTATTTTTTGTGTGACTTTCGTGGTTAGTTATTTTTTTTTTTTGTGATTTGTGGAAAGATGGATTCTTATTATAGTTGGAATAATAATTTTGCTTCAAATCAAAAATCTTATGGAAATTTTAATGCACACCAAGTAAATCAATCCTTTTTAACTTATGAAAATCCTTATCTAAGTCCATATCCATATCCATATTCGGATGTAGAACCTCAATATCCACAAGAATTATCAAATGAAGAAGACGAAATACTTAGTGCCTTGGAGAAAACTACAAAAGTTTTAATAGAAAATTAATTTAGCATTATATCTCGTCTAGAAATTCAAATGAGTCAATTAGCCACCATAATAAATGAACAAGAGGTGGGTGAATTTTCTAGTAACTCTGAGGAAAATTTTAAAAATCTTGATTATTGTAAAAATGATGAGAAAAATAAAAAATTTGTATTCAATTCTACATAGTTTGAGTCAAGCGAATTTGAGGAGCCTAAAAATTATGAGTCTATGTCTAAAATTATGAGTTTATATGCCTAAAACTCCATATCCTGAAAGACTTGTTCCAAAAAAATCATCTAGTAATTTTTTGGACCAACCCATTAAAGTAAACATGATCCAAGAGTTGTCAGTGACCCAAAAAATAATTGAAAATAGACTTTTGATTAAAAAAGATTCAATTAATTTTTTCTTAAATCACCTTGACCAAAATTAGAATGAATTCGAATATTTAGATAAGGTCAATGAGCTGTTGAGATTCACTACAAATAAGTCAACTAAACTAGAACATGTATTTGAACCAATTCTTTCATCTTTTGAACATGTTAGTGAAAGTTTTATTGAGGTAGACTTTAAGCATAATTCTGATGAAAATTCTTACTATTTTCAATCTCCTAGACCTCTTGAAAATAATGAAAAGTTCACACTCACTTACCTATTTGTATCATTCATTTTTAGTCACATACTTTTTAGGATATATGAAATTTGTAGATATGTATATTTGTTTTCTTCCTCACCTCATTTTCTTGCAGAATAAAAACCCCACGTACAAGGTATAATTCTTTCATATCTTTGTTCTCTATTTTTCATTTGTATACATTGAGGGCAATGCATTATTTAGGTATGGGGGAGTTTGTTTATATTATTGTATTAAATTTTTTTTAGGAAAATAGAGTTAAAAAATAAAAAATAAAAAAATTTATTTGACTTTTTATGGATTGAATTAATTCTAATAAGTGGTTGTGGAGCAAAACTCATGAGTATGATTGAAAGATTTAAAACTCTTGAATCTTTGATAAGATACGAAATCTTATTTTGAAATACCATCTGGAATAAAATTGATTTCATAAGAATTTTTGCACTTCATGTTTGCACTAATTCTTAGTTGTGGTTATAAACTATGATTCGAGCAATTTCAAGAAAAAAAAGAAATTGAAAAAAGAGTTGAAAAAAGAAATAAATAACTGCTTCAATGTCCATTGAACGAAATAACTGGGTATCCAAGCCTTAAGAAGTATCGATATTCACGCTGAAAAGTGTGATGGATAAAAGCAGCTTGACTAGTCTAATTTTGTGGCCTTTGTTAATTGAGTTAGTAAAATCTTAAGGGTGTCTTTACACCTAGTACCCTAAAGCCAACTGGTTTTTGGGAGTCCTTGGTCCAATGCTCGCTACATGGGTAACTCTGAAAAGCCTAAGAAAATGAGACATTGCACAAGTAAAGAAAAAACAAAATAAAAAAAATGGAAAAAAAAGAAGGAAAGAAAAAAGAAAGAAGAAAAAGAAAATTGAGTTTGCTTGATTTTTATGATAAAAATTTCTACTGAGAGTTACATCATATACACATGCATGAATCACATGGAATTAATGTAATGAAGGATGGTGTCTAAAATGAAGATTGAGTATTTTTGATAAGGTGAAACTGTGATTTTAAATTTAATTTTGCTTATGTATAATGCCCATGGATATTTATAAATTTTCTTTCAATTTCATAACTTGTTGAACCAAAAATATTTTTTGAATTTTGTGGGTATATTCACTACAAACCCTCACAAGACACAACTCGACCACTTGGGGTAACCTTGGGGTTTAAAGGTTTGTTGCACATGCTAAGTGTAATCAAGTTTCTTACGAAAATGGGGTAGTATAATTTTTATTTTACTTGAGGACGAGTAAAAGCTAGGTATGCGAGTATTTGATAGACATAATATTCCCATATTTATTATTTTATATGTTTATTTTATTTAACTAATATATTTTATTTTGTTTTGTAGGAAATAACATTTATTTTTCTTGGGGAGCAAATAAAAGATTTATATCCAACTTTTAAAGATGGAAAATGACTCTTAGAGGATTATCATATAGAGATTGTGTTAGAGTTTATGCCCTAGAGGCCAATTATTTGATATAATTGCTTAACATTTTGATATTATATTTGATTGAATAAATATATGATTTTATTATGGTTTTATTTACTGCGTAATATAATTGTTAACATAATAAAATTCCTTAGAATAGTGATACAAATTATATAGTTTCAAGTATGTGACTTGAACATGAGATTATATATTATCATTAGTATCAGTGTTCTTAAATGTCCCTAGTCAAGTATTATTGTTGATGGGACAACAATGATGCATTGAGACTAGTATGTGGATTGACTGATGACCAAATCTCATTGGTCATAAATATATGAGCTATTAAGTCAATGCATAGGTACATGTTAGAGAACGATGTAATCTTTGGATGGACCCACCATGAGAATTCTATATGGAGCATTATGCGAAGTGTCATTAGCAATTCTCATAGTGACAATGATGTAATGGTCCTCCAACCTGAAATCGCTATATTACTACACGAGAATTTATGTACTTTGATATCATCAAATGTCACCTTTAATAGGGTGGACTATAAAGGTGATTATTGGGTTTATCATTAATCGTGTGAGAAATATGAGTGATCTAGATGGAATTTAACCATCCTATATATTATGGGTGATATCCATAGGCCTCTTGATTGAGTAGGACTATGAAATGCATGGCCATGCTCAAATAGTGATTTGTTTCATATAGTCTACTCATTGATCAAGAAAACTCAGATTAAATTATGAAGAGTATGACACATTCCATGACTCGAGTTTAATCTAGGATATTAAGGTTAAAAGGATTAAATTACATTGAAACATTGGTCACAAAAAGGTTGCATCGAATCATCGATCTTATTATTACTTGGGTAGAAGTGATGCATTACTAGATGTCGCTCACTATTTATAATTTTATAATATGATTTTAAAATTATTGCCAACGTAATAATAACCTATAAGGTCACACACATAGAAACGTTATTTAAAGGGAATTAATTTAAATTTTAAGGATTTAAATATATTAATATGATTAATAGTATTTAAATCATTTAATTTAAATTAAAAGGATAATTGTATATATGTATATTAATTAAGTAAGACTTAATTAAGAGATATATATATAAATTTGGATTTTATAAAATTAGGTTTTGATTTGATTAATTCCTTTTAACTACTATATATATGATATATAGCAGCTACTTAGGGTAAGATATCAAAATTGAAAAACCCTAGCCGCTTCTTGAGAGAGACTAGAGAGAAAGCAGTTTCAAAAATCCATTCCTTTTGGTGGCTAAGTCGCAAGTCCTTCTTATTGCGAGAATCGTTCGACGGTTAAATGCGGCGTTAAATGTGGATCTAGAGGCGTTAAATCGGTTTGTATTCGTTGGAGATTCGAGGCGCGAATGGTTTGATTCTCGTTTTTTGTTTATATCTGGTATAATCTCTAAACCTCTGAATTAATTGATTTTCGCATGGATCCTGTTTTAGGGTTTCGGAAATTGCTTTAAAATTTTAATTTCCGCTGTACGTTTCTGTGCCGAAGCCCAACAGATTGAAGTCAAGAAGGAAAGAAGATGGGGGGGAAGGAACAAAAGTATCCAAGTTCAATGAATCTAAATTAGGGCACAAATTTATTTTTCTTATAAATAGGTCTCTTATTTTTAGAGAAAAGGAGTATTATGTATTGTATTAGTTTAGCTTAGAAGTAGAAGTAGATTAAATTATTTATTCATTGTACGTTTGTTGGATGATCGTTAATTAAAGAGAGTTTTCTTATTTATTTTTAATCTTCTTCTTTTCTTTATTTTAGTTAATTTAATTATTTTCCATGTCTAGCTAATTTCTTTAATTTAGGATGAAGATGGAATTAAATAATTATTCTTGATAATATTTTTCATCTCTTCTATTATTTATGATTTTATGTTTAATTGATTTTGCCTTCATGTTTCGTTATTGAAATAATTTCGTTTTATAGTTCTTATGTGATTTTAAATTAATTAAGAGGTTTTAACAGATTATTGTTAAGATATGAGTTTTTCATAATTCATGTTTCCTCAAAGAAGTTTTAATTGGTTATAGTTAATCCTTAAATTTTCATAGTCTATGCATTCCCACGTTAATTGTAAAATTAATCAAAATCATAGTTGAGTTATAAAAATAGAAGAGATTGAATTATATGTTATGTTTATTATTTAATGGATTCGAATTCTTAGATTGTTTCCTCATTATTAGTTTTCATATTCTAGTTAATCAATTTTTAATCTTTTTTTTTAATTCGCCTAAAATAGATATTAAAGATACGTTAAAATTAATCTAGTCTTTGTGGGTTCGACATGTACTTGTCAGTTCTTTAATTTGACATCGTACACTTGCAGTACATAATTTTAACACATTAGTGAGCTTACTTTTAGAATGGCTTCATAGTTCTTTCTCTAGGCTTCAAGTTTAATACTTAAACATGTTTTAAGGAGAAGACAATGTGTTGTATTTTGGCTCTAACTATAATCTTATAAACTCATTATTTTTTAAAACATTAGAAAAGAAAATAAAGGCTTCTATTATTACGTATATATGTTTTTGTTTTAGCTAAATTGCTATTGTTTTTTTTATCATGTGATTACCTTTAATTATTTTTAAATCAAAGAATTGTAGTTTTGTGGAAGTTTTTGTAGTAGTAAAAGAGTCTTAAATTTATGTAATTGCTATATATAGACTATGTCCGGTTTCCGACGTTTTGAGCATTTTCAACGGTAGCCTAAAGCACCCTACCGCTTTTGAAGGGTTGTATTTAATTGGATCACAATGTAATGTTTATGAGTTAAATAAGTTATGTTTTGTAAACGAACAAGTCTCAACTTAATTTGTGTCTTTTCCATTTATACTTTTGGTTTATGGATTAGGCAAGCTAGCTAGGCTTTCACATAATGTTTTAGTTGTAATTAGTACATCTTTTAGTATAGCGACCTTATCCAATTCTTTTGTATTCATCATGTTGTAATATATCAATACCTTATATATAAATACAGTAAGACCGATCGTTCTAATTTGAAAATTTGGTGAGTCAACCCTTGAATTATTGAGAGTTAACTCGATCAATTTTATTGGAATTGATCATTGTTCAATCTATTCATCTCTTTATCTTCTTCAAATCGAAGGAGCATCTCTTCCTCTTCATCTACCCATCTCTTTGCCTACTCCTCTATAAATACACCCAAATCTCTTCATCTCTTCATCACTAATGAATCAATCGGTTTGATCTCCCATCTCAATCTCCTCATCAGACCAATGGATGTTGTAGACATCCATTGCCGATTCTGGATCTATATTTCTTTGCAATTACTACTGGGCTATGGCATAACACTTACTATTACGATTCTCCGCACATTAACAGTAAGAGATCTTTTTCCCCAATTCATTTTCAAATTTTCGAATTTTCGAATTTTCACTTGCAAAATAAGCTAGAGATTCAATGTTGGAGGATTTACAATATAACCACCCTTCCAAAGTTTTCCCATGGCATTCGGTTTGTTCTACTTGTATTCGACCCCATTACCAAACCCAAGGTATCTCTATCTAAAATTAGTTATTTTCCCTTTTTTTTAAAAAAAACAAATATTTTATTTTTTTCGATAAATACTTTTAATTTTATTCTATTGGGGTTTTTATTGACTGTGCTGGAATGAGTAATTTAACAGTTTTTTTTATTTTGTATGCATAACTCTTCTATTTCCCCTTCATCTTCTCGTTGATCTGTGATACCCACTCTTCTCGCCTATCTCTCTTGCTCTAGGGTTTGTATTCCTCTCTGTATTACCCACTCTTTCTGCAGTTATTCCGATCAGACGAAGCTTCCCGATCATAACGAAAGTAGAAAGCGATTGTTTTCATCTGATGATTTCACTTCATCTCTTCAAAATCGAACCGTCATTGTAATTATGCCTAATTTTTTGGATTACATTAGTTGGATCGTAATTTTCATCACCATCATTGTCAATATTCACTTCCTATAGGTCCCTGTCTCTGTATACAGTTTCTTGATCCCACTCGAATCTTTAATAAATTATTCCCTTTCTTATGCCTTCTGTTTTTTTTTGAAAAAAGTTGTAAGAGATTGCAAGTTAGTGGTTAAAGCCCAATTGTTTGCCCTGTGATCTCTGTTTGTGTGTTGATTTTTTATTTGGGGTCTTTGGTTCTAAAGATGACTATTGAGAAAATTAGAGGAAGTTATGGGGATGAAATTGATGATTTTCCAAAGGGTATGTGTGTTCTTACTGTTGATGATGACCCCACATGTTTGAAGCTATTGGATGGCTTGCTACGGAAGTGCCAGTATCATGGTTAGATTATCCAATGTTTTACAGTTTCTTGCTTATATTCAATTTATGTTTGATGACTCTAAATTGAGTTTTGTTAGATTTTAGGCCTGATTTGCGTTTTTCTCGAAGGGGTTTAAAAATCTTATTATTGCTTGCTTGATAATTTAGGTGTTCTGTGTCATGATTTCATTGACTACAAAAGGCTCAATTGATCTAATTTTTTACTTTGTTGTTAGTATTTTGTTACAAATTACAGTCGATCAGTTAAGTTTGATGGTTCAATTTTTGTGTTTTAAAGAAATTCTTGAAAGATTTGAAAATGTGTTTTTTTGCTTTCTATTATCCAAAAAATTGTCATAAATATTATTATGTATACATCTTCTAATAATTTTAACAATAATTGTCATTGTAGCTTAAATCTGCTATGTATATTTGTATTTGCCTAGCCAGTATATTTTTCTGTTGCTTTAGTTATTTGTTCACAAGTTTATGAATCATAATATTTTTTCACCTGTTGTTTATTACAGAGAAATTGCAAGGTGTGTACTGTTATGTTCCTAAGGTTTCATTTATTTATAAGGCTAAAATTGCCTCTCTTTTTTCTTTGGCTTCAGTTTGTTAGTATATGAGATTGGAGTATCATATGATTTTTAAGTATTAATTTTTTTTGGGTTACTGATTATTGTTGGCATAGATTCGGTTTCATTTCATTTTACTTCAGTATTATGTGATGGCTCCTTAGTTGGATCTATTAATAGTGTTTGAGGTGGGATTATCTGGATCGTTTTAGATAGTATTAGGGATTATTATATTTTATGGTCTTTTTTCGAGACTTTAGTATTTATGTTTTTTCCCGATTATAGAGGGCCCAAATCCAATGTATACTTCAGCGGTCAAGCACTTATTCATCAGAGCAAAAGAGTTGAATATCATTATGTATATATTTTCTAATAATTGTAACAATAATTGTCATTGTAGTGTAAATCTGCTATGTATATTTGTATTTGCCTAGCCAGTATCTTTTTCTGTTGCTTTAGTTATTTGTTCACAAGTTTATGAATCAGAATGTTTTATCACCAGTTGTTTATTACAGTGTGTAAAAAGAAGATTGATTTGATTTGAAGATTGATTTGACATAAATGTTGAACAAATTATTAAATTTATTATTCAAATTGGCCCGTGGTCGTGCATTGCACGGGCTATCAACTAGTTTATTTTAATGGAATTTCCTTTAGTTTTACCGGTAAAAATATTATATCACTCATTCAATATAAAAGATTTGAAGAATATTTGTTGAAAATTAGGGTTTAATCATGTGGAGATTTGGTTCTCCAAAACTAAGTCGTTGATGGTTGTGCCCTCGAAGTAGATTATATAGAGCACCATCGATTGTAAATTTTGTAAAAAAAATTATAAATATTTATCAAATAAATAAATATTTTGATAGAATTATTTGTGATATAATTTATCTCGTGTGTTTATGTTACCCAACTATATGTGGGTTATTGATGTATTTTAGTGAGTAAGTTTAGTGTATTAATGGATTAGAAATATAAGTAATCTGATTAATAGAATTAAATTAAATTTATTTGATAAATGGTTAAATAAATTCTAATTAATTTGATAAAGTCTAGATGAATGAAATATTATTATATGTATTTTATGTGTAAATATTGGATATAATAAGAGAAGTGGAAAGGCTAAATAATTTATCAGGTAATTAAAATCTTGACCAATAAGAATTGAGCAGGATATTTTTGGTGAAATTAGAGAAAAGAAAATGTAACGTACATGAGGGATATTAAAGGGGAAAGCGTTCAGCAGGTTAAAACCCCTCAAACCTTTAGTCTCTGTAACGCTAGATTTATTTTACAATTTATTTTTCTCAGTCTTATTCTTCAGTTCGTTTGGGATATGCGTATAGAGAGAGAGGCAGAAAGTGAGATTGGTTCTCAGAGAAATTGAAAAGAACTTCAGGAGAACTCAGGGAAGGAGAAAGAAGGAGTAGCAGTTGTCTAGCAAATTAAGAGTATCCAAGAGGTAATGTGTAACAACTCGGGTCAAATTCTGAGTCCGGAATAAATTTTGGGTCAAATTTTAAGTCTGAATCGAATCAAATTCATCAAAATAAGGCCTTTTAGCCCACCACAGACTCACCCAAAAGGTCATGACCTGGCTTCGTGTCCCCACCTCCGGCAACTCGATCGGATGACCCGACCCGAGCTTTCGAGAGTCAGCTTTGATACCATATGTAACAACCCGGGTCAAATCTCGAGTTCGAAACAAATATTGGGTCAAATCCCAAGTCTGAATCAAATCAAATTCATCAAAATAAGGCCTCAAACCTTTAGTCTCTGTAACGCTAGATTTATTTTACAATTTATTTTTCTCAGTCTTATTCTTCAGTTCGTTTGGGATATGCATTATAGAGAGAGCGCAGAAAGTGAGATTGGTTCTCAGAGAAATTGAAAAGAACTTCAGGAGAACTCAGGGAAGGAGAAAGAAGGAGTAGCAGTTGTCTAGCAAATTAAGAGTATCCAAGAGGTAATGTGTAACAACTCGGGTCAAATTCTGAGTCCGGAATAAATTTTGGGTCAAATTTTAAGTCTGAATCGAATCAAATTCATCAAAATAAGGCCTTTTAGCCCACCACAGACTCACCCAAAAGGTCATGACCTGGCTTCGTGTCCCCACCTCCGGCAACTCGATCGGATGACCCGACCCGAGCTTTCGAGAGTCAGCTTTGATACCATATGTAACAACCCGGGTCAAATCTCGAGTTCGAAACAAATATTGGGTCAAATCCCAAGTCTGAATCAAATCAAATTCATCAAAATAAGGCGATCGACATTGGCCAATAGTATCTTCTTGAATTCAACTTAATTTAGCCATGCAGGCTCACCCAAAAGGTCATGAATTGAAGGTATTATTGATAGTAACTTATTTCCTTATATGCAGACAAATTTTTCCCCTATCTTTCGATGTGGGACTGGGGTGTTACATAAGGAGGAACTTTAAAACTTTTAGTCTCTATTTCTTAAGTTTTACACTGTTAGAACTGTTTTGGTTCTATGAGATGATGAAAATTTTAATCACGTGTTGTTGGATGTTAGACAATCTGATTAGTGTCATTTTCAAATGAAATCAAAGTAAATAAATTTAAATTTCTGTGTAAAGGGGAAGAATTAGATTTTTGGTCTGACTATGAATATTTTGGTATGTGTTAGAGGTTAATATGGATGGGATCTGATGTTTAAAGCCTTGAATTGGCAAAAGTGCGTTATTCTTCTCTGAAATATGAAAACAACTCAACTTGAATGAACCAAAACGGAGCTAGAACGAATTCATGGTGGAAGATTACGTAAACCATGTCAAAGTATGAAAAATTAATCATGAATACTGAAATTGGGTCGATAAAATAGAGTTTTTAAAATGTTGTGATTGCTCTGTATAAGTATACTTTTGTGTTTAATGAGTTTATAAAATCAAAAATTAGCTAAATTGGATCTTAGATGAAGAAAATAGGAGATTTGAATGAAAACAGAGTACTCATTCGTGTATTGGAAAAACTGATTTTGTAGTTGAGAGCCACTACTTTGTGATTTGACGAGGCCGCGCTGGTACCAAGAAAAAAAGTGGAGTGGCCGCGCCGGTAGCAGATCAAGCCCAGAGATGAGATTTTAAATGCAAGGTTCAAAGGATGTTAAACTAATCTATTATAATGATTATAACTTATCATTAATCGGGTAATGAGGTGTAACAACAAATCTTAATCACTCAATCAAATGTTATGATGTTATAATCAGGTTAAGGAATTGGTAAAAACCTTTAAGGCGATGTTCATGAGAATGGAGATGTCGATCACGCTCTTTGATTTGTATTTTGGTCTTAGCAGGGAGTTCAGATTCATGGTTTAGGAATAGTAAAATATTCAAAAATTGAATCAAGGTTATAAATTCAACTAAAATAGGAATTAAACCAATAAATTTAGTTTTAATGTGACTAAATAGTACAATGGTCTTAATGAACTGTGTAGGATATTTGAAGGGCATGTATCGTAATTTTGTAGCGAACGCTCAAGGAAAGTTTCTTAACCTTTGCTTATACTCTAATATTCAGCAAGGTTTCTTAGTTCATACAAAGCCTATGTTCTTGTGCGAATTTTTTTGTGTATCAATGAGCTTTCCAATTCCTTCCGAAACCATTACTTCGATAAATAGCACATGTTCAATTATGAATTCTTGTGACTCTATTTCTTATTGAATCATGATTTATTTATGTATTATTGCTCGAGATGATATTGTTATCAAATCCTTGAATGACTATCGAATCTTTTTTGATTCAACTGGTCCATAGTTGATGAACGTTATAAAAAAAAGTTTAGAATCATTTTGAAGTTATTCCAAACTAAATCGTCTTTGGTGCGGATTCCTATGATAAAGCTGAGAAGAACAACCCTATTTCAAGGGTAAATGTTATCGAATACTATAATTCTGAGCTACGAAATAGCGATGATATGTTTTTGCACGATACGTAATACAAGGACTGATCGCCTGGAGTACGAGGAAATATATATGGTCCATAGTCTTATAACTGTTAAAGGTTACAGTAAAAATACTTGTAAATATAGGACGTAGTTCGTGGTCTTGTGACACTTAGTAAAAACATTCAAATTCAGCATCTATAATTTGACTTAGAGAATTGATTATTTCACTGATTTTACAAGCTCTTGATTTATTGATGATCTGTTCCAATAAGGGACTGTCCATTCAATTAAAGAATAAACTTTTGTTCCTTTCATAAGTCTTTTATTGATTTATTGTTGTGATATGATGGATAGTTTAGATGGTGTTTATGATGGATCGTGAGCACTGAATATGTGGTTTGAGGTAGCCGAATTTGGGGGCGTTACAACTATTTTTTTTGTATTCGACTGAAATTTAACATTCTATCCTTTGACAAGAATGGATCCCAAGATCTCATGCACCCAAAGCCTTATGAGTAGTTTTTTTACCATTAAGCCATGAGGGGCTTGGTAGCACTATTTATACATGTGTTTTTAATATTTTCACATGTTCCTTCTCACATGAAGATGAGATCCATTGTATATTCATGTGACTATGTGAGAGAGAAACATATAAAAATATCAAAAATAAATGTAGAAATATCAGTTCCCTATATATATAATCCCCTAATCTATTCCTAAGGGTTTTCTATCATTTTTTCTATCTTCTTTTTCTTTCTTCTTTAACAGGTTCATACCATTATATAGTGCAGTTGATGGGTGCTTGCAGAGTTTTCATCTAGCTCTCTAATATGTTTTGTATCAAAACTCCACTATGTCGAGATAATTTATCCGTTCCTTTAAAAAAATGGATATTTTCATAAAATACTACGAAAATAAAAATATAAATACATATCCTAGCAATGAAAAAAGGAAGTTAATAAAAATGAAATCTATCGTAACAACTAAGTACTTCGCGATGGTTTGGTATCCGTTGCTCATACATTAAAAAGATGGACTTTTATATTACGCTTAGGTTATGTTTGTTTGCAAGAATTATAATTCTGGGATTATAATCCATGAGATTATAATCCAAGACTATTAATTCTAGGATTATAATTCCTGAATTATAATTATAATCCCGAGATTATAATTATAATCTTAAGACTATCAAGTCATTTTATATTCTCTAGATTAATAGTCTCAAGTCTAAATTTAAAAACAAACAAGGCACTTAATATTAGTATAATTCTTACAAACAAACATATTCATCGTTAATCTGCTATTGTAAATAATAAAAAAATTATCTTGCATGTTTTTTTTACACTTGTTCTTTTATATATAGGGTGTTAATCCATAGCAACCGGTTGTTGTGTTACTATTCCAGCAACCATCAAAAAGGATCATGTCACCACAACTTGTAGGAGATATTTATATAAATATTATTAATACTAATATTACAAAATATTAATATTAGTATTAATAATATTATAAAATAATAATATTACAAAATATTAATATTAATATGTTGAAGTTGTAATCCCTTTTTAATTGTCACTAGTCCTTTTTTAATTGTCCTAGCTGATACAACTTGTAGCTGTCATGTCACTTTTTAATTGTCCTAGTCACTACAAGTTGTATTAACATTACCCTTTTTGATGGTTGTTGGAATAGTAAGTATTAAAATAACAGTTTGAACTGAGAATGTAACATCCTAATCTCACATCAAAATATATGGAAAAAAAATTGTCTATATATAAGAAATTAACTTACTAACTTTAATAGTACATTTAGTCATGACATTTTAGGTGAGCTTTATGATGACCTAAGAAGATACTATTGAGTTAGTGATTTAAGATATTATTTAGATGAATTTGATTTGATTCAAACTTGGGATTTGACCCAAGATTTTTTTTGGACTCAAAATTTGACATGCGTTGATGGATTTGATTTGATTTAGACTTGAGATTTGACTCAGAAATGTTTAGGACTCAAAATTTGACATGTGTTGTTTCACATGATATCAGAGGTGAGTCTCAAAACTACGGATCAGATCATCTGATCGGATTACTAGAAATGGAGACACGAAGGCTTCAATTTTATGAGTTAATATCACCATTGAGTTGGTTCAGAGAATGTACGTAAGGCCATAATTACTTTGTAACCAAATGTTCTTGCAAGTACAATACTACTAATTATATAGTTAGTTAATTTGATAGGAATGTTAAAACTTATCAAGAATTCCAAACTTGTTATTTAGCTTAATACTGTTGATATCATGGTTTAAAGTTGTGGTAGCGATTTATGTTTCAGAATGTTACTTTTTAACTCGTTATCAGTTTTGGTATTAGACGTTACACACCATTAGCTAGTTAGGAAATTCAGAAAGAAATTAAAAAATAATGAAAAAAATTATAAATAATAAAAGCAACAACATGAATCAATCAAGTAAAAAAAAACTATCTAATGCACAACATTGTCTAAATTATAAAACAAAAATCTTGTAAATACGTTTAATCAATTTTATGTTTGATTAAAGTTGATATTAATGTTGTTTTAGCTCAAATGATTGAACACGCATGTTCTACAAAATTTAAGTATAATTTAACTTAACTAAGTATATTTTAAATGCAATTTTTTTAAGTTGTACTTAACTAGGAATTATACTGATATAATTTAATTATAATTTGGCAAATTCAAACCGCACATGGAACCGCTTGTGATTGGTGCGGTGCGGTGCGGTTTTGAACCGTGCGATGCGGTTTTATTTAGTGCGGTTTCGGTTCCAAAACCAATTGAAACAACAAAATTTTATGCAATTTAAATTAACAATTTAACATCACACAATATTAAATATCACTTTGAGAACACACACAATCTTACATATAATATTTTGTCTAAACAAAAGCTAAATATAATAGAGTAATATGATGTAAATTATTATAGTAGAATATAGTAGAGTAAACAAAAATTAAATACAATCTTTGCTACTCTACTCTTAGTAAAAATATGTTGTACTATTCTTAGTAACAATATGTTGTAATAATTTACAATCTACTCTACCATATTATAACATATTGTTACTAAGAGTAGCTCAATCATATTACAGCATATTGTTAACAAAGATCATATTACAGTAATATTACAATCATAATACAAAGAGTCAAAAACATTATAAGCTACTGTACCAATATGGCGCGGTTTCAGTTTTATGCGTGCGATTTTGGCAAGTAACCAAACCGGAATAGTAAATTTAATTTTTCAACCCACCTAAAAATGACCACATACGCCGGAACCATTGGTGCGATTTTAATTGGTGCGGTTTGTGCGATTTTTGGTGCAATTTCAACTCCAATTTGGTTCCTTGTTCAACTATATTAATAATCATATCTCAAGTATAATTCTTGCAAACAAACATAATCTTAGGATAAAATGTAAGGCTATAAACGAGCCAAACAGTTTGGCTCGACTCGAAAAAATACGAGCGAGACTCGGATTCGTTAATATATAATATGATCCAAATTCGAGCATAAAAAATAGTTCGGATAAAAATATAAGTAGAATCTGAGCAATGTTATACTCGACTTGTTTAAGAATCAAACTACTGGAATACATACTCGATCGATTGATACAGATTCAATTAGATACTCAATATATTCTCTTATAATATATACAAAATTAAATGAAATTAGGTTAATTAATTATTATTATTTTATTTTATTTTAATTTTAATTATGATTTATATTTGTAAAGTGTAATAGTAAATATATTTTCTCATTTTTAAGTAAAATAACAAATTCAATTTATAATTATATTTATTATAAAACTAATTATTATATGGAGACTAGAATTCGAGTTTGCATTTGAAGCTCGCGAGTAGTTTGAATATAATTTGATCCGAGTCGGATTGAATTCGAGTAATAAATATTCTAGTCGAGTCGAATCTGAGTAGAATTTTTAAAATATAATTCGAATTCGAATCGAATTCGAGTATGAATTTAACGTTTCGAGTCGAATTTGAGTAACTCTTTATTCGCTTCGGTTCAACTCATTTACACACTTGAATAAATGTCACAA
Organism: Panax ginseng; assembly: GCA_020205605.1. Lineage (NCBI taxonomy): Eukaryota > Viridiplantae > Streptophyta > Magnoliopsida > Apiales > Araliaceae > Panax > Panax ginseng. Next base: position 14,072,675 of record CM035133.1, on the reverse strand, counting down.
CCAACAACATATGAAAACCATATATATATATATATATATATATATATATATATATATATATATATATAGGAATGATCCATGTCTTGCGTTAGCTATATGCACTATTTATTTGCCTAACCCATCTCTTTGGATTGGGTTGGGGTCGGCCGCTACTCCCTCTAGCGATCAGCCAAATTCTTTTATGTTGGCCATTACTTCCTTTAGCGGCTTGTCAAAACGCGATCGTTTTGACAGGCCGCTAGAGGGAGTAGTGGGCAACATAAAAGAATTTCTTAATTAGGGACTTAAAATAATTATAATTTAAATTAAAAAAATATAGCTAATTAATGTTCCACTCTCTAATTGGTTACAAATATAAAGAATTATAAAATGAGTAGTAGTAGTAGTTGAATACGTAATTTGTTTGAGTAGGAATATACTATAAACTCAATCACTATTTGCTATTATAATTAATAATTATAATTATCCTTATACGTACTTATTTTATTAATTAATATTATTGATAATCCATATAAGAAATACTGATTGGTTTATATTATATTCATACTCAAATAAATTATGTATCCAACTATTACTCTCAAATTACTTAGTCAAGTATTATTCCTTATATTAGTCTACTACTTATTTTATAATGCTTTATATTTGTGAATCAATTAGCGAGTGGAGTTTCCTATATTTTTTTAATTTAAATTATAATTATTTTAAGTCCCTGATTAATGTGACGCCCCCAAAACAGGTATACATCACCCATCTTGAGTCGCCAGATACATGGTACATAAATTCAAATACAACTTAATTATACAACTGTCGTGTAATATACAACAAAACATAGATGAGAGTTTAAACAGGAATATTGCCTTCTAGACAATATCTACTCTCAAATAGAGTCCTCATAGACAGTATAAAAAGTTAAATTCAGTCCCCATTATATTTATTATCACACTATTTAACAGAATAGTGAGGACTACTAATGCTATTATCGGGTAGTCGTCACCCGCTCCCCGACTAGTCCCTACTACGTTCTCATTTCCTGAAGAGAACAATGAAGGAAAGGGTGAGCTCAACTAGCCCAAGAAGAAATATTATGACTAAGATAATGCGAATAAATTATCATTAGTCTTCAACAATGTTAAAGCGATAAAATACAATAGACATCAAGTTTAGCTGCGGTGAACAAACAATCCATTAAAAGAGTCAAGTAGAGAATAAAATCTACTATCTTTTATGATTTAAAAAGTTTTTCATCACTTTTATCGCTGAGACTCAACTTAATAAATAATTCACATCATCAAATCATCCCTGCATTACAGGCCAAGGATATTATTTAGTATCACGACCACGAATTATCCACGCACTACGGGCCAAATATAATCGTGTTTTCATCAACGGTCCTGATCATGCCATAAAACAATTCATCTTTGCTCCGTTGGCCGAAGAGAATCCATAGCCATAATCAAACCAAAAAGGTCCATCAATGCACTACGGGCCTATGAGGACTTTTTCCACATCATTTGTAACATTACGGCCATGATTATACAAGAATAATCCTCGGTCATAATCATACCAAGTCCATCTATGCAATCTGAGCCACATGATGACTTTCAACATAATATAAACATGAGGATGATGACAATGATATAAGAATTCAATAAAACAAGTTCAAGAATTAAATTATCCAGGAACTAATAACATCCAAATTGTCAACATGATACTTCTTTGTAGAATAAAATTTAAGAATAATATTCATGCACCAAAAAATAATTTGGACAAAAAAAGAATCAATTTTTCGTCGTGAATAGTACTCCGTGAATAGTACTTCGGGAATAGTACCTCGTGAATAGTACCCCCGACATGAAAAGTACTCCAAATATCCGAGTGAATAATATTCGGGTGAATAGTAATTTTGGTGAATAGTAACCCGTGAATAATAACTCGTAAATAGTATTCCGGAATGAAAAGTGCCCCGAATATCTGAGTGAATAATACTAGAGTGAATAGTAATCCGTGAATAGTAACTCGTAACATAAAATACCAAATAAAATGATATTTCATGACGAGTATAGAAGTCAAAACTTTAACCAACTGAGTATAATAAAGAATGGAATAACAAAAGTAATCACCATGCATGCGGTACTTAGATAGACAAGAGTTATTCCAATGTAATAATAAATAACGGAACCCAGTCCCACAGTGGCGTACGATGCGAGGCGGGATATTCCAATGTAATAATAAAGAATGGAATAACAACAGAATTTCACCATGCATGCGGTACTTTGCATAGACAGGTTATTCCAGCAGAATAATAAATAATAGAATAACAAAAGAATTTCACCAAGTATAGGGTAGACCGCGTATACAGGTTATTCGAACAGAATAATAAAGAATGGAATAACAGAAGTTCTCTTCATAAATATGAAAAAAAAAATACCCCTTACCTTAGAATAAAGCTGGATACTAGAATAGAAATGTAGCAGACTTCTCTTCTTCTCTCTCTCTCTATAATTTCTCTCTATAATAAATACTCTATAGCTTTGGTGAATTGGTGAGAAATGAAGGAAGAATGAGCTTCTATTTATAGGAAAATATAGTTTTGATAATTGCACGTTTTGGGGCTCGAAATATTACAATATAATACCTTCCTCTTTTTCTTCATTTTTAATTTAGTCCTATAAGTATTATCAATCTTGCACCAACTCCCCTAATAGTAAATCATGTGAATCAATAGTAAATCATGTGACTCAATAGTTCTAGACATGTGAAAATACGAATTACAGTATAGTACCTCCATCTATACCTCCATCTTTAATTTAATCATGCAAGTATTATCAATCTTGCACCAACTCCCCTAATAGTAAATGAATGTGACTCAATAGGACATACATGTGAACAAATAGTTATATAAGCATGTAAATAAGTAGCAATTAATTGCTCATTTATCCGATAAATTACCCGATTTATCAATATAACCTCCAGACATCAATTATCATCGGAATAGATATCGATTTCAACTAATACCAATAATCCCAACACAATGGAACTATCAAATTCATCTTTAATCAACACGAACTTATTCATCATTAATATTATAACTCACAATATTTAACAATCAAGGTCATTCCCAGGAAGAGGGGCTTTCCAATAAGGATTTCTCCCTATTAAAGGCGTAAATTAGGTGACCAAACCTCTCCTGGCGTAACTTTTAGACATTGTAAATATTGCAATTTAATAATATGAATAACTTTGTCGTCTCAATTATTGATTTAATAATATATCATATAATGCATGAGGATATCTTTGTGACAATAATCGAATCAATAATATGAGAGATATGATGCAACAATTACTATGGCAATAATTGAGTATAATCGAGGTGACTTCTCACGTAAGCATCAATAATCAATATCGTGCTACTATGCAACCACGCCAGTATTATTATTGTACTTTTACTACCGAAAGTAGTTCAACAAAGATAATTGAGTAAAACTTCCGCCGTTATTTTATAAAAATATTTTTGTCGTTTTTCAATCCAAACAATAATTTCGTTAGGGGGTCCACCAATGATTGTGCCGTCGTACGAATATTCCCCGACACAAAGAATATTCCCCGACCAATCGAATATAATATAACAACTTGCATACTTTGCAAAATTTATAAAATTACCCACAACTATAACATTATATTAAATCCACACCATAATATTAAAAAAAAATCAAGAAATTTAAATCTTTATTCGTAAAATTTTGGATTTTACAATCTCCCTTCCTTATGAAATTTTGCCCTCAAAATTTACGTACGTACCTGGTATGCCGAACAGATGAGGACACTTCGTTCGATTCTAACTCTTGAGGTATAACCTTTAAGCGTAGAATATATTCCAGGATTTTTAATAGGTACATCTTCATACGTTAAATTATTCTCTATCTCATCCGGTTCTAAATCAATAATGTGGTTTGGGTAGTCCACATATTTACGTAACATCGATACGTGAAAAATGTTATGAATACGCGATATACTTGGCGGTAAAACGAGTCTATAGGCCACAGTTCCTACTCGATCGAGGATTTTAAATAGACCAATAAAATCAAGGGTTGAGATTTCCTCTCTTTATCGAGTCTTGCTTCTAGAATAACGGCCTCTTGAACCTTCTTCTTCAAATTCATCAGCTCTGAGTATGTAGCTTGCACTGCTTTAACTTTATAGATTAAAGTCGATTTTACTCGTATATTTGATATCACCACGTGGGTCCTTAGAGTCTTTAACTCTATCTTCATCATTTGGAAATTATACGAAATGAGTCTTTGTGTTAACAACATCGCACTCGTAAACGCATACGATCTTCTACTCAACATGTCAGCTACCACGTTCGCTCTTCCATGATGATATTGAATGGTATGATCGTAATCTTCAACAGCTCGAGCCAACGTCTTTGGCGCATGATACGTTTGTTTTGGTTAAAGAAAATATTTAAGGGTTTTATACTGGGGTCAATACAAAATTCGATTTCACGCTCTAGAGGTAGGCTAAGAAGTCTTCATGAATACGCCAGGAAATTTATTAATGATAGAAATATCATTCAAAACTGTGACTCTCATCCAAGACTTGGTAGCACATGTAATGAAGGTTTCTCCTAACGGAGCTTCAACAGATAAGTCAAAGTCTAATTTCTCTAGAGTCAAATTTTAACGTTGAACGCAAGCAAGAGAGATAAAATAATGGGTAGAACCGGTATCTAATAAGGTATAGACTTCGCAAGAATTTATAATTAACTAACCCGTGCTAACTTCAATCGGTTTACTCGCTTTTTGAGAAGTCATGAAAAACGCTCTTCTTGAAACCACCGACTTTATTTTGTCCGTATCCGCCTTTGGTGCCACCATCCCAGCTGGACTTAACTTCACTATACGATAAAATCGAGATAAATGACATTCTCTTCTTGAAATTTACACTTATATTATCTTGGCCATGATTACCACCGAAGTGGTTACCATTCTTGGCATGATAATTTCCCCCACGATGGTCATCATTGTTCTGATGGCCGTTGCCACCGGTACGATTATTATCGTGTTGTTGGTCGTTACCTTTTGGTTGTGCTAACTCATTATCGCGCTCCAATAACTGAGCCCTATTCACAACATCTGAATATAAACAAAGTTTATGAGAAATGAGGTATTGACGTATATCGGGTTTCAAACCACTTAAAAACATTCGCGTGATTCGCTCCTCATTATCGACCAAATGGGATGCAAACCAGGATAACTCCGCAAACTTAGCCTCGTACTGCGATACGGTCATATTATTTTACTCCATTGCTTATCTCAACATTTTTAGATGCCATTTTCAAACACTGCCACAAAAACAAGAGTTAATTGACATATCACATATTATTCCTATACTCTGACCGACCAATTAAATACCAAATAAACTTAGGTAGGTTATACTAGCGAAGGAATTCTCCGTCTCTCCCCTCCTAGTTCTTATCTCACATCTCAGCCATGGATCATATCCCTAAGCTTTGATACCAACTGTGACGCCCCCAAAACAGGTATACATCACCCATCTTGAGTCGCCAGATACATGGTACATAAATTCAAATACAACTTAATTATACAATTGTCGTGTAATATACAACAAAACATAGATGAGAGTTTAAACAGGAATATTGCCTTCTAGATAATATCCATTCTCAAATAGAGTCCTCATAGACAGTATACAAACTTAAATTTAGTCCTCATTATATTTATTATCACATTATTTAACAGAATAGTGAGGACTACTAATGCTATTATCTGGACCGTCACTCCGTTCCCCGACTAGTCCCTGCTACGTTCTCATTTCCTGAAGAGAACAATGAAGGAAAGGGTGAGCTCAACTAGCCCAGTAAGAAATATTATGACTAAGATAATGCAGAATAAATTATCATTAGTCTTCAACAATGTTAAACTGATAAAATACAATAGACATCAAGTTTAACTGCAGCGGAACAAACAATCCATTAAAAGAGTCAAGTAGAGAATAAAATCTACTATCTTTTATGATTTAAAAAGTTTTTCAACACTTTTATCGCTGAGACTCAGCTTAATAAATAATTCACATCATCAAATCATCCCTGCATTACAGGCCAATGATATTATTTAGTATCATGACCACTAATTATTCATGCACTACGGGCCAAATATAATCATGTTTTCATCAACGGTCCTGATCATGCCATAAAACAATTCATCTTTTCTCCCTTGGCCGAAGAGAATCCATAGCCATAATCATACCAAAAAGGTCCATCAATGCACTACGGGCCAATGAAGACTTTTTCCACATCATTTGTAACATTACGGTCATGATTATACCGAATAATCCCTGGTCATAATCATACCAAGTCCATCTATGCAATCTGAGCCATGAGATGACTTTCAACATAATATAAACATGAGGATGATGACAATGATATAAGAATTCAATAAAACAAGTTCAAGAATTAAATTATCCAGGAACTAATAACATCCAAATTGTCAACATGATACTTCTTTGTAGAGTAAAATTCAAGAATAATATTCATGCATCAAAAAATAATTTGGACAGAAAAGAATCAATTTTTCGTCGTGAATAGTACCCCGTGAATAGTACTTCGGGAATAGTACCTCGTGAATAGTACCCCCGACATGAAAAGTACTCCAAATATCCGAGTGAATAATATTCGGGTGAATAGTAATTTTGATGAATAGTAACCCGTGAATAGTAACTCGTGAATAGTATTCCAGCATAAAAAGTATCCCGAATACCCGAGTGAATAATACTAGAGTGAATAAGTAATCGGGTGAATAGTAACTCAGTGAATAGTAACTCGTAATGTAAAATACCAAATAAAATGATATTTCATGGCGAAGTATAGAAGTCAAAACTTTAACCAATTTGAGTATAATAAAGAATGGAATAACAAAAGAAATCACTATGCATGCGGTGCCAGATGATGAGTTATTCCACGAATAATAAATAACGGAACCGGTCCCACAGTAAACGCATGCATGTGACGGATATTCCAAATGTAATAATAAAGAATGGAATAACAATGAATTTCACCACGTATGCAAAGATTTGCAGATGTAGAAAAGTTATTCAATGAGAATAATAAATAATGGAATAACAAAAGAATTTCACCAAGTATAGGGTAGACCGCGTATACAGGTTATTCTAACAGAATAATAAAGAATGGAATAACAGAAGTTTTCTTCATAAATATGAAAAAAAATACCCCTTACCTGGATACTAGAATAGAAATATAGCAGACTTCTCTTCTTCTTCTCTCTCTATAATTTCTCTCTATAATAAATGCTCTATAGCTGTGGTGAATTGGTGAGAAATGAAGGAAGAATGAGCTTCTATTTATAGAAAAATATAGTTTCGATAATTGCACGTTTTGGGGCTCAAAATATTACAGTATAATACCTTCCTCTTTTTCTTTATTTTTAATTTAGTCCTGTAAGTATTATCAATCTTGCACCAATTTCCCTAATAGTAAATCATGTGAATCAATAGTAAATCATGTGACTCAATAGTTCTAGACATATGAAAATACGAATTACAGTATATTACCTCCATCTATACCTCCATCTTTAATTTAATCATGCAAGTATTATCAATCTTGCACCAACTCCCCTAATAGTAAATGAATGTGACTCAATAGGACACACATGTGAGCAAATAGTTATATAAGCATGTGAATAAGTAGTAATTAATTGCTCATTTATCCGATAAATTACCCGATTTATCAATATAACCTCCAGACATCAATTATCATCGGAATAGATATCGATTTCAACTAATACCAATAATCCCAACACAATGGAACTATCAAATTCATCTTTAATCAACACGAACTTATTCATCATTAATATTATAACTCACAATATTTAACAATCAGGTCGTTCCCAAGAAAGAGGGGGCTTTCCAATAAGGATTTCTCCCTATTGGCGCGCAATTAGGTGACCAAACCTCTCCTTGGCAGAACTTTTAGACATTGTAAATATTGCAATTTAATAATATGAATAACTTTGTCGTCTCAATTATTGATTTAATAATATATCATATAATGCAGAGGATACTGTGACAATAATCGAATCAATAATATAAGAGATATGATGCAACAATTACTATGGCAATAATTGAGTATAACTGAGTGACTTCTCACGTAAGCATCAATAATCAATATCATGTGCTACTATGCAACCATGCGTATTATTGTACTTTTACTACCGAGTAGTTCAACAAAGATTAATAACGAGAATACTTCAAATAGTTATTTTTATAAAAATATTTTTGTCGTTTTTTCAATCCGACAATAATTCCGTTGTGGGGTCCACCAATGATTGTGCCGTCGTACGAATATTTCCCGACACAAAGAATATTCCCCGACCAATCGAATATAATATAACAACTTGCATACTTTGCAAAATTTATAAATATTACCCACAACTATAACATTATATTAAATCCACACCATAATATTAAAAAAAAAATCAAGAAATTTAAATATTTATTCGTAAAATTTGGAATTTAACAATAAGTTAACATAAAAGAATTTTATATTAAGTATAATTATTTTATGTTGGCCGCTAGAGGGAGTAGCGGCCAACATAAAGAATTTAGCTGGCCGCTAGAGGAAGTAGCGGCTGGCTCCTACCCAACCCTTAGATCTTCCATTGGACGACAAGAGATGAGTTAGTTGGAATAGTGCTCATAGCTAATGCAAGCTATGAATCACTTCTCATATATATATATATATATATATATATATATAGTCCGATTTTGGTATATACCCCTTTATTTTACATACCGCTTCATTATTTTTCATGAATTGATAGGGTGACGATTTGGTCTCGTCATTATAGAAACGTATAAAACATTTATATGTTATGGAGGCAGTTCGATGCATCACTAAAAGTTAAGCAAGCGATTCTCTCGATATAATGCTGATTTGAGGCGAACTGTTGCTAAAGATGGTGAGTAAAGTATGTTAAATAAAGGTGTATGCACATGATCCTCTCCGTGTGTGTATATATATATATATATATATATATATATATATATAGAGCAAGGATCAAGTGCATACCCCTTATCTTACTTATCCGTGCTTACCCCCCCTTTAACGACGGACCCGGTGACGGTTTTGGTCATACAACCGTCTGTCTATACTTTTAGCGACGCTATATGTTGTTCGTCGCTAAAAGTATAGACGACGGTTATAGACGACGGTTGTATGACCAAAATCGTCACCGGGTCCGTCACTAAAGGGGGGTGAGCACAGATAAATAAAATAAAGAGTATGCACTTGATTCTTGCTCTCTATATATACTCCTGCTAATTTCTTATTTATTTCAGATGAATTTGGCTAAAGTATAGGTTTAGTTTATTGTGCCATGATTAGTCCCCAGTTTAAATTATGAATGGTCATGCAATACATTTCTAGCTGACTGACTCAATGATATTTTTACATAAAAAAATAATATTTTTATATAATTTTTTTTGACATGAATAGTAAATAAATTCCATATTTATGAGAGAGACTTATGATCATTCTTTTATATGGAAATATCAATTTTCTATTTTAAACAACATGTACTCTTCTATTTCACAACTCATTTTACCTTATTGTACGTAGTCATTTCGAGAAATTCTAAATTTTAAAATTTAATTATATGAACTAACTAATTTTATTTTAGTTGTACATCATATTTATCATAAACTATCTAATCAAGGAGTATAACTATTTACAAAACTTAAATTTTAAAATTTGCAATTGATCGACTTAATTTAAAAAGTTTAAAGTTGATCACTGAACATATAAAATATACATTTCCAACCAATTTTTAACATCTTCCATGTAAATAAGTATAATTTTTTGTACAAGTGCCTTGAAAATTATCTTTTATTGGAAAAAAATAGTTTAATTTTTAAAAATTTAATAGTGGTAGTGGGATACTAAAAATGATAATAAAAATTATTAAATTACATGTTTAATTTTTTTTTATTGCAGGGAGTATTGTATTTAAAAAAAAAAAAAAAACTTGATAAGCTTTGGAAACGACAGCGTATAGGGCTTATGAGCATAGCAAGCCGGCGCGATTTAGCCGTTTAGACCATCTGTTCATCTCTTCACTCTCTCTCTCTCTCTCTCTCTCTCTCTACAATTTACTTATAGGAGGAGCGAAGAGCGATGATCTTAGGTAAGCTTACAGTTCGATTGGTCGACCAATCTTCTTCTCGGCAGTACTAATGTAAGTCAATCTGATTTACATTTTCTGGAGTTATATTTGTATTGTTACTGTTGGTACTTAATTTATTTCCCATTCATTACCTTTGGTAATTTCTAATTCAGGTTATGTATTTCAAATTAAATTATTTCATGTTCAAGATTATCTCTTTAATTTTTCCGATTGTTGTAGTTTTTCTCTTCTTTTACCTTTGTTTGGCTTCTGAGAATCCTAAGAGAAAGAATTTTGATGAATTTTAATGTTTACATCTTTCAGCAATTTAGTTTTCAGAATTTTAAATTTTAACCCGACTTGAAGATGAATTTCTCTGTCTGGGTTTTGTGGGTTTTTTGGGTTTTTAAAATGGGTCATTACCATATTGACCATTTATTTTTTATATTATATTTTTTGCGTTTGAGAGCTCAAAAGATTTGAAATTTTGAATATATAAACAGTGTGAAGTTTGAAGAAAGTGGAAGATAAAAAAGATTTCTTTTTTGAATTTGGAATCATGAAAAAGGTTATGGCTTTGTACTGTTTCAGGTAGCTTTATATACTGAGGTTGTATGAGGTGATTTCTTTTACTGAAGTAGTTGTATTTATTACTAGAATTAGTTGAAATTTGACTACTTTATGTGTTTGATATGACGAGTTACTTAAAATGGGTTAATTGATGTGTGTGTGTGTATATATATATATATATATATATATATATATATATATATATATATATATTTCTGGCTGATATGGTGATCAATTTGGAACTTTTATAATGACAAGAAATCTGAATGTGCCAATTATAAGAAAATAAATTTGGAAATGTGATGGATCATTTATATTCAGAAGAAAGTGATATCATTATTGGAAATTTCAGTTTTCAGTAAAATTGAAAGTTTTGAATGGACTTAAACAAAATGCTTTTACAAAATTCTCACATAACAGTCCGGCTCTCACTTTAATTTCACTTTTTGCTTTCCTGATTTCATTTTCCTTATCTTTTAAGAAATACAGACCTGTAACTCTGTGTGTAGGTAAGTTTTGTGGATTTTTTAGATGAGGTGTTTTCATGGTCCCATTTTCATATTCTTTTTATTGTTTTCGATGTTTGAAAGCAGGATACTATTGGGAGCTAAAAACTTTTAATTGATATACAGTGTGAAGTTTTAAGAGAGTTGAGGATAGATTGAAGTTTTTCTTATGGGCTTTACAATTTAGGGTTGATTCATATGCAGTTGTAGTACTTTCAGCAGTTTGAGCAAGATAAAAGGTTATTGCTTTAGTTAAGGTTGTTGTGTTTATGGTGACAATTAGTTGAAAAATGAATCATTCACGTGTTTGATATGATGGGTTAGCTTAAAGGGTTTATCACCTCTTGCTGATACGGTGAATGGTTACAAAATCTAATATTAGTTAGTCTGAAGTTGGAATTTAGAAGAAAGGAAATTTGGGCATGTGATGGGTCATCTAGATTCTGAAGGAAGTGATATTGATATTGATTTGGAAAGTGGGGGGACTACAAGTGATGAAGATGGAACTATAGTCCAGGATCTGAGTGGTGAAAATGGAAAGAAAGTGCTGCGTAGGACATGGAGTGGGTTTGTGGGATTAAACAAATCTGCAAGGGTTTGGGATGGTTTAGGTTCAAATGATGAGTTGTTAAATTCTGGTGAGATTTCTGTTGAGAATATGGAGATATTGTCAAACAAGGTGGGGGAAGATATGGTGGATTCACTGGAGAAGAAGATAACTAGAGAGAAGCAGAAGAATGCAAATCCTAAAAAATCTTCCAAACCTCCTAGGCCTCCTAAAGGTCCATTGCTGGATGCTGCTGATATGAAATATGTCAAAGAATTTTCTGAGCTTGCCATGTTAAAGCGTAAAAGGATCGAACGAATGAAGAATTTGAAGAAAAAGAAATCCGAGAAGGCATCATCATCTAACACAAATTTTATTGCAATGGTTGTAACGATTCTCTTCTGCATTGTTATCATCTTTCAAGGTAAAAGCCTATATTCTCTTTCAGAGTTATAACAATTGTCATCTGGATTCCTACATGGAATTTGTGATTCATTTATATACTGCTGATGAAATCCTAAGGGGATAATGCAGTTTAAGGGCTTGACCATGAAGTTGGAATTTTAACAGCTTAAACTATTTAGATATCAGACGAATTGAACTCCTTTAGTAGGGTTTTATAAACTATGCTTAATGTTATAGATGGTTAAAATTTTCTTGTACTTTATCCTACCGTCTTATTTTCTGAACTAGTGTTATTAATCTTTTAATTATGTGACTATAAGATTTATTATATATAAAGAAGATCTCATTAGTATATATTTATAATTGTATCATTGATCCTATGTCCTGTAATCACATTGCCTAATTTGTGTTTCTATTCTTAGGTCTTAGAAAATCTAATTAAGGCAAATCAGCTGTCATAAATCGTCATTTAGTGCTTTCCCAAAAATCCTGCTGGCTCATACGGCTTCATCAGTTTTATTGCATTACTTGTTTCCGAAGTATCTTTCATGTTTTGATTTATGAACATGTCAATTTTTTATTTAACTAGTTATTGCTAGAACCTATGTCTATATCTGTTGTAGGAATACTTTTATCTCAGCTTTGCAACTGTCCTCAGTTTTGAGGATGATACATAAAGTTTTTTGTGTCAAAACGGTTATTTCCATCCAGTGACTACAAAAGAATACTTTATCAGGAGAGAAAATAGTGTTTGGTGTTTAGAATGAACAAATGATTTACTGGTTTGTTGAACTATTAAGCTTTTGAAATAAATTAGAAATTTATGCATATTTCAAGACAAACCCAAACAATTTGTCTTTCATTTGATTTTACTAGTATATTGGTTACTCTAAATTAATCTGTTCTTTTATTGTCAACTTTCAGGTCTTCTAGGTTCTCGTGTATGATTCAAATGAATGTATGCCATCAAGTTCAGGTAGATTTCTGTACAACCTTGTCTTGAACCTTTCATATAAGTTTGATTCCATGTTGTATTTTCCAGATAGTATTGTCTTTAGTATAATGAGAAAGTTCACAAGTTATTGTCCAATATTAAATGGAACCTGGCATATGAGCATAAACAGCACTGATGTGAGCAGCATTGCACTGCTCTCGTTATAGTTTTACGTTTTGCATAAGAACATTTTGTAAGTAGACATTCAAACCAACTCTAATGGGTCGGTTTTAGAATCTCTAGTATTGGTTCAATTAACTCAGGCCCCATTTGTTATCTTTTTACCCAAAATTATAATAAATAAAATAAAAGAACCCAATTTTTTTTTTGACAAGTGTAGAAGAAAATAGCCAATATTGGACTGGTCTAAAAACAGACTTGTTTTTATCGTTATTTTAGTTGCAGGCTTGAGCAAATAAATAAAAAACTGACTCTTAAGTTGTCTAAAATCAGGCTTTCTTATCCTTAATTCACCTGGTTCTGGGATTTGCCCAAGAGATTTTCACTCCTTGTTTGATCTTTGCCTCTTTTTATCATAAGTTACATACTCCAATGGCACATTATTTCAAACTCGTATAATAATTCTGTTATGATCTGTAACATAAATACTTTGTTTTGATTTAAAATCTTATAACTAACATTTATATTGAGTTCATTTCGACATATCTTTTGACCGTATAATTCTTCATTCCAACCTGCTCATCAATTTTCTTCATTTAGTCATTTGGTTGATTGTTCATAATATTACTTAGTTACTTTCTTCTTACTTGAATAGGTTTCCATGAGTATAGAAGGGTTTCTGGTGCCATTAGTCAAACTGGTTGGATTTATAGTAATTTTCATGTGGTCATTACTTCCCTAAACTTTAAACTTCAAGTATATTTCTTTGTCTGTACGAAAATATCATTTTAAGGTTACATTTTTTCCTGATTCTTTCTAATCTTCCAAAGATTTTCTGATCTTTTCCAAATAACTCGCAGTTCAGGTCCTTTGCTGAGTCGCTGACAAACAAGTTAAATAATTTTCAAAATATTAGAGCAGTCCATTACCCTCCATGGTCCTAATCATAGCAAGAGCCATGAGGGATTGAGATGACGCCAGTTCCCCCATAGAAATTCAGGATTCCTCATATATTGTTGTATTAGGTGCTGTATTTGGAAGTTTTTGATCTTTTAAAGAAATTTTGAGGAGCATAGATGCCATATATATCCTCTATCTAAGGATTGCCAACAACTTTCTTTTACCATGTAGGCATAGAATATAATTAGATAAAGCTGGAGTTTTTTTTTTGGTATCATCTAGTTAGGGCAAAATCCTGGCTCCGTCACTGTTTATACCAATGTGGAAACACTAGTTATCTTTATTGAAATATTTAATAATGTAATTCATTATATTCGCACTATTGTTCCATGTGTCAACAGAGTAACTGAATTTTATATAGATGCATATATGTAAATTGACAATATCTGAAATCTTGGTTTGTGAGGTGTACAAAAAATTGGTGAAGGTAGAATAATTAAAGTTTGATTTTATTTGTTTGGGGGGGGGGACATGGACCCTTTTTTTTTTTGAGAAGCCTTTTTTATTTCTGAATTTACCCTTTAAGTGATAGAAGCAGATACTTTTTAAACTCAAAAACTTTCCTTCTCTCTCCATTCCTTTATCAACCCCTATTTTCTCTCCAATAATTTCTCATTTATTCTCACAAAATTTATTTAAAATATTTTTAAATTACACACACAATGTGTGTGCCAAGAATACTATTAATCTCATAATTTATGTATTAAATGAAAAAGTCATCTCTCTTTCTTGGAGTGTTTGTTGTGTGATTGTGGAATGTGATGGGGTGAGAAGGGAAATCAGGTTAGAAGGATAATAATTTCATCTCTAATTTTTGCTGCAGGAAAGCGCTCTGGCAAATTTTTCATCCCGATAAACAACAAACAGCATACAGCATATTACTCGAGTCAAATATTTAAAGAACATATCTGCACAAGTAACCAGTAGATGTAGTTTCAAGATGCATGAGTATGTAAATAGTAATTTCCTTATTCCTTTTTTGGTTCGTAATGCAGAACGTTGGTTGTACTCGTATGTTCAAAAGTTTGATCAATGTGCTTTCGCTAAAGCTAGTGTTTCTATCACCTTTCAGCAGTTATGCAGATTTAGATTCTTGGATCTGAGACCAGGAAGGATCACACTTAGTTATTAGAAGGATTCTAAACCAGCGGCCAAGTTTTGTAGAGTAGGTTTTAGGCTAGCCGTTTTCGGGGGCCAATTTCTGTAAATACATTTTTGTTTATTATTTATTTTATTTCTCAACTTAGACCAGGTTTGTGATTTTACAAACCAGTGTGCTTTATGAACAATCACTAAAGTTTTGAAGCTGTTTGCTGTTTGCTGTTTGCTGTTTGCTATTTGCTATTTGCTATTTATTTCCTGATAAGATTTAGTGAGTGAAACTCATGCAGGGAACTTCTTAAATATTGCTATAAATGTCAAAAAAATGTATAATAAATACTATTTTTATTGACTTTTTCCTTCTCTTTTTTTTTTTGTATAGATTAAGGTTTACATAATATTTAATCATGATTTGTTCCAATTTTATACTAAAAAATAATAATTTGTTATAAGGTGAAAAGTATTGAGTTATGTCAAGTGTAAGATGAGCTCTTTTATGCGGACACCAATGCATGAAAATTGAACACCAATGCTTTACAATTTCACCTATTCAATTATCATGTTTTGTGTAAAATACAAAAACAAGTTTATGATCGAGTTCGAATTAAATCATGAATATATTAAGAAAAATTTGAGCTCATATATAATAATGAACTTGATTTTTATTACATATTTTTTTATGGGACTGAGTATTTTACTACGTGGGTAATAACTGAGTACTATGATCCACTTAGAAAATAATTTTATTTTACTTTGATCAATTATTATTCATGAACTCAACTAATACATTTTAAAAGTGTGTTTGCTTTTATCTAAGAAATTTTAATATATACATATAGTACTAAACACATGAAATAAAAAGAATGTCTCAAGTAAAATAATATTAAAAACTCTTCATGTCTTAAATATAATTTTGATTCTTTTACTATTTTTCCTAATAAATAACACTTTTTTCCAATATAAAGACAAATATAGACAATTGATATTATATTTAATTATACAATCATTTACTTAATACTCATGTACAACTAATTAAATTTTCAGACAGGGCTTACTTTAAAAAAAATAAAAATTCCCAACACATAATAAGTCACCAATCATCAATCCATGAGTTTTATGTCCAAAAGCACTGAAAATCAATCATCAACCCATGAGTTTTATGTCTAAAACAGAAATTTCTGCATAGCTAAAAGAGACTAACCAAACTCTTAACATGCTCTACTATTTTTCTCGGGTCATAGAAATTGTGATGCACAACCAAATTCAGAAAACAATGCTTCAGATATTTCTGTCTCCATGACATCGAAAGCGAACGATATTAGAAAAATGACAAAAACCCAAAAATTCTTGATCTTCAATATAGAGACTAATAAAACATCGAGGATATGGAATAAGCCTTCTGGAAATCATTGAGCATTCACAGGGTCAGCTCGAGGCCTCCAAAGTCCCAGCTTGTACTTGTGTGTATGTTTCAATATCAGTTTCCTCTGTAACAGAAAAGTGAGATGATTATATTACATCACAATCACAACAAGAATAGTCAATCATCACAAACAACTACAACTGTAAGTATCACTACTCATGAGCAACTTTCAAGAAGAAATCACATTATACATCACTCACTAAGTTTTTGTTAAGTACAATTTTCGAAAATTGAAATCTCAAGGTTCCATACAAAGAGTGAACATCTTCAAAGGCAACATAAAAATGAAAACTTCAACACGCTTCTTACAAGCAAAACTGGGGGAAACAATATCAATTGCCAACAAAAAGTGCACAACTTCAAGTTGTAACAAATTCTGATTGATAATCTAAAGCAGAGGTTGCAAGGCAGAGTTTGGACTCTAAGAAGCCCGCGAGTGAAGTTATATCCATCTAAAAACTTACAAATCAGAAAGCAGTAGGTACTATTATGGGACTCCATTCCTTTTAGACAAAAGTGTGGACGAGAAAGACCAAAGGCACCTAAGAATCAATTCAAAGTCCTTGTCACCTCAAAGTGATAGACTACGATAAAGGGATCAGAGTAATCATCAGACCATGGGAACAGAAAACAAAAAGGTCCTCGGAGCCCAGCCCAAGTATAGTAATCATAGACTCTGGGCTACTGAGCAGCACTCGCATGAAAGTAATTTGACAATTCACAGGGATGATCAATATCAAACTCCAAATCAGCATAACTGGACAATATGCCCAGTGCTTAAAAGGCGAGAGAAAGAATCAAGAGTTGGACTGTGTTCATTCAACATTTCGCTCCCATGATGTTCATATATTTAAAGAATTCATATGATCTGTAAAGGGATGCATCCAAAGCAAAGTGCATATCATGATAGTAAAACATGGCACTCTTTAACTCTCTGAATAAATTAATACAAAACAGCTCAAAACAAGGATAAAACTGTTAACCGTGATCAATTCTAAGATAAAGCTTGTAAGAGTTTAGAGCAAGGCCAACTTCAGTTTTGGCTGTCATCAGCCTATTTATTATCAGTTTTGCAATGACTAATTACAATGCAAAAGCAATCTAAATGATTACAAACTTTTCCCCTAGCAAAAAGGAAACTCCTGATCAACTTAAGTATCTTATAAATTTCTACAGAATGGGTACTAACTCAAACAGGTTTTGCTCCTGTATAGTAATGTGACAATGTCCCAAATTTCTGGAATAAAAGCTTAGACACTCCTAGACTCTCAGAAGCCCGAAATTACACGAGCACAAGTATACTATATTCATCCAGTTTATATCAACACCTCCAAAAAATTCAAATTAAAACACCCACACACCCACAAACATGTATACACAACATCAAAGTTCAATATTTACAACAAGAAAATTCCCATGTAAGCTAATAAATTGCAAGAAAACCATTATTATTATTAGAAAAAGGGTATTTTAAAATGATTACATGTTTGCAGGATTCAACACCAAGTTGCTTGAGCTTCAGAGTGCGAGTGACGAGCAGCTTCTGAAAGTCCCCTATCCCAGTTTCAAGCTTCTCTGCGTAGGTTTCCACCCCTTTCCCGACTCCGTTCAAAAATTCAGGTATTCCAACTTTCACTGAAAAATTTTCAAATCCACTTTCAGATTTCCACCCAAAAAAATCGCCAGTAATACGTGTGTGTGTGTGTGTGTGTGTGTATATATATATATATATATATATATATATATATTCCCTAAGAAAGAAATTACCTTGGTAAGGGGTGGATTTGGAAGAAAATGTTGCGAACCCACATGGAAAATTAGAGGGTGTGGAGAAAAATCTTGAATTTAAGGATGTGAGTTGCCTCCTAGCCATCGCTCTAACTTTATATATGTCGTCAATTCAGCAATTGCTCATGTATAAAACCCCAAATGTTTGTTCAGTAGCTCGCTCACTACAACTGTTTGGGGGTTTTGACGGCATAAAACCCCAAAACCAAAACCAAAACTGTCGGTATTCAGTGATAGCATCAGAACGACGTCGTTGGTAGACTCCAGTTTTTTTTTTTTTTTTTTTTTTTATAAATGTATAGGTTTTTTACTCTTTTTTTTTAAAAAAAAAAATACATAAAAAATGTATAGGTTAATGTGGATGTTTGTACACTTATTTAGACATGGTTCAAAGT
Source organism: Panax ginseng (assembly GCA_020205605.1). Taxonomy (NCBI): domain Eukaryota; kingdom Viridiplantae; phylum Streptophyta; class Magnoliopsida; order Apiales; family Araliaceae; genus Panax; species Panax ginseng. The sequence continues at coordinate 14,053,670 of CM035133.1, read as the reverse complement.
ATATGGGCATACCGCATATATCAGTATAAAAATCAATATCAGTAGGGACTGATATTGCATGAGATAAAAAGGTGAGTTGTGCTATATATGATTGAGTTTTTTGCCAAATTAAAACTGAAATATATAGATAATGAGATTGGTTATATATAACAATAAGAGTGGTCCGTTATTTTACACATTTTAAAAAGAATAAAAATTATCGCTAGTATTTATTTACGTGACTAACAACAAAAAAATATATCATTTTCGTAAATTGATTAAAATTTTGCATATCATATTACTAATATAGGTTAATTTGTTTGCAAGGATTATGCTTGGGATATAACTATTAATCCCAAGTGTCTTGTTTGTTTTCAAATTTAAATTTCGGACAATTAGTGTCGGAATTATAATCCTAGGCTATGTTTGTTTGCAGGGATTATAATCTCAGGATTATAATTATAAATAAAGACTATTAAGTTATTTTATAATTTTCATTTTATAAGTTTAAATTTGAAAACAAACAAAGACACGTGGGATTAATAATCTTACGCCTAAAAGTATAATTCTTGCACACAAACATAACCGTATTTAATAAATGAAAACTTTAAATGCACTTAATATCGTGTTTGCTTCTCTGCTCTGCTGAAAAATTTGTTGGAGTGGAGACGATTATAATTACAAATTCACAATGTCCTGGAGACTTTTTATTTTATGAATGGGAAACAAATAACTTATAATCCTCATAAGTTACAACAACTAAGCAACAATAGATAACTGCAAGCAGCATTCTTACTATTTGAACATGAACTACTGAGAAAGAAGTAGTAATTGAGATGGGGAAGAAGAAGACTAGGTATTTATAGGGGCCAAAGCAGGGACCTTTTATGCAAAACTTGTATAATTAAATAGAAGCCAATTGATGGTACATCTGTTTAGATAACAAGATTGAACATGTCCACAAGATGGTGCTTTGCAGCCACAATGTACAACTTCACATTATTAACATATAGCTACAGCTGAGTGAAGTTAAAAAAATGCTCATTTCCATGGAAGGTCGCCGCCTAATTATTTCTTGGATTCACCCGACTGCTCTGACTGTGACACATATCCTTAACAAAGCGTATACGTTAGAGAGGGTGAAGCATTACCTGAACCCCATGCTGCGCGCGAACACTCAAAATTTGAACCGGTGAGTGAATATAGTTAGGGGACAAGGTAAAGCTATAGCGCTGCAATATCATTGAGAGAGCAATCTTTGCTTCATTAGTTGCAAACTTGAGACCTACGCAACTCCGAGGACCCAAGCCAAAAGGAAGATACACTGCTGGGTTATTGTTTGTAGATTTCGCAACACCTTGAGAAAATCTCTCCGGTTTGAATAGATGTGTGTCGTCTCCCCATATTTGGGTGTCATGATGAAGTGCTAGTGTTGGAATGACAATGTGTATATTGGCTGGAAGTCTGAATTTCCCAAGTATGGTTTCCTCTTTAACTTTTCTTTGTAAAGCAATGACAGGAGGATAGAGCCTTAGTGTTTCATTGATGATCATGTTCACCTAATCCACACAAAAAAACTGACATTAAATATATATTAACTTAGGAGAATAATGCGTATTAGAATCATGCACCGAAACTGTCCTTAAGGTGATTATTGACATATACCGTTTTTAGCTTTGCAATGCCATCTGAGTTTGGATTGTCCTGACCAAACAACTTGAGCACTTCTTGTCTAGCTTTTTCTTGTCAATCTGTATGAATTCCAAGAAGAAAAACAATCCAAGCAAGCAATGTTGTCGTAGTTTCCTGTCCAGCAACGTAAAAGGTCTTGCATTGGTCAACCACATCTTGTACTGTGATTCTGTTCTTTTCATCAGCATCATTCTTAGCCTTCATAAGCAATCCAAGAAAATCGTTCCCCAAACTCCTTACTTCTCCACTCATAGTACTTGTCTTCTCTCTTTTCTCCATGATCCTCAAAATAGAGTTGTGTACTCTTTGTTCAAGTTTATCTGCTTCAATTTCATCACTACTTTTAAAATATCGACTGCAAAATTAAACTAATTGGTCATGTAATTAGTATGAGGAAGTAAAATGAAACTTTTCGGTTAAAGGGTGATTACCCAAGACCAGGAAGCTTAACTATGAAACAATTTCTGGAATATATGATGACCAATCTTATCAACATGTCAAAAATATCCTTCCCTTCTAAATAACTGCTCCCAAAAGCTGTCCTGGAAATGACTTCTGATGTTAAAAACCTGAACTCTTGAAAAACCTCAATCTCTTTTCCGCCATGTTGTTTCCACCTCTCTAGCATCATCTCGACGCTTGTAATCTTTGCCGGAGTCATATTCTACAAATACCCTATCACTTGTTATTATAGCTAGCTAGGGATGTTTATGCCTAGTGCGCTCGTCATTCCAATATAATAATATAGCCAATTCAAGCACTGATGCTTATCGTTCGTATAGTAATAAGTTAAAAATCAAGATTAACCGCAACAAAACAGGACTTACTTTCAAGTTGTCTGCATGAAAAGTATGATTGGCCAGTTTCCGTTGCTTTGCCCATTTTTCGCCCTTTGACGTCGCAAGGCCGTCTCCTAATATCATCTTTGCATACCATTCCATGTCTATTTTTGGATAAGATCGATCTCTATTCATTATTTCTTTAATAAACTCTAGTTCGGTAATTATAAATTCAGCTCTAGGGCCATACCAATTCAGAAAATTCTTCCCTGAAAAAGAAGAAACAAAATTAGTTAAATAATGTTGAAAATATTAGTTCTGAACAGTAAATTAAACTGTATACATTACCATATATGCTAAGCCAAAAGTAAAGGTGAGGCTGAAGTCTTGGAAATATGTGGTGTGATTAGTCCATGGGTCCGCTCATGGATTCCTTCCTCATGTTAATGATTTCTTTGGTGTTTCCGTGAGGGAATCTGTAAGAAAGACCCTTGATTCCCTGTTGACTCAAGACTCGCTGTATGCCAATTGGAGTCAACCATATCTCATTTAGAAACCTAATGAAACCAAAGAGGAAGAACAGACATAGAGAGCTCAAAAGAAACTGAAAGACTGTTGATATAATAATTCCCACATCATCCATATTATTTCAATGCCTAAACAAAGAGGATTTTGACATTCTTAAGTAGGTTTTCAATGTAGCTTTACCTTATCTTTCTTGATAAGGTAAAGGCACCAAGACTTGGTTGTAGTTCTGAAGTGAGCTGGTGAGGTTAAGATTGAACACTGTTTATAGAGATAACAATAAGTATTTGGTTGCTAGTGTTCTGCATCAATCATCAGCAGAGTACTACTACTATAAACATTGGCCCTGGCCCTACATATATTAAGTGCATTGATTATTCTAACCATGGGGAAATCAAGAACAGACGGACCCATGGTCCATATTGAATTGATTATCACGCTGCCAGCTAGAAATGGCAAGTAGTTCGTAATTTGAAAGGACGAACTGAAGTTCATTATTATTTTCTAGATCTTATATTCTGCTGGTAGAAAAACCAATGTAAACCGCTGAGGTTGAGCTTCGTAGGTACTTCAGAAGTGTTAGGCAGTTGCTAGTGAATATTGCCTACGGTATAAGTATATTAAAGCTGCGTGGACATCATAGTTGTCACAACGTCATGGTGAGACGCGGCAGTAGTTGACCGCTAGGCGATAAGTTGCCCGTCATAGCGTTCGTATAGTGACAAGTCGTTAACAATGTGCAATTTATATATTTGTTTATTTTACTTCAAACGTATATTTAACAATAAAATTTTATATACATTAAAATTCAAAACATCATAACTAGCACCGTGGAATACCAAAAAAAACACAATTTATATAAATACTTCACAAATTCAAAATTAAAACAATTAACATTGAAAACTAGTAGAACAAGTCAATAAACACTACATAGAAAATTAAGAATCACCAAGTCAACACCGATCAAAGCATGAGCCTTTGCAGCTCGGCTTCCAAGGCATCACCTTTTCCTTCTCTAGCTCCAGGACGTCTAGCCGTAGACTAGGTGGCGTCATGACAACTATTGTGGACATATTTAGCAACCAAATAGGTACGCACAGTTATAGGTGTACATTTTTCACAACTGAATAACCATAAGTCATGACAAGTTAGTGATCCTCTTTGTAGTATAGTTGAGACTTTATATATGGTTAGTCTATTGTATATATGTGGAAGTAAGCTGAATGCGATTAACCACAAACTAATGGCTAGTGACCAGACCATTGTGGTCCAAAGGAGGAAGCTTCTCATGGTTATGCCCCAAAGCTACTACCAGGAATATGATAGTTTTATCTAGACAAATATTTCAGGCCTTCCATAAATCTAAATCTAAATGTATATGAGGTGTAATACACATAATACACCTCATGAATACCTCAGAAAATATTTTGACACATGTTTAAAATGTGTTTGGACAAGTACATGTGCATGTGACAATGTTCCTCGACACAGACATGAAATAATGTATAAAAAATCAGCTTGCATGTTTGAAATGATACTAAATGTACGAGCAGAAATCCTTCAGCTAATAATGCTTTGGCTTATGAATTTTTAATCATTTGAAAATGAATATTACCATGTGTATAGGCCTGACAAAATATGGTTATGAGTTGGTTTTGGTTTTCAAAATATGGTTATGGTTCCATTTAAGAACTAAAACCATATTAAAAATGATATTAACCATTTTTAATATGGATAATGTGGGTTGGAACCATATGGTTATGGTTAAAAACCATATTAACCATATTAACCATTTTAATATTGTTATGGGTTTCATGAAGACTTGATTTGACACTAATATTATGTGATTATGTATATACTACTTACCTCCACCCCACCCCACCCAACCCCACCCCAACCCCAACCCCACTACCACTAAAAAAAATAATATTATGTGATTATGTTTATACCCCTTACCCCCCACCCCAACAAAAAATAATAATATTATGTGATTATGTTATGTATATACACCTTACCCCCACTCCCACCCCCACCCCCACCCCACCCCACCTACCTACCCAACCACTTTTGACCCAACCCCTTACCCCCACCCCACCACCCCCACTACCACTAAAAAAAAATAATATTATGTGATTATGTATATACCCCTTACCCCAACCCCACCCCATCCCGCCCCATCCCACCCCACCTCACCCACCCACCCACTCCAACCCAACCCAACCCAATCAAAAATAATAATATTATGTGATTATGATATACCTCTTACCCCACTCCCCACTCCCACCCCCACCCCCACCCTCACCCTCACCCCCACCCTCACCCTCACCCTCACCCTCATCCCAACCCACTTACCCACCCACCCCACTCCACCCCCACCCGTCCCCCCCCCACCCCACCCCACCCCCTCCCACCCATCCCCACCCCACCCCACCCACCCCTCCCACCCATCCCATCCCCACCCCACCCACTTACCTACCCACCCCACCCCACCTACCTACCCAACCCACCCACCTACCTACCCACCCACCCAACACTCCCTCCCAAAAAAAATGATATTAAGCGATTATGATATACCCCACCCCACCCCACCCCACTCCACCCCACCCCACTCCACTCAACCCAACAAAAAAATAATAATATTATGTGATTATATATACCTACCTGACCCACACTCCCCCACCCCACCTTACCCCCACCCACCTACCCCACCTCACCCCTTACCCGATCCCCCCACCCCCACCTACCTATCCACCCCACCCCACTCACCTACCTACCCACCTCACCCACCCAATACTCCCTTCCAAAAAAATGATATTAAGCGATTATGATACCCCACCCACCCCTACCCCGGTGTTTGGGAAGTATTATTTCGGCTCGAATTATATGGTGGGTCAAGGTCCACGTGAAATTATTTTAGGAACAATTACATTTTATAGTACATTCTAAAAAATAATTATAACAATAGTGCATTCATAAAATATTTACATAATTAATGCATTTAAATTTTTATTTACATTATTAGTGAATTTATTCTTCCTTTAATTTTGTTGTGTGATTTAATGTGCTGATGACATGGCAATTCAGTTTTTTTTAAAAATAAACCGTTCACGCTTTTTTTGGGATCGTGTTTCAATTTAAATTTCGTTTTTATCTTTTTGCTGTATCTTTTTCTTTTGGAAACCCTTATTCTGTGTTTTGGGAACTTTCTAAGCAAACCTATTTTCTTTTGAGTTGAGTCGGTCGTTCTTTCCGGTGGATATTCGTCGTCGGCGTTTGGTTCTTTAGTTCGTTGTTGTCGTCTTCTTCTTCACTTTGTGGTTATTCGTAATTAAGTTGTTCGGTTTGTTCTCATTCATTGGTACTACAATTTTCAATTTCTTCTGTTTTTGTTTATGATGGTGTCTACGAGGAAGAGCATGGAGGGAATGAGGGATAAGAAGAGTGATAGGAAGAGGAAACAAGTTAGAGATGATGATTATGTGAAGGATTTGAAGACATATGTAAAGGTGAAGGATAGTGTGTCAAAGTCTCCAAAACAGGGGAATAAGTTAGTAGTGAAATTAGATGTTGAAGATAAGAAACTGGGGAGACATATGGATAAGAAGGCTAAATCATTGGTATATATCGATTCTGATTTTGAAGGTTCTCCAAAAAAAGTTGGGAAAGAAGATGAAGTTGAGGCTCATAACCGAAAAATTGTTCCCCAGCAAAAACATATGAAGGTTTATTATTTTTAATTTTTTTTTAAGAATACAGAATTTTTAGTTGTTTTTGGTTACTTTGTGTTTTTATTTTTGTATATGGTGATGCTTTGGTGTATATATGGTGTTGTTTAATTTGGTTTCTGAGTAGTGTCATTATTGTTCTAGTTGTTCTTGATAAAATTATTATTTTCATTCCGATTGGAGTTTCAGATACTAGTATATTCTGTTTTGGTCACTAGATTATATTACTGTCATTATAGAGGTTGATTATGTTGTGTTGGTAACTTGCTAATTGAGTTTTGGTTACCAACATTTATATGTTTGGAAACTGATGATTATATAGTTGTTAAAATGTATTTTATTACACTAGAGTTGGAGATTGTTCCCATTCAAAAACATTTGAAGGTTTGTTATTTTTAATTTTTTTAAGAATATGGAATTTTTAGTTGTTTTTGGTTACTTGTGTTTTTGTTTTTGTTTATGGTGATGTTTTGGTGTATGGTGCTGTTTAATTTGGTTTTTGAGTAGTGTCATTTCTGTTCAAATTGTAGTTGTTAAAATGATTGTTTTCATTCCGATTGGAGTGTCAGATACTAGTATATTCTGTTTTGGTCACTATGTTACATTTTTGTCATTATAAAGGTTGATTATGTTGTGTTGGTAACTTGTTGTTTGAGTTTTGGTTACTAACTTTTATATTTTTGGAAACTGATTATTATATAGTTATTAAAATGTATTTTATTACACTAGAGTTGGAGATTGATGAATGTTTATACTGTATGTGGTAAAATGAATGGTTATGTTGTTTCCGAGTGGATGTATTGTTAGTATTATTTTCTAAATTGGTTAGTATATAATTTGTTATATATTAAGTAGTCTGATTAGTTTGGGTTTTGGTCACTTGTTGATATTATTTGGTTACTACTGATAGTATATTTGGATAATGTTGATTTAATAGTTTTGGTTTTAAAGTTTTATTGATGTTCTATTTTGATTTGGTTAATGTGTACGTAATGTAATTTATTGTATTTTCAGATTTGGGATCTATTTTATGAGGAGCATCATCGAAATTTTACTGCAAAATCATTTATTGGTGTGATATGGAAGTGCCAAATGTTATTAAGAATAAATTGTCTGAAGTATAGTTGAATAAGTTTAAGTTGTCTTATTTTGGAAAATTTTTAGATTTTGGGCAGCCACAGATGTTTTCACAGATAATCCATCATGCTTTGGTTAGGGAAGTTTATCAAAGGGATAACGGGGAGATGTGATTTTTATTTGGTGAGAGAAGGGTAAGATTTAGATTTCCTGAATTTTATTTAATTTCTGGTTTGAATTGGCAAGGAGATGAAGACATTGATGGTTTCAAGGGGATTGAAAATATGTTGGTGGAGAAGTTTTTTGAAAATGAGGTTGTAACCCGTTCTAGTATCGGGAGGATATATAAGAGTGCTTTTTTTGATGATGATGATGAGGCAGTTAGGATGTCCATCATTTTCTTGGTGTTTAATTTCATATTAGCTACTATTTCTGACAATTATGTTGATGAAGCTTTGTTTAACTTTTTATCTTATGGGGATATTGAAAGTTATCCGTGGGGAAAATTTGCTTTTTAACAGACAAAGAATTCACTATCCCTTGCCGTTAAGGGACATGTAAAGAAGGATAAGTATGGTGGGGTGATATACAATTTTTACAGGGAAAGTTATTGTAAATCTTACAAGCTGATTGGATTACCTTATGTGTTTCAAGTTTTTTTGTTTGAAACAATTCCTACATTGAAAGTTAAAGGCTTTTGTATTGATGATCATGTTTTAGAATTCAGATTATTTAGATGGAGGGAGTTAGGAAAGGCTTCTATGAATGAGAAATTGAATGGCTTGGTTTTTGGTTCTGATTAGGTGTGACGCCCCCAAAATAGGTGTACATCACCCATCTTGGGTCGCCAGATACATGGTACAGAATACAAATACAATCTTAAATATACAACAAGAGCTGTGAGTTTTAATCTTATTATTCTGTTGGAATATCCTATCTCATATGCGTTTTTACCGGACCGGGTTAAAATCTTTATTATTCTCGTTGGAATAACTCGCACATGCGATCTATCACATGCCTGGTGATTTCTTTTGTTATTCCATTCTTTATTATTCTCGTTGGAACATCCTTTCTATGCAATTTACCGACACAATTCGTTCCGTTATTTATTATTCATTGAATAACACATTGTCTGGCGCGGCAATCTGCATGCATGGTGATTTTCTTTTGTTATTCCATTCTTTATTATACTCAGTTGGTTAAAGTTTTGACTTCTATACTCCATGAAATTAGTGGAATATCCTTGATATTTGCGTTTCATCCAGTATCTTTTCATGGAAATATTCTTCTGAGCATTCTTGAATTTTACTCTACAAAGAAGTATCATGTTGACAATTTGGACGTTATTAGTTCTTGGATAAACTAATTCTTGAACTTGTTTTATTGAATTCATATATCATTGTCATCATCCTCATGTTTATATTTTTGAAAGTCATCTATGGCCTGTAGTGCCTAGATGGACTTGGTATGATTATGACCAGGGATTATTCGGTATAATTATGACCGTAATGTTACAAATGATGTGGTAAAAGTCCTCATTGGCCCGTAGTGCATTGATGGACAGTTGTTGGCATGATCATGACCATTGATGAATACACGAATATCCTTGGCCCGTAGTGCATGGATAATTTGTGGTCGTGACCCTAATGAATATCCTTAGTCGTAGTGCAGGGATGATGTGGATTATTTATTAAGCTGAGTCTCAGCGATAAAAGTGATGAAAAACGTTTTAAATCATAAAAGATAGTAGATTTTATTCTCTACTTGACTCTTTTAATGGATTGCTTATTCCGATGCAGTTAAACTTGATGTCTATTGTATTTTATCGGTTTTAACATTATCAAGGCTAATGATAATTTGTCTGCATTATCTTAGTCATAATATTTCTTCTCTTGGGCTAGTTGAGCTCACCCTTTCTTTCCTTTGTTCTCTTTAGGAAATGAGAACGTAGCGAGGGGACTAATCGGGGAGCGGAGTGATGGTCTAGAGGATAGCATTAGTAGTCCTCACTATTCTATGAAATAGTGTGTTAATAAATGTATTGAGGACTTATTTTGAGTATGGATATTGTCTAGATGACAATATTTGTATTAAAACTCACAGCATATGTTTTGTCGTATTTTACACGACTGTTGTATAATTAGTTTGTATTTGTATTCAGTACCATGTATCTGGCGACCCAAGATGGGTGATGTATACCTATTTTGGGGGCGTCACACCTTAGGTTTTCTCTTTCAGATGTGAAAAAAATTATGGATGCACGAGTGAAGTTGTGACGAATAATTTATTTGAGTTGTGATTCTGGGACAGAATCCTTGTAAGTAGGGAAGGATGTAACAATCCGAAAATTTAAATTATAATTTAAATATTTATTGAATTATATAAATATTTAATTGATGTGTTTATGGTTGAATAAATATTTGTTTAATTTGATTTGATGATAATTTGTTTGAGTTGTGATTCTGGGGACAAAATCCTTGTAAGGAGGGAAGGATGTAACAATTCGGAAATTTAAATTGTAATTTTAAATATTTATTGAATTATATAAATATTTAATTGATGTGTTTATGGTTGAATAAATATTTGTTTAATTTGATTTGATGTGATTATTTATTTGTTAAATAAATAATTAATGAGTGAAGGAAATTAATTATTATGAGATTAAATTCTAATTTAATTTAATAATTAAATTAGAGAGTTGATAGGAATTAAATGGATTATTATAAGGTTTTTAATTTAATTTGGTAATAAAAGGGTGACTAATAACTATGTTATGAATGAGTTATTAAAATAAATTAAAGGAGTTTAAATTAGTTTTGCCAAACAATGCTTAAGGATATTAAGTCTTTAAATTTTAAATAGGTTTTGCCAAACAAACCCTTATGGCTTTTGAATTTTAAATTTTATTATAATAAATAAAATAAAACAAATAAAACATAAAATATATTTATAACCTATATGTTATATTTTTATAACTGATATTATTTAGTAGGCGTATTATTACCTATCAATTTTATTTTACGTTGGCTAGCCTATCATTTTAGTTTACGCTTACTGTTGTTAGTAGCCTAGTTTAATACTGAGAGAAGAAAGAAAAGTTATAGAGTTTTGAGAGAGACTTGTCAGAGTTTGAGAGAGACTGGTGAGAGATTGTTGTGGTTAACAAGGATTAAGCAAGCAAGCAAAAGAAGGTATTATTCATAACCTCCATATTATATATATGTTTATATGTACGTATATATGTTTATATGGCATAGTTCCTAGAGTCTCTGTGTTCTTGACTGTAGTATAAAATTCTTTACAAAAATTATTTGTAATCCAAGCTTCTTTAAGATTGGTTAATAAATTTTGTGTATATGAAATTGTGATGACATAATTAGCATATATATATATATATGTGATTGTATGCTAAATTCGTTTAAAAGAAAGAAATTGGTTTTACAGTGAATATATGTATGAACATGGTTTGTAAGACTACCAAAATTGATATTTGATTTTTAATTAATGGATAAATTAAGCATGGATTGTATTAATTTGGTAAGAAACGAAGAGAATATAGTTAGAATGAATCAATTTGGTGTATAATTGGGATTACAGTGTTAGTTTTTGTCAAACAATATCAAAAATGGAGTTTTTGGTTTTAAACATAGCGTTCAAGGATTTAATTATTCTGAAGTTGTTGTTTAGTTGCTTTGAAATCAGTATATATGATGGGTAATATTTTGAAATCAGTAATCTATGTAAGTTATATATGTTAATTTAGGTGCTAGCAGCGTTAAACAGTCAAACATTTTGCTTTGTTATGTTTTTATGGTGGTTTGCTCGTAATTTAGAGCCTCAATACCAAAAATAGATTCGCAATTTCAACATTCAAGGCCAAGAACGCCAAACTCTAAGGCCTAAAGGTTAACTCCTCGTGCCACAAATACCAACCCATGGCACATGAACCGCGTAGCCATGCCATACCAACCTCAAATTAAACCGTAGAAATGCAGGCCATACTGGTTAGCAATAAGGCCTAGAAAATTATTTTCTTATACACAAAGTCTGTAATAGTTAATATGATGCAATATTATGACTGTTAAAAAAATTTAATTTTTGTTATTGTGATATTATATTTCTATAAATGAGTATATTATTAGTAGTTAACGAATTTTCTTGTGTAATTTGATTATGTGGTTAAAAGTAAGCCATACATGAAATAGACACTTATGTGTATACAGAGTATCGGTAGTAACTAATTATGTCGTGATGACATGTGTATAGGATATTGTGAATTGAATTGTTACGGTTTAGCTCATACGCAAGACAAGTTTTCTAAACCTAAACTTCTTTGTGCAAGTTTCGTAACTCTATTTATATTGTGCAAGTTCCTAAATCTTACCTTTTGATATTGAGCCAGTCTTTCTAATATTTAACTTGTTGTTTAGCATGCAAGTTCTAAATTCTGATACACTGATATTGAACAAGTTTTGTCGTTCAATTTACTATTTGCTATGCATGCTCAATACTCAATTCTAAATAACCTTAGCTTAATATTGTTCAAGCAAGGTATGTTATGTTATTCAATGTTTATGCTCTTAGATTATTCCTAAAGCACGAACTTAGTATACAATGTTGATTCACTTATGACTTATTCCATAGCATAATGTTATTACAGCTTTATTCAATTAATCCTTAGTTGATGTTCGTAAACTCTAAATTACCTTGAAACTTATCCAAACCAAAATTACTTTGGTGCAGACTCGTATTCTAAATGCTGAGATAAACAACCCTATTATAGAGGATAACTTACGCATAGCGTTAAAATGTTTGTACACAATACATTGTACAAAGGGCTGACCCCCCTAAGTACGAGGAGTCCTTATAGTCTTACAACTATTAAAGTTTAAGTTGAAAGAATACTTATAACTATGGACATAGTTCGTGGTCTTTTGACCCTCAGTTATATATTTCAGATTTTGTTCCTGATTATTATTATTGATGAAATACCTTATTCATTTTCTATTGAGCCTATTCATTTGGAAATTGATATGATATTTATTCACTGTCATTTTAAGTGAGCTTTGTTTGCTCACTCTTGCTTATATAAACATTACAGCTAAAGTTGAGAAGGTTGATGAACCAACAACCAGTAGAGGGAAAGGGAAGATAAACAAGTTTTGAAGACTTGTAAAACTATTGACTATTATATTGTAGAACTTTATTTTAAATCTTGTGATGTAATTATTTAATTTTCCGCATATGATGTTTGTATTTAAAGGTTAGATAACCTGGGAGATTTTTATTGGACATATTGATGTAACCCTTTAATGGAAAGGTTTATTATTAAACTTTATTATGTTTGGGCAGTTAGATATGAATGTTTTTATCAAGTGAACACAAAATCTGGTGGAAATGAAGTACCCGAATTTGGGGGTGTCACAAAAGCCTTTGGAAGGGAAGGTGATGGAGGTGAAGAAAGAAATTGAGAATTTGGGTGTTGAATTAAAAGATCAATTGCAAATGTTTCATATTCAGATTTTTAGTGACATAAAGAAGATGTTGAGAAAGCAGTTATATGGCCAGTCTAGTTCTAGAAAACGGGGAAATGTAACTGTTGATGATGATGATGATGATGATGAGGAGGAGTTGGATGAGAATGTTGATGATGGCAATGTTAATGATGTAGTTGATGATGTTATTATTGTTGATGATGATGTTGTAGTTGAAGGTTCCGACAATGCAAAAAAGTTTCATGGAAGTGTTGATGCCGATGTTGGTGGGGTTGGTGGGATTCAGTTTGAAGAAGACGATGCAAAGGTTTACATATATGTTTGATTTTCATTTGTGTTTCATGTTTTTTAAATCAAGGCTTAATTTTTTTCTTTTTTGTTTACAGTTTGAGAACAAGAATGACAATTCAAATTTTGATATTTTAAGGCATAGTCATGGAAAAGAGATTGTTTTTTTACCCCTAGAGGGGTTGACATTGATGTGGATGAGGAAAAGGTTATGAATATTTTTTTTGTTTATCTTATGTTATATTTTTACTTGTTATATTGATCAATTGGATGTTTTTTTTTGTTTACAAACTGAAAAGAATAATGACATTCCAAGTTCTGATATTTTAAGTCCGTTTAGTGGAAAAGATATTGTTGTTTTTACCCCTATTGAGGTTTGTATTTTTTCAAAATTAGTTACCTTTACTGTTTGTATTGGTTACTTTGATACAATGTTTATGTTACTATTGAATCTGTTTGGTTTTTTAATTTGATATTGTACTTATTTTTTGTGTCATGTCTTGAAAATTATTAAAGGGGAGTCAAATTGAAGCACCAGACAGATCTCTACTTCATGAGATGGTTTTAACCACACAGGATATACTCCATTGTGTTGAAGTTGAGAAGACTGCATCTAAACCATTTGGTAGGCTTGTTCGTACGTCTGCGAAGAGTGCTGTGTTGAGGAGTCCTTATACGTCAAAATTTGGTTCAGCTGATTCAACTTCTTCTGTTGTGGATGATAGACTATTACGCAGATGTCTGTCTGCATTTCCAAATGTCTGTATGGGTATGCCTTCAAAATTTGAAGATGTAATGTTTGATCAGTGGTTTAGAATTGGCTTAAATAATAGAAAAAGGTATGTTATTTGGAGTTTAACATTTATATAGTATGTTTTTTGTTGGAAATAGAATCATTTGTTATCTCTTTCGAATATGTTATTGGTTTGAAGGATTGAAAAATTTATGGGAAATCATGACAAAATCGAGCCTTCATTTAGATTTGGGTCTGCATGTGCCAATATCGTCAAAAATGTGGTTTTACAAGTTGAAGACCCCTGGTCAGTGGCTTGATGACGATGTGAGTTTGTTCATTTTTTATAATTCTATTTGTTAGTTATGGTTACCTTATTTTATTATTTTGGATACCTGTATTATAAAGTTTTATTTTTTTATTAATTGTTTATATCTACTTGTTTTTCTGTTTTATTTTTTGTTCAGCATATCAATATTTGTTTGTATTACCTTCGTAAGTTGGCTAGGCACTCAAACAATATTCAACTAAGGGTTACTACAACAGATTGTTGGTTCCATGTCAAGTTGACTACTTTATATGGGGAATATTGTCATAATAATGCTGATAAGAATCTTCTGTTGGGCAATGGTGATGTTCCTGAGTATATTCGTGGTTTTTTTTATGGATGTAAACACACCGTGGGTTGCCGTTGATTATGGCATGTTTCTCATTCACATGACAGTTCCTGGTCATTGGTTTTTGCTTGTTTTTGATGTGCATTGTAGAGTTTTAGTAGTTTACAATTCTCTACAACAGAACAGGAATGTCATGCGAACAAATATTATGGATGTTTGTGAGTCGTATATTTTTATTCTACCCATAATATTGTCCAGGTGTGGTTTTTGGACGAATAGGTTTGATATTGATTTCGATAGTGAACCATATCGCAACAAGGGGGAGCATGATATAATTGATCTTGAATTTGTTGAGGGTTTACCTGAACAAGTTGATGGGTAAGGTTTATATTGTTTATATTTTTTTAAGTATTCCATATATTATGATGTTTGTTTTGATTTACTTTACATCTTGATTGTTTTTTCAGTGACTGCAGAATGTTTACTATTTGTTTTGCGAAACATATTCTTCACCAACAAATTTTAGAAATGCCCAATCCATTTCCAATCATGCAATACCGCAAGAAATTACGTGTTAACTTGTTCATTCATGCAAGGAACAAGCAAGTAGGCGGATGCGAATCCGATACAGAATACCCAGGCAGATTCATCAGTGAAGACTAGTTTGGTTATGCAGCTTGTTTTTTTTTTTGGACATTTGATACCATTTGTTTTTATGAAATGTTTTGTAAATACAGATGATGATGGAATTATGTATTAATTTTTATTATTAGATCTATGACATAGTTTTGTTGGTTCAAATTGTTTTTCTTGGCTACTATTTTATTTTTACAAAGAATATTGAACAAATATTTTTTTTATGGTATAGTTGGTTGCCAAATTTGCATACAAAGGTAACAATTTTTGTTGTTGTTGGTAACCAAACAGTCCAAACAATTAATTCGAAAACAGTTAACAATTTATATCATATATTTGTTTTTTATGGTTCAGTTGGTTTCCAAACAATCATTCAAAGGTTACAATCATCATTATTTGTGGGTAACCAAATAGTTATAGTAATTTAAAAATCAATTAAACAATTCTTGATTCTATGTGTTGTTTAAGGTTCAGAGTGTAGCCAAGCATCCAAAGAAATGTATACATTTTATTTTTTTATGCTTAAAAAAAGTCATAATAAAAAAAATTTCTGAAACAATTATAAAGTTTAAAAACATATGTTTTTTTTATGGTACAATTGGTAGTCAAACCTTCTTCAAAAGGTAACCATTTTAGTTTTAGTGGGTAACCAAACAGTCATAAAAGAAAAAAAATTATAAATTAGTTAACCAACCATGACATGTATGTGTTTTATGTATATTGTTATTTGAAGATAGAATTAATTTATGTTAAAAGGAAATTAATGAAAAAAATCATCCTTCAATATTATGCAAGATAAATTTGGTTTTCTTACACTAATAAAATGATTACAATATGTAGGCTATTGAGTAACCACAATAAACATCAAGGAGTTTGTTACAATTTTTTTGATGTTGTATTATATCAGAACTTTCTTGGTCTCAAAATTGGTGGATTATTGCATGTTTTCCTGTTGTGTCCTTTTTCTTGGCATCTACTGCATTTATTTTGAACTCTATTTTCAGATACATGCTTGTATCTACCTATCTTTGGTCTTCTAGTTGGTCTTCTTGTATTTGGTAGTTTGACACACGTTTTTAATCTCGTCTAGAACATCCAAATTCTCTTTGTCATCTAACGGCATGATGGAACTTGAATACGTGTCTACCAAAGTTGTTTTTGAATAGTATTTTGAACAAAAATCATAACAGCTCAAATTTCTTTTGCTAATAACAGCAGCAGTGTGTGAACAAGGCATCTCATGGTACTAAAATCTATGGCAGGTGCATGTCCTTTGTTCCATGTCCACGATAAATTGTTTGGTGACATCGTAAACAGTGAAAATCACTAGGTTTGATGTCTCAACCTACAACACAAGTTAATGGTGTAGTTAGTATGTATAATAATTTTTTTTATGTAATTTGGAATAATGAGAGTCATATGTATTGTTGGTAACTTTTACAGTTTATACTGGTAACCAAAAATGAATAAGGTGGTTTCCGTTAAATGCAAATGCAACTTTTTGTAGGTATGCAACTAACAATTTAAAAGTTGTATGACTGACCTTAAGTTTCTTTGACTCAATGATATAAGATTGCAATCTTCTCTCAGCTGTTGTGGAAGGGGTAGTGAAAGTTGATATTGCTGATTGTTTGTTTGTGAAATACCATCTTTGAACCATACAATGTAGGCATTCAATCATTGACGCAACTGGAAGATCTTTGATTCCCTTGATTGCATTGTTAATAGATTCGGCGGTGTTTGAAGTCATTGTTGAGTATCTGCTTACAATCCTATGGAGCCTCGTGCACTTTTCTAGCTTAACTACTTCTTCCAAATATGTCCTTATTCGAGAATCAATTGCATCAAGTTCAGCCATGTGTATATTGAATTCTTCAATAGTGTAAGCTCTACATGCCATGTTGTATGCTTTTTTGAGTTCTTCTCCTTTCTTTTTGAATATTTTTTTTATATTTTTCAAAATATGGTATGTGTATGAACCGTGAATGACATCAGGGAACACAAAGTTAAGTTCCTTTATAATTGCTTCATGTTTATCTGAAACAATGCATTGTCCTTCCCTAACTCCACAAGCATATCTCAAATTGATGAAAAACCATCTCCAGGATAATTCATTTTCACTGTCAACCACTGCAAAAGCAATGGGTATAATGTTTCTATTTGCATCTTGTGTGCTTGCTATGAGCAGTGTACCCCCGTAGGTTGATTGTATGAATGTGCCATCAATTAAAATGAATGGGAAACATGGTGCCATGCTTCAATGGATGCTCCTATTGCAAAGAAGAGATACTTGAAGCGACCATTTTTTTCTAACTCCAAGGATATGATGGAACCTGAAATGAATTTTCAGTAAGGTTAATGTAAATATATGTAATAAATATTGTCCAAATTTGTAGTTTAGGATAACTATGTGTATTACTACTGGTATCTAATTACTTAGCATTTAATATTTTACATAGTGTTCAGATGGTGTCTAAAATGCTATTTAATAGTTACATTTCATTTAGATATTGGTTGCCTGTAAAAAAACAATTTTTATTTATATTTCAATACTACAGTTAGTAGCCAAACCTTCATTATTAGGTAACCAAATCATTTAAATTGGGTAACCAAATTATTTTAAAAATTTAATGAACAGTTTCCAATTATTACCTGGATTTGTTTTTTTCAACATGTGAAACCATGAAGGGATCAGAGTGTAGTCGTGTGGATTTCCTCTTACCTTTACCATTGCTTTTTCCTTTGATCTCCATGCTTTTTGGTAGGAGATGGACACATTATATTCTGTCATCATGTCTTCCACAATATCGGTTGGTGTGTAAATTTTTTTGAAGTTCGTTAATCTATGTATTATGCATTCACTAACCATCTGACTATTTGTTTGTCTGTGATCTCCAAGTAGTATGTCGGACGAATAAGTGTGTAAATCATTAAATTCTCTCACCTTGAACATAGTTGTTTTCCAAAACTTTGATGCTCTTAGTTTTCATTTGTAATTTTTATTGTCAATGCATACTAGGAAGAAGTCTCTACCACTTGTTCTTTCAACCTTGTGTTGTCTGTTTTGCCTTATTTAATGTAGCTTTATTGCCTGTGTTAGATTTTTTTTGTCTTTGTAAGTTTGATGTATTTTGACTTCAAACTTATTCGGATCTGATATGACCTCATCACATTGTTCTCCAGTGTTTGCTATGTCTTGTTGTCTGTCTTGTTCTTTATCAATAGCTTCAATGGCCAGTTGCTCAACATATTGTGATCCAATTTGGTCTTCTTGTGTTGCCAACGATACAAGTTCAGAATTCAATTGTGTCAATCTCATTGGCGTTTCAGCTTGCATTCTATTTTCTTCTTCATTTATCACGTTCTGTAAGATTATAGTGCCTTTAATGTTGTATTCAGAATCTATAATTAGTGGAAACTTGCCATGTTCACCTGATTTTCTACTGACCTCCATATAGAATCTTAAGGTTGCTTCATTTGTCACCTTGATCGGAGGAATATTGCTTCTAATCTGAAATTTGATTGACAATTCTGTTGTGCTGCAATCTAGACTTAATGCAGTGCATATCAAGTTGTGCATTTCTGTGAATGAACAATTTGAAGGGACTAGTAGGCCGGTAACTTTGAAATTTTGATATTGGCTACTGTCAGTCCACGTACCGTTGAAGTAAATTACAATTAGAATCATATCCATGGTCCGAAAACTGAAACATTAAAATTAATACAATAATGTAAATAGTGACCAAATCAACATTACACAACATTCAAAATTCATGTTTGTAGTAATCATAAATATTGAACACAGTGTTTGCATTGTCAAATTAAAGAATTAACAAATAAACGAAGGTAACCAAACTATTAAATGAATGCTGCCAAAATATGAATGTGTAACAAATACGCTTTGATAACTGAAATAATTAATATTCTTTAATTGGTGACCAAATCAACATTATACAGTAACCAAAATAGACGTAATTAGTATCCATGGTTATGCAACATACTATTTTCATTCAATTTATAAACAAATCACAAATTATGCTGTCGTGAAGGTGAAATACTAAAGAATGAACACTTAAATCAAGGTAACAAAACCTTTATATGAATGTTGCCAAACTATTATATGAATTATGCCAAAGTATGAATGTGTAACAAATACTCTTGTGTAACTGAAATTAATACTATTCATTAATTGGTGACCAAATCAACAGTATACAGTAACCAAAGTAGACGTAATTAGTATCAATGCTTCTGCAACATACTGTTTTCATTTCGTTTATAAACAAATCACAAATTATGATGTCGTGAAGGTGAAATGATAAAGAATTAACACTTAAATCAAGGTAACCAAAACTTTATATGAATGTTGCCAAACTATTATATGAATGCTTCCAAAATATGAATGTGTAATTAACAATTACTTTTCGGTAACTGAAATTAATACTACTATTTAATTGGTTACCAAATCAACATTATATAGTAACCAAAATATACGTTATTAGTATCAATGCTTTTGCAACATACTGTTTTCATTTCGTTTATAAACAAATCACAAATTATGCTGTCGTGAAGGTGAAATGCTAAATAATGAACACTTAAATCAAGGTAACCAAACCTTTATATGAATGTCCCTAAACTTTGAATTTGTAATAAATACGTAACAAAATTGTATTGAACCTGCAAAGACTGATTTAATAGTTATATCATACAATCGTTTTTTTAACTGATTTGAAATCCATTAATAAAAAGTTACTAATCCTTATATTCAGTTCTGTTTTTATTACTGTTATAAATCTTACACTCTTTGTTGAATACAAAGTTAAATTAATAGATTTCAATATATAGATTAATGGCTTCGTACCTTTGTAGTCACTTTCCTGATTCAGTTTGCAGTCTCAGACTCAATTTTTTAATTCTGTTTCAGAATCCTTTGATCGATTTGTGCATGTCGGTTTTCGGCTGCTCTGTTTTTGCTTCTTTATGCTTTCAAATTCGGCTTCTTTTGTATTAATGATTATGCTTCTTCTTGATTGCTCCTTTGTTACAGATTTTACTGATCTATGAAGGTTTGTATTTGTTCTTCTATGGATTCTTTCTTTTTTGACGTGATTTTTGAATGTTTGGGTTAGTTGGTAATTGCTGCACATAGTGGAGTAGTTTTCTCCTTGAATTAAGGGTTTTCTATTTCAGTTGGATTGGATAATATCAAGATCTTGATATTATTATATATTATTGCACTATTATTATAATTATTTGATTGATGTACTATTCTTGCAATTACTTTCTATTTGTTGTATATTATTGTAAAGGACTCATTATTTTAACCTATATAGGATTCTGTTTGGACAATAAAGAATTTTAAGGAATCAAAGATTCCTAGTTATATTTGGTTTCTAATCCGAAAAATGTCAAGTTTTAAACCGACTTCCTTTTCTTCAGGGAATTATATTTGATTTCATTAAGTAATTATTATACCTATACGGGGAAAGATTCTATGGAGGTGTAATGCTTTACCCTAATTCTAAGGTACTAGAATTAATACAGGCAAAGGCTAGAGGGTTCCGCTTTAGGCCCACAGATTGAGGGGGCCTAAATTTTTTTATAAGCTTATGTATTTATGTGTATGAAAAAAATAAAATAATAAAAAGATTAACGATATTATGCATTGAAAATAATATATTAGAAACATTAAATATGATAATATAATTGATGATTTTGCATCTGAAAGTGCAACAAGAAGACATTTTAAATGATATTTTGTGGTTTAAATTTCATTGGGCAAAACTAAAGAAATACCCACTATAGTTGGTAGGTTTTACTGATTACACCATTGCACTTTTAATTTTTCAAATTACACCACTAAACTTATTATTTTGAAATTGGGTAATTTCGTTAAAAAAAATAAATTGGCGTTAATTTTTCATCTACAAAATTAATGAATTACCCACTGTAGTTGACACATTTTACTGATTACACCATTGAACTTTTAATTTTTCAAATTACCCCATCAAACTAATTAAAAATAATTATTTTAAATATTTTTAAAAATAATTTTTATTTTAAGTAAAAAATATTAGAAACTTTTTTTTCTTCATAAAATGAGAAGAGTTTCATAAAATATAGATTCAAAAAAATTTAAGTGATTTTAAATTAAATTAATGTCTACTTAATTTTTAACAGAATGATCCATTCTTAATATTTGAAAATTTTAAAAAAAATTAAAAATAGAAATTAAAATAAAAAAAACAAGAAAAGATAAATAAAAAAAAGCTGATTCAATTTTTTTCAAAAAAGAAATTAATAATTTTTATAAATTAAAGTTTCTAATAATTTTTACTAAAAATAATAATTATTTTTAAAATATTTAAAATAATTATTTTTAATTAGTTTAATGAGGTAATTTGAAAAATTAAAAGTTCAATGATGTAATCAGTAAAACGTGCCAACTACTGTGGGTAATTTCATTAGTTTTGTAGATAAAAAATTAACGTCCATTTATATTTTTTAACAGAATAACCCAATTTCAAAATAATAATTAGTTTAGTGGGGTAATTTAAAAAATTAAAAGTTTAATTGTATAATCAGTAAAATTTGCCAATTACAGTAGGTATTTCATTAGTTTTACCGATTTTATTGATATTTTTATTTTGTAGGTACATGTGATGATTTTTTGCTTCGATGACATTTTAAAGTGTTTTTTCTTATCTTTTGTAAATTTTTATAATTTTAATAAAATTAATTAGTTGATAATTTATTTACTTTATATAAAGGGGCACACTTGAGAAAATTTGCCCTGGACCTTAGAAAATCCAGGACCGGCTCTGTAAGGTACACACAAATATTATTTTCTAGCACCAATTTACCTATTTTTTAAATCAAACAAAAGATCCCACTTCTTTTTAACATTTCATTAAACAACTTGCGGGCACCATTTGCAAGTTAAAATTTTAATATCTTGTCCCGAATTTCTCTTACTTCAATTCAATATCAGACCAGCACAAATGGTCAATTACAAAAGAGAGAAAATACAGAAAATATGAGCTGCTAGGGATAGGTAGAATAGAAAGCGCCTTCATCAGTTGCGTATGTGAAATTATGTCATCTTCGTGAAAATGACTCATTTTTGTGGGTCATTAAGCCTTAAACCTTAAATAATTTCAGAGGATTTTATGGAGTAGAGAGAAAGATGCCATTGGGTTGAATGAAGGGCTGAAAGATTGACACATTGCAGAACAGCAGTAGGAATGTCTTTATCTTGTACTGGGGGTGGGGATAAGATTGGGGACTGATGCTTATATTAGGGGAGAGAGAGCTTGTTGGGGTTACATCAACCTTGTATTGAGCAAATCTCACCTCAAACAAGTAGTCATTAGCAAATAGAAAGGCTTGGCTCATTTTGGTTATGTATGATTGAGAGTGGTTGGCAGTGAGTTATTAGTATTAGATAATTAGATACAACATATTGTAATATCTTGTAATTAAGTGTAATCCTATAATTCTTGCAATTAGTATCTTTGTAATTAATTATAATCTCATAACTCTAGCAATTAGTATCCTTGTAATTAATTATAATCCCATAATCCTAGGATAGTTTTCTATTTAGGTACTTGGGCAACACTCAATCTTGTATATATATATATATTCATTCTTAATCAATGAAAAAAGATCAAGCCATTGTTTCTCAATATTTCTCTCTCTATTTTCTACATGATATCAAAGCTCCCACGTTCCTGACCTGTTTCTTCCTCCCCCCCTTTTTTTTTTCGCTCATAGTTCTTCTTCAACCATAATGGCTTCCGAAGACACTTCTGCATCTTCCGCTGCTTATACCACCATTCAAAATACCCAAGACCCAAATAATTCACTTGTTACCATCAACACTTCAAACATCACAAAATTGACTGTAAGACCCCGAATTTTATGAAATAAAAGTATTCAATTTTCTTATAATTATTATTTTATTTCGTAAATGGTTAAATTGATACAAGGTTAAAGTTAAGGGTGATATGTAAATTTTTTTTTTTGCAAAGTATGCAAGTTGTTATAAAATATTCGTTTGGTCGGGGAATATTCTTTTTATCGGGGAATATCCGTACGACGACACAATTATTGGTGGACCCCACAACGGAAGTATTGTCGTAGTTAGAAAATGACAGAATTATCTTTTTATAAAAAATAACTACGAAAGTGTGACCAATAAAAAGCGTTGAACTACCCAAAGTAGTAAAAGTACTGAATACTGGCGTGGTTGCATAAGAAAGACACTACGGTATTGGTTATTGATGCTTACGTGAGAAGTCACTCGATTATACTCATTTATTGCTACTGAGAATTCTTTGATCATATCTCTCATATTATTGATTCGATTATTGTCACAGTATTATTTGTATAATATGATATATTATTAAATCAATAATTGAGACGACAAAGTTATTCATATTATTAAATTACAATATTTACAATGTCTAGAAGTTCTGTCAAGGAGAGGTTTGGTCATCTAATTGCGCGCCAATAAGGAGAAATCCTTATCGGAAAGCTCCCTCTTTCCTGGGAACGACATGGTTGTTAAATATTGTGAGTTATAATATTAATGATGAATAAGTTCGTATTGATTAAAGATGAAATTGATAGTTCCATTGTGTTGGAATTATTAGTGTTAGTGAAAATCGACATTTATTTCGATAATAATTGATGTCTGGAAGTTATCGGGTAATTAATCGGATAAATGATGAATTAATTTCTATTAATTCACATGATTATAACTATTTGTTCACATGTGTGTATTATTGATTTACATTCATGTACTATTAGGGGAGTTGGTGCAAGATTGATAATACTTGCATGACTAAGTTAAAGATGGAGGTACTATACTGTTATTCGTATTTTCACATGATTATAACTATTGAATCACATAATTGAACTATTGATTCACATTATTTACTATTAGGGGAGGTGGTGCAAGTTTGATAATACTTGCAGAACTAAATTAAAAATGAAAAAAAAGAGGAAGGTATTATACTGTAATATTTCGAGCCCCAAAACGTGCAATTATCGAAACTATATTTTTCTATAAATAGAAGCTCATTCTTCCTTCATTTCTCACCAATTCACTAAAGCTATAGAGCAATTATTATAGAGAGAAATTATAGAGAGAAAGAAGAAGAGAAGTCTGCTACCTTACTATTCCAGATCCAAATCTTCTTTTAAGGTAAGGCGTATTATTCTTTTCGTATTCATGAAGAGAGTTATTTTCTTTCAATACTCGTAAGGGTTGTTATTCCATTCTTTATTATTATGTTGGAATAACTTTTGTCATGCAAGTACCGCATACATGGTGAAATTCTTCTATTATTCCATTCTTTATTATTCATTTGGAATATCCATGCATATGCGTATTACGCTTGACACCGGTTCTATTTATTATTATTCGTTGGAATAACTCGCCTCTGCGATCTATCGCATGCTGGTGAATTTCGTTGTTATTCCATTCTTTATTATTACATTGGAATATCCGTCATGACGGATTTCGCATGACCGTGTTCCATTCTTTATTATTACATGTTGGGAATAACTTTTATGCATGCGATTCATCGCATGTATGGTGAATTCTTCGTTATTCCATTCTTTATTATTATGTTGGAATAACCTGTCTATGTAGATTACCACATGTATGGTGAATGATCCTTTGTATTTATTCCTTATTAAATTAAAAAAATGATCTGTCTACGTGGATTATCGCATGGCGGGCAAAAATCCATTTGCAGGTTCATATATTCTATTATACTCAGTTGGTTAAAGTTTCGCCTTCTATACTCCATGAAATTAGTAGAATATCCTGGATATTTGCGCTTCATCCAGTATTTTTTCATGAAAATATTCTTCTGAGCATTCTTGAATTTTACTCCATAAAGCAGTATCATGTTGACAATTTGGATGTTTTTGAGTTCAGGATAAATTAACTTATAAATCTTTAAAATTTAATCCTTGAACTTTTTTTATTGAATTATTATGTCATTGTCATCATCCTCATGTTTATATTATGTTGAAAGTCATCTGTGGCCTGTAGTGTATAGATGGACTTGGTATGATTATGACCAGGGATTATTCGATATAGTCATGACCGTAATATTACAAATGATGTGGTAAAAGTCCTCATTGGCCCGTAGTGCATTGATGGACGAGTTGTTGGCATGATCATGACCATTGATGAAAACACGAATATCTTCGGCACGTAGTGCATGGATAATTTGTGGTCGTGATACTTAATGAATATCCTTGGCCATAGTGCGGGGATGACGTGGTTTATTTAATGTTTGAGTCTCGTGATAAAAGTGATGAAAAACCTTTTAAATCATAGAAGATAGTAGATTTTATCTCTACTTGACTCTTCTAATGGATTGCTTGTTCACCATGATTAAACTTGATGTTTGTTATATTGTATCGGTTTAACAACAGTTGAAGGCTAACGATAATTTATTTCGCATTATCTTAGCCATAATATTTCTTCTTGGGCTAGTTGAGCTCACCCTTTTGCTTTCATTGTTCTCTTGAGTGAAATGAGAGCGTAGCGAGGACTAGTCGGGGAGCGAGTGACGGTCCGGATGATAGCATTAGTAGTCCTCACTATTCTATGAAATAATGTGATAACAAATGTATTGAGGACTTATTTTGAGTTTGAATACTGTCTAGAAGATAATATTTGTATTAAAACTCATATCTCATGTTGTATATTTAAGATTGTATTTGTATTTTGTACCATGTATTTGGAGACTCAGAATAGGTGATGTATACCTATTTTGGCGGCGTCACATTGACCACCACCAATTACATCACGTAGAACCTCCAAATCCGAAGTATATTAGAAGGATATGATCTTTATGGATTTCTTGACGGGTCTCATCCCAGTCCCACAGCAACAGTTACTGCTAATGGTAAGTCTGCTCCAAATCCAGCTTACACAACATGGAAGCGCCAGGATTGTCTTCTCTTCAGTGCACTCCTTGGTGCAGTTTCTTTACCTATTCAACCTCTTCTTGCCCGCACTACCACCTCTCAAGAAGCCTGGACCACCTTGGCTAACACCTATGCCAAACCATCCCGTGGTCACATTAAACAAATTAAGGACCAATTGAAACACTATGCCAAGGGTTTCAAGACGATATCCGAATATATGCAATTTATAAAGAATGGGGCTGATGAACTTGCTCTTCTTGGCAAACCCGTTGATGACGAAGATCTTATTGATAAGATTCTTGATGGTCTTAGTGAGGAATACAAAGTAATTGTTGACGTAGTTAATGCACGTGAGACACCCATCTCCTTTGCTAAAATTCATGAAAAACTCATTAACAAGGAGGCATCTATCCAACAATCACATGCACCACCATCATTCCTTCCGTCCATCGCCAATCCTATCAACAAATGCAACAATCACTCTTGGCGACCTTCTCCCCTTCATTGGCGTCCTTCCACAGCCACCTTTCACAATCAATGACAACAATCTAATGTTCCTTGTAATGATCGACCTCCACCACGTCCATATCTTGGGTATTTCCAAGGTTGTGGTATTCAAGGACACACTGTCAAAAAATGCTCCCTTTATCGTCTTGTCAACGCCCAATCCTCGCTGGCTCCATCGGCATCACGTCCACTAGCTCCGCGTCCTGCTACTCCATGGCAACCGCGTGCACACTTTGCATCTCTTAAGAACACCGACAGTCCCACCTGGCTACTTGATAGTGGGGAGTCACACCATGTTACCACAGACTTGAATAATCTTTCACTTCACACTCCTTATGCAGGGTCTGATAACGTTTTGATCGGCGATGGCTCGGGTCTTCACATTACCCATACCGGTTCCACCACACTTCCTACCCCTACTCGCACCTTCAATTTACATAATATCCTTTGCGTGCCTAACATGAAAAAGAATCTTATTTCTATATATCAATTTTGCAATACAAATCATGTTTCTATTGAATTCTTACCCACTGTTTTTCATGTGAAGGACTTGAGCACGGGGGCAATTCTTTTAATGGGAAAGTCTAAAGATGGTGTCTATGAGTGGCCAACCCCCTCTCCATAATTATCGTCTCCGCTCATTGCTTTTTCCAGTGTCAAGACCACTTCCTCCGAGTGGCACTCTAGATTAGGTCATCCATCATCACATATTCTGCAGCATGTTATGTCAACATTTTCTTTACCTTACTCTATCTCACTCAAGTCTCATTGTAATGCATGTTTAAGCAATAAAAGTCACAAGCATCCATTTTCTACATCAGCAATTGTTTCCTCTCATCCCTTGCAAGTCATATTCTCTGATGTTTGGACTTCTCCCGTTTATTCTGGTGATGATTTCAAGTATTATGTTATTTTCGTTGATCACTTTACTCGTTATATATGGTATTACCCCTTAAAGAAGAAATCTCATGTTTGTGATGTTTTTATCTGCTTTAAAGCACTAGTAGAAAATTACTTTAAACACTCCATTGTAACTCTTTACTCTGATAATGGTGGAGAATATCGAGCATTAGATCAATTTTTGTCCCTTCATGGAATTTCTCATCTTACCTCTCCCCTACATACACTTGAACACAATGGTTTCTCCGAGCGCCGACATCGACATATTGTTGAAACTGGTCTTTCTCTACTTACTCATGCCTCACTCCTGCTCACATATTGGAACTATGCATTTGCCACCGCAGTGTATCTCATTAATTGTATGCCAACACCCACGCTTTCCCTTTCCTCTCCTTATGAGTCACTATTCTTCTCTCCACCAAACTACACAAAGCTCCATATTTTTGGTTGTTTATGCTATCCATGGCTTCGTCCTTATTCTAGTTACAAACTTGAGTCTCGCTCCATCCCGTGTGTGTTTGTTGGGTACTCCCTCACCCAATGCCTAACTCTGTCTTGATCCTTCTACTTCTACACTCTATACATCCCGTCATGTTCGATTCGTGGAATCTGTTTCTCCATTCAAATCCATTCAAAATCATCTAAGTCGTCCAAGCCCCGACACACTACCAAATTGGTTTCCATCAGCGTCATTTCTTCCCGTTACGGTTGGACCACTCAGCACACCCTCCACAGCCTCGCCCTCGGACTCGACTTCATCTCATAGAAAATCTCCGGTCGACCACTCCTCATCTTCTCTACCAGAACATTCCCCCACCACCAATAATAACCCACACAATCAACTCTCTTCTTCTTTACCACTCTCTCCAGACCCTCCTCCTCTAATACCACCCACCAACACCCACACCATGACCACTCGTGCTAAAAATAAAATCCATAAACCAATTCAGAAACTTAATCTTACTGCTACATTGAACCCTCAACTTGAGCCGCAAACATTGAACCAAGCACTTAAAGATACTAAATGGCGTCAGGCTATGTCCGAGGAGTATGATGCTCTTGTGAGGAATGGCACATGGGAACTTGTCCCATCTAATTCCACGCAAAATCTTGTTGGTTGTAAATGGATTTTTTGAATTAAACGTTTACCTGATGGCTCCATTGACAGGTACAAAGCGCGACTAGTTGCTAAAGGGTTCCATCAATGTCCTGGTGTTGATTATCATGACACATTCAGTCTGGTTATTAAACCTACCACTATTCACTTGGTACTCATCCTTGCTATTAGTCGTGGGTGGTCTCTTCGCCAACTTGATGTCAACAATGCCTTTTTACAAGGTCATCTCTCTGAAGATGTTTTTATGGCGCAATCGTCGGGTTTTCTTGATCGTGATACTCCCACATATGTGTGCAAGTTACATAAGGCTATATATGGTCTCAAACAAGCACCACGAGCATGGTACCATGAGCTCCGACAATTTCTTGTAGCAACTGGATTTATAAACTCTCATGCAGACACATCCCTCTCTGTCTTCAACACCTGCGGTAATCTAGTTTATCTTTTTGTGTATGTTTATGACATAATTATTACGGGAAGCAATACCACAACAGTTCAACATTTTATTGATCTTCTTGGCAAAAGATTTTCCATCAAAGATCTTGGGAATTTGACTTACTTTCTTGGTGTTGAAGTTGCAACTACTTCTACTGGTTTACTTCTCTCTCAACGGAAGTATATCATAGATCTTTTCGCTCGTATAAATATGACTGACGCCAAATCTGTCACCACTCCTCTTGCCACCGAGCCCACACTTACAGTTCTTTCCGGCACTACTTTGACCGATCCTTCTGAATACAGATCAATTGTTGGAAGTCTCCAATATTTGTGTCTCACTCGCCTTGATATTGCATATGCTGTTAATAAGTTATCCCAATTCATGCATCGACCTACTACTGATCATTGGAATGCTGTTAAGCGCTTGCTTCGCTATCTTTCTGGTAAAGCTGATCATGGTCATGCATTGCACCACAACAAACCTTTATCTCTTCATGCCTTCTCGGATCTTTGTTGGGCGGTAATAAGGGCGACTACACCTCCACCAGGCTTTATATTGTTTACCCTCGCAAGCAATCCGATATCCTGGTCCTCCAAGAAATAACGATAGTTACAGACGCTCCTCCATTGAAATTTGAATATCATTACATTGTCGCCACAATTTGTCGAAAGTTACGTTGATTTGTTCTCTTTTATCCGAGCTTGGTGTTTTATTTTCTGCTTTCCGATTATATATTGTGACAATGTTGGGGCAACTCATCTCTGTTCCAATCCTGTCTTCCATTCACGAATGAAGCATGTTGCGATTGATTATCATTTTATTCTGGATCAAGTACAAACTGGAGCTTTACGTGTCACCCATGTTTCCTCTGAAGATCAATTAGCCGATATCCTGACCAAACCTCTCCCTCGCACTCGCTTTCAGTTCTTGAAGACCAAGATTGGACTCTCCACAGGAGCTCCATCTTGAGGGGGCATATTAAATAATTACATACAACATATTGTAATATCCTTGTAATTAAGTGTAATCCCATAATTCTTGCAATTAGTATCTTTGTAATTAATTGTAATCCCATAACTCTAGCAATTAGTATCCTTGTAATTAATTGTAATCCCATAATTCTAGGATAGTTTCTATTTAGGTATTTGGGCAACACTCAATCTTGTATATATATATATATATATATATATATATATATATATATATATATATATTCATTCTTAATAAATGAAAAAAGATCAAGTCATTGTTTCTCAATATTTCTCTCTCTATTTTCTACAATTAGTATCATGGTTAAAATAGATCTACTGAAATTGTTAAATTTATTTGATATTTATTAATTATGTGAATTTGTATTTTTAATTTATATGGGTTTGTATTCCTATATGGTGTGAGATTTATTGATTTTAAGGAAGGGTGTTCGTTTGTTGGTTATTAGCATTCGTAGCATTTGCGGTGGTAGTATTTGAGCTTTTGATGTTTGCGCTTTTGGACCATCAAAAGTATCATATTATTTTTGGTGCATTGCGTTTAAACCTCGAATGTTGAGTTTGTGAGTTAAATAAGTCGAGTTTGTAATAAATTGTTTCTAGACAAACACGATTTTTAAGTGCATTCGAAAGTCAAAAGAATCCAAACACACTAGATGAGTTGGTTATTTAACATGATATTAGAGCTCTGGGTGTGTAAGGTTAAGTTCAAATTTTCTCAGTCACACAATCATTATATTAATTTAGTAACAGACCCTCCATCTAATGAGTTGATTACTTAACAGACCCATTTTATATAATCCAACATGGTATCAGATACGGGCTATTCTTAGGTCTAATTAAACATTATTCTTAGTATTCATTTTTACCCACTTGCAGTCCATTTTTTAAGGGTCAAAGTTACCTATTTCTTAGCTAGTACCACTTATTAATTGGGTCAATAGTTACCCGTGATTTTCTAGATTTCTTCTAACCTTGTCTTGTGACTAGTTTCTTCTGGGCTTGCTTATCTTGTGCGGGTCTTCATATTCATCAGGTCTACGTGCAACCTTCAATACATCTGGTTATACGTGAGGAAAAGTGAGTATATATCTTGTCCCACATTAAATATCTTGAGAAAATATGTCTACTATATAATTACTTGGGTCAACCATTTTCTTTGTCAATTAATTTTGAGTTAAAAATCTTGATGTCTTAATATAATAGATTTTGGGCTTATTTTTATAAATCTAAAAATGTTAGCACATTGTCAAATCTTCCTGATGGCACATTGTCTTTATATTAATTTAAAATAGTGTAAATACACTTTAATTTGTCCCTTCTACATAAAATTGCTTTTGAGAGTGATATATATTGTTGAGCCCTCTATAAAATTATATATATTAATTTAAAATAGTGTAAATACACTTTAATTTGTCCCTTCTACATAAAATTGCTTTTGAAAGTGATATATATTGTTGAGCCCTCCATAAAATTACATTTGAGAGAGAGAGAGAGAGTGGTTTTTAGACGAGTTGGTTATTTTGAATAAAAAAATCAAGTATTTTTTTATTGTGGGGGCCTAAGAAAAAAATGTATATATATCAAAGAAGGGGGAAAATTAATGGGGCCGGTGACCCCCACTTGACCTGCTTAGTTTCATCCTGGTTTAAAGAAAGGATTTAGAGTCATAATATTAAGAGTATTGTTATGATAACTAAAGAATCTTATAAAAAAATAGATTACAAAATAATGTGATTGTAATTGTTAGAATTTAAGAACGAATAATATTGCAATCACATAGATATTATATGAAATACAGAAAAGTAAAAACACGCACGAATTTGGCTAGTACTGTATGATATAATAACTAGAAAACTCTAGGTGCTATAACATGAGGCTAAATATATGAGGCCCAATACATTAAAATTCAAGACTGAGCTACTAATAAATTTCCTAGTCCAATTACACTTTGTGCTTGCTTTTTCCTGAGGCGCTTATCCCCGCAACCTCGCTAACTCACCAATGAAAATTGGACAACAACATGCGATGAGCGAGACCCCCGACTACCCTATTGTAATGGTCATTCGTCGAACCCACAGAAATATGAGTTAATACCAACAATAATTAGTTGATAATCTGCAATACATGGATCAACCTAATAATAATAATCAATTACAACTATCAGTTGCATCATTTTATATTCATCGTTTGATTTTTCTTTAGAATATTTTCCTCCCCGTCCCATATTTATTGATACATTGCATGATTTTTATGTTGAAAATAGGGATTTAGCAAAATTTATCCAGTGGTTCCAATTCTGTGCGAAAACTGATGTTTGAAATTAGACAGGGTTGAGATAATTTTCAACCTTAATTGACATGACAGCCTATGATACTCTTGAACATAATGTGTTGAACAAGTATTGTTTGGTTACTGTTTTGAAAAAGTTATAGAGGGGAGTGACTCAACAGAGAAAATGAATATAAAAAATTAACAGAGGGAGAAAATGAGAGGTATAGTGAGAGACAAAGAATAAAAGTTTAATCAAAAGTTAAAACATTTAGAAGAAAGTGAGTTAATTTAAAAAAAATATAAAGCGATAGAAAAAGTGAATACAATAAATAAACTTGTATCAAATATATTTGTTACTAAGCATACTTAACATAAACTATTAACACCAAACGCACAAAGCTTATTTTGAAACATATATTCTTTATTTTCTTACATAAACCTGACTTCTACTTCCACATAACTTCTGCTTTCAACTGCAGACTGCAGCCTAATAATTTCATACCCTATATGTTCATCTTTACAATGTCAAAAACATCTCATTTTCCATCAAAAATAACCCAATAATTTCTCAGCTTCACCTTTCAATTAGTCTTCGTGTCACTACTGATTCTTCCATGGTTGACAATGCCACATTTTCTTAACAATGCCTAAACCTTAGAGAGGCTGCAGCATTACCTGAAGTCCATGCTGCGGACGAACAGTCAAAATTTGAACTGGGGAGTGGATATAAGTAGGGGACAAGGCAAAGCTATAGCACTGCAATATCATTGCGAGAGCAATCTTTGCTTCATTAGTTGCAAAGTTCAAGCCTACACAACTCCGAGGCCCCAAGCCAAAGGGAAAAAACGCTGCAGCATTGTTGTTTGTAGCTTTCGCAACCCCTTGGGAAAATCTCTCGGGTTTGAATAGAAGTGCGTCGTCTCCCCATATTTGCTCGTCATGATGAAGTGCTAGTGTTGGAACAACAATGTGTACATTGGCTGGAAGAGTGAGCTTTCCAAATTTGGTTTCCTCTTTAACTTTTCTTGTAAGGAAAATGACAGGAGGGTAGAGCCTTAGTGTTTCGTTGATGATCATGTTCACCTACACCATATGAAAATAAAGAACATTGAATTTCATCAATGATATTAAATTAGGAGAATAATGTGTGCTAGAATTCTTGCAGAATAATATAAAAAACTGGCCGGCCTAAAGGTGTTTTGTTGACATGTACCGTTTTAAGCTTGGCAAGGCCATCTGAATTAGGAATTTCCTGGCCAAACAAGTTGAGAACTTCTTGTCTTGCTTTTTCTTGCCAATCTGTATGAATTCCAAGAAGAAAAATAACCCAAGCAAGCAAAGTTGTCGTAGTTTCCTGTCCAGCAACGTAAAAAGTTTTGCATTCGTCAACCACATCTTGCGCTGTGATTCTGTTCTTCTCATCAGCATCATTCATAGCTTTCATAAGTAATCCAAGAAAATCAGTCCCAAAACTCCCTACTTCTCCACTCATAGTACTTTCCTTCTCTCTTTTCTCCATAATCCTCAAAATAGAGTCATATAATCCTTGATCAAGTTTCTCTGCTTCGATTTCATCATTACTTTTATAAAATAGACTGCAAAAATATCATTAATTGGTCATTTAGGTGATTATGAGGAAAGGAAATGAAACTTTTGTGTAAAAGGGAGGTGAAATTTACCTAATGCCAGGAAGCTTAACTTTGTAACTATTTCTTGTAATTATGATACCTAATTGTGTCAGCCTGTCAAAAATATCCTTCCCATCTAAATAACTGCTCCCAAAAGCTGTCCTGGAAATGACTTCTGATGTTAAAATCTTGAACTCTTGAAAAACATCAATCTCTCTTCCTTCATGTTGTTTCCACCTCTTTAGCATCATCTCGACGCTTGCAATCATTGCTGGAGTCATACTCTAAAAATATAGATACCATCGCTTGTTATAATTGCTAGGATTGTTTAATGTTTATGCCTTGTACATTCATCAAGCCAATATACTCCCTCCGCTCCACAAAAAGAGTCTCATCTTTATATTTACAAATATTAAAGATATATCTGTATACTTTACAAGGTGGACTCTTTCTGCGGACCATTTTTTTTTTGTGTGGAATGAGGGGAGTATCAGTACTGCCAATTCAACTAACGATGACGATTATAATTGTTCATACTACTATCACAAAAATTAAGATTAACCACAGCAAAACAAGACTTACTTTCAAGCTCTCTGCGTGGAAAGCATGATTGGCCAGTCTCCTATGCTTTGCCCATTTTTTGCCCTTTGATGTCACAATGCCGTCTCCTAATAACTTCTTTGCAAACCATTCCGGGTCCATTTTTGGATAAGCTTGATCTTTAATCATTGTTTCTTTAACAAAATCTACTTGAGTAACGACAAATTGAGCTCTAGGACCATACCAATTCAGAAAATTCTTCCCTGAAAAAGAAGAAATGATAAAAAGAAACAAGTTCAGTAAAATTTATAACAACAACTTTCATTCTGAACTGGAGTAAATAAGACTAGATATTATTACCATAAATGTTTAGCCAAGAGTAAAGGTGAGGCTGAAGTCTTGGAAATATGTTGTGTGATAAGTAGTCCATAGGTCTGCTCATGGATTCCTTCCTCATGTTTAGGATTTCTTTCGTGTTTCCATAAAGGAATCCATAAGAAGGACCCCTGATTCCCTGTTGCCTAAAGACTCGCTGTAAGCGAATTGGAGTCCACCATATATCATTCAGAAACCTAATGAAAACAAAGAGGAGGAACACGCACAGAGAACTCAAAAGAAACTGAAAGGCTATTGGAGTCATTTCTACAACACCAATATTGTTCCAACGCCTAATCAAAGAGGATTTTGACCTTCTTAAGTGGGTTTCAATCTCTCTTGCTTTATATAGGATGGATGGAGTTGTCAGTATCCTTGAAATGAAGCTGAAAGTTACAAACAAAAGGCCAACTTTCAGTGACCTAAGCGGGTATGTCATAGTTGCATAAATTGTTCAGCGGGCCATCATTCTCAAACGTGGCATGATTTCGAGTGGAACATGTGGACTGTTTATATTAGCTGACTTGGAACACTGGACATATGGAGAAATTAAATGGAAATTATCCAACTCGAACAATTTACAATAAGTGGATTATTTCATATGGTTTATGTGTTAGAATAGGCTTCATCGTCTTGTGTTGAACATTATATTATAAACAAAGACTTGTTTCCAAAAGGAAAGTATAATAGCTCATATGGGTTATAGCTATATTCATTACTACAAGCCAAGACCCTGGCGATAAGGTAAAGGCACTAGTACTTGGTTGGAGTTCTGAAGTTTACTGGTGAGGTTAAGATTGAACGGATTTCATGGAGATAACAAAGAATTCCTTTATTTCATTGGCCCTACATATGTTAAGTGCACTTATTTTTCTAACTAAGAAACCAAGAAAAGAACCATTTGGACAAATTTCTCACGTATGCTGTTGACAGAAAGACGCTAAGCGCCAACACTGCATGTATTACCAACTCCAAATATTTTTTTAATAAATTTACTGTGTTTGTCTTTCACTAGGATGGATTGATTGGCATGGTCGACAAGCCCAAGAATTCCTCTGTTGCCAGTGTTATTGATCTGAAGAGCAATACTGGACACATTGGCCCTACACATGTTGAGTGCACTTATTTTTCTAACTAAGTAATCAAGAAACCAACACTAAATATTTTTTACTAAATTTACTGTGTTTGTCTTTAACTGGAATGGATTTATTGATTGGCATGATCCACAAGGCCAGTTGTTTAATTGCACAGAACAAGAGCAGCTTATTGTGAATATCAGTGGTGGTGCTGATCAAAAATGGACATGAAAAGGACATGCCACCTAAATTATGTTGGTTTATATCTTTTGTGATTTTAATAATGACAATATATTTGGGTTTGTGTAATGGTCTTATTTGATTTATTTGGACTATATATTAATTATATAATAGTTTGCATGGATTATTGCATGGGTTGATTTCATAATCACTTTGTATGGCATAAAAGTTACTGCATGATGGAGTGAGTAAAACAAATTGGTTTATTTTTATCACATGCTTTCAGTTTTTATAAGTAGAATATATATATGTTTATATCTAATCCTGATTTGCTTTGAAGACTAATTTAAATATGTATTGGAGTACAATTAGGAGTTTGATATCTGGAAGTTATAAAAGGTAAATGTGTCTTGAAACTGAAATTGAATTCTTATCTAAGTTAAAATTCGTATTTTGATGGGAGATTTTTTAAGAATTGGTTTTTATTAAAGATTCTTATTCAATGATGAAGCAATTACATGCTAACAACAGTTGTTATTTTGAAGGAAACATGTTAATAGCTAGTAGGACTCTTTAAGATTGTCTTTGGATTTTACTTGACTTCTTCATAACAGTACATCTCTTAAATATATCAATTGAGTTGATATTTGCTAACGTATATCTATTATTTCAAAGAACTAGTTGTTGCATTGGAACGCTACTTTATAGCTGTTGCATTGGAACGTTACTTTATAGTCGTTGCTCTACTCCTTTATATATACTGTTGCTCGGCTACAAGGATGAACAGGGGACTACAAAACAGAAACTCATCAAGAAAGCTAATCTGAGATACATACAAATCACAATATCACTCTTTTAGTCTCAGTTTCAGTTTACAGTGTTGTTCTTGTATTCCTTCTTTCAATATCTATTATAAACAAAGTACAAGTCTAGGTTGGCTTGGGGGTTTTTATTTTAGTAATATTCAGTTTGTACAACGAAGCTACTAAAGTCTCAGAGGTGAGAGGTGTTGTAGAGGTGCAAAGGGGCAGAGGTGTCCAATCGATCGTCGTTGTAACAGGTAGTTCTATTTACTTTGTAATTGCTAAGTATTATTTTAATAAAGTGAGGCTCCAATCTTAGTTGGGATTGGACGTGGATTAGGCTACTAGACTAGAGAATAGGGGCTGAACCACGTAAAAATCTTGGTGTAATTTACTATTCTTTTGTTTCTATTTTAAGCTTCAATATTCTGCAGATTTTGTTTACGTTAGAAAAATTTTATACTAATCTGAGACGGGTATTAGTCGTCAGTTTATATGAATAAAGAACATAACTAATACGGACAGGGTTAGACCGTCCGATTATTGTCTGCTATAGTAAAATTTAAAATTTGACCATTGTAGATCACTTTGGGTATTTACACTTATTCACCTCCTCTAGGTGTGCTTAATTATAGAATTTCATTTGGTATCAGAGTAAGGCTCTACTAATATTGATCTTTGCAGGTCGTAGGGAAAGATCCTATGGCACACCTTTATTTTCAAGAAGAATTGAATCCATGGCCGTAGCTTTCTGTTGATATATAGGAAGTAAAAACTTCAACTTTTGAAAGTTCAGAATGAAGATTTTTCTTAAAAGAGACCCATGGGAATGGTGGCTAGTTGAAAATGGACCTGTTATTCCTAGACATGAGGATGGTAGACTCAAGACTCTCATGGACATGGATGAAAACGAAAGCTACATGTTTTCTTACAACTCAAGAGCCATGAACACCTTGCTAAGTGGAATGGTCCAAGCTGAAATTGATAAAGTATCATCGTGCAACACAGTAAAAGAAATGTGGGATACTATCATGACAAGCCACGAAGGTACTTTCAAAGTAAAAGAGGTGAAGTTAAGTATGCTAATGCAAGACTATGAGCTATTCAAGTTAGAAAAGGATGAAACAATTAATGAAGCTCAAGGGAGATTTCTCACTCTAATGAACTCTATAAGTATGTTGGGACGGAAAATTTATCAAAGGGAGATAAACAGAAAGATAATTAGAATCTTGCCTAAACGATTCGCACCAAAGGTTACAACTCTTCAAGATTCAACAATAATCAGTTCAATGGAAACTCTCACTTTATTTGGAGAGTTTGAAGAATTTGAAAATCAGTTAAGAAGGTATGATGAAGAAGATGAAGCACCAATAAAGAAGACATTGACACTTCAAGTCGAGAGCCACAATGAAAGTGATCACGAAGATTTTGATGAAGAAATTGAAATGCTCTCAAGAAAACTCGAGAGACTACTTCAAAGGAAGAAACAAAGGAAAAATCAAAAAGGTAGCTCAACTCCAGTGAGTAAGTCCGAAACGAAACAAGAAGAAGAAACTGTCCTACTCTGATTCATGGGACTAGAATTTTGTTTACGTCGGAAAAATTTTATACTAATACGGACATGTATTAGCTGTCCATTTATAACAGACAAAGAATATAACTAATATGGATAGGGTTAGACCGTCCGATTATAGACTGCTATAGTAAAATTTAAAATTTGACCACTGCAAATCACTTTGGGTATTTACACTTATTCACCCCCTCTAGGTGTGATTAATTACAGAATTTCAAATTATAATATATATACCATGAACGCAATTAAAACCTTATTAACTGTCCGTCAAATTGTTAGCCAACATAAGTTTGGTGGACATAGGTAGTAGAAGATGATACCTGTTGAGTATAATATGTTCTTTTCCTGTCTTGCATACAACAATAG
This sequence comes from Panax ginseng, assembly GCA_020205605.1. NCBI lineage: Eukaryota > Viridiplantae > Streptophyta > Magnoliopsida > Apiales > Araliaceae > Panax > Panax ginseng. The sequence goes on along the minus strand of CM035133.1, from coordinate 14,014,407 downwards.
CCAAGTCTAGCCCAAAAGCAGTAGATGATGTTACAGACTAGAAATTATTTCATGTTACTATTAAGCAATTTCACAAACAGTTGGCGCACCCCGACCTTTTGTGATAACTCTGTCGTTCGCCATAGATACCTCCCAGAATCATATGTAAGTTCATAACTTTTTGTTGCATTTACTATGGCACAAGTTGTGTGAGACCCCAAATTTTATGAATAAAGATTTAAATTTCTCGAAATATTTTTTTTCAAAATTATGGTGTGGATTTGAGATAATGTTATAGTTGTGGGTAATATTTATATATTTTGAAAAGTATGCAAGTTGTTATATAATATTCGATTGGTCGGGGAATATTCGTTTTAACAGGGAATATTCGTACGACGACACAATCATTGGTGGACCCCACAATGGAATTATTGTCTAATTGAGAAAACAACAAAATTATTTTATAAAAATAACGGCGGAAGTTTTACCGTTAACTGTTGAAACACCCGGTGTTAAAAGTACAGTAATATGCGTGGTTGCATAGTAGCACACGGTTTTGATTATTGATGCTTACGTGAGAAGTCACTCAGTTTTGTTTAATTATTGCTATAATATTTGTTGCATAGTATCTCACGTTATTTGATTCAATTATTGTCGATATTTTATATATTATTAAATCAATAATTGAGATAACAAAGTTATTAATATTATTATTTGCAATATTAACAATGTCTAGAAGTTCTACCAAGGAGAGGTTTGGTCACCTAATTGCGCGCCAATAGGGAGAAATCCTTATTGGAAAGCCCCCTCTTTCTTGTGAACAACCTGGTCGATTAATATTGTAAATTATAATAAAGGTGATAAGTTTTGTTTTATTATTATTATAAATGTAATAAAATAGAAAACTTTTTATATAAAATAAAATATTTTTATAAAGTTATTCATTTTATTAGACTATAAATAAAATATATAATATTCTATTATGCATAGTGTTTTCATAGTGCCTGCATAGTGTGTGCATAGTAAAATCTTTTTATATAAAACAAAATACTTTTATAAAGTTATTCATTTTATTAGACTGTAAATAGAATATATAATATTCTATTATGCATAGTGTTTGCATAGTACCTGCATAGTATTTGCATAGTAAAATCTTTTTATATAAAACAGAATACTTTTATAAAGTTATTCGTTTTATTAGATTATAAATAGAATATATTATATTTTATTTAAAAGATTTTATTTTATTAGAATATTTTATTAATCTTTGCATAGTAAATTAATATGGGAATGGTAGTTTAAAAAGTAAATCAACCTAAATAGTTCATGAATTAATTCTTATTAGGTCCATTCTCTATAAATAGAAGCTCATTCCTTGATTATTTCTTACGAATTCTTTGAAACTCTAGAGAGAGAAACTATAGAGAGAAAGAAGAAAAGTATTCTGTTACTTCACTACTTCTATATCCAGTTTCTTCTAAGGTAAGCGGTATTATTTCTTTTGTATTCATGAAGAGAACTTCTGTTATTCCATTCTTTATTATTCTGTTGGAATAACTTATATACGCGGAATACCCTATACTTGGTGAAATTCTTCTGTTATTCCATTCTTTATTATTATGTTGGAATAACCTGTCTATGCGAAGTACCACATACATGGTGAAATTCTTCTGTTATTCCATTCTTTATTATTCTGTTGGAACATCCTATCTGTGCATTTACGCATGACCTAGTTCCGTTATTTATTATTCTGTTGGAATATCCTATTTGTGCGTTTACGCATGACTAGTTCCATTATTTATTATTACATTGGGAATAACATGCATCATGTATCTATCGCATGTATGGTGAATTCTTACATTATTCCATTCTTTACTATTACATTGGAATAACACATCTACATGTGGATTACCACATGCATGGTGAATGATCCTTTGTATTCATTCCTTATTAAATTGTGGAAATGATGCATGATATCGTGGATTCTTTGCATGGTGGGTGAAAATCCATTTGCAGTTTCATATATTCTTTATTATACTCAGTTGGTTAAAGTTTTGGCTTTTATACTCCATGAAATTAGTGGAATATATTTGATATTTGCGCTTCATCCAGTATCATTTCATGGAAATATTCTTCTGAGCATTCTTGAATTTTACTCCACAAAGCAGTATCATGTTGACAATTTGGACGTTATTGGTTCCTGGATAAATTAATCCTTGAACTTGTTTTATTGAATTCTTATATCATTGTCATCATTCTCATGTTTATATTATGTTGAAATTCATCTGTGGCCTGTAGTGCATAGATGGACTTGGTATGATTATGACCAGGGATTATTCGATATAATCATGACCGTGATGTTACAAATGATGTGGTAAAAGTCCTCATTGGCCCGTAGTGCATTGATGGACAGTTGTTGGCATGATCATGACCATTGATGAATACACAAATATCCTTGGCCCGTAGTGCATGGATAATTTGTGGTTGTGATACTAACGAATATCCTTGGCCGTAGTGCAGGGATGATGTGGTTTATTTATTAAGCTGAGTCTCAGCAATAAAAGTGATAAAAAAACCTTTTAAATCATAGAAGATGGTAGATTTTATTCTCTAATTGACTCTTTTAATGGATTGCTTATTCCGCTGCAGTTAAACTTGATGTTTGTTATATTGTATCGGTTTAACACTTTGTTGAAAGGCTAACGATAATTTATTACGCATTATCTTAGTCATAATATTTCTTCTTGGGCTAGTTGAGCTCACCCTTTTACTTTCATTGTTCTCTTGAGAAATGAGAGCGTAACATGGACTAGTCGGGGAGCGGTGGTCGGTCCGGATGATAGCATTAGTAGTCCTCACTATTCTACATGAAATAGTGTGTTAATAAATGTATTGAGGACTTATTTTGAGTTTGAATCATACAGAAGACAATATTTGTATTAAAACTCACTGACTCATGTTATATATTTAAGATTGTATTTGTATTACATACCATGTATTTGGCGACTCAAAATAGGTGATGTATACCTATTTTGGGGGCGTCATGATTAATATCAAAGCTTAGGGATATGATCCTGGTGAGATGTGAGATAAGAACTAGGAGGAGAGAGGGGAATTCTTTTCGCTAGTATGACCTACTTAAGTTTATTTGATATTTAATTGGTCGGTCAGAGTATAGGGATAATATGTGATATGTTAATTAACCCTTGTTTTGTGGCAGTATTTGAAAATGACATTCGAGAATGTTGAGAATAGCAATGGAGCACAGGAGACCGTTGAGTCTCCACAGATTAATAATTAGGATAATGTGCATCAGGAAGGCGACAATCCTCATGCAAACAACAACACTGACCAAATGATGAACGATGGAATGTTCAGAGGCTTTATTCAATTCATGCAACATCCGGCAAGAGCGGATCCTGTCCAAAATTCAGGTGGAAACACTGGCAACTCTTGGACGGTCACCGCTAAGTAGTTCAAAGAACTGAGACCACCGGAGTTTTTGGAGAGCCAAAACCGCTTAAGGCGGAGACGTGGATAAAGAAGATCTGCAAGATATTTGATGTCTTGGGATGCTCGAGGAGCAAAAGGTTCCCTTGCCACCTTCATGTTATTGCAGCGAGTGATTCTTGGTGGGAATCGTAAAAGCGTACTCAATCTGCCCGTCTTGAAGATGACTTGGGAGAAGTTCCAAGAATTGTTCAACGATAAGTACTTTCCTGAAAGTATTCGTCATATGAAAGAGGTAGATTTCATCAAGCTGGAGCAAAACAACATGACCGTGTCATAGTACGAAGCCAAGTTTGCCGAGTTGTCCCGATTTGCGTCCCATTTGGTTGATAATGAGGAGAGAATGACGCGACTGTTTCTAAGAGGTTTAAAACCCGAGATACGTCAATATCTTATCTCTCATAAAGCGTGTTTATATTAGGATGTTGTTAATAGGGCTCGATTATTGGGTAGCGATAATGAGTCAACCCAACCAAAAGAGAACAGCTGGCAAAATGATAATACCAGTGATAGCAGTCATCGAAGTGGTGACAATAAGCGTGGAGGGAATCAACATGCCAGAAATGGTAACCACTTCGGTGGTAATCATGGCCAAAACAATAAGAATGAACAGTTCAAGAAGAGGAGATTCAACAATGATGGAAAGACGTCAGCATCAGCACCCGTTGTTAAGGAAGGAGAACGACTACCTATCATATGCTTTAAATGCGGAGGGGAGGGACATATTAGTCCAAACTATGCGCAGCAGTCCAAAACATGTTACAATTATGGAAGAAAATGTCACCTAGCCCGATTTTGTCGTGCACCAAAGTCAAGTCCAGTTGGGACAGTGGCACCAAAGGTGGATACAGACAAAATAAAGTCGGTGGTTTCAGGAAGAGCATTTTTCGTGACTTCTCAAAAGGCGAGTAACCCAAATGAAGTTAGCACAGGTTAGTTAATTATAAATTTTTGCGAAGTCTATACCTTATTAGATACCGGTTCTACCCATTCTTTTATCTCTCTTGCTTGCGCTCAACGTTTAAATTTGACTCTGGAGAGATTAGACTTTGACTTATCAATTGAAACTTCGTTAGTAAAAACCTTCGTTACCTCCACTATTTATAAATCTTGTTGATTCTAATCGACACTTTCACGTTACCTGTCGATCTTATCTCTTTGAAAATACTTGCCTTTGATGTGATTTTAGGAATCGATTGGTTAACTAGTCATCAAGCTTTTTGTAAGGTTGTTAGCTTTCATATTCCTAACCAACTTATTATGCGAATTCAAACAATCAAACCACTAAAGTTAATCACTGTTATATCAAGCCATAAGTAAAGAGCCCCGAGTCTTTCGCTGGTAACTTCCTTGTGTGGAATGCACCGAAGCTGAACTTTCCGTAGGGGACGCTGTGAATGACGATGGCAAGTTGATAGGTATCGATGTGACGTGCTATCCAAGTCTTGGATGAGAGTCACAGTTTTGAATGATATTTCTATTGTTAATTAATTTCCTGACGTATTCTTGAAGACTTCTTAGCCTACCCCTAGAACGTGAAATTGAATTTTGTATTGACCTCAGTACAAAACCCATTTCTAAAGCCCTTAAATATTTCTTCAACCAAAACGAACGTATAATGCACCAAAGACGTTGGCTCGAGCTGTTGAAGATTATGACTATACCATTCAATATCATTATAGAAGACCGAACGTGATAGCTGACGCGTTGAGTAGAAGATCGTATGCGTTTACGAGTGCGATGTTGTTAACACTAAAACCCATTTCGTATAACTTACAAATGATGAAGATAGAGTTAAAGACTCTAGAAACCCACGTGAAGATAGCGAATATACGAGTAGAATCGACTTTAATCAATAAAGTTAAAGCTGCTCAAGCTACATACTCAGAGCTGATGAATGTGAAGAAGAAGGTTCAAGAGGGCGTTATTCTAGAAGCAAGAATCGATGAAGAGAGGAAATCTCAACCCTCGATTTAATTGGCCTATTTGAAATTCTCGATCAAGTAGGAACTGTGGCCTATAGACTCGCTTTACCGTCAAATATGTCGCGTGTTCATAACTCTTTTCACATATTGATGTTACGTAAATATGTGGACGACCCGAACCACATTATTGAATTAAAACTAGACGAGATAGCAAAAGATTTAACGTCTGAGGAGATATGTGTTAAAATCTTGGATAAGAAGGATCGTATTCAACACTCAAAGGTTATACCTTAAGAGTTAGAATCTGAAATGAAGTCAAGGTATCCTTACCTCTTCGGCATACCAGGTATGTACGTAAATTTCGAGGGCGAAATTTTATAAGGAGGGGATATTATGAGACCCCAAATTTTATGAATAAAGATTTAAATTTCTCGAAATATTTTTTAAAAATTATTGTGTGGATTGAGATAATGTTATAGTTGTGGGTAATATTTATAAATTTTAAAAAGTATGCAAGTTGTTATATAATATTCGATTGGTCGGTGAATATTCGTTTTAACAGAGAATATTCGTACGATGGCACAATCATTGGTGGACCCCACAATGGAATTATTATCGGATTGAAAAAACGACAAAATTATTTTATAAAAATAACGGCGGAAGTTTTACTGAATTAAGCTGTTGAAACACCGGTGTTAAAAAATACGATGAATGGCTGTGGTTGCGTAGTAGCAGCTACGATTTTGATTATTAATGCTTACGTGAGAAGTCACTCGGTTTTGTTCAATTATTGCTATAGTAATTGTTGCATAGTATCTCACGTTATTTGATTCAATTATTGTCGATATTTTATATATTATTAAATCAATAATTGAGATAACAAAGTTATTAATATTATTATTTGCAATATTAACGATGTCTAGAAGTTACGCCAAGGAGAGGTTTGATCACCTAATTGCAATGGCATGATAGGGAGAAATCCTTATTGGAAAGCCCCTCTTTCACGGGAACAACACAGTCGATTAATATTGTGAATTATAATAAAGGTGATAAGTTTTGTTTTATTATTATTATAAATGTAATAAAATAGAAAACTTTTTTATATAAAAGCAGAATACTATTATAAAGTTATTCGTTTTATTAGACTATAAATAGAATATATAATATTCTATTATATAGTGTTTTGCATAAATTACTGCATAGTATTTGCATAGTAAAATCTTTTTATATGAAACAAAATACTTTTATAAAATTATTCGTTTTATTAGACTATAAATAGAATATATAATATTCTATTATGAATAGTGTTTGCATAGTAAAATCTTTTATATAAAAGAATACTTTTATAAAGTTATTCATTTTATTAGATTATAAATAGAATATATTTTATTTTATTTAAAAGATTTTGTTTTATTAGAATATTTTATTAATCTTTGCATAGTAAATTAATATGGACCGTAAGTTTAAAAGTAAATCAACGGGATAGTTCATGAATTAGTTCTTATTCAGTCCATTCTCCTATAAATAGAGGCTCATTCCTTCATTATTTCTTATGAATTCACTAAAACTCTAGAGAGAGAAACTATAGAGAGAAAGAATAAAAGTATTACGCTACTTCACTACTCCTATATCCAGTTTCTTCTAAGGTAAGGGTATTATTTCTTTTGTATTCATGAAGAGAACTTACATTATTCCATTCTTTATTATCTTTGTTGGAATAACTTTTTGTATCTGTGGACTACCCTATACTTGGATAAATTCTTACATTATTCCATTCTTTATTATTATGTTGGAATAACTTTGTCTATCATGAAATACCGCATACATGGTGAAATTCTTCTATTATTCCATTCTTTATTATTATGTTGGAATAACTATTTTTATCTGAAGTACCGCATACATGGTAAAATTCTTACATTATTCCATTCTTTATTATTACATTGGAACATCATCACATAAATGCGTTTACGCATGACCGAATCCGTTATTTATTATTACATGTTGGAATATCACGTACATGCGTTTACGCGTGACACGGTTCCATTATTTATTATTACATTGGGAATAATCATGCATGCATATCTATCATATGCATGGTGAATTCTTACATTATTCCATTCTTTATTATTACGTTGGAATAACTTTGCTACATGTGGATTACCACATACATGGTGAATGATCCTTTGTATTCATTCCTTGTTAACTTGTGAAAATGATCTATATATGTGGATTACCGCATGGCGGGTGAAAATCCATTTGCAGTTTCATATATTCTTTATTATACTCAGTTGGTTAAAGTTTTGGCTTTTATACTCCATGAAATTAGAGAAATATCTTTGATATTTGCGCTTCATCCAGTATCTTTTCATGAAAATATTCTTATAAGCATTCTTGAATTTTACTCCACAAAGCAGTATCATGTTGATAATTTGGACGTTATTGGTTCCTGGATAAATTAATTCTTGAACTTGTTTTATTGAATTTTTATATCATTGTCATCATTCTCATGTTTATATTATGTTGAAAGTCATCTGTGGCCTGTAGTGCATAGATGGACTTGGTATGATTATGACCAGGGATTATTCGGTATAATCATGACCGTAATGTTACAAATGATGTGGTAAAAGTCCTCATTGGCCCATAGTGCATTGATGGATAGTTGTTGGCATGATCATAACCATTGATGAATACACAAATATCCTTGGCTCGTAGTGCATGTATAATTTGTGGTTGTGATACTAATGAATATCCTTGGCCGTAGTGCAAGGATGATGTGGTTTATTTATTAAGCATAGTCTCAGCAATAAAAGTGATAAAAAAACCTTTTAAATCATAGAAGATAGTAGATTTTATTCTCTACTTGACTCTTTTAATGGATTGCTTATTAAAGCTGTGATTAAACTTGATGTTTGTTATATTGAATCGGTTTTAACTTTGTTGAAGGCTAACGATAATTTATTCTGCATTATCTTAGTCATAATATTTCTTACTGGTCTAGTTGAGCTCACTCTTTTACTTTTATTGTTCTCTTCAGGAAATGAGAATGTAGTAGGGACTAGTCGGGGAACGGAGTGACGGTCCAGATGATAGCAGTAGTAGTCCTCACTATTCTATGAAATAGTGTGTTAATAAATGTATTGAGGACTTATTTTGAGTTTGAATCATCTGCAGAAGATAATATTTGTATTAAAACTCACAGCTCATGTTGTATATTTAAGATTGTATTTGTATTCTGTACCATGTATTTGGCGACTCAGAATAGGTGATGTATACCTATTTTGGGGGCGTCACAAGTTGCGACTGCTATTTTTCTTATTTAACACCCTTTTTGTGGGTCAACGCTATGCAACATTTGCAGCAAATGCAACAAAAAGTTGTGGACTTACGTATGACAATTTTATGGAATCTGGATCCATAGCTCAGTAGCAAGACTATGAAATGAGCAAACAGTTCGGGCTCAATTCATATTGGCTTGACTAAAAGTTTGATTCGAGGTGGATAACACAACAGAGATATAAAATGACAGAGAAAATAAGGAAATTGAAGAGAAAATAAAATACAAAATTTCATATAAATTTTTTCATAGCACCTAAGGACAATTCGTGTGACATATATACTGTCACCAGAGCAATCTATTCTCTGTCATCTAACAACCCTCACCAATAAGCTTCTTACACGTGTTTATTGCTAACTTTAATGCATAACTACTACGTACATGATTGAAATGCTCCATTTGATGGTCACTTGCAACGGCTAGCTCCTCTCCTTATCTTATCATTCCTGACAATCCCCATTGCTTGAAGAGTTCCTTGTCCCCAAGGATTAAAATCTGGATATTGTGCACTGATTTTGCTCTAATCTTCCCAAGTTGCATCTTCTGGAATACTATTGGACCATTGAATTAGCACCATGGTTGCTGGACGTTGGCCTTTTTTGATCAGTCACCTTTCCAGAACTGTTACTGGTACTGGCCTTAATTCCTTTGCATGGTTGGTCTCCGGTAGGTTAGTTTATACCACCTTGGTCTCTCTAATCTTCTTTTTCAATTATGACACATGAAAAACATTGTGGATTTTAGCACTTGTAGGAAGCTATAGCTTGTAGGCCACCTTACCTATTCGTTGAATTATGGTGTAGGGGCTATAGTACTTAGCAGATAGTTTGAAGTTCCTTCTTTGTGACAATGACATCTGCCTATAAGGTTGCAATTTTAGATACACCTCATCCACTTCCTTGAATTCCCTTTCTGTCCTCCTTTATCTGCATAGAACTTCATCCTTTCTTGAGACTTTTGTAGGTTCTCTTTCAGTAATTGTTGGGTCGCCTCCCTTTCTTTTAAAAAATCTGCTACCAAGGGATTGTTGCTTGTGCCCACTTGGTGGTAGTTGACCACTGGGGGATTAGTGCCATAGAGGGCTTTGTATGGTGTCATTTCTGTTGCAGTATGGAACGAAGTATTGTACCACCATTTGGCCATGGATAGCCATTTACTCTAATGTGTGGGCTTGGTACTAGTCATACACCTTAAGTACATCTCAATACACTAATTGACCCTTTCCGTTTGACCATCCGTTTGAGGGTGGTATGTTGTACTTAACCTTACTTGGGTCCCTAATGTTCTGAATAACTCTTTCCAAAATGTACTCACAAATATTTTGCCTCTATCAGATATAATAGTTTTTGGAGGTCCATGTAATTTGACCACTGAATCCAATACTATTTGTACCATCTAAGATGCTGTGAAGGGATGGGTAAGTGCCATAAGATGACATCCTTTGGTAAGCTTGACCACCACTACCAATATTATATCCTTACCATCAGATTTGGGCAATCCTTCCACAAAATCCATGGTTATCACTTCCCATGCTTGGTGGGGAATGGGTATAGGCTTCAGGAGTCCTGGATTGGGAACATGCTCTCCTTTGCTCCTTTGACACACCTCACAATTTGTAATTAACTTTGCTAAATCTTTCCTTAAGGTGGGCCAGTAGAACATCATCTCAGCCCTCTTGAATGACGCATTGATGCCGGAATGACCCCCTTCAGGGCTGCTGTGAATTTGCTCCATAACTTTATCCCTCAAATTTCCAGAACAACCCAGGTAGATTCTTCCCTCTTTTCTGATAATTCCATCTTGCACTTTGTATTCAAGACAACTAGTTGGTTGGATGAGTAATTGGGCCATTAGATCTTGTGTTTCCTTGTCATCTTTAAGGTTGTCGGCCACTTCAGTGCTCCAAGTTGGGATAGCTGATTGCATTACTATACAACTGCCCTCTAGTTCATGTTTTCTAGACAACGCATCTGCTACCATATTATCCTTCCCCTTCTTATATTGGATAACATAATCGAAACCCAACATTTTTGAGATCCATTTCTGCTGCACTAATGTTGTTAACTTCTGCTCCAAGAAGTACTTCAAGGCCTCATGGTCAGTTTTTAATGACAAATTGCTGCCCCAATAAATAAGTCCTCCATTTTTGCATTGCCATAATTATAGCTAGCAGTTCTTTCTCGTTAGTTGAGAGGCCCAAATGTTTTGCTGATAATGCCTTACTCATAAAGGCTAAGGTTCTGCCTTCCTGCATTAAGACTGCTCCTACACCTGAGTGACAAGCATCCGTTTCCATAATAAAAGTTTTGGAGAAATCAGGTAGGGCTAGGGCCGGAGTGTTTGATAGAACATCCTTGAGTTTTTGAAAGGATTGTTCAGCCTCCTCTCCCCAGTTAAAAGCCCCCTTGTTAAGCAGATTAGTCAAGGATTTACTTATGATACCATAATATTGCACAAATCTCCTATAGTAGCCAGTCAGACCAAGAAACCCCCTTAATGACTTCAATGTTTTTGGCCTGCTCCATTGTCTCATAGCAGCCACTTTGTCTTCATCCGCAACCAATCCTTGTTCATTGATAATATGTCCCAAGTATTCTACTTGAGTTTGGGAAAAAGTGCATTTGTTCCTCTTAACACAAAACTTATTTCTCCTTAGGATCTCAAACACTTGTTGTAGGTGACAGACATGACTTTCCATAGAGGGGCTATATATCAAAATGTCATCAAAGAAAATCAAAACAAATTTTCTTAAATATGGAACAAATACCTCATTCATTAGGCATTGAAAAGTGGCAGGGGAGTTGGTCAAACCAAATGGCATGACCAAAAAACTCATAGTGTCCTTGATGAGTTTTGAATACTGTTTTATGAGTATCTTCAGTCTTGACTCTAATTTAGTGGTAGCCACTCCTTAAGTACAACTTGGTGAAAAATTTGCTTCCCTTTAGTTCATCGAGCAACTCTTCTATAATAGGAATGGGAAATTTGTTCTTGATAGTCATGTTGTTTAAAGATCTATAATCTACACAAAATCTCCATGTGTTGTCTTTCTTTTTGACCAGCAGGACTGGAGAAGCATAGGGAGATGTGCTGTGTTTGATAATTCCACTATCTAGCATTTCCTTAACCATCCTTTCAATCTCAGTCTTTTGTATATAAGGATATCTATATGGGTTGGTATTGACAGGATTGCAGCCTGCCATAATGGGTATATAGTGATCCTGCCATCTCACTGGAGGCAACCCATGTGGTCCTTGGAAGAGGTCTCCATAAGTTGTCACCATCTACTCTATAGCTTTTGGAATCTGACCATTTGCCTCTATCTTGGTGGACCCCATAACGGAAGTATTGTCGTAGTAAGAAAATGACAGAATTATCTTTTTATAAAAATAAAGGCGAAAGTGTTACCGTTAAAACTGTTGAACTACCCGGTAGTAAAAGTACAGTAAAACACATGGTTGCATAGTAGCACACGGTATTGATTATTGATGCTTACGTAAGAAGTCACTCAATTATACTCAATTATTGCTACAGTAATTGCTGCATCATATCTCTCATATTATTGATTCGATTATTGTCACACAAAGATCATCTCGTATAATATGATATATTATTAAATCAATAATTGAGATGACAAAGTTATTCATATTATTAAATTGCAATATTTATAATGTCTAGAAGTTCTGTCAAGGAGAGGTTTGGTCATCTAATTGCGCACCAATAAGGAGAAATCCTTATCAGAAAGCCCCGTCTTTCTTGGGAACGACCTGGTTGTTAAATATTGTGAGTTATAATATTAATGATGAATAAGTTCGTATTGATTAAAGATGAATTTGATAGTTCCATTGTGTTGGGATTATTAGTGTTAGTGGAAATCGACATCTATTCTGATGATAATTGATGTCTGGGGGTTATATTGATAAATCGGGTAATTAATCGGATAAATGAGCAATTAATTGCTATTGATTCACATGATTATAACTATTTGTTCACATGTGTGTACTATTGATTCACATTCATTTACTATTAGGGGAGTTGGTGCAAGATTGATAATACTTGCATGACTAAGTTAAAAATGGAGGTATAGATGGAGGTACTATACTGTAATTCGTATTTTTACATGTTTAGAACTATTGAGTCACATGATTTACTATTGATTCACATGATTTACTATTAGGGGAGGTGGTGAAAGTTTGATAATACTTGCAGGACTAAATTAAAAATGAAGAAAAAGAGGAAGGTATTATACTGTAATATTTCGAGCCCCAAAACGTGCAATTATCGAAAATATATTTTCCTATAAATAGAAGCTCATTCTTCCTTCATTTCTCACCAATTCACTAAAGTTATAGAGCAATTATTATAGAGAGAAATTATAGAAAGAAAGAAGAAGAGAAGTCTACTACCTCACTATTCCAGTATCCAGTCTTCTTTTGAGGTGAGGGGTATTATTTCTTTCGTATTCATGATGAGAGCTATTGTTATTCCATTCTTTATTATTATGTTGGAATAACCTGTCTATGCGAAGTACCACATACATGGTGAAATTCTTCTGTTATTTCATTCTTTATTATTATGTTGGAATAACTTTGTCTATCATGCCAATCTGCGACACGTGGTGAAATTCTTACGTTATTCCATTCTTTATTATTCATTTGAATATCCCATGCATGCGGATTACGCATGACCTGGTTCCATTCTTTATTATTCTATTGGAATATCCTGTCTGTGTGTATTACGCATGACCTAGTTCTATTATTTATTATCCTGTTGGAATAACATGTCTGTGCGGTCTATCGCATGCCTGGTGAATTCTTCTGTTATTCCATTCTTTATTATTCTGTTGGAATAATCTATCTATGTGGATTACCGCATGCATGTGAATGATCCTTCGTTTTCATTCTTTATTAAATTGTGGAAATGATCTGTCTACATGGATTACCGCATGGCGGGTGAAAATCCATTTGTAGTTTCGTATATTCTATTATACTCATATGAGATATCATTTCTTTTATACTCGTCATGGAATATCATTTTCTTTGGTATTTTTTCACGGGTTACTATTCACCCGATTACTATTCACTCTAGTATTATTCACTCAGGTATTTGGGGCACTTTTCGTGCCAAAGTACTATTCATGAGTTACTATTCACGGGTTACTATTCACCCAATTACTATTCACTCTAGTATCATTCACTCGGGTATTCGGGACACTTTTCGTGTTTGGGTACTTATTCAAGAACTATTCATGGGTACTATTCAATTAGAAAAATATATTTCTTTTCTGTCCAAATTATTTTTGGTGCATGAAGATTATTCTTGAATTTTATTCTACAAAGCAGTATCATGTTGACAATTTGGACGTTATTGAATTCTAGATAAATTAAATTATAAATCTTTAAAATTTATCCTTGAACTTGTTTTATTGAATTATTATGTCATTGTCATCATCCTCATGCTTATATTGTGATGAAAGTCATCTTTGGTTTACGTGCATAGATGGACTTGGTATGATTATGACCAGGGATTATTCGGTATAATCATGACCATAATGTGACAAATGATGTGGTGAAAGTCCTCATTGGCCTGTAGTTCATTGATGGATAGTTGTTGGTATGATTATGACCAGAGATTATTCGGTATAATCATGACCATTGATGATTAAATGAATATCCTTGGCCGTGGTGCAGAGATGATTCGATGATGTGGTTTATTTATTAAGCTGAATCTCAGCGATAAAGTTGATGAAAAAACTTTTTAAATCATAGAAGATAGTAGATTTTATGCTCTACTTGACTCTTCTAATGGATTACTTATTTCCACTGCAGTTGTTAATCTAAAACTTGTTGTCTATTGTATTCTATCAGTTGTTATACTGTTGAAGGCTAAGGATAATTTATTCTGCATTATCTTAGTCATAATATTTCTTACTAGGCTAGTTGAGCTCACCCTTTCTTTCATTGTTATATTCAGGAAATGAGAATATAGCTGGGACTAGTCGGGGAACGGAGTGATGGTCCAGATGATAACATTAGTAGTCCTCAATATTCTATGAAATAGTGTGACAATAAATGTAATGAGGACTCCATTGAGTGTGGATATTTTCTAGATGGCAATATTCTTATTAAAACTCACAGTTTATGTTTTGTCGTATTTTGCACGATAGTTGTATAATTAAGTTGTATTTGATTTCTGTACCATGTATCTGGCGACTCAAGATGGGTGATGTATACCTATTTTGGGGGCGTCACAGTAATGGATCTATTCTTAACATGTCCATGTAATTTAATGGTGTGAAACCCATGAGTTCCTGTGATGGCATGCAGTGAAACTCTGCCACTGTCTTCGAGCTACAATATTTCTTCTTCTTCTCCTTGTATGATAATTGCTAATTCCTGATCTGATTCTATTTCAGGTACTTGCTCTTCTTCCTCAGTTATCACAAGGTAGATGTGCTTCTTTTTACACACATGCCCTTCGGTGTACACTTCATCACAGTGGTAGCTTACCTTTATTTCTCCTTTCTGCCATTTCAGTTGTGGTAAGTCTCTTGATTGGAAATGACCTGTGTCCTGCTTCTTCCTTAGCTAATTGAAATGGTTCCTTGTGCATTGCAGGATATGGTTTACTCTTTCGGATTTGACTTTCCCCTCCAGTTTTGAATGCACCATGAGCCCTTTTTCCAAGGATTCTACATAAACTTCCTGTCTCCTAGCTTGGTTGATAGCTTCTCTCAAAGTGGGTGGTCTCATCATGTACAAGGCACCGACTATCTCCTCTTTTAAGCCACTTAAAAAACTCTCAATGAAATATTCTTCAGTATATCCCTTATTCTGGTTAACCATATATGCCTTCAATTCCTCAAATCTCTTGATATAGTCATCTACCCTTCCTCTTTGAACCAATTTGTTAAACTATCCTATCAAATTTTCATGTCCTCCTTTAACAAATCTTTGACAGATGTAGTAAGAAAATTCCTCCCACAATAGCCAAGGTTTCTCATCTTGTAAGGATTGATACCAAACATCAGCTTCTCCTTCTAAATATAGTGCAACATACAACACTTTAGATTTCGAATCTATCATGAAGTTGAGTTGAAAGAATTTCTCACATTTCTTTAGCCAACCTCTGGGATCCTTACCTTCAAAGTGGGGAAAATCCATTTTAGGAATGGGAAATGGTAGAAAGGGGTTGGAGAAATTTCTGGGTTGATGTACTTCTATTGATAGATACCAAGGATAAGGTCCATTAGACGAATGAGAATGATTGGGTACTTGGTAGGCTGGTATTGTGGCTAGTATTTGTGCAAAGTGTGGATTATAAGCTGGAATTGCAGATGAGTATGAGGTATTTAAGTGAGTTTGTCCATAGTTGGTGGTGTGAGTTGGTATATGTTGTGTTGAGGGGATATATGTGTATGTTGCAGTAACTGGGCTCGTAGTCAAATTGGGGGCAATCATTGTATTAGTATTTCCGAGTGGGTCTGGTTGTGAGTACCATCCTAACATAGGAATGGTGTAAGACCCCGAATTTTATGAAATGAAAGTATTCAATTTTTTTATAATTATTATTTTATTTCGTAAATGGTTAAATTGATAAAAGGTTAAAGTTAAGGGTGATATGTGAAAATTTTGCAAAGTATGCAAGTTGATATAAAATATTCGTTGTGTCGAGAAATATTCGTTTGGTCGGGGAATATTCGTACAATGGCACAATCATTGGTGGACCCCACAACGGAGGTATTGTCGTAGTAAGAAAATGACAGAATTATCTTTTTATAAAAATAACGGCGAAAGTGTTACCGTTAAAATTGTTGAACTACCCGGTAGTAAAAGTACAGTAATACGCGTGGTTACATAGTAGCACACGGTATTGATTATTGATGCTTACGTAAGAAGTCACTCTGTTATACTCAATTATTGCTACGATAATTCTTTGCATCATATCTCATATTATTGATTCAATTATTGTCACAAAGATCATCTCGTATAATATGTTATATTATTAAATTAATAATTGAGG
This sequence comes from Panax ginseng, assembly GCA_020205605.1. Classification (NCBI taxonomy): domain Eukaryota; kingdom Viridiplantae; phylum Streptophyta; class Magnoliopsida; order Apiales; family Araliaceae; genus Panax; species Panax ginseng. The sequence goes on along the minus strand of CM035133.1, from coordinate 13,997,637 downwards.
CGACAAAGTTATTCATATTATTATTTGCAATATTGACAATGTCTAAAAAGTTTTGCAAGCGAGAGGTTTGGTCACCTAATTGCGGTGATAAGGAGAAATCCTTATCGGAAAGCCCCCTCTTTCCTGGGAATGACCCGGTTGTTAAATATTGTGAATTATAATATTAATGATGAATAAGTTCATGTTGATTAAAGATGAAATTGATAGTTCCATTGTGTGGGAATTATTAGTGTTAGTGGAAATAGACATTTATTTCGTTAATAATTGATGTCCGGAAGTTATATTGACCAATCGGGTAATTAACCGGATAAATGAGCAATTAATTGCTATTAATTCACATGCTTATAACTATGTATTCACATGTGTGTACTATTGATTCACATGATTTACTATTAGGGGAGTTGGTGCAAGATTGATAATACTTGCATGACTAAATTAAAAATGGAGGTATAGATGAAGGTACTATACTATAATTAATTTTTTCACATGTTTAGAACTATTGAGTCACATGATTTACTATTGATTCACATGATTTACTATTAGGGGAGGTGGTGCAAGTTTGATAATACTTGCAGGACTAAATTAAAAATAAAGAAAAAGAGGGAGATATTATACTGTAATATTTCGAGCCCCAAAATGTGCAATTATCAAAACTATATTTTCCTATAAATAGAATCTCATTCTTCTTTCATTCTCACCAATTCACTAAGTCTCACAAGAGCAATTATAGAGAGAGAAGCTATAGAGAGAAAGAAGAAGAGTAGTCTGCTACTTCACTACTCTAGTATCCAGTCTTCTTCTGAGATAAAGGTTATTATTTTTATATTCTGAAGAGATATTATTTTTCGTATTCGTATGAATATTATTATTCAATAGTCATTATATTCGTTTAATATTCGTAAGGAATATTATTTTCGTTCAATATTCGTAAGGAATATTATTTTCGTTCAACCGTTGTAAGTAAGAGGTTTCTACCAGAGGCAGTTTCGTAATTTTTCCAACCCTCAAAATTTCTGAAAAAATTTGAAATGATGATTTGATGAGTTTTCTAGATTGTGTCCAAAAATGACGATTTTTGGATGTATAGATTAGGAGTTATGAATTTTATGGGAAAAGACTATTTTAAAAGTAAACCCTTATAACTCCATGTGGTTAACTCCATCATTGGTAAATTTTTTATTGGGAGTACATCTATATAACAGCAGTATACCCTGTAAATTTCAGAATTTTTGGACAAAAGTAAATTTTTTGATAAATGTCTAAATATTTGATAGTTTTAGCCATATAAAAAATAGTAAATGAATTTTAAAAATTATGAGAAAAATATATGTTTAATATTCTGCTAAATCCCAGAAAAGAAAATTTGTTTGTATTGATTTGGTATTTTTCATGAAAATAGACTAGTTACGAGTAAATGTATTAAATATGTTATGTGAATTAAGAAAATTGGAAAATAGGATTTTATGGCTTGAGAATCCTATATAAGGTATATAAAGATGTTTGATGAGGGTTTTGGTTATTGGTGATGAAATCTTATGAGTTTGGCATTTCAGGATGATTAAATGCATTAATTAGTAAAGTGTAAACAATTAAAATATATTGTTTATAAGTTTAAGAAATTATTTAAATATTGTGGTAATATTAATAATATTAGATTATGAGATTATTAAGTGATTTATAACATTTGGATTAAGGTGTTATAAATATTGATATGAATTTTATTGTGAAACTTTATCTTTTTGTGTCGGAGTTATTATTCACGTATACGACACTATTCATGTATATGACACTATTTGCGTATATGACACTATTTGCGTATATGATATTATTTATGTATATGGTATTATGTACTAATACGGAGTACTATTTACGAGTTATTATTCATGAGTTACTATTCACGAGTTACTATTCACGATGGATATTATCCGACAAAAAGAATATTCTCCGACCAAACGAATATTTTATGACAACTTGCTTACTTTACAAAATTTTTGTAAATATTACCCACAAGTATAACATTATATCAAATCCACACCTTATTATTCAAATAACATTTAGAGAAAAATTTAATCGTCTTTATTCATAATAGTTGGGGTCTTAAAGTATATCTCATTGACACTCAAAACTTGAGAGTTGAGACACATTGGATTTCTATTTATATATATAAGGGAATGATCCATAACATGTATTTGCTATGGATACTTATAGGACATACACCATCTATACCATTGAAAATAAGAAAGAACAGCCAAAATTAGAAACTGAAAATCGAAGTTCGTTACTATTAGTAGCGGACGGTAAAAAAAAAAACCTAACGTCCGCTACTATAATAGTAGCAGACGCTTATCAGAATAGGTTTGACTTTACCAATAAATGTTTAGATTTATTAACCAGGGTTTAGGGTTTATAAATTAGGATTTAGGATTTATTAACCAAGGTTTACAACTATATATCCACACCTTGTACTTTTCCAACTTTAATAAACCCTGATCAATAAACCTTGATTTATAAACCTTAGTTAATAAACCTAACCCTTGGTTAATAAATGTGATGACCCGAATTTTTTGGAAAGAAATATTAAAATAAAAAGGTAAAAAGTACATTTTTTATACTATATCAAAGAGTTGTGATTTAATGACATCATATGAGATGGGGAGTTACTGATATCATGAAATTATTTGAAAGATGAAAATATAATATCCGAGAATAGTGTATGGAACATATTTGTGAATAAAATAAATTTTATTATAAAAATATGCTTTATGATAGTTAAATATAGTTGTAGATGTGGTATATGATCATTATGTGGAGTGATTGAAAAATGAAAATAAAATGAGAAAGAGATTAACTTTTAATAGTTAACATTTTACATAAAATATATGTAAGTGAAATATTAAGATTATTAAATAACTTCATAGTTAAGTAATTAAATAATTAATTATTTGGTTATATAAGAAAGGAAGTGATAATATATATTGTTATTAACAACATGTGTAAGTAAACCAAATTATTTATTTGGTGAAGTAAATAATTTATATGTTATTGTAAAATAAATTGTTCAAGAACATATTAGGGAAGAAAAATGAGGAAATGTAACATAAGACATTTAAATTATGATGAATAATTTAATTGTTATATTATGAGAACTATGTTGACTCGACGAAGATTGAAGCAATACAAAGTTGGGAGCAACCCAAGTCAGTAACCGAAGTACGTAACTTTTTGGGCTTAGCAAGTTATTATTGGAGATTCGTGGAAGAATTTTCTCGAATCGCTACTCCATTAACTCAGCTGACTCGAAAAGATACAAAATTTGGATGAAGCGAGGAATGTGAGAAGAGTCTCCAAGAACTCAAGAGGAGACTTATTTCAGCACCTATTCTGACACTACCATCTGGTTCGGAGGGATTTGTCATCTACAACGATGCTTCAGGAAAAGGTTTAGGATGTGTTCTCATGCAACATGGAAAAGTCATAGCCTATGCCTCACGACAACTCAAAGAATATGAGAGGAATTATCCTACTCATGATCTAGAGTTGGCAGCAGTCATTTTGTACTAAAGATCTGGAGACATTACCTGTATGGGGAGAAAGTGGAGATCTATACGGATCATAAAAGCCTCAAATATTTCTTCACCCAAAAGGATCTCAACACGCGACAACGACGTTGACTTGAGCTGTTGAAAGATTATGATCATACCATCCAATGCCATCCTGGAAAAGCGAACGTAGTAGATAACGCATTGAGTAGAAGATCATATGCGGGTATGAGTGCGATATTGTTAATGCAAAGGCTCATTTTGTATGACTTGCAAAGGATGGAGATAGAGTTAAAGACTTCAGGGACCCACGTGATGATGTCAAATATATGAGTAGAACCGACTTTAATCGATAAAGTTAAAGCTGCTCAAGCTACAGACCTGGAGCTGATGCCTATAAAGAAGAAAGTGCAAGAATGTGCTATTCCAGAAGCAATAATTGATGAAGAAGGAATACTTTGAGTCAACTCCAGACTTTGTGTTCCTAACGACTCTAATTTGAAGTATAAAATTATGATGGAGGCGCATAACACACCGTTTGCAATCCATCCTGGGAGTACCAAAAGGTATCGTGATCTCTAACATACATTTTGGTGGAGCAATATGAAAAGAGAGATCGCGGATGTAAGACCCCAACTTATTATAAATGAAATTGAATTTCTCTATTTATTATTTTGAAATAGTAAGGGTTGATTTGATTAATGTGGTTAGTTATGGGTAAAATATGCAAATATCTTAAATAAGCCAGTGGTTATAAAATATTCATTGTTGTCGGGGAATATTCGTTTGGTCGTGGAATATTCTTACTGTCGGGGAATATTCGTACGATGGCGCAACCTTGTGTGGGCCCCATAACGGAAAGCGATTGGATGAAGAAAACGACAAGTATAAATTTTTATAAATAACAACGTAGTTGCTACCGTTAACACTGTTGGAAATACCCGGTGGTTTAAACACAATAGCATACGGTATTACACCAATTATTGATTCTTACGTAAGAAGGCACTACTCAATAATTGTTACAGTAATTACTATTCAATATGTTATTTTATTGATTCAATAATTGCTACGTTGATATTTTATATTATTGTCGTTTCAATAATTTTCACTACACAGTATTTTCCATTATCAGATCAATAATTCATATTATTTGAATAATATTTTAAATAGCATTATTGGCAATGTCTAGAAAGTTCTATCTAAGGAGAGGTTTGGTCACCTAATTGCGCGCCAGTAAGGAGAAATCCTTATTGAAAAGCCCCCTCTTTCCTGGGAACGACCTGGTTGTCAGTATTGTGATTCTATAATATTATGTGTGAATAATTAATTATTAATTTATATGATAAAAAAAATATTCATTTTATGTGGATATAGATGGAGAAAATTTTTAATGTGATAATTGTTGAAAATTGATATTTTATCTTTTCTGATAAAATATTTTATTTAAATATATTATTATATTATAATAATATAATAATGGTGATATTTTACAATGAATGTGCGATATATGAATATATGAGGAGGAAAAGTATTTTTGTTACAAAAAATGTTTAAAACATGTTGAACATGTTCGTGGGCCCCATTTTTGACTGAAATTTGATTATATCCTGCAAAATCGCCCGTATGTGGATTTCGGTCAATTTCTGCTTGAAATTTAGAAAAACTTAAACTTACAAAGTTGTAGAGAATTGAATTTTCTATGGAATGGATATAAGATTTGAATTTTTCTTATAAAAAGACTATTTATTATGAATTATTGAAGTTCCGAAATATTGGGTCTAAATTGATTTTTGGGTTATAAATATTTTTTTAATGAAAAACATTTTTTTGTGGATGTGTGTGCTGAGATTTTGATGTGGTGGGCTAAGGAAAATTTTATTAAAAATAATAATATTTTATTAAATTTTCTGCTTTGGTGTTCTAAGCATTTTCCTATAAATAGGGTGCTTAGGTTAGAATTGAAAATCACACCAGAAATTGAAAGTTTTATCTCTCTATATTATCGAGCGTATTCTTGTGAGTATTTTGATACTTTGAGTGTTGCTATACAAGTTTCCTTCAGCACTATATCCGGTATTCCAGTCAGAAGTATTGTCCTTTTGAGGTAAGGAATGTTATTTTTTTTAAAAATGATATTATTTCTTTCAATATCATTATGCCGAAATATTGGTAAATTTTTTCTTGTGAAATTCATGTCTTTTTGTGTTGGGGTTACTATTCACGTATACGGCACTATTCACAGAAAAATTAAATTTTCTTTTCTTTGTCCAAGTTGTTTATTATGATTACTAGCTTTGATTGTATCCATGTTTTGAACTTCATTCTTGAATTTTACTCAACAATGGTTTATTATGGAGTATTTTTGAACTTGGATAAACTAAAGTAAAAATCCTTAATATTTATTCTTTTGTCTCACTGAATTTGTTTTCTTTAAAATATTTTTCATCATCCTCAGTCCTAAATGATGATATTACTGAATATCTTTGGCCTGCAGTGCAAAGATGAATGATTTCTTGATGAATATCTTTGGCCCGTAGTGTAAAGATGAACAGGTGTTGAGATAAATATGACCAACTGATGAATATCTTTGGCCTGTAGTGAAAAGATGAATATTTGATTCAAGATGAATATTGATTTATGTTACAGGGATAAAATATTGATGATGGACTTTTAAATTCATAGATGATAGTAGATTTCATTCTCTACTTAACTCTTCTAATAAATTGTTATTTCGGCTGCGAATATTGATATGAAACTTGTTTTCTATTATATTCTATCAGATTTTTCCCTATTGAGGACTAACGATAATTTTTTTTCTATATTATCTTAGTCATAATATTCTTAACTGGGCTAGTTGAGCTCACCCTTTTCCTTTTTGTTCCATTTTTCTTCCCAGGAGGCGAGAATGTAGCGAGTACTAGTCGGGATATAGAATAATCATGCTAGAAAGTTGTTTTAGTAGTCCTCACTATTTTTGGAAAATAATGTATCAATAATTGTAATGAGGACTTATTTAAGTGTGGATATTGTCTAGAAGACAATATTTGTATTTAAACTCACAGTTTATGTGTTGCTATATTTTGCACGACAATTGTATTAATAAAGTTGTAGTTGTTTCTGTATCATGTATTTGGCGACTCAGAATTGGTGATGTATACCTATTTTGGGGGCGTCACAGTTAGTATTAGAGCTTAGGGATATGGTCTCTGGCGGAGATCGGGGAATAGAACTAGGAGGGGAGAGACGAGTATATCCTTCGCTAGTGTTGTAAGACCCCAACTTTTATGAATAAATATTAATTTCTCTCGAAATATATTTTTGAATATTATGGTGTGGATATAATATAATGTTATAGTTGTGGGTAATATTTACAAAATTTGCAAAATAAGCAAGTGGTTATATAATATTCGATTGGTCGGGAAATATTCGTTTTAGTAGGGAATATTCGTACGATGGCACAATCATTGGTGGACCCCACAACGGAAGTATTAACGTGAAGTATCTAAAAAACGCATGTAATTATCCTTTTATAAAAATAATAAATGGAAGTGTTACCGTTAAAAGCTGTTGAACTACCCGGTAGTAAAAGTACAAAAATACGATGTCTGGCGTTAGTTGCATAGTACACTACGGTATTGGTTATTGATGCTTACATGAGAAGTCACTCAGTTATATTCAATTATTGCTACAGTAATTGCTGCATCATATCTCTTATATTATTGATTCGATTATTGTCACAGTATCATCTATATAATATGATATATTATTAAATCAATAATTGAGAAGACAAAGTTATTCATATTATTAAATTGCAATATTTATAATGTCTAGAAGTTCTGTCAAGGAGAGGTTTGGTCATCTAATTGCGCGCCAATAAGGAGAAATCCTTATCGGAAAGCCCCTCTTTCATGGGAACGACCTGGTTGTTAAATATTGTGAGTTATAATATTAAAGATGAATAAGTTCGTGTTGATTAAAGATGAATTTGATAGTTCCATTGTGTTGGGATTATTAGTGTTAGTGGAAATCGACATCTATTCCGATGATAATTGATGTCTGGAAGTTATCAGGTAATTAATCAGATAAATGAGGAATTAATTGCTATTAATTCACATGATTATAACTATTTGTTCACATCCGTGTACTATTGATTCACATTCATATACTATTATGGGAGTTGGTGCAAGATTGATAATACTTGCACGACTAAGTTAAAGATGGAGGTATAGATGGAGGTACTATACTGCTATTCGTATTTTCACATGATTATAACTATTGAATCACATAATTGAACTATTGATTCACATTATTTACTATTAGGGGAAGTGGTGCAAGTTTGATAATACTTGCAAGACTAAATTAAAAATGAAAGAAAAATTGGAGGTATTGTACTGTAATATTTCGAGCCCCAAAACGTGCAATTATTGAAACTATATTTTTCTATAAATAGAAGCTCATTCTTCCTTCATTTCTCACCAATTCACTAAAGCTATAGAGCAATTATTATAGAGAGAAATTATAGAGAGAAAGAAGAAGAGAAGTCTGCTACCTCTCTATTCCAGTATCCAGCTTTATTCTAAGGTAAAGGGTATTATTTCTTTTATTTTCATGAAGAGAGCTATTGTTATTCCATTCTTTATTATTATGTTGGAATATCCTGTTCATGTATATTACGCATGACCTGGTTCCACTATTTATTATTCTGTTGGAATAACCTATCTATGCGAAGTATCGCATACATGGTGAAATTCTTCTGTTATTCCATTCTTTATTATTCTGTTGGAATATCCTGTCTGTGCATATTACGCATGACCTGGTTCCATTATTTATTATTCTGTTGGAATAACCTATCTGTGCGGTCTATCGCATGCTTGGTAAATTCTGTTGTTATTCCATTCTTTATTATTCTGTTGGAATATCCTGTCTATGCGGATTTCGCATGACCTGGTTCCATTCCTTATTATTCTGTTGGGAATAACCTGTCTGTGCAGTCTATCGCATGCATGGTGAATTCTTGTGTTATTCCATTCTTTATTATTTTGTTGGAATAACCTGTCTATATGGATTACCACATGCATGGTGAATGATCCTTTAAATTCATTGTGACGCGCCCAAAATAGGTACACCTCACCCATCTTGGGTCGCCAGATACAAGGTACTGAATACAAATACAATCTTAATTATACAATGAAAAGTAAAATAAATGACATATATATCTTGTGAGTTTTAATACAAATATTGTAACATATATAATACGACAATATTCATACTCAAATTAATACATGCCATATAAAGTACAGCAACAAATATTTCAAGTCTCCAAAGGGACACGAGAAGATTTTTGTTCTCTTCATTTTACTGTGGTGCACTTTTGACGCTTTCAGGGTCGGGTTCTCATCACCCTATTGTTGTTAACCAAAATCAATTATTAAGTGACGTATAAAATACGACACACACATCTTAGGTCCTCAATATAATTATATATTGCATGTCATGCCATAGTAAGGACTACTAATGCTATCATCTGGACCATCACTCCATTCCCCGACTAGTCCCAGCTATATTCTCATTTCCTGGAGAGAACAATAAAAGAAAGGGTGAGCTCAACTAGCCTAGTAAGAAATATTATGACTAAGATAATGCAGAATAAATTATCATTAGTCTTTAACAATGTTAAACTGATAAAATACAATAGACATCAAGTTTAACTACAGCGGAACAAGCAATCCATTAGAAGAGTTAAGTAGAGCATAAAATCTACTATCTTCTATGATTTAAAAAGATTTTCATAAACTTTATCGCTGAGACTCAGCTTAATAAATAAATCACATCATCCCTGCACCACGACCAAGGATATTCATGTAATCATCAATGGTCATGATTATACCGAATAATCCCTGGTCATAATCATACCAACAATTGTCCACCAATGAACTACAGGCCAATGAGGACTTTTACCACATCATTCGTTACATTACAGTCATAATTATACCGAATAATCCCTAGTCATAATCATATCAAATCCATCTCTACACGTAAGTCAAAGATGACTTTCATCACAATATAAGCATGAGGATGATGACAATAATATAAGCATTAATCAAACGATAACAAGGATAAATATTAAAGACTTTAAATTTATCCAAATATTATCCATCACTTAAATAACTCATAATCTAATATTGTTAATATTATAACAATATTTTAATCACTTCTTAAACTTATAAAAAAATTAATTTAATTGTTTACACTTTACCAAATAATGCATTTAATCATTCAAAAATGCCATACTCATAAGATTTCATCACCAATGATCAAATCACTCATCAAAAATCTTCATATACCTTATATAGGATTTTCAAGTCCTAAAATCCTATTTACCAATTCTTCAACTTCACATAACATATTTAACTCATATGTTTGAAACTAAACCATTTTCATGAAAAATTACCAAATTAACTTATTATTTTTCTATCCTTTGTCCAAACATATATACATATATTTCATACACAACAAGTATTTTTTTTATAATTTTTCAACTCTCTTAAGTATTTTTCAAAAATCAATTTCTAATTAATTAATTAAGAAATTAGCTACCTCAAGTTTAACTCTAAAAATTCCCGAATCTTGGCAGGATCTTACACATGTTAACGTGAGCTTCCAGTTTAAATTTCATGGTCATCGGAGTTGTAGAACTCCGATTATAGCGTTTTTCGTCGGAAAAACCTAAATATTGAAATGGTCATAACTTGCTCATTTTAAGTCAGAATGAGCTCATTTTTGGACAGGAGGTACTTTATACCATATATTTCCATGTCCCAAAAGGCCGAAATTTTTCTCACAAATTAAGTGGCTGAAAATGCCCTTTTAAATTTATGGACAGTAGCTTTTTGGTACTTTGCAGTTTTTGACTCCTTTGCTAAAATCAGTCCACACGAAAATCTACAACACCTTTTCCATTGATTCCACTTGGATAAGTTAGGAAACTCATAGATCTAACTCATGAACTTAACCACACTCAAAAATTCAAAATATAATAGGAGATATGGTCAATTCAATTTCATGTTCCATTTTCACCAAAAATCTGATTTTCAACTCTTTGTGATTTCTAAGAAACTTTCATGTTTTCACATAATAACCAACATAACTCACCATAAAACTTACTAATACTACATATACCCATGATTTTCATTAGTTCAATGCTTTTATTATGACTTTCCAGAATTTTTGAGGGTTAGAAAAATTACGAAACTGCAAATGGATTTTCACCCGCCATGCGATAATCCACGTAGACAGATCATTTCCACAATTTAATAAGGAATGAAATACAAAGGATCATTCACCATGCATGTGGTAATCCACATATACAGGTTATTCCAACAGAATAATGAAGAATGGAATAACAGAAGAATTCACCATACATACGATAGACCACACAGACAAGTTATTCTCAACAGAATAATAAAGAATGGAACCAGGTCATGCGTAAACGCATAGACGAGGATATTACACGTAATAATAAATAATGGAACCAGTCATACGAAAACGCATGACGGGATATTACGGCGAATAATAAAAATGGAATAACAAAAGACTTCACCGGGCATGCGATATAATCGCATGTACATGTTATTCCAATGGAATAATAAATAATGGAACCCGGTCATGCGTAAACGCACCAAGCGTGATATTAAACTGAATAATAAAGAATGGAATAATGAGAAGAATTTCACCATGTATGCGGTATTTCAGATATACAAGTTATTCCAACAGAATAATAAAGAATGGAATATGAAGAATTTCACCATGTATGCGGATCAGCATATCTGAGTTATTCCAATGAATAATAAGGAATGGAATAATGAAGTTCTCTTTATGAATACGAAAGAAATAATACCCCTTATGAGTACAACAAATAATATATTTTACCTTATAAAGAAGAGTACTTCGACGGGTAGGGCGGAGATATACTTGAAGAAGACTTGTACTACGCTCAAAGCTTCTTAAAACTCTAAAGAAATACACTCAAGATTATAGAAAAAGAATTCTCTGAACTTCTGATGTGATTTTCAATTCTAACTAAGCATCATATTTATAGGAAAATAGAAAGGATATTATGCAATAAAATATAATATATTCTATTAATATATATATATATATATATATATATTTATATATTTTATTTAAAATCTAATAAAACAAATAACTTTATAAAAGTATTCTGCTTTTATATAAAAAGATTTTACTATGTAAACACTATGCAGGCACTATGCAAATACTATGCATAATAGAATATTATATATTCTATTTATAGTTTAATAAAACAAATAACTTTATAAAAATATTCTGTTTTATATAAAAAGATTTTACTATGCAAATGCTATGCAGGCACTATGCAAACACTATGCATAATAGAATATTATATATTCTATTTATAGTTTAATAAAATAAATAACTTTATAAAAGTATTCATTTTATATAAAAATATTTTACTATGCAAAACACTATGCATAATAAAATATAATATATTCTAATTATTGTCTAATAAAACAAATAACTTTATAAAAATATTCATTTTTATATAAAAAGAATTTACTATGTAAAACACTATGCATAATAAAATATAATATATTCTAATTATTGTCTAATAAAACAAATAACTTTATAAAAGTATTATGTTTTATATAAAAAGTTTTTCTGTTTTATTACATTAATAATATTAATAAAACAAAATTTATATATATATATATAATATATATATAAACTTTTGTGACTTCATAAAAAGACACCTCAATATATTTAACAACATTTATCATCATTATTATAATTCACAATATTAATCGACTCAGGTCGCTCCCCGGAAAAGAGGGGCTTTCAATAAGGATTTCTCCCTATTAAGGCAGCAATTAGGTGACCAAACCTCTCCTTGGCAGAACTTCTAGACATCGTTAATATTTCAAATAATAATATTAATAACTCTGTCATCTCAATTATTGATTTAATAATATATAAAATATCGACAACAATTTAATCAAATAACGTGAGATACTATACAACAATTACTAAAGCAATAATTGAACAAACCTAAGTGACTTCTCACGTAGAAGATCAATAATCAATATGGTGTCTTTACTATGCAACCACGCCAGACATCTTTACTTTTACTACTGAGAGTAGTTCAACAGTTTTAACGGTAAAACTTCCACCGTTATTTTCATAAAAATATTTTTATCGTTTTCTAAATCTGACAATAATTCCGTTGTGGGGTCCACCAATGATTGTACCGTCGTACGGATATTCCCCGACAAAAAGAAAATTCCCCGACCAATCGAATATTATATAACAACTTGCATACTTTGAAAAATTTATAAATACTACCCACAACTATAACATTATCTCAAATCCACACCATAATATTCAAAAAAATATTTCGAGAAAATTAAATCTTTATTCGTAAAATTTGGGATTTTACATTCATTCCTTATTAAATTGTGGAAATGATCTGTCTACGTGGATTACTGCATGGCGGGCGAAAAACCATTTGCAGTTTCATATATTCTATTATACTCAGTTGGTTAAAGTATTGGCTTCTATACTCTATGAAATTAGTAGAATATCATGGATATTTGCGCTTCATCCAAAGATCTCTTTCATGGAAATATTCTTACGAGCATTCTTGAATTTTACTCCACAAAGCAAAGATCATGTTGACAATTTGGACGTTTTTGAGTTCGGGATAAATTAACTTATAAATCTTTAAAATTTATTCTTGAACTTGTTTTATTGAATTATTATGTCATTATCATCATCCTCATGTTTATATTATGTTGAAAGTCATCTGTGGCCTGTAGTGCATAGATGGACTTGGTATGATTATGACCAGGGATTATTCGGTATAGTCATGACCGTAATGTTACAAATGATGCGGTAAAAGTCCTCATTGGCCTGAAGTGCATTGATGGACAGTTGTTGGCATGATCATGACCATTGATGAAAACACGAATATCCTTGGCCCGTAGTGCATGGATAATTTGTGGTCATGATACTAATGAATATCCTTGGCTGTAGTACAAGGATGACGTGGTTTATTTAATAAGCTGAGTCTCAGCGATAAAAGTGATGAAAAACCTTTTAAATCATAGAAGATAGTAGATTTTATTCTCTACTTGACTCTTCTAATGGATTGCTTGTTCCACTACAATTAAACTTGATGTTTGTTATATTGTATCAGTTTAACACTATGGAAGGCTAACGATAATTTATTCTGCATTATCTTAGCCATATTATTTCTTACTGGGCTAGTTGAGCTCACCCTTTTGCTTTCATTGTTCTCTTCAGAAAATGAGAACGTAACAGGGACTAGTCGGGGAACGGAGTGACGGTCCAGATGATAGCATTAGTAATCCTCACTATTCTATGAAATAGTCTATACCTTATTTGATACCGGTTCTACCCATTCTTTTATTTCTCCTACTTGCGCTCAATGTTTAAATTTAACTCAGAAAAAATTGGACTTTGACTTATCTGTTGAAACTCCGTTGGGAGAAACCTTCATTACATCCACTGTTTATAAGTCTTGTTTAGTTTAAATCGGCAACCACACGTTACCTGTTGATCTTATTTCTTTGAAAATACTTGCATTTGATATGATTTTAGGGATTGATTTGTTAACTACTCATCATGCTAAAATCGATTGTTTTCGTAAGGTTGTTAGCTTTCATATTCCTAACCAACCTATTATGCGAATTCAAGCAACCAAACCACTAAAATCAATCACTGTCATATCAAGTCATAAAGCTATTCGTTTATTGAAAAAAGGATGTCAAGCTTTCTTAGTCCATGTCACGAATTTAAATAAAAATACGTCAGATTTGAATGATATTTCTATTGTTAATAAATTTCCTGACGTATTCCCTGAAGAACTTCCTGGCCTACCCAGAGCGTGAAATTGAATTTTGTATCGACCTTAAAACTGGTACAAAACCCATTTCTAAAGCCCCATATCAAATGGCTCCTATTGAACTTCAGGAGTTAAAAACCTAACTACAGGAATTGTTAGACATCAGTTTCATTGGGGTGCTCCTATTCTATTCGTGAAGAAGAAAGATGGAAGTATGCGACTTTGAATCATGTCACCATCAAAAATAGGTACCTGTTGCCTCGCATTGATGACCTGTTTGACCAGTTGCAAGGAGCCAAATTCTTTTCAAAGATTGATCTTCGTTTTGGATATCATCAGTTGAAGATTAAAACTGATGACATTCCAAAGACTGCTTTCAGAACTCGGTACGGGCATTATGAATTCCTAGTCATGTCTTTTGGATTGACTAATGCTCCTGCTACCTTCATGGACATGATGAACCGAGTATTCGAGGAATATTTGGATCACTTTGTGGTCGTCTTTATTGATGACATCCTCATATACTCCAAAACAGGTGAAGACCATGAGCAACACTTGAGGCTGATACTCCAAAAGCTTCGTGAAAACAAGCTATATGCCAAGTTGAAGAAATGTGAGTTCTGGCTTGAGGAAGTTGCATTCCTTGGGCATGTGATATCAAATCATAAAATATCTGTTGACCCGGCAAAGATTGAATCAATTCAAAGCTGGGAGCAACCTAATTCAGCGACCGAAGTATGTAGCTTTCTCGGCTTAGCTGGTTATTATTGGAGATTCGTAGAAGGGTTTTCTCGAATCGCTACTCCATTAACTCAGCTGACTCAAAAAGATATAAAATTCGGTTGGAGCGAGGAATGTGAAAAGAGTTTTCTCGAATCGCTACTCCATTTACTATTGAGTCACATGATTTTACTATTGATTCACATGATTTACTATTAGGGGAGTTGGTGCAAGATTGATAATAATTGCAGGACTAAATTAAAAATGAAAGAAAAGTTGGAGGTATTGTACTGTAATATTTCGAGTTCCAAAACGTGCAATTATCGAAACTATTTTTTCTATAAATAGAAGCTCATTTTTCCTTCATTTCTCACCAATTCACTAAAGCTATAGAACAATTATTATAGAGAGAAATAATAAAGAGAAGCTATAGAGAGAAAATCTATAGAGAGAAAGAAGAAGAGAAGCCTGCTACGTCACTATTTCAGTATCTAGTTTCTTCTGAGGTAAGGGGTATTATTTCTTTCATATTCATGAAGAGAGCTATTGTTGTCCCCTCCCTTATTATTCTGTTGGAATAACATGTTTATGCGAAGTACCGCATACATGGTGAAATTCTTCTGTTATTCCATTCTTCATTATTATGTTGGAATAACCTGTTTATGCGAAGTACCACATACATGGTGAAATTCTTCTATTATTCCATTTTTTATTATTCTGTCAGAATATCATGTTTGCGCATTTACGTCGGACCTGGTTCCATCATTTATTATTCTGTCAGAATATCCTGTCCGTGCGTTTATGCTTATGGGACTTGGTTCCATCATTTATTATTCTCGCCGAATATCACATCGATGCGCTTTACGCATGACCTAGTTCCATTCTTTATTATTACATTGGAATAACTTTTATGCATGCGATCTATCGCATGTATGGTGATTTCTTACGTTATTCAATTCTTTATCATTACATTGGAATAACTCTATCGCGGATTATCACATGCATGGTGAATGATCCTTTGTATTCATTTCCTTATTAAATTGTGGAAATGATGCATCACGTGATTACCGCATTTACGCATGACGAAAATCCATTTGCAGTTTTATAATTTTTTGGACATTCAAAAATTCTAGAAAGTCATAATAAAAGTATTGGATTAATGAAAATCATGGGTATTTGTATTATTAGTAAGTGTTATGATGAGTTATGTGGTTATTATGTGAAAACATGAAAGTTTCTTAGAAATCACAAAGGGTTGAAAATCAAATTTTGGTGAAAATGGAACATGAAGTTCAATTGATTCACATTATTTACTATTAGGGGAGGTGGTGCAAGTTTGATAATACTTGCAGGACTAAATTAAAAATAAAATAAAAGTTGGAGGTATTGTACTGTAAAATTTTGAGCCCCAAAACGTGCAATTATCAAAACTATATTTTTCTATAAATAGAAGCTCATTCTTCCTTCATTTCTCACCAATTCACTAAAGTTATAGCGCAATTATTATAGAGAGAAATTATAGAGAGAAAGAAGAAGAGAAGTCTGCTACCTCTCTATTCCAATATCCAGCTTTATTCTAAGGTAAGGGGTATTATTTCTTTCATTTTCATGAAGAGAGCTATTTTTATTCCATTCTTTATTATTATGTTGGAATATCCTGTCCGTGCGTATTACGCATGACCTGGTTCCACTATTTATTATTCTGTTGGAATAACTTGTCTATGCGAAGTACCGCATACATGGTGAAATTCTTATGTTATTCCATTTATTATTCTGTTGGAATATCCTGTCTGTGCGTATTACGCATGACCTGGTTCCATTATTTATTATCTTGTTGGAATAACTTGTCTGTGCGGTCTATCACATGCCTGGTGAATTCTGTTGGAATATCCTGTCTGTGCGGATTTCGCATGATCTGGTTCCATTCTTTATTATTCTGTTAGGAATAACCTATCTGTGCGGTCTATCGCATGCATGGTGAATTCTTCTACTATTCCATTCTTTATTATTCTGTTGGAATAACCTGTCTATGTGGATTACCACATGCATGGTGAATGATCCTTTGTATTCACTCCTTATTAAATTGTGGAAATGATTCATCTCGTGGATTATCGCATGGTGCTAAAAATCCATTTGCAGTTTCATATATTCTATTATACTCAGTTGGTTAAAGTTTTGGCTTCTATACTCCATGAAATTAGTAGAATATCTTGGATATTTGCGCTTCATCTAGTATCTTTTCATGGAAATACTCTTCTGAGCATTCTTGAATTTTACTCCACAAAACAGTATCATGTTGACAATTTGGACGTTTTTGAGTTCAGGATAAATTAACTTATAAATCTTTAAAATTTATTCTTGAACTTGTTTTATTGAATTATTATGTCATTGTCATCATCCTCATGTTTATATTATGTTGAAAGTCATCTGTGGCCTGTAGTGCATAGATGGACATGGTATGATTATGACCAGGGATTATTCGGTTTAGTCATAACCGTAATGTTACAAACGATGTGGTAAAAGTCCTCATTGACCCATAGTGCATTGATGGACAGTTGTTGGCATGATCATGACCATTGATGAAAACACGAGTATCCTTGGCCAGTAGTGCATGGATAATTTGTGGTCGTGATACTAATGAATATCCTTGGCCGTAGTGCAGGGATGACGTGGTGTATTTAATAAGTTGAGTCTCAGCGATAAAAGTGATGAAAAACCTTTTAAATCATAGAAGATAGTAGATTTTATTCTCTACTTGACTCTTCTAATAGATTGCTTGTTCTGCTGCAGTTAAACTTGATGTTTATTGTATTTTATCCGTTTAACATTGTTGAAGATTAATGATAATTTATTCTGCATTATCTTAGCCATAATATTTCTTACTGGGCTAGTTGAGCTCACCCTTTTGCTTTCATTGTTCTCTTCAGGAAATGAGAACGTAACAGGGACTAGTCGGGGAACGGAGTGACGGTCCAGATGATAGCATTAGTTGTCCTCACTATTCTATGAAATAGTGTGATAATAAATGTATTGAGGACTTATTTTGAGTTTGAATACTATCTAGAAGACAATATTTGTATCAAAACTCACAGCTAAAGTTGTATATTTAAGATTGTATTTGTATTCTATACCATGTATTTGGCGACTCAGAATAGGTGATGTATACCTATTTTGGGGGCGTCACAAGTGTGTCCTACCTAAGATTATTTGTTGGTTGGTCAGAATATAGGGATATTATGTGATATGTTAATTTCTTTAATTAACCCTTGTTTTATGGTAGTATTTGAGAATGGCAACTAAGAATGTTAACAGTGGAGTAAATGAGACCGTGGAGACACCTTTACTCACCAATCAGGAGAACGTGTAACAGGACGACAATGTTTAAAAGCTTTTTGCAGTTCATGCAAAATCAGACGAGGGAGACTCGTGTATAAAATACAGGTGGAAATGATAGCAACGCACGGTTTGTCATGACCCAAACAATTCAAAGAGTTGGGACCACTGTAATTACGGTGGCGGATCCGATTAAGGCGGAGACGTGGGTCAAGTAAATTACTAAGATATTCGATGTCTTGGGATGCACGGAGGAACAGAAGGTTCCATTCGCCACCTTTATGTTCCATAATGAGGCAGATTACTGGTGGGAATCTGTGAAGCGTACCCATCCAGCCGCACTCAGCATGTCTTGGGAGACATTTCAGAAACTATTCAATGACAAGTACTTTCCTGGAAGTATTCGTCATATGAAGGAGGTGGAGTTTATTAGATCGGAGCGAACAACATGATGAAGTGTCGAAAGAGAGGCAAAGTTCATGAGTTATCCAGGTTTGCACCTCATTTGGTGGAGAATGAGGAACGTATGACGCGGATGTTTCTGAGAGGTCTGAAACCCGATATACGTCAATATCTCATTTCTCATTTCTCATAAATTTTCTCTATATTCAGATGTTGTCAACATGGCTCAATTATTCGAGCGAGATAATGAGTACGTTCAACCGAGGGACCACAACCGGGGTCATACCAGTGACAGCAGTCATCGGAACAATGATAACCAGCGAGGAGGGAAAAATTCAGACAAAAGCGGTAACCACTCTGGTGGTAATCGTGGCCATGATAATAGGAGAGACGAGTCAAGTGGAAATTTTAAAAAGAGGAGATTCAACAATGACAATGTGAAGATGTCAGCACCAGTATCAACTAATTCTAAGGGAGGAGAACGACCACCGGTTATATGCTATAAATGTGGAAAAGAGGGACACATCAGCCCAAACTGTCCACAACAGTTTAAGGTATGTTATAATTGTGGAAAAGAAGGTCATATCGCTCGAGATTGTATGGTAGCAAAACCAAGTCTAGCGGGGATGGTGACTCAAAAGGCTGTCCCAAAAAAGTCAAAGTCAACGGTTCCTGAAAGAGCGTTTGTCGTGATTGGTCAAAATGCGAGGAACTCGAACGAGGTGATCACGGGTAAGCTAATCATAAACTCTTGTGAAGTTTATACTTTACTAGATACCGGTCCTACCCATTCATTTATCTCTCCTGCTTGTGCTCAACGTTTAAGTTTGGTTCCAGAGAAATTAGACTTTGACTTATCTGTGGAGACTCCGTTAGGAGAAACTTTTATTACATCCACTGTTTATAAATCTTGTTTGATCCAAGTTGGCACCATCACATTACCTGTTGATCTTATTTCTTTAAAGATACTTGCATTTGACATGATTTTAGGAATTGAATGGTTAACTACTCATCATGCCAAAATTGATTTAAAGTAAAGTTGTTAGTTTTATATTCCTAACCAACTGTATATCTTAATTCAAGCAAATAAACCACTAAAATCAATCATCGTTATATCAAGCCATAAAGCCATTCGTTTATTGAAAAATGGATGTCAAGCTTTCTTAGCCCATGTTATGGATTTGAATAAAAACACGTCAGATTTGAATAATATTTCTGTTGTTAGTGAATTTCCTGATGTATTTCCTGAAAAACTTCCGGGTCTACCGCCAGAACGTGAAGTTGAATTCTTTATTGACCTTGAACCTGGTACAAAGCCCATTTTTAAAACCCCATATCGAATGGCTCCTATTGAACTTCAGGAGTTTAAGGTCCAACTACAGGAGTTGTTGGACATTGGTTTCATTTGTCCTAGTACATCTCCTTGGGGTGCTCTTGTTTTATTTGTAAAGAAGAAAGACGGGAGTATGCGACTTTGTATTGACTACCGGGAATTGAACCATGTCACCATCAAGAATAGGTATCCACTACCTCGCATTGATGACCTGTTTGACCAATTGCAAGGAGCACAATTCTTTTCAAAGATCGATCTTCGTTCTGGATATCATCAATTGAAGATTAGAACTGAGGATATTTCGAAGACTACCTTTATAACTCGGTATAGGCATTATGAATTCTTAGTCATGTCTTTTGAATTAACTAATGCTCCTGCGGCTTTCATGGATATGATGAACCGAGTATTCAAGGAATATTTGGATTAGTTCGTTGTTGTCTTTATTGATGACATCCTCATATATTCCAAAAGTCGTGAAGATCATGAGCACCATTTGAAGCTGGTACTCCAAAGGCTTCGTGAAAACAAGCTATATGCCAAGTTGAAGAAATGCGCGAGTTACGGCGAGGAAGTAGCATTCCTTGGGCACGTGGTGTTAAAACATGGAGTATCTATTGATCGGTGAAGATTGAAGCAATACAAAGTTGGGAGCAACAAAAGTCGGTGGCCAAGACGTAGCTTTACGGGCTTATTTGGTTATTATCGGAGATTCGTGAAAGGATTTTCTTGAATCGCTACTCCGTTAACTCAGCTGACTCGGAAGGATACAAAATTCATATGGAGTAAGGAATGCGAGAAAAGTTTTCAAGAGCTCAAGAGGAGACCCATTTCGGCACCTGTTCTGACAATACCATCTGGTCCGGATGGATTTGTTATCTACAACGATGCTTTATGCAAAGGGTTAGGATGAGTTCTCATGCAACATGGGAAAGTTATAGCCTATGCCTTGCGACAACTTAAAGAATATGAGAGTAATTATCCTACTCATGATCTAGAGTTAGTAGCAGTCGTTTTCGCGCTAAAGATCTAGGCACTATCTATATGGGGGAGAAAGTGGAGATATATTCAGACCATAAAAGCCTCAAATATTTCTTCACCCAAAAGGAACTCAACATGCGACAACGACGTTGGCTCGAGCTGTTCAAAGATTACAACCACACTATTCAATACCATCCTGGAAAAGCGAATATGGTAGTTTACGCATTAAGTAGAAGATCATATGCAGGAACGAGTGCGATGTTGTTAACACAAAGGCCTATTTTGTGTGATTAACAAAAGATGAAGATAGAATTCAAGACTCCGGGGACCCATGAGATGATGTCGAGTATACGCATAGAACCAACATTAATCGATAAAGTTAAAGTTGCTCTAGCCACAGACCCGACGATAATGCGTATGAAGAAGAAAGTACAAGAAGGTGTTATCCCAGAAATAAGAATCGATGAAGAAGGAATACGTTGAGTCAACTCCAGACTTTGTGTTCCTAACGACTCTGATTTGAAGTACAAGATCATGATGGAGGCACACAATACACCATTTGCAATCCATCCTGGAAGTACCAAAATGTATCATGATCTTCGACATACATTTTGGTGGAACAATATGAAGAGAGAGATCGCGAAGTTTATCTCGAGGCGTTTAACTTGTCAACGTGTAAAGGCGGAGCATCAAGTGCCAAAGGGTCCATTGCAACCACTTAAGATTCTGAAATGGAAGTGGGAACACATTACCATGGATTTTGTTATGGGTCTTCCAACGGTTTCTCAAGTTATAAATGTTATTTGGGTTATTGTTGATAGATTAACTAAGTCTGCTCATTTCTTGCCGATACGGGAGACTTATTCCCTTGAATGTCTTACTCGTATGTATGTAAATGAGATTGTGAGATTGCATGGCATGCCAGTATCCATAGTTTCGGATCGTGACCCAAGATTCACTTCATAATTTTGGGTTAGCTTGCAAAAAGCTATGGGCACGGATTTACGATTCAGTTTGGCATACCATCCTCAAACGGACGGACAATCAGAGAGGACTATTCAAACTCTTGAAGATCTATTAAAATTATGTGTCTTAGACTTCAAAGGGAGTTGGGATAAGTATTTACCATTGGTGGAATTCTCCTACAACAACAGTTACCAGGCAAGTATAGGTGTGGCTCCATTCGAAGCATTATATGGACGAAAGTGTCGCTCTCCAGTATGTTGGGATGAGTTGGGTGAAGCAACATTATTGGGACCGGAGTTGGTACGTATTACTACAGAAAAGATCCAAATGATTTGATAACGTATACAAATGGCACAGGATCGACAAAAGAGTTATGCGGATCTTCATCGAAAGGACGTGGAATTTAGTATTGAGGATCATGTATTGTTGCGTGTGGCTCCATGGAAGGGAGTTATAAGATTTGGGAAAAGAGGAAAGCTCAATCCACGATTTATTGGTCCATTTTAGATTCTTGACCGAGTAGGAAATGTGGTCTATAGACTCGCGTTACCTCTAAGTATATCTCGTGTTCATAATGTTTTTCACAAATCTGTGCTTCGTAAATATGTGAAAGACCCGAACCACGTTATTGAGTTAGAACCAGACGAAATAGCAAAAGATTTAACGTACGAGGAGGTACCTGTCAAGATCTTGGATAGGAAGGAGCATGCCTTACGTACAAAGGTCATACCACAAGTCAAAGTTTTGTGGAGGAACCATGTTATTGAGGAAATGACCTGGGAGTTAGAAACGGAAATGAAAGCGAGGTATCCTCATCTTTTCGAAATACCAGGTATGTACGTCAATTTCGAGGATGAAATTTCATAAGGAGGGGAGGTTGTAAGACCCTAACTTATTATAAATGAAATTAAATTTCTCTATTTTTTATTTTGAAATAGTAAGGGTTGATTTGATTAATGTGGTTAGTTATGGGTAAAATGAGCAAATATCTTAAATAAACAAGTGGTTATAAAATATTCATTGTTGTCGGAGAATATTCGTTTGGTGGTGGAATACTCTTATTGTCGGGGAATATTAAATGCGACGGCAGTGAAATTAATAATGGGCCCCATAATGGAAAGCGATTGGATGAAGAAAATGACAAGTATAAGTTTTTATAAATAACGACGTAGTTGTTACCGTTAACACTGTTGGAATACCCGGTGGTTTAAACACAGTTGCACACGGTATTGCACCAATTATTGATTCTTACGTAAGAAGGCACTACTCAATAATTGTTACGGTAATTACTGTTCAATATGTTATTTTATTGATTCAATAATTGCCACGTTGATATTTTATATTATTGTTATTTCAATAATTATCACTACACAGTATTTTCCATTATCAGATCAATAATTCATATTATTTGAATAATATTATTAGATAGCATTATTAGCAATGTCTAGAAAGTTCTGTCTAAGGAGAGGTTTGGTCACCTAATTGCGCGCCAGTAAAGAGAAATCCTTATTGGAAAGCCCCCTCTTTCATGGGAACGGCCTGGTTGTCAGTATTGTGATTCTGTAATATTATTTGTGAATAATTAATTATTGATTTATATGATAAGGAAAATATTCATTTTATGTGGATATAGATGGAGAAAATTTTTAATGTGACAATTGTTGAAAATTGATATTTTATCTTTTCTGATAAAATATTTTATTTAAATATTTTATTATATTATAATAATATAATAATGGTGATATTTTACAATGAATGTGCGATATATGAATATATGAGGAGGAAAAGTATTTTTGTTACAAAAAATGTTTAAAACATGTTGAACATGTTCGTGGGCCCCATTTTTTTGACTGAAATTTGATTATTTTTAATGAAAAATGTTTTTCTGTGGATGGGTGTGCTGAGATTTTGATGTGGTGGGCTAAAGAAAATTTTATTAAAAATAATAATATTTTATTAAATTTTCTGCTTTGGTGTTCTAAGCATTTTCTTATAAATAGGGTGCTTAGGTTAGAATTGAAAATCACACCAGAAACTGAAAGTTTTATCTCTCTATATTATCGAGCGTATTCTTGTGAGTATTTTGATACTTTGAGTGTTGCTATACAAGTTTCCTTCAAAGACTATATCCGTATTCAATCGAAATCTAATGTTCTTTTGAGGTAAGGAATGTTATTTTTTTTAGAAATGATATTATTTCTTTCAATATCATTATGCCAGAATATTGGTAAAATTTTTCTTGTGAAATTCTTGTCTTTTTGTGTCGGAGTTACTATTCACGTATACGACACTATTCACAGAAAAATTAAATTTTCTTTTCTTTGTCCAAGTTGTTTATTATGATTACTAGCTTTGATTGTATCCATGTTTTGAACTTCATTCTTGAATTTTACTCAACAATGGTTTATTATGGAGTATTTTTGAACTTGGATAAACTAAAGTACGAATCCTTAATATTTGTTCTTTTGTCTCACTGGATTCATTTTCTTTAAAATATTTTTCATCATCCTTAGTCCTAAATGATGATATTACTGAATATCTTTGGCTTGTAGTGCAAAGATGAATGATTTCTTGAGGAATATCTTTTGCCCGTAGTGCAAAGATGAACATGTGTTGAGATGAACATGACCAACTGATGAATATCTTTGGCCTGTAGTGCAAAGATGAATATTTGATTCAAGATAAATATTAATTTATGTTACAGGGATAAAATATTGATGATGGACTTTTAAATTTATAGATGATAATAGATTTCATTCTCTACTTAACTCTTCTAATGAATTGTTATTTCCACTGCGAATATTGATCTGAAACTTGTTGTCTATTATATTCTATCAGATTTTTCCCTGTTGAGGACTAGCGAATTTTTTTTTTCTATATTATCTTAGTCATAATATTCTTTACTGGGCTAGTTGAGCTCACCCTTTTTCTTTTTGTTCTATTTTTCTTCTCAAGAGGCGAAAATATAGCGAGTAGTAGTCGGGGTACAGAATAATGGTGCTAGAAAGTTGTTTTAGTAGTCCTCACTATTTTTGTAAAATAATGTATCAATAATTGTAAAGAGGACTTATTTGAGTGTGGATATTGTCTAGAAGATAATATTTGTATTTAAGCTCACAGTTTATGTGTTGTCGTATTTTGCACGACAATTGTATTAATAAAGTTATAGTTGTTTCTGTACCATGTATTTGGCGACTCAGAATGGGTGATGTATACCTATTTTGGGGGCGTCACAGTTGGTATCGAGCTTAGGGATATGGTCTCCATGAGATCGGGAATAGAACTAGGAGGGGAGAGACGAGTAAATCCTTCGCTAGTGTGTCCTACCTAAGCTTATTTGTTGGTTGGTCAGAATATATGAATATTATGTGATATGTTAATTTCTTTAATTAACCCTTGTTTTATGGCAGTATTTGAGAATGGCAACTGACAATGTTAACAGTGGAGTAAATGAGACCGTGGAGACACCTTTACTCACCATTCATGAGAACGTGCAACAAGACGACAATGTTCCTCCTGTAAACAACACCACTGATCAGACGATGAACGATAGCATGTTTAAAAGCTTTTTGTAGTTCATGCAAAATCAGACGAGGGAGACCCGTGTACAAAATACATGTGGAAATGATAACAACACACGGTTTATCACAGCCAAGCAGTTCAAAGAGTTGAAACCACCAGAATTCTGGGGAAAGCCAGATCCGATTAAGGCGGAGACGTGGGTCAAGAAAATTACCAAAATATTCGATGTCTTGGGATGCACGGAGGAACAGAAGGTTCCATTCGCCACCTTTATGTTCCTTTTTGCGCGCCAATAGGAAGAAATCCTTATCAGAAAGCCCCCTCTTTCTTGTGAATGATCTGGTTGTTAATATTGTGAGTTATAATATTAATGATGAATGTTATTAAAAATTTGTTTTGTGAAGCCAAGTGAATTGAGATAAATAGAGGGGTATTTTATGAAGTATTTATTATAAATTTGGCTTATTATATGGACTCCCACTTACACATTTTTTAGAATAGTCGGTAGAAAGTTATCTTAGTTTTGTTACTTATATATATATAAAATTTATATATATATATATATATATATTATAAGTTTTATTTTTTTATGAAAAATAGAATATATTTTATTTTATTATGCATAGTATTGCATAGTACTGTATAGTGTATGAATAGTACTGCATAGTGTAGCATAGTAAAATCAATTTTTTTTTAAAAGTTTTAGCCGGTGCTGTGAGACCCCAAATTTTATGAATAAAGATTTAAATTTCTCGAAATATTTTTTTTTATATTATGGTGTGTATTTGATATAATGTTATAGTTGTGGGTAATATTTATAAATTTTGCAAAGTAAACAAGTTGTTATATAATATTCGATTGGTCGGGGAATATTCATTTTAACAGAAAATATTCGTACGACGACATAATAATTGGTGGACCCCACAACGGAAGTATTGTCGTAGTTAGAAAACGACAGAATTATCTTTTTATAAAAATAACGACGAAAGTATTACCGTTAAAACTGTTAAACTACCCTGTAGTAATAGTACAGTAATACGCGTGGTTGCATAGTAGCACGTAGTATTGATTATTGAAGTTTACGTAAGAAGTCACTCAGTTATACTCAATTATTGCTACAGTAATTGCTGCATCATATCTCTCATATTATTGATTCAATTATTGTCACAGTATCATCTGCATAATATTTTATATTACTAAATCAATAATTGAGACGACAAAGTTATTCATATTATTATTTGCAATATTGACAATGTCTAGAAGTTCTGTCAGGGAGAGGTTTGGTCACCTAATTGCGCGCCAATAAGGAGAAATCCTTATCGGAAAGCCCCCTCTTTCATGGGAACGACCTGGTTGTTAAATATTGTGAATTATAATATTAATGTTGACAATGTGAACATTTTTAAACGCTGGATAAATTAAAAATCTTTAATATTTATCCTTGATTTCGTTGATTGATGCTTATATCATTATCATCATCCTCATTCTTATATTGTGATAGAAGTCATCTTTGGCCCGTAGTGCATAGATGGACTATTGATTGGTATGATTATGACTATGTATCGGTATAATAATGACCTATAATGTTACAAATGATATGGTAATAGTCCTCATTGGCCCGTAGTGCATTGATGGACAGTTGTTGGCATGATCATGACCATTGGTGATAATAACGAATATCCTTGGCCCGTAGTGCATGAATGATTCGTGGAAGTGATAATAATGAATATCTTTAGCCCAGAGTGCATGGATAATTCAGTGATGTGGATTATTTATTGAGTTGAGTCTCAGCGATAAAATTGATGATAAACTTTTAAATCACAGAAGATAGTAGATATCATGCTCTACTTGACTCTTCTAATGGATTGTTTGTTCCGCTGCAGTTAAACTTGTTATCTATTGTATTCTATAAGTTTAACACTGTTGAAGACTAACGATAATTTATTCTACATTATCTTAGTCATAATATTCTTTACTGGGCTAGTTGAGCTCACCCTTTGCTTTCATTGTTCTATTCAGGAAATAAGAATATAGCTTGGACTAGTCGGGGAACGGAGTGATGGTCCGAGATGGTGGCTATAGTAGTCCTCACTATTTTATAAAATAGTGTGATAATAATTGTAATGAGGACTCCATTTGAGTTTGGATATTGTCTACGAGACAATATTCCTGTTAAAATTCTCAGCTACGTTTTATCGTATTCTATAAATAAAGTTTGTGTTTGATTTTTGTACCATGTATTTGGCTACTCAAAATAAGTGATGTATACCTATTTTGGGGGCGTCACATTTTTGGTTTTTGGAAGTGTAGTAAGTTCTCATGTGAGACCCCAGATTTTATAAATAAAGATCTAAATTTCTCAAAATATTTTTTTTGAATATTATGGTGTGGATTTGATATAATGTTATAATTGTGGATAATATTTACAAATTTTGCAAAGTAAGCAAGTGGTTATATAATATTTGATTGGTCGGGGAATATTCATTTTAACAGGGAATATTCGTACGACGACACAATCATTGGTGGAGCCCACAACGGAAGTATTGTCGTAGTAAGAAAACGATAGAATTATCTATTATTAAAAATAACGGCGAAAGTGTTATCGTTAAAACTGTTAAACTACCCGGTAGTAAAAGTACAGTAATACGTGTGGTTGCATAGTAGCACACGGTATTGATTATTGATGCTTACGTGAGAAGTCACTCAGTCATACTCAATTATTGCTACAATAATTGCTGCATCATATCTCTCATATTATTGATTCAATTATTTCCACAGTATCATCTGTATAATATGTTATATTATTAAATCATTAATTGAGAAGGCAAAGTTATTCATATTATTATTTGCAATATTGACAATGTCTAGAAGTTACATCGGGGAGAGGTTTGGTCACCTAATTGCTTGCTTAATAAGGAGAAATCCTTATCGTAAATCCCCTCTTTCACGGAACGACACGGTTGTTAAATATTGTGAATTATAATATTAATGATGAATAAGTTCGTGTTGATTAAAGATGAATTGGATAGTTCTATTGTGTTGGAATTATTAGTGTTAGTGAAAATTGACATTTATTTCGATAATAATTGATGTCTGGAGGTTATATTGACCAATCGGGTAATTAACCGGATAAATGAGCAATTAATTGCTATTAATTCATATGATTATAACTATTTGTTCACATGTGTGTACTATTGATTCACATTCTTGTACTATTAGGGGAGGTGGTGCAAGATTGATAATATTTGAATGACTAAGTTAAAAATGGAGGTATAGATGGAGGTACTATACTGTAATTTGTATTTTCACATGATTATAACTATTGATTCACATGATTGAACTATTGATTCACATTATTTACTATTAGGGGAGGTGGTGCAAGTTTGATAATACTTGCAGGACTAAATTAAAAATGAAGAAAAAGAGAAATGTATTATACTGTAATAATTCGAGCCCCAAAATGTGCAATTATCAAAACTATATTTTTCTATAAATAGAAGCTCATTCTTCCGTCATTTCTCACCAATTCACTAAAGCTTTAGAGCAATTATTATAGAGAGAAATTATAGAGAGAAAGAAGAAGAAGTCGATACCTCACTATTCCAATATCCGCTTTTCTTACAGGTAAAGGGGTATTATTCTTTCGTATTCATGAAGAGAGTTATTTTCTTTCAATACTCGTAAGAGTTGTTATTCCATTCTTTAGTATTATGTTGGAATAACCTGTCTATGCGAAGTACTTCATACATGGTGAAATTCTTCTGTTATTCCATTCTTTATTATTACATTGGAATAACACCGTCATGTGATTCTATCGCATACCTGGTGAATTCTGTTGTTATTCCATTCTTTATTATTCTATTGGAATATCCTGTCTGTGTAGATTACGCATGACCTAGTTCCATTCTTTATTATTCTGTTGGAACATCCTGTCTGTGCGGATTACGCATGACCTGGTTCCATTCTTTATTATTCTGTTGGAATATCCTGTTTGTGCGGATTACGCATGACATGGTTCCATTCTTTATTATTCTGTTAGGAATAACCTGTCTATGTGGTCTATCGCATGCTTGGTGAATTCTTCTGTTATTCCATTCTTTATTATTCTGTTGGAATAACCTGTCTATGTGGATTACCACATGCATGGTGAATGATCCTTCATATTCATTCCTTATTAAATTATGGAAATGATCTGTCTACGTGGATTATCACATGGAGGGCGAAAATCCATTTGCAGTTTCATATATTCAATTATACTCAGTTGGTTAAAGTTTTGTCTTCTATACTCTGTGAAATTAGTATAATATCCTTGATATTTGCGCTTCATCCAGTATCTTTTCATGGGAATATTCTTCTGAGCATTCTTGAATTTTACTCCACAAAGAAGTATCATGTTGACAATTTGGAAGTTATTGATTTCTGGATAAACTAAAATTTTAAATCTTTAAAATTTATCCTTGAACTTGTTTTATTGAATTAATATGTCATTGTCATCATCCTCATGCTTATATTGTGATGAAAGTCATCTTTGGCTTACGTGCATAGATGGACTTGGTATGATTATGACCAGGGATTATTCAGTATAATCATGACCTGTAATGTTATAAATGATGTGGTAAAAGTCCTCAGTGGCCTGTAATGCATTGATGGACAGTTTTTGTAAGACCCCAAATTTTATGAATAAAGATTTAAATTTCTCGAAATATTTTTTTTGAAAATTATGGTGTGGATTTGATATAATGTTATAGTTGTGGATAATATTTATAAATTTTGCAAAGTATGCAAGTTGTTATATAATATTCGATTGGTCGGGGAATATTCTTTTTGTCGGCGAAAATTCATTTGCAGTTTCATATATTCTATTATACTCAGTTGGTTAAAGTTTTAGCTTCTATACTCCATTAAATTAGTTGAATATCTTTGATATTTGCGCTTCATCCAATATCTTTTCATGAGAATATTCTTCTAAGTATTCTTGAATTTTACTCCACAAAGAAGTATCATGTTGACAATTTGGACATTATTGATTTCTGGATAAACTAAAATTTTAAATCTTTAAAATTTATCCTTGAACTTGTTTTATTGAATTAATATGTCATTGTCATCATCCTCATGTTTATATTGTGATGAAAGTCATCTTTGGCTTACGTGCATAGATGGACTTAGTATGATTATGACCGAGGATTATTCTAAGTATAATCATGACACGTAATGTTATAAATGATGTGGTAAAAGTCCTCAGTGGCCTGTAATGCATTAATGGACAGTTTTTGGTATGATTATGACTAGGGATTATTCGGTATAGTCATGACCATTATTGATTTAATGAATATCCTTGGCCCGTAGTGCAGGGATGACTCGATGATGTGGTTTATTTATTAAGCTGAGTCTCAGCGATAAAAATTAATGAAAACATTTTAAATCATAGAAGATAGTAGATATCATGCTCTACTTGATTCTTCTAATGGATTGCTTATTTCGATGCAGTTAAACTTGATTTCTATTGTATTTTATCAGTTTAACATTGTTGAAGACTAATGATAATTTATTTTGCATTATCTTAGTCATAATATTTCTTACTGGGCTAGTTGAGCTCACCCTTTTGCTTTCATTGTTCTCTTCAGGAAATGAGAACGTATCGGGGACTAGTCGGGGAACGGAGTGATGGTCCGAGATGGTGCTATAGTAGTCCTCACTATTCTATAAAATAGTGTGACAATAAATGTAATTAAGACTCTATTTGAGAGGGGATATTGTTTAAAAGGCAATATTCCTGTTTAAACTCTCAGCTATGTTTTGTCGTATATTACACGGCGTTTGTATAATTAAGTTTGTATTTGTATTCTGTACCATGTATTTGGTGACTCGAGATGGGTGATGTATACCTATATTGGGGGCGTCATAGTTGGTATCAAAGCTTAGGGATATGATCCCTGGCTGAGATGTGAGACAAGAACCAGGAGGGGAGAGACAGGGAATTCCCTCGCTAGTATGACCTACCTAAGTTTATTTGGTATTTAATTGGTCGGTCAGAGTATAAGGATAATATGTGATATATTAATTAACCCTTGTTTTGTGATAGTATTTGAAAATGGTAGCTGAAAATGTTAACAATGGAGTGAATGAGATCGTGGAGACACCTCTAATCACCAACCAGGATAATGTGATGTCAGGTGAAGAAGGAATTAGAGATATCCATGTGGTGAGTGAAGAATTGATAGTTGCACCCAAGATAGTCGCAGAGGTAGCAGCTGAGAGTGAGGAAGAAGGGGAAGAAGAGGAACCTGAGGAGAATTTATTAGAAGAATTTTATGATCAAAATTTAGAATTACAAAATCGTGTTCATGAGTTAGAAGAGCAGGCTGAAGAACGACAGGCGGTCGTGGAACAAAATGATGCAACAATTCAAGATTATGTTACCTGATATGTGATGCTTGAACAGAAGCACTCTTTGGTAGAGTATAAGATGATAAAGCTGGAATCTAAGCTGAAAGAAGAAACAAATGAACGAGTGAGAATGAGTGATGCATGGGTAAAAGCCGCACGACGCATTGATATTGTGTTAAGAGATATCCGATCTAAGAAGGCTAAAATAGATGATATGTATTTCTCTTTTTGGACAGCAATTGAGAGAACCCAACATCTAGTTTTGAATTACCCGGTACATTGCGGTCAACCCCAATTTGATATGGATAGAAGATTAATGATTCAAATCATGAAACAGGATTACGATGAAGCAGTTGAGGGTGGAATATACCCTATAGAAAAGTCAATTTCAACGGTAGTGATGACACCAAATGCTGCCCCAGACAAGTCATAGCTGGGTAATTCAAGGGAGAGCGGTTGTCATGACTTCCCAACAAGTGAGGAACCCAAATGAAGTTATCACGGGTTAGTTAATTATAAATTCTTGCGAAGTCCATACCTTATTAGATACCGATTCTACCCATTCTTTTATTTCTCCTACTTGTGCTCAATGTTTAAATTTGACTCCAGAGAAATTAGACTTTGATTTATCTGTTGAAACTCCGTTGGGAGAAACCTTCGTTACCTCCACTATTTATAAATCTTGTTTGATTCAAATCAACACTTTCACGTTACCTGTCGATCTTATCTCTTTGCAAACACTTGCATTTGATGTGATTTTAAGGATTGATTGATTAACTATTCATCAAGCTTTTCGTAAGGTTGTTAGCTTTTATATTCCTAACCAACCTGTTATGCGAATTCAAGCAACCAAACCACTAAAGTCAATCACTGTCATATCAAGCCATGAGTAAAGAGCCACGAGCCTTCATTTGGTGACTTCTTTATGTGGAAGGCACCGCAAGCCGCACTATCCATAGGGGACGCGTTGTGAATGAGCGATGGCAAGTTGATAGTTATCAATGTGACGCATTATCCAAGTCTTGGATGAGAGTCACGATTTTGAATGATATTTCTATTGTTAATAAATTTCTGACGTATTCTTGAAGAACTTCCTAGCTTACCCTAGGCGTGAAATCGAATTTTGTATTGACCTCAAATTACAAAACCCATTTCTAAAACCCTTAAATATTTCTTCACCTAGAACGAACGTATTATGTGCCAAAGACGTTTGCTCGAGCTGTTGAAGATTATGACCATACCATTCAATATCATCGTGGAAGAGCAAACGTGGTAGCTAACGCGTTGAGTAGAAGATCCTATGCGTTTACGAGTGCGATGTTGTTAACACAAAAACCCATTTCGTATAACTTACAAATGATGAAGATAGAGTTAAAGACTCTAGGGACCTACGTGGTGATATCAAATATATAAGTAGAATCGACTTTAATCGATAAAGTTAAAGTTGCTCAAGCTACATACTCAGAGCTGATGAATGTGAAGAAGAAGGTTCAAGAGGGCGTTATTCTAGAAGCAAGAATCGATGAAGAGAGGAAATCTCAACCCTTAATTTAATTGGCCAATTTGAAATCCTCGATCGAGTAGGAGCTGTGGCCTATAGACTCGTTTTACCGCCAAGTATGTCGCGTGTTCATACCGTTTTTCACGTATCGTTGTTAGTAAAAACTTAGTCTTGGGGGGCTTTGGAGCCAAATTTCGGAATAATTAATGAATCTGTAAAATTATGAAATCATGGGGGTTTTATAGAGCATGTTACAAGCTTTTCATAGCCTCAAAAACGGACTAATTTCGATAACGGATGAAGAAGTTATAAAGATTTGAAGTATGTGTGTCAAAAGTTGCAAAATCTAAAAAATTGGAGTTAAGTGCCAAAGGTCGAGTGCCTAGGCACTAGGCTCGGCGCTTAGAATCTGTTCTTGGGTGCCTTGGCACTTGCCCAAGGCCAAATTTAGGCGCCTAGGCGCTGGTCAAGTGTTGAGCCAAAATCTGTCCAGATGTCCTTTAGTAAATTGGGCATAACGTTTTCATACAAACTCCGATTGAGGTGATTCAGGATGATTCGGAAAGATAACGAGTAGACCTAAAACTTTCATTCTTTATATTTTGATATTTGAGGTCGGTATCAAGGCCTAAAATGGATATTTTAGGGACTGATGTGCATTCAGAGGCAATCGAAGGACATCGGGAATGCACGTATACAACATGTAATGTTTTTGACGATAAAGGTATTCAAGGTATCCTAACCTCTTGACATACAGTATGCGATACGTAAATTTCGAGGAGAAATTTCATAAGGAGGGAGATTGTGAGACCCAGATTTTATGAATAAAATTTAAATTTCTCAAATATTTTTTGAATATTATGGTGTGGATTTGATATAATGTTATAGTTGTGGGTAATATTTATAAATTTTGCAAAGTAAGCAAGTGGTTATATAATATTCGATTGGTGGGGAATATTCGTTTTAACGGGGAATATTAAATGCGACAACACAATCATTGGTGGGCCTCATTGGCGGAAGTATTGTCGTAGTAAGAAAAAAAGCATGTAATTATCTTTTATTAAAAATAATGGCGAAAGTGTTACCATTAAAGCTGTTGAAATACCCGGTAGTAAAAATACGATGTCTGGCGTGGTTGCATAGTAGTACCACAGTATTTATTATTGATGCTTACGTGAGAAGTCACTCGGTTACACTCAATTATTGCTACGATAATTCTTTGCATCATATCTCTCATATTATTGATTCAATTATTGTCACAAAGTATCATCGTATAATATGTTATATTATTAAATCAATAATTGAGGCGACAAAGTTATTCATATTATTATTTGCAATATTGACAATGTCTAGAAGTTACATCGGGGAGAGGTTTGGTCACCTAATGCGGCGCTAATAAGGAGAAATCCTTATCGAAATCCCCTCTTTCACAGGAGCGACACGGTTGTTAAATATTGTGAATTATAATATTAATGATGAATAAGTTCGTGTTGATTAAAGATGAATTGGATAGTTCTATTGTGTTGGAATTATTAGTGTTAGTGAAAATCGACATTTATTTCGATAATAATTGATGTCTGGAGGTTATATTAACCAATCGGGTAATTAACCGGATAAATGAGCAATTAGTCGCTCTTAATTCACATGATTATAACTATTTGTTCACATGTGTGTACTATTGATTCACATTCTTGTACTATTAGGGGAGGTGGTGCAAGATTGATAATACTTGAATGACTAAGTTAAAAATGAAGGTACTATACTGTAATTTGTATTTTCACATGATTATAACTATTGATTCACATGATTTACTATTAGGGGACGTGGTGCAAGTTTGATAATACTTGCAGGACTAAATTAAAAATGAAGAAAAATAGGAATGTATTATACTGTAATATTTCGAGCCCCAAAACGTGCAATTATTGAAACTATATTTTCCTATAAATAAAAGCTCATTCTTCCTTCATTCTCACCAATTTACTAAAGATTTAGAGCAATTATTATGGAGAGAAATTATAGAGAGAAAGAAGAAGAGAAGTCTGCTACCTCACTATTCCAATATCCAGTTTCTTCTAAGGTAAAGGGTATTATTCTTTCGTATTCATGAAGAGAGTTATTTTCTTTCAATACTCGTAAGAGTTGTTATTCCATTCTTTATTATTATGTTGGAATAACCTGTCTATGCAAAGTACCGAATACATGGTGAAATTCTTCTATTATTCCATTCTTTATTATTCTGTTGGAATAACCTGTCTATGCGAAGTACCGCATACATGGTGAAATTCTTATGTTATTCATTCTTTATTATTCTGTTGGAACATCCTATCTATACGGATTACGCATGACCTAGTTCCATTCTTTATTATTTTGTTGGAACATCCTGTCTGTGCGGATTACGCATGACCTTGTTCCATTCTTTATTATTCTGTTGGAATATCTTGCCTGTGCGGATTACATATGACCTAGTTCCATTCTTTATTATTTTGTTGGGAATAACCTGACTGTGCGGTCTATCGCATGCCTGGTAAATTCTTCTGTTATTCCATTCTTTATTATTCTGTTGGAATAACATGTCTATGTGGATTATCGCATGCATGGTGAATGATTCTTCGTATTCATTCCTTATTAAATTGTGGAAATGATTTGTCTACGTGGATTACCGCATGGCGGGTGAAAATCCATTTGTAGTTTCATATATTCTATTATACTCAGTTGGTTAAAGTTTTAGCTTCTATACTCCATTAAATTAGTTGAATATCTTTGATATTTGCGCTTCATCCAATATCTTTTCATGAGAATATTCTTCTAAGTATTCTTGAATTTTACTCCACAAAGAAGTATCATGTTGACAATTTGGACATTATTAATTTCTGGATAAACTAAAATTTTAAATCTTTAAAATTTATCCTTGAACTTGTTTTATTGAATTAATATGTCATTGTCATCATCCTCATGCTTATATTGTGATGAAAGTCATCTTTGGCATACGTGCATAGATGGACTTGGTATGATTATGACCAGAGATTATTCAGTATAATCATGACCTATAATGTTATAAATGATGTGGTAAAAGTCCTCAGTGGCCTGTAATGCATTGATGGACAGTTTTTGTGAGACCCCAAATTTTATGAATAAAGATTTAAATTTCTCGAAATATTTTTTTTGAATATTATGGTGTGGATTTGATATAATGTTATAGTTGTGGGTAATATTTATAAATTTTACAAAGTATGCAAGTTGTTATATAATATTCGATTGGTCGGGGAATATTCTTTTTATCGGGGAATCTCAAAATGACACAAGACAATCATTAGTGGACCCCACAATGTAAGTATAAGTAGTTTGAAAACGAAATAGTTATCTTTTTATAAAAATAATGGCGGAAGTGTTACCGTTAAAACTGTTGAACTACCCGGTAGTAAAAAAACAAGAATGTCTGGCGTGGTTGCATAGTAGCACACAGTATTGGTTATTGATGCTTACGTGAGAAGTCACTCAATTTTACTCAATTATTACTACAGTAATTGCTGCATCATATCTCTCATATTATTGATTCGATTATTGTCACAGTATCATCTGTATAATATGTTATATTATTAAATCAATAATGGAGACGACAAAGTTATTCATATTATTATTTACAATATTGACAATGTCTAGAAGTTCTATCGAGGAGGTTTGGTCACCTAATAATTGGCGCTAATAAGGAGAAATCCTTATCTGAAAGCCCTCTTTCACGGAAACTACCGGTTGTTAAATATTGTGAGTTATAATATTAATGATGAATAAGTTAGTGTTGATTAAAGATGAAATTGATAGTTCCATTGTGTTGGAATTATTAGTGTTAGTGAAAATCGACATTTATTTCGATAATAATTGATGTCTGGAGGTTATATTGACCAATCGGGTAATTAACCGGATAAATGAGCAATTAATTGCTATTGATTCACATGATTATAACTATTTGTTCACATGTGTGTACCAGTGATTCACATTCATTTACTATTAGGGGAGTTGGTGCAAGATTGATAATACTTGCATGACTAAGTTAAAGATGGAGGTATAGATGGAGGTACTATACTGTTATTCGTATTTTTACATGATTATAACTATTGAATCATATGATTGAACTATTGATTCACATTATTTACAATTAGGGGAGGTGGTGCAAGTTTGATAATACTTGCAGGACTAAATTAAAAATGAAAGAAAAGTTGAAGGTATTGTACTATAATATTTCAAGCCCCAAATTGTGCAATTATCGAAACTATATTTTTCTATAAATAGAAGCTCATTCTTCCTTCATTTCTCACCAATTCATTAAAAGCTAGAAAGCAATTATTATAGAGAGATAAGAAAGAAGTCCGCTACCTCTCTACTCCAAAGATCGATTTCTTTCTAAGGTAAGGGTATTATTCTTTCGTATTCATGAGGAGAGTTATTTTCTTTCAATACTCGTAAGGGTTGTTATTCCATTCTTTATTATTACATTGGAATAACACATGCAATGGATCTATCGCATGCACGGTGAATTCTCATTGTTATTCCATTCTTTATTATTACATTGGAATATCACATGCATGCATATTACGTATTACCTGGTTCCACTATTTCTTATTCTGTTGGAATAACCTGTCTATTCAAAGTACCGCATACATGGTGAAATTCTTCTGTTATTCCATTCTTTATTATTCTGTTGGAATATCTTGTCTGTGCGTATTATGCATGACCTGGTTCCATTATTTATTATTCTGTTGGAATAACCTGCCTGTGCAGTCTATCGCATGCATGGTGAATTCTGTTGTTATTCCATTCTTTATTATTCTGTTGGAATATCTTGTCTGTGTGGATTTCGCATGACCTAGTTCCATTCTTTATTATTACATTGGGAATAACACATCTCATGACGGCCTATCGCATGCATGGTGAATTCTTACATTATTCCATTCTCTATTATTCATTGGAATAACTTTGTCATGTGGATTACCACATGCATGGTGAATGATCCTTTGTATTCATTCCTTATTAAATTATGGAAATGATCTGTCTACGTGGATTATTACATGGCGGGTGAAAATCCATTTGTAGTTTCATATATTCTATTATACTCAGTTGGTTAAAGTTTTGGCTTCTATACTCCATGAAATTAGTAGAATATCCTGGATATTTGCGCTTCATCCAGTATCTTTTCATGGAAATATTATTCTGAGCATTCTTGAATTTTACTCCTCAAAGCAGTATCATGATGACAATTTGGACGTAATTGATTTTAAGATAAATTAACTTATAAATCTTTAAAATTTAATTCTTGAACTTGTTTTATTGAATTATTATGTCATTATCATCATCCTCATGTTTATATTATGTTGAAAGTCATCTGTAATTCATGGTGCATAGATGGACTTGGTATGATTATGACCGAGGATTATTCGGTATAGTCATGACCGTAATGTTACAAATGATGCGGTAAAAGTCCTCATTGGCACGAAGTGCATTGATGGATGTTGTTGGCATGATCATGACCATTGATGAAAACACGAATATCCTTGGCCCGTAGTGCATGGATAATTTGTGGTCATGATCTTAATGAATATCCTTGGTCGTAGTACAAGGATGACGTGGTTTATTTAATGTTTGAGTCTCGTGATAAAAGTGATGAAAAACCTTTTAAATCATAGAAGATAGTAGATTTTATTCTCTACTTGACTCTTCTAATGGATTGCTTGTTCCACTACAATTAAACTTGATGTTTGTTATATTGTATCAGTTTAACACTATGGAAGGCTAACGATAATTTATTCTGCATTATCTTAGCCATATTATTTCTTACTGGGCTAGTTGAGCTCACCCTTTTGCTTTCATTGTTCTCTTCGGGAAATAAGAATATAGCTGGGACGAGTCGGGGAACGGAGTAATGGTCCAGATGATAGCATTAGTAGTCCTCATTATTCTGGTAAATAGTGTGATAATAAATGTAATGAGGACTCCATTGAGTGT
Organism: Panax ginseng; assembly: GCA_020205605.1. Taxonomy (NCBI): domain Eukaryota; kingdom Viridiplantae; phylum Streptophyta; class Magnoliopsida; order Apiales; family Araliaceae; genus Panax; species Panax ginseng. The sequence continues at coordinate 13,958,059 of CM035133.1, read as the reverse complement.
AGATATTGTCTAGATGACAATATTTGTAATAAAACTCATAGCATATGTTTTGTCGTATTTTACACGACAGTTGTATAATTAATTTTTTATTTGTATTTTGTACCATGTATTTGGCGACTCAGAATATGTGATGTATACCTATTTTGGGAACGTTACAGTTGGTATCAAAGCTTAGGGTTATGATCCCTGGCTGAGATGTGAGATAAGAACTAGGAGGGGAGAGACGGGGAATTCCTTCGCTAGTATGACCTACCTAAGCTTATTTGGTATTTAATTGGTCGGTCAGAGTATAGGGATAATATGTGATATGTCAATTAACCCTTGTTTTGTGACAGTGTTTGAAAATGGCATCTGAAAATGTTGAGATCAGCAATGAAGCACATGAGACCGTTGAGTCACCAACGATCAATACCCAGGATAATGTGCAATAGGAAGATAATAATCCTCAGGTAAATAAGAACACCGATCAGATGATGAACGATTGGATGTTCAGAGGCTTTATGTAATTCATGCAACATTAGGCGAGAGAGACTCCTGTTCAAAATTCAGATGGAAACACCGGCAACTCTCGATGGTCACTGCTAAGCAGTTCAAGAAGCTGGGACCGCCAGAGTTTTTGGGAAAGCCATAACCACTTAAGGTAGAGACGTGGTTAAAGCAGATCACTAAGATATTTGATGTCTTGGGATGTTCCGAGGAGCAAAAGGTTCCCTTTGCCACCTTTATGTTGCGTGAAGAGGTAGATTCGTGGGAATCAGAAACGCGTACTTGACTGGACGCACTCAAGATGTCTTAGGAGAAGTTCCAAGAGCTGTTCAACTACAAGTACTTTCCCAAACGTATTCGTCACATGAAGGAGGTGGAGTGTATCAAGTTGGAGCAAAATAATATGACCGTGTCACAATACGAGGCTAAATTTGCAGAGATATCCCAGTTTACATCCCATTTGGTCAATAACGAGGAGCGAATGATGCAAATGTTTCTAAGAGGTTTGAAACCCGATATACGTCAATACCTCATTTCTCACAAACTTTATTTATATTTAGATGTTGTGAATAGGGCTCAGTTGTCATAAAATAATCGGTGATAAAAGTATAGTAATGCATGTGGCTGCATAGTAGCACACTGTATTGCTTATTGATGCTTACGTAAGAAGTCACTCAGTTATACTCAATTATTGCTACAGTAATTGATGTATCATATCTCTCATATTATTGATTCAATTATTGTCACAATATCATCGGTATAATATGTTATATTATTAAATCAATAATTGAGAAAAAAAAATTATTCATATTATTATTTACAATATTGACAATGTCTATAAGTTCTGTCAAGGAGAGGTTTGGTCACCTAATTGGGCGCCAATAAGGAGAAATCCTTATCGTAAAGCCCTCTTTCACGAGAACGAATTTGGTTGTTAAATATTGTGAATTATAATATTAATGATGAATAAGTTCGTATTGATTAAAGATGAAATTGATAGTTCCATTGTGTTAGAATTATTAGTGTTAGTGAAAATCGACATTCATTTCGATAATAATTGATGTCTGGAGGTTATATTGACCAATCGGGTGATTAACCGGATAAATGAGCAATTAATTGCTATTGATTCACATGATTATAACTATTTGTTCACATGTGCGTACTAGTGATTCACATTCATTTACTATTAGGGGAGGTGGTGCAAGATTGATAATACTTGCATGACTAAGTTAAAAATGGAGGTACTATACTGTAATTCGTATTTTCACATGTTTAGAACTATGATTCACAAGATTTACTACACATGATTTACTATTAAGGGAGGTGGTGCAACTTTGATAATACTTGCAGGACTAAATTAAAAATGAAGAAAAAGAGGAAGGTATTATACTGTAATATTTCGAGCCCCAAAACGTGCAATTATCGAAATTATATTTTTCTATAAATAGAAGCTCATTCTTCCTTCATTTCTCACCAATTCACTAAAGCTATAGAGCAATTATTATAGAGAGAAATTATAGAGAAAAGAAGAAGAGAGATATCGCTACCTCACTATTCTAGTATCCGATCTTCTTCTAAGGTAAGGGCATTATTCTTTTCGTATTCATGAAGAGAGTTATTTTCTTTCAATACTCGTAAAAGAGTTGTTATTCCATTCTTTATTATTATGTTGGAATAACCCGCCTCTGCCAATACCTCATACATGGTGAAATTCTTACGTTATTCCACTCTTTATTATTCCGTTGGAATAACTCATCATGCGCGATCTATCGCGATACCAGTGAATTCGTTGTTATTCCATTCTTTATTATTCTATTGGAATATCCTGTCTATGCAGATTACGCATGACCTGGTTCCATTCTTTATTATTCTATTGGGAATAACCTGTCTATCGCTCTATCGCATGCACGGTGAATTCTTATGTTATTTCATTCTTTATTATTCTGTTGGAATAACCTATCTATGTGGATTACCGCATGCATGGTGAATGATCCTTTGTATTCATTCATTATTAAATTGTGGAAATGATATGTCTAAGTGGATTACCGCATAGCGGGTGAAAATCCATTTTTAGTTTCGTATATTCTATTATACTCGTCTGAGATATCATTTCTTTTTTACTCGTCATGGAATATCATTTTCTTTGGTATTTTTTTTACGAGTTACTATTCACGGGTTACTATTCACCCGATTACTTTTCACTCTGGTATTATTCACTCGGGTATTCGGTGTACTTTTCGTGTTGGAGTTACTATTCACGAGTTACTATTCACTTGATTACTATTCACTCTAGTATCATCCACTCGGGTATTCGGGACACTTTTCGTGTTGGGGGTACTATTCACGGGGTACTATTCCCGAAGTACTATTCACGGGGTACTATTCACCCAAAAAATATATTTCTTTTCTGTCCAAATTATTTTTGGTACATGAATATTATTCTTGAATTTTACTCTACAAAGCAAAGATCATGTTGACAATTTGGACGTTATTGATTTACGGATAAATTAAATTATAAATCTTTAAAATTTATCCTTGAACTTGTTTTATTGAATTATTATGTCATTGTCATCATCCTCATGCTTATATTGATGATTAAAGTCATCTTTGGCTTACGTTCATAGATGGACTTGGTATGATTATGACCGAGGATTATTCGGTATAATCATGACCGTAATGTGACGAATGATGTGGTAAAAGTCCTCATTGGCACGTAGTTCATTGATGGACAAGTTGTTGGTATGATTATGACGAGTGGATTATTTAAGATAATCATGACCATTGATGATTACATGAATATCCTTGGTCGTAGTGCAGGGATGATTCGATTTTATTTATTAAGTCGAGTCTCGTGATAAAGTTGATGAAAAACTTTTAAATCATAGAATATAGTAGATTTTATGCTCTACTTGACTCTTCTAATGGATTGCTTATTTCATTGCGAGTTGTTGATCTAAAACTTATTGTCTATTGTATTCTATCGGTTGTTATATTGTTGAAGGCTAAGGATAATTTATTACGCATTATCTTAGTCATAATATTTCATTGGGCTAGTTGAGCTCACCCTTTCTTTCACTATTTCTCTGTGAGGCGAGAATATAGCTGGGACGAGTCGGGGAACGGAGTGACGGTCAAGATGATAACATTAGTAGTCCTCACTATTATGTGAAATAATGTGATAATAAATGTAATGAGGACTCCAATGAGTGTGGATATTGTCTAGATGACAATATTCTTGTTTAAACTCTCAGCTATGTTTTGTCGTATCTTAAACGACTGTTGTATAATTGAGTTATATTTGAATTTATGTTCCATGTATCTGGCGACCCAAGATGGGTGATGTATACGTGTTTTGGGGGCGTCACGGTAGGAGGGAGAGTACGAGCATAAATGTCACTTAAGGGGGCAGTCCGATGAGGTTGGACGGATGAAGAAGAAGAGGCAGTGTGAGAAAATTGCAGAAAAGCAGGCATTTTTTCGCCAGATTGTTTGGATTGATTCTTATGGTGTCCGGATAGGGTGTCAGATTGTCCGAATTGGTTCTCAGGGTGTCCAGATTGGGTCTTAGGATGTTCGAATTGTTTGGACTGTGAAGCTGAGATGGGTGTTAGGGGGTCTGGATGTAGGAACGGACGGATCAGACTATCTAGATTCTGTATATTTGAAATCTGAACCAGGAGAAAGAAGTGGACTCGATAGGAATGGAGGTGTGTGTGGGGGATGAGACTTAGTTGACAAAGGTGACAAAGCCGAAGTGTGAGAGTGAGAAAAAGGAAATTGACTCTCTTCAAATCTTATATGGCAAGCTTTATAATTTTTTTGTGATTTTGGTTCAAAACTATAGTATCCTAAGTGAGTAGAACTGTAACCCAAGAAAATGCACTGGAGAGACCGATATTCAAATTTGTGTTTATTGTATGGCCTTAAGACGGGAAAACATAAACACCCAAAAATTTTCAAAAAAATGTAATTTGGTGGCTTAAAATTAATTTTTAAAAAGGAGAAAGGTTGTGGTTAACTGGAGATGGCATGCGATTTATTAGATAAGTTGCACATTTAAAGGCATAGTCCCAAAAAATCCCTGGAATTGAGGCTTGAGCCAATAATGTTAAGCCAGTTTCAATGACATGACGGTGACGTCTCTTAACAAGCCCATTTTGAAGTGAAGAATGTGGACATGAAATACGATGAATGATGCCATTCTGAGAAAAATGAGACTTGAGTGGTAAAAAATCCTTAGCACCATCAGTTTGAATGTATTTAATTTTGGAGTGAAAGAGACATTCCACCATGGATTGAAATTGCAAAAATTTAGAGGTAACCTCACTGCGCAACTTAATAAAATAAATCCAAGAGAATTTTGTATAAGTATCGACAAAAAGTACATAATATTTATTTCCATGCAAAGAGGTGAAGGGAGCAGGACCCCAAACATCACATATTATTAATTCAAGAACATTTTGTGCAGAAAAGGAACTACTATTAAGAGGAAATCTACAGGCCTTGCCCATATGACATGCTATACAGACAGAAAAACTTTTATTAGATGACACACCTAGACTATGTTTTGAAATAATGTGATGAAGAACACATTCATGAGGATGACCCAGACGTTGATGCCAGTCGAACAGAGTGACCTTGGAAGCAGAAAGAGCATGAAATGAGTGAGGAATTTGTAGATTATATAGGCCATCCTTAGTTGGGCCATTGAGGAGCATTTTCTGCGAGACGGGATTCTTAACATGAAAACAAGATGGGTGAAATTCAAAATAGACATTATTATCTCGAAAAAACTTATTGACAAATAACAATTTTTTTGAAGTAGATGGAACATGTAAATTTGAGAAAGATGAAAATTTTTATTTTTGGAATTGAATGTGGTGGAACAGAGATTATTTATAAGAGCAATATTACCATTGGCAACTTGAAGTTGATCCAATCCATTGTACTCATCAACATGATTGATACCCGCTAAGTCTGGTGTAACATGATAATTAGCGCCTGTATCAGGATACCATTAGAGAGAAGAGAGGGAGGGTGATTACAGATTGGAGGAATTGATGGGTGTATTGGCAATAAAGTTAGCAGCCGGAGGCGGGGAGGTAGGAGGCGGACCAAGGAGACCTACAGAAGTTGAGGATTGAGGATGAAAATAACACCTGTACGAGTCATGATTGGAGCCACCACAAAACACACAGCGTGGGCAATTAAAATGTGAGGAATACGGAGGGATAGGTGGGCAGAAATTTCCTCGCCCACGACCACGGGTAGCACGGCCGCGACCACAATGGTTGTTGAAGCGTGGAGCAATAGTGGGGAAATGTTGGACATTATTAGCCGATGGTGCAGAGGGAGAATAACCTAAAATATTTGGTTCGATAATGAACTCCTGGCTGAGACATTTGCTGAGTAACGCTGCGAATGACAAAGGAGTATCAAGCATGGAGAGAGGATTTGAGGGACGCAAATTCAGCACAAAGACATTTTAAAACAACAACTAGGAAATCAGATTGAGGGATGGGTCATGCAGAGGCTAATAATTCATCAGAAATTCATTTTAGACGATGAAGATAGGCACTTAAAGTTTCATCATGTTTTTGTGGAGAATGAAGTTCCATGGAAAGGCGAAGCATACGTGTGTTGGAAGGACTTGCAAACGCTGCAGAGAGGGTGGACCAGAGTTCGGCAGATGAAATGTGTTCGATTGCAAGGGGTACCACATCTTCACTAAGAGAGGATATGAGTAGACTCATAAGAAAATTGTCCTATGTATCCCATGTTTGTGCTGCTGGGTTGGAAATAGAAGAAGTGGAGGAAGGACTAGATGGCAGAAAAGATGGAGGACGGGGAACTCGCCAGTGACATAACCGAACAGATTGTGGCCTTTCAGGTATGGATCAATTTGTGTACGCCGTAAGAGATAGTTAGAAGAATTTAATTTTAGTGTGATATAGTGATGGGCTTGAGAGAGAATAACAGATGAGGAAAGAGGGTTAAAGATTGTGGTAGAGGAGGTGGACATGGGGAAAGAATGAAGTAGCTGTTAGATCTTTTCTGAGAGGGTAAGGAGTGAAATTAGAGATTGGGCTTTGGTTTTTATCGGGAGGGAAGTGTTGCAGAAGGGATATGAGTGATATGGTGTTTTACACGGGTATTTGGGATATGGGTCAGATTTAGTGCGAATAGATTAAGATGTAGCTATAGTTAATAGAAGAAAGAATGTGGGTTTGCTTATTTGTATGTGAAGGAGATTGGGAAAAGAATAGTGAAGGATTGCCGTTAGGCTCTTGGCTTTGATACCAGAATAGAATTTAGAGAGAGATAAAACTAATCTTGTATTATGTTTTCTTATCTATATTTACAGAAGAGATGTCCTCTTTATATATGCATATATGATAACAACTAAAGCTAAAATCAAGAGTCAGATATTCTAAGATGGCATGAATCAAGAAGTCAAATATTCTAAGGAGTTGATTGTGGAAATTCAAAAACAATATCTAATCTAATTGCTGATTATTAGCTAATGCTGATACTTAGTTTCTAGTTTTTGTTGTACAAGTTCTTATCATTTAAGTTATTGATAGTAGTCATATTGGCTTTAAATCCACTAAATATTGTTGTACTTCATCAAGTTCTTATTTTCCTTTTGATTTTCTAAACAAGATTCTCATATTTTTAGCCTCAATTAGGAGATTCAAAAACTTTTGATTGGATATACAATTTCACGAGCTCTATATTCTGTAAAAAAAAAATACCTATTATGGTAGCATATATCTTAATTAATGAAGAAAAGTAGAATCATTTTTGTGGAAATGAATGTTTAAATTTTTCCATAACTATTCACCCAAACATGGTCACGCTAAGAAGAAAGCTCATATATCACCGCTGAAATTAAAGAAAAAGTGTACATTGAAATATATGATATTAAACATATGGGAAGAAAATCTTTCAACTAATGATGTTTTGGCCTTCTTGAGTTCTATTTACAACCCTTCGGAATGGGAAGTCATAATTTCCCTTCCCAACATTATGACTATTTTAAGAGGAAAAATTGTAAGGAAAAAGTTATGACTATTTTACAAAATCTTTTATACTGTCTGTACTCATTTTGCATATCTTATATAATCTCATAATCTGCTCAAGCGTGAGGTGAGGTCAATGAAGATGTCTCTTCTTTGCAGTGGATTGTGAGGCCACCCTCTGGATGATGATATATGAATTCGTCCTCAGCTTGACTTAGCAAGTCTTGGAAGGAAGGCTCATTGAGGTATGAAATCGAAACCACAAATCTTTTTCTTTGGCTCTCCCCAATATAAACTACCAGGCAGCCCTTTGGGACATCTAGAACTGTTGAAGAGAGTTGGTTTGACCTTTGAAGAATTTGCTTAACAAGAGGAATACTAGGCATACGGATACCCATGATGCTATGAGGAGATTTTAAGAAAGAATGTTGAAAGAAAAGGAAAAATACAAGGTTTTGTGGAACTGGAACAATTGATAGCTAGGAAAAGAAATGTTGAGTTTATACAGAAATCCCAAATATGTACTCCGTCCGTCCCTTAATATAAGACGTTTTAGATTTATGCACAAGTATTGAGGAAATAATTGTATATCATTAAATATAATATCAATTGTGCCCTTGTATTGAAAAAAGAGATTGTTATTTATTGGGCAAAAAATAGTGAGAGAACCAAAGTTATATTTAATACTTGAGTTAATATTAGAAACTAAACAATTAATGTTTACTTGAAATTCTAAAACGTCTTATATTAAGGGAGAAAACTATTTCTCTAAAACGTCTTATATTAAGGGAGACAGGGTGTATTTATTATATAGAAGGATAGAAATCTGAACAAGCTTTCAGAATGTATAATGAGTGGTGCAGAGGCATTTGAAAAGGAAGATACTTGGAGGCATTAGGACATGAAGTGTGGCATGGTTTTCTCCTTTAACCATCAGAAATATTTGAGACTGGTAGGACTACATTTATGTATGTTGGAAACATCATGCCCTACTAAGTGGTATGCGCTTTTTGTGACGCCCCAAAATACTACATCACCCATTCGATGTCAATACATATATGTAAATAACTACAACTTTATTATTACAACAAGAAACTTTGAGTTTGAATACAAATATTATCTTCTAGACAATATCTATACTCAAACAAATCCTCATCACATTTATTGATACATTATTTTACAAAAATAGTGAGGACTACTAAACAACTCTCTCTAGAACCTTCATTCCATACCCCGACTCGTACTCGCTATATTCTCGCCTCCTGAGAAGAAAAATGGAACAAAAAGGAAAAGGGTGAGCTCAACTAGCCAAAGAAGAATATTATGACTAAGATAATATACAACAAATTATCATTAGTCTTCAACAGAAAAAAATCTAATAGAATACAATAGACAACAAGTTTTAAATCAATATTCGCAATGGAAATAATAATTCATTAGAAGAGTTAAGTAGAGAATGCAAACTACTATCTTCTATGTATGAATTTAAAAGTTCATCGCTCATCTTTTATCCCCGTAACATCAATCAATATATATCCGAATCAAATATTCATCTTTGCACTATGTGCCAAAGATATTCATCACTGGTCATGTTCATCTAAACACTGCTCATCTTTGCACTACGGCCAAAGATATTCATCGAAATCATTCATCTTTTGCACTACATGTGCCAAAGATATTCAATAATATCATCATTTAAGACCGAGGATGATGAAAAATATTTTTAAAGAAACGAATCCAAGTTGAAACAAAATGACAAGGATTAAGGATTAAGGATTCAGACTTTGTTTTATCCATGTGTCCAAAAATACCTCAAAAAATAATCATAGTGGTGTAAAATTCAAGAATGATCAAAACATGGATACAATCAAAGCTAGTATCCACAATAGATATTTTGGAATTAAAAGGAAAATTTTCATTTTTGATGAATAAAGGTCGATTCGTGAATAAGATCAGATATACGTGAATAAAGGTCAGATACGTGAATAAGAAACTCAACACCAAAAGTTCCAAATTTGATAAAACTTCAGATCAATATTTCAAAGATAATGATATTGAAGAAATAATATCATTATTAAAAAAAAATATCCCTTACCTCGAAAAGATCAAGATTTCTAAATTAAACACCTGATATAAGCTATGACTTGAACTTGCACAGATAGCAATACTCAAAATATACTCAAAATACTCACAAGAATACGCCGATAATATAGAGAGAGAAAACTTCAGCTCGTGTGATTTTCAATTCTAACCTAAAGACCCTATTTATAGAAAATGCTTGTAACACCAAAGCAGTAAAATTTAATAAAATATTAATATATATTATTTTTATTCCAACGCACACTTATTTTGCTTCAAAACCTCAATTACCACCAAAACAGCCCACCTCACAAGACTTGCACAAAAAACGTTTTTGTTATTTAAATTATTTTAAACTTCCAAAATCAATTATTTTTTGAGCTTCGTAACTTCAATAATTCATAATAAATAGCCCTTTTATCGTAAAATTTGAATCTCGCAAGTTTTTATAGGAAATTCAATTTCTACAACTTTACTGTAAGAAAGTTTTTCCAAATTCCAAATGTAAATTGACCTAAATCCACAAACCAAGCGATTTTACAAGCTATAATCAAATTTCAACCAAGAAATGGGGTCCACCGACACATAAAACATGCTTTAAATATTTTGGTAACAAAAATACTCCTCCTCCACATATACTCATATATCCCACATTTATCGTGAAAAATATCATCATTATTATATTATTAAAATATAATAATATATTTAAATGAATTATTTTATCGTAAAAGATAAAATTTCAATTTTCAACAATTGTCACATTAAAATTTTTCCATCTATATCCACATAAAATCAATATTTTTCTCATCATATGAATCAATAATTAATTATTCACAAATAATATTACAGTAATCACAATATCGACAAACGTGCAGCAGCTTCCTCAGAAAGAGGGGCTTTCCAATAAGAATTTTCCTTCTTGGCGCCGCAATTAGGTGACCAAACCCTCCTTAGATGTAACTTTCTAGACATTGCCAATAATGTTATCTAATAATATTATTCAGATAATATGAATTATTGCTTCGATAATGAAAAATATCGTGTAATGACAATTATCAAAAACAATAAAGAATATAAAATATCAACGCAAAGAATTATTAAATCAATAAAATAAAATATCGAATAAAGAATTATCAGAACCATTATCGAGTAAAGTGCCTTTCACGTAAGAATCAATAATTGGTGCAATACCGCAGTGCTATCGTGTTTTAACCAATTTAGTATTTTAACAAAGATAATCTCAGAATAACTACGCGCCGTTATTTTTAAACAACTTATATTTGTCGTTTTCTTCATCCAATCGCTTTTCGTTATGGGCCCACACATGGTCGCTACTGGGTCGCATTTAATATTCCCGACAAAGCATTTAATATTCCAAGACCAAACTAATATTCCCCATAACAATGAATATTTTATAACCACTTGCTTATTTTGAAATATTTCATGATTTTACCCATAACTATCCACATTAATCAAATCAACCCTTACTATTTCAAAATAATAAATAGAGAAAATTAAATTTCATTAATAATAAGTTGGGGTCTTACAACCTCCCTCCTTATGAAATTTCGCCCTCGAAATCGACGACGACTGGTGTGTGTTTCAAAAGGTGAGGATACCTCGCTTTCATTTCCGCTTCCAATTCCCTGTGTCATTTCCTCTATAAAGATGATTCCTCCACGTAACTTTAACTTGTGGTATGACCTTTCAGGCGTAGGACATGCTCCTTCCTATCCAAAATCTTGACAGTACCTCTTCAGACGTTAAGTCTTCTCGGCTATCTCGTCCGGTTCTAACTCTATAACGTGGTTCGGTCTTTCACATATTTATTTAAGTACAGATATGTGAAACACATTATGAACACGTAGACATACTTTGAGGTAACGCGAGTCTATAGGCTACATTTCCTACTCGGTCAAGAATTTGAAATGGACCAATAAATCGTGGATCGAGCTTTCCTCTCTTCCCAAATCTTGTAACTCCTTCCATGGAGCAACTCGCAACAATACATGATCCCCTATACTAAATTCCACGCCCTTTCGATGAAGATCCGCGATAACTCTTTTGTCGATCTTGTGCCGCTTTGTATACGTTGTCGAATCATTTGGATCTTTTCGGTAGTCATACGCATTAACTAACTCGGGTCCCAACAATGTTGCTTCACCCACCTCATCCCAACATATTGGAGAAATGACACTTTCGCCCATATAATGCTTCAAATGGAGCCACACCTATACTTGCTCGATAACTGTTGTTGTAGGAGAATTCCACCAATGGTAAATACTTATCCCAACTTCGCCTTGAAGTCTAGGACACGTAGTCTTAATAAATCTTCAAGAGTTTGAATAGTCCCTCTCGATTGTCCATCCGCTTGAGGATGGTATGCCGAATCAATCAGAACTGCGTGCCCATAGCTTTTTGCAAGCTAACCCAAAATCTTGAAGTGAATCTTGGGTCACGATCCAAAACTATGGATACTCGGCATGCCATGCAACCTCACAATCTCATTTACATATATACTAGCAAGACGCTCAAGGAATAAGTCTCCAGACGGCAAGAAATGAGCAAACTTGGTTAATCTATCAACAATAACCCAAATAGCATTGATGCCTTGAGAAACCGTAGAGAAGACCCAGAATCTAAATCCATGGTAATGTGTTCCCACTTCCATTTCGTAATCTCAAGTGGTTGCAACGACCCTTAGGTACTAGATGCTCGCCTTTACACACGACAAGTTAAACACATCGAGATAAACTTTGCAATCTCTTCATATTGTTCCACCAAAATGTATGTCAAGATCACGATACATTTTAGTACTTCCAAGATGGATTGCAAATGGTGTATTGTGTGCCTCCATCATAATCTTGTACTTCAAATCGTAGTCGTTAGAACACAAAGTCTAGAGTGGACTCAAGTATTCCTTCTTCATCAATTCTCGCCCTAATAGCTCCTTCTTCAGACTTTCTTCTTCATACGATCGCCTCCGGCCTGGTGGCTTGAGCAACCTTAACTTTTTCTATTAAAGTTGGCTCTATGTGTATACTTGACATCATCGCACTCATTCCTCAGATATGATCTTCTACTCAACGCCGTACTACCACGCTTCTTTTCCAGATGGTATTAAATAGTGTGGTCGTAGTCTTTCAATAGCTCGAGCCAACGTCGCCGCGCCGATGTTGAGTTCTTTTTGAGTGAAGAAATATTTAAGGCTTTTATGGTCCGAATATATCTCCACTTTCTCCCATATAGATAGTGCCTCCATATCTTTAGCGAAAACGACGGGCCGCTAACTCTAGATCATGAGTAGGATAATTCCTCTCATACTCTTTTAAGTTGTCGCGAGGCATAGGCTATGACTTTCCCACGTTGCATGAGAACACATCCTAACCCTTTGCCTCAAGCATCGTCAGAGATAACAAATCCATCCGCATCAGATGGTATTGTTAGAATAAGTGCCAAATGAGTCTCCTCTTGAGCTCTTGGAAACTCTTCTCTCGATTCTTCGCTTCCAAACGAATTTTGTATCCTTCCGAAGTTAGTTGGGTTAATGGAGTAGCGATTCGAGAAAACCCTTCCATTTAATCTCCGATAATAACCCGCCTAAGCCCAAAAAGCTACGTGATTTCACCACCGACTTCTTGGCTGTTCTAACTTTGTATTGCTTCAATCTTCACGGATCAACAGATACTCCATGTTTCGACACCACGCGCCCAAGGAATGCTATTCCTCAAGCCGTAACTCGCATTTCTTCAATTTGGCATATAGTTTGTTTTCACGAAGCCTTTGGAGTACCAATTTTCAAATGGTGCTCATGATCTTCACGACTTTTGGAATATATGAGGATGTCATCAATAAAAACAACAACGAATCGATCCAAATATTCCTTGAATACTTGGTTCATCATATCCATGAAAGTCAGCAGGAGCATTAGTCAATCCGAAAGACATGACTAAGAATTCATAATGCCCGCATCGAAGTTCTCAAGGCGCCTTTTGAATATCCTCATTCTAATCTTCAATTGATGATATCCGTAATCTAAGATCGATTTTGAAAAGAATTGTTCTCCTTGCAAATCGGGTCAAACAGTCATCAATACGAGGTAGAGGATACCTATTCTTGATGGTGACATGGTTCAATTCCCGATAGTCAATACAAAGTCGATGATACCCCGCCTTTTTTTCTTTACTTAATAAAAACAGAGCACCCCAAGGAGATGTACTAGGGTAATGAAACCGATGTCCAACAATTCTCGTAGTTGGACCTTTAACTCCTCAAGTTCAATAGAGCCATTCGATATGGGGTTTTAGAAATGGGCTTTGTACTGTGTTCAAGATCAATAAAGAATTCAACTTCACGCTCGGGGTAGACCGGAAGTCTTTCAGAAATACATCAGAAAGTCAATAACAACAGAATATTATTCAAATTTGACGTGTCTTTATTCAAATCCATAACATGGGCTAAGAAAGCTTGACATCCGCTTTTTCAATAAACGAATAGCTTTTATGATTAGATATGACAATGATTGATTTTAATGGTTTAGTTGCTTGAATTGCATACAACAAAGTTGGTTAGGAATATGAAAACTAACAACCTTATTTAAAACAATCAATTTTGGCATGATGAGTAGTTAACCAATCAATCCCCTAAAATCACATCAAAAGCAAGTATCTTTAAAGAGATAAGGTCAAATGTGTAAGGTGATGGTGCCAACTTGAATCAAACAAGATTTATAAACAGTGGATGTGATGAAAGTTTCTCCTAACGGAGTTTCCACAGATAGGTCAAAGTCTAATTTCTCCCGAGTCAAGTTTAAACGCTGAGCACAAGTAGAGAGATAAATGAATGGGTAGCACCCAGATCAAGTAAGGTATAAACTTTGCAAGAATTTATAAATAGCTTACCCGTGATCACCTCATTTGGGTTCCTCGATTTTGACCAACCACAACAAACGCCTTCCAGAACCGCTGACTTTGACTTTTTTCGGGATGTTTTTTGAGTCACCGTCCCTCATTGAACTAGGTTTCGCTACTCAGACAATCTCGAAAGCGATATGTCCTTCCTTTCCATAATTATAGCATACCTTGAACGTGCTAGGGCGCTTTGACCGATATGTCCCTCTTCCCGTGATTTATAAAGATACGACCGGTGGTCGTTTTCCTCCTTAGAACCCGCTTGTCACGCAAGACCGCTGCCTTTCACATGGTCGTTGTTAAATCTCCTCTTTTAAAATCTCCTCCCGACTCGCTTCTTCTATTTTCATGGCTATGATTACCACCAGAGTGGTTACCATTTTTGTCCGTCTTTTTTCTTTCTCCGCCGGGTTATCGTTGTTTTGTTGATCGCTATCTCCCAGATGATCCTCGATTCAGGGTCCCTCGCTTGACCGTATTTCGTTATCTCGCCTAATAATTGAGCCCCTGCTTACAACATCCTAATAGAGAGAAAATTTATGAGAAATGAGATATTGTCGTACGCCGGGTTTCAAACCTCTCGTAAACATCCGAGCCATACGCTCCTCATTCTCCACCAAATGAGGTGCAAAAACCGATAACTCGCAAACTTTGCCTCGCATCGAGACACCGCCATGTTGTTTTGTTCTAACTGATGAACTCCACTTCCTTCATATGACGTAACACTTTCGTGAAAGTATTTGTCATTAAATAGTTTCAAACATCTCCCAAGACATGCCGAAAAGGGCCGGATGGGTACGCTTCACGCACTCCCACCAAGAAGAGTCTCGCCTCGCCATGGAACATAAAGGTGGCGAATGGAACCTTCGTTTCTCCGCGCATCCCAAGACATCGAATATCTTGGTAATTTGCTTGACCCATGTTTCCGCCATGATCGGATCGGGCTTTCCTTAAATTCGTGGTCCCAACTCTTTGAATCGCTCGCTTGGTTGTGACAACCCGTGAATTGCTATCATTTCTCCTCAGATTTTGAACACGAGTCTCCTCGTTCGATTTTGCATGAATCGCAAAAGCTTCTAAACATCCCCTCGCTCATCATCCGCTTTCGGTGGTGTTGTTCACAGGAGGAACATTGCCACTGCTGCACGCGCTCTCCTCGCTGGTGAGTACAAAGCGTCTCCACTGGCCTCATTTCCATCGTTAATATTCTCAACGACATTCTCAAATATCATCATAAAACAAGGGTTAATTAAGGAAATCAATATATCACATAATATCCCTATATATCGACCAACTAACAAATAAGCTTAGTAGGACACACTAAATAAGGATTTACTCGCCTCCCTCCTAGTTCTATTCCCCGATCTCCGCCAGAGATCATATCCCTAAGCTCGATACCAACCGTGACGCCCCAAAATAGGTATACATCACCCATTCCGAGTTGTCAATACATGGTATGTAAATAACTACAACTTTATTATTACAACAAGAAACTGTGAGTTTGAATACAAATATTATCTTCTAGACAATATCTATACTCAAATAAATCCTCATCACATTTATTGATACATTATTTTACAAAAATGGTGAGGACTACTAAACAACTCTCTCTAGAACCTTCATTCCATACCCCGACTGCACTCGCTTATATTCTCGCCTCCCCGAGAAAAAAATGGAACAAAAAGGAAAAGGGTGAGCTCAACTAGCCCCAAGAAAGAAGAATATTATGACTAAGATAATATACAACAAATTATCATTAGTCTTCAACAGGAAAAAATCTAATAGAATACAATAGACAACAAGTTTTAAATCAATATTCGCATGTAAAATAAATAATTCATTAGAAGAGTTAAGTAGAGAATGCAAACTACTATCTTCTATGTATGAATTTAAAAGTTCATCGCTCATCTTTTATCCTCGTAACATCAATCAATATATATCCGAATCAAATATTCATCTGCACACACAGCCAAAGATATTCATCACTTGGTCATGTTCATCTAAACACTGCTCATCTTTGCACTACGGCCAAAGATATTCATCGAAATCATTCATCTTTGCACTATAAAAGCCAAAGATATTCAATAATATCATCATTTAAGACCGAGGATGATGAAAAATATTTTAAAGAAATGAATCCAAAGGAAACAAAATGACAAGGATTAAGGATTAAGGATTCAGATTTTGTTTTATCCATGTCCAAAAATACCTCAAAAAAAATAATCATAGTGGTGTAAAATTCAAGAATGATCAAAACATGGATACAATCAAAGCTAGTATCCACAATAGATATTTTAGACTTAAAAGGAAAATTTTCATTTTTCGATGAATAAAGTCAGATTCGTGAATAAAGGTCAGATACGTGAATAAAGGTCAGACACGTGAATAAGAACTCTCGACACCAAAAGTTCCAAATTTGATAAAATTTCAGATCAATATTTCAAAGATAATGATATTGAAGAAATAATATCATTACAAAAAAAATAATATCCCTTACCTCGAAAGATCAAGATTTTAAATTAAACAATTGATATATAAGCTATAACTTGAACTTGCAATCAGATAGCAATACTCAAAATATACTCAAAATACTCACAAGAATATGCTCGATAATATATAGAGAGAAAATTTCGATTTTCGTGTATTTTCAATTCTAACCCAAGACCCTATTTATAGAAAATGCTTAGTAACACCAAAGTAGAAAATTTAATAAAATATTAATATATATAATTTTTATTCCAACGCACACTTATTTTGCTTCAAAACCTCACCACCAAACACAGCCCACCTCACAAGACTTGCACAAAAAACGTTTTTGTTATTTAAATTATTTTAAACTTCCAAAAATCAATTATTTTGAGCTTCGTAACTTCAATAATTCATAATAAATAGCCCTTTTATCGTAAAAATTTGAATCTCATGAGTTTTATAGGAAATTCAATTCTCTACAACTTTGCGTAAGAAAGTTTTTCCAAATTCCAAACAAAATTGACCAAATCCACAAACCAAGCATTTTATTGTGCTATAATCAAATTTTCACCAAGAAATGGGGTCCAATTAACACATAAAACATGCTTTAAATATTTTTGGTAACAAAAAATACTCCTCCTCCACATATACTCATATATCCCACATTTATCGTAAAAATATCATCATTATTATATTATTAAAATATAATAATATATTTAAATGAATTATTTTATCGTAAAAAGATAAAATTTTAATTTTCAACAATTGTCACATTAAAAATTTTCTCCATCTATATCCACATAAAATCAATATTTTCTTATCATATGAATCAATAATTAATTATTCACAAATAATATTACGTAATCACAATATCGACAACCGTGCAGCTTCCTGTAAGAAAGAGGGGCTTTCCAATAAGAATTTTCTCATCATCGACACGCAATTAGGTGACCAAACCTCTCCTTAGATGTAACTTTCTAGACATTGCCAATAATGTTATCTAATAATATTATTCAGATAATATGAATTATTGCTTCGATAATGAAAAATACCGTAATGACAATTATCAAACAACAAAGAATATAAAATATCAACGCAAAGAATTATTAAATCAATAAAATAAAATATCGAATAAAGAATTATCGTAACCATTATTGAAAAGTGCCTTCTTACGTAAGAATCAATAATTGGTGCAATACCGCAAAGTGCCATCGTGTTTTAACCAACCGAGTATTTTAACAAAGATTAATTCAGAATAACTACGCCAAGTTATTTTTAAACAACTTATATTTGTCGTTTTCTTCATCCAATCGCTTTCCGTTATGGGGCCCACACATGGTCGCTACCGTCGCATTTAATATTCCCCGACAAGCATTTAATATTCCAAGACCAAACTAATATTCCCCGACAACAATGAATATTTTATAACCACTTGCTTATTTTGAAATATTTATGATTTTACCCATAACTATCCACATTAATCAAATCAACCCTTACTATTTCAAAATAATAAATAGAGAAAATTAAATTTCATTAATAATAAGTGGTTGGGGTCTTACGAAGCGTTATATCTTTATCTTGTACTAGCTTTATACCATTATTCACTTAAAAATGCGGATAATTTAAAACTTTTCTTTCTGTCTTTCCTTCGTTCCCTGAATCGCAACCTTTACGATTTTCTATATTCCATAATCATATTTATTTTACGATTCATTTTATCAGAGTGATATGAGTATATATAACTCATTTCTTTTCTTATACAGTATCATCTCTATAAGACATTCCTCTTTAAAGTAATTATAATACTATATTTCAATCTCAAAACAAACATCCTTTATTTATCGAATAATTCAATATTTACACAATTCTCATTTACACACATCAAAAATCGTCATCACAATGTAATACAGTTCCTACTTAAAGGAAACTGCTTTCCTGGACATATGCTTCTATTATTTATCATTCGGATAGCAAGAAATCGTGTCGCATGTCATACCTATAAAAAATATATTTTTTTGCAAGACTGAGCTCGACAGCCCAACAAATCTAGCAGTTTTCATGCTTCACATAGCACATAATTTCATGCTCAAATCATACTCATATTACACATGCATTATAACTTTAAGCAATATGATTTCAGATGTCTACCATATCATTTATCACATATAGATTAAGTTCCATAACTCAATCCACTTTTATCATATTTTGACTTTCACAGTTCATAACACATACCATATACTTCAACATATTCCCGTAGATTTCATACAATATAACGTTCATATAATCACAAAGGAACTGAAAGACTTACCTGGCTCATTGTTTGTGAAATATTTGGAGGATTCAAGTTAAGGTGAGATTTGTTGGGTATAACATGAATCCTTATTGGATTTGGATTTAGGTATTACTTAGAATCTATTTTGGTTTAGGAAAATTATCTTTTCTACCTATACTTAATTTAGTATTTCTAATCCTATTTGGTTATGAATTTTCCTATGGCCTATAAATATAGGTGCTAGGATTTTGGAGAAATATAAATATAGGTGCTATGATTTTGGAGAAGATACATTCAGATATATTCAGAGACATTCAGAAACATTCTAAGAATTCTCCTAGTTCTCTCTCTCTTTATATTGTACTCTTCAGATATTTATTTAGTGGATTTCTTTTGCCTTCTCCGTGGTTTTTTCCCGATTTGGGTTTCTACGTAAAACTTTGTGTTATTGTCTTTATTTTTCTGTGTTGATTTATTGTGTTTGTCATAATTTGTCATAAAAGAGAAATTAACAAGGATGTTAAATATAATTATGGAAAGTAAATTAATAAAAGTAAATGCCATTATAAGGAAGTTAATTTGTTGATGGAAAATATTCTATAATGTTGTAGATGACTCAGAATTGAGTACATGAGAAAGAAATATTGGATGTGAATAATGTAGATGATGAACTACAAACTCAGTTAAGTTCCCTCACTTCGAGGCAATTTTCCAAATTTATTGGAAGTTCCCTCACTTTGAGGCAAGTTCTATGAAATGTGCGTTATTTCTAAATTGCAAGTTTTTGTTATTCATAAATTTATTTGAAGTAAAGCGGATGCCATTTATTTTGGCTACTCTAATTTTAAATCATGTAAAGGTTACAGGTTGGTATCAGGTAAGAAAAATAAGACCTAAGTTGCGATCCAAGGACGAGATATGTGATATAATGTCTAAATAAAGAAGTTAAATCAATAAAAATATTGATAGATATCACTACAACAAAACATGTTATCTCCGACAGAATTTATCCAGTCGATGTTAATATAAGACCGACTGAATATTACGTCGATAGTAATTTCGTCGACTTTAGTCTATACTCGACGAACATTGTAACACTCCCTTCCCGAAAAGGAAATGGAGGTCATGTGCAAAGCACAACAAACCTCAAAATAAGTAAATAGAGCACTAATAACTTCAAATATGGAATAATGATATCCATCAATAAAGTATTAAATACAATTCTCCAAATAAAATCAAAATAATCAAAACCTAAAATTGAATCAACCTAGATGGTCAAAGGAAACTCTCTCATCACACTAGCCACCCCTGCAAACCTGCCGGAAGAAAAATGAAACATGAGCCAATTGCCCAATACGGGTATAAAGATACAAAAGATATACAACTGAAATATGAAAAATATTGCCTTTGACGAAAAAATAAAATCTCTAAAGATTTGAATAGAATATATCCGAACCAACAAAATTAACGAAACAAACAAAAGAGTAAAGAAAATAATGAACTGAAATAACTAACCCAATTAATTGAACTGAATAGAAACCAACAAAATTAATACAATAAAATAATAGGCTGAATCAAATGGCTGGAGTTATTTCATACTGATTGAGACTAGAAATATACCTTGCCACACAGGCAAGTCAAAATATTACCACACAGGCAAATCAAATGATGCCACACAGGTAATCAAAATAATGCCACACGAGCACTCACACATTGGACCGCGAATCCAAATGTATGAAAATCAGATAGGTGTGTTTGGCACAACATCACCAATCCGTATAACAGAAAACCATACGCCTCCCACAACAAAACACCAAATGACCCACTTCCTCCGGAGCCTAAACGGAGACGTCGTGGACTAATCACACTGCCATGGAAAGTGTCATGCCTCTCGTGCCAAGACGACATGCTTGTGGTACCCCCACATGTGGTTATAGCTCAGGTATACCCTACGGTAAATTCTAACAAAAATATCATGTCACAACATATGCGACATAATACCAATAAAAATAGATACTGTGTCACAACACATACGACACAATTTACACAGAAGTGAGATTCTAATGTATATGTTGAACCAGATCAAATCATAATGTATCTAAAAGAAGGTAACAACATATATCGCTCTACAAATATCAAAATAAATACTAGACATGATAATCTAATTCAAAGAGTACAAATACGCATCCAATGTATCAACTCCAAAATGAAACTATTATATGAATTTCACAAGAAGCAATTATGTGAAATAATAACAGAATTCGAAACAAGGAACAAGACGAACAAATCAAATTTAACAAGAGTATCGCGGACAGAGTACGGAATCTGTACCTAAATAAAATAATAAGCAATTCATTGAAGTCAAAATATCACGCCACCAGACCTCCTCAATCTGATCTATATAAGCACCAAATCAATACCAAATCATTAATTAGGTTACTAAATTGTAAATTTTTATATTTTTATTTTTATAAATCTAACAACTTGAATATTAGTTCATATACCCTCCAGAGTTAAAAATATGCTCAGTACATTATGTAATGCAAAAATATCATTTTAATTTAATATAGTCAATACTATAATAATATAAACATAATTTTATTGATTCTTAAAACCCATGCACAATAATGCAAAGTCACTATTCAATTTTCCAGTTCCATATAAAATCAGTAGTATCAAAGAGGTTGATACCATTACTAATTGTAAGGTTAAATATTTTTTGATTTGTTTTATTAAATCTAAAAGTTTAAAAAGATTTAGTGATAACAGAATTCTTTTGCAAGGAAACAACACTTCTCACCCAAAATAAAATGTGAAAGCACGAGGATCATGGTCTTTTTATTTGGTAGAGAGTTTAACATCAAATGTGACATGTGAATGATAGATATTATACTATTAAATTTCAAGTTCAATCATTGAATCAATAAAATGTACATATGCAGATTATTTTTTTTAAAATTTATTTATTTATAATTTAAAATACATTAATTACTCATTATAACTTCCATCATGGAATCTCTAAATAACTTCATAGCTTGGATTAAAACCATATTAGATTATAACAATTAATTACTCGTTGAATTAACAATTGCTTAAAATTGTATTTTTTTTAAAGATACTCTAATAATATTGGGTGTAAGTAAGTGGCCTGTTATGATGTACTCCATATAAAGAGGGCAAGCAAGTGATGTATCCAAAGTATAGTACAACAAAAAATATATATCACGTGTGTATATCCTTCTTCATAAAAGAAGTCAACATATTCATGCCCTTTTTCATAACAGAAGCCCATATTTTCGACAGAGAGTCATTCACAATTATAGTGTCGTATTAACGACACTGGACTATATATATACATATATATTGTATTCAAAATAAAACTAATAATTACCTTCAGAAAATAAGATTGTTATGGCTTAATTTTAATAATCTTGTTCCCTGTCCTTTAATTCGTCTTTGTTGATCTCTCTCCTTCCACCTCCTCTTCGTTTCTCGCTACTTTAAAATCCCTTTTTAGTCGATTATGTCAGTATATGTATTAGGAAGGAATTTAACCTAATATATTACTCCTATTCCAATTTGGTTTTTAAACTCATCACCTTAATTTGGGCTCAAATAGTTTAACAAGCCCAAACTTAAATACTTAGAAATTAGTTTGACCCAATTAGTATAAATTCCCAAATTAATGTAATCACATACTTATTATAGTCAACATAAATTAAATACAATTTGACCAAAACTGCAAAACATAAGAAAAGTCCAATTTTACTAAGTTAATTTATTAGCCCAAATTAATTAAATAACAAGTTTGACTCAAATAAAAGACAAAGTTCAAACAATATGTTTTAAGAATATAATTTTTTATTTTTTATTTTTTTCTGGGTATTACAGACATCCGTCATAATTAATTCCTCACCTTGGCACCAAGCTTTCCCTCCAACGTAGTATTAAGGTCGACGAAATATGTGTTACACTCGACGGAATAGTTCGTCGAAATTAGTATAAAGTCGAAGGAATTAAATTCGACGGAATTCCGTCGAAATTAACCTTTAAAACCTATTTAGTTCGTTTTCTCCAACCGCCTCAGTCTCTCAGTCTCTCACTCCCACTCTCACTCTCATCTCTCACTCCGACCACCACTTCGACCACCACCTGTGACCACCTCCTCCGACCACCGGCCTTTTACATTTCAGAACGATCTCTCATTAAGGTTAGGTTTAATTTATGTTTTAATTTTATAATTTTGATTGTGTTGTATATGTGTAATTTCTAAATGTTGAATTTTGCTTCGTAAATTAGCTACCGAGTTGAGTAATTAATGAAAATATGGTTGTATTGGGTATCAATTTTGGCTACTGATTTATGTTTTCATATATTCATGTATTCATGAAATTGGCTACTGATCATTTGGGTAATAGAAATATTGTGTACTAATTTTTGGTTTTGTAAATTTTGGGTACTGATTTATTGTCAATTAATATGTTTTTTGGGATTGATTGGGACTGCTTTTAATTGTTCACTCATATGCTTAATTGACTCAATTAGGACTGATTTTGGGACTGCCTTAATTATATGGGAATATCTTACTTATGTTGTGTATATATGATTTTTTCTTGCAATATTATGTCTTTAGCTTGCCTGATGCTTCTTACTGATATGGACTTTGTTATATTTTCTATTTTCGACTGAATTCTCGACAGAATTCTTACCAGAATTCTTCAATTACAATATATGTGGGCACTGCTTTATTTTATTTATGGATTTTAATTAGTTTCCAATATTGAAATATACTAAATAACATTTACTTATTTTCCTACTAATAAAATCAATTGAAAATAAACTAATTAAGTAGCATTTACTTATTTTCAAACTACTTATAAAATAGTATTTTTAAAATAAAATAAAAAAAACAAAATAAAATAAAATAAAATTTTATTTATAAATTAAATAAAATAAAATAAAAACAAAAACAAAACAAAACAAAATAAATTCTTTTGATAAAACAAAATAAAATAAATAAAACAAAATAAATTAAAAATAAAACAAAATAATATAAATAAAATAATATAATATAAAATAAAACAAAATAAAATAAAATAAATTTATTGATAAAATAAAATAATTTAAATAAATTTAAATAAATAAAGTAAAATAAAATAAAAATAAAAATAAAAATAAAATAAAATAAAATAAATTGAAACAAAATTAAAAAATAAAATAAAATAAAAATAAAATAAAATAAATTGAAACAAAATTAAAAAATTATCTCAAAAATAAAATAAAATAAAATAAATACTAAGTGTTGTTTGTTTAGTGTTCCACAACTAAATTAAACTGAATATGTTTGACACATGTAAATACTTATAACCTTTACTAAACTAAGTAGTATTTGCTTAGTTTTCCACAACTAAAGGAAACTAAATATGCTCGACACATGTAGTACACTTATTAGGAGCTTTAGTAAACTAAGTAGCATTTGCTTAGTTTTTCACAGCTAAATCAAATTGAATATGGTTGACACATCATGTAGTATACGTAGGAGTTTTAGTATACATAGGTAGGAGCTTAGAAAGTTTGACATTAACTCATTAGGAGTGAATGTCGAATAGTCCCCGATTTAGGACTGTTATTGGATGTTATGTCTCTCACTTAAGTTAGTGTCATTCACAAGGTGCGTGTTTATAAACTTTTGAGGATTTTTCAACTGGTGTCTCTACATGTTCTCCAAGTGCATACTTAGACTAAGTTGTCTTGGTCTATTTCGTGTACTTAGAGACCATGGGGAGGTGCTGCTGAAATTTTCTTAAAATAGAAGAAACGTGCTCAAGATTGGCACTAGTGAGGAAACGCATCCAGGAACGAGATATAAGCCTAACCCCTGTAGAGTGGATATATATACTAGGTAAAATACATACATGCATGGACCACATTCATGATTATTCTTGATCTAATTGGGTATTTTCTTCAATTAAAGATGTCAATCGACCAGAGTTGGATGTATCGTAGGATACAGATTGATGAGAGGGGATTAGTTGATGCGTACCGTGATGGGGTGTCCAATTTTATGAACAAAGCAATAGAACATGTTGATGATCTGAATGGAAAGATGAGATGCCCGTGTTTCAAGTATAAGAACATGATATGGAAGATTGTCGATGAAGTTAAATTTGACTTATATTCACGTGGGTTTGTGGATGGGTATTCAATATGGATTCATCACGGGGAATCAGCTGAGTTTAGAGAATCAACAGATAGTATTGTAGACCAATTATAACAAATTATATGAATTTGAAATGCTAGAGATAAGTAATATTATCAAGAATAAGTACGAGTGTGGGTGAATTTTTAGCAGGTTGGACGGGCGGGATACTAATGCAGGTAGGCACTTGAATAAGCTAGATTTCCGATTCTAATTGAATCCAAGTAGAAGAAACATGTCATGTGGCCTGTGGGAGGTGGAGAATAGATTTTCTGTCCCCAAAACTATTATCTTCAGTTTAGAATACTATTAAGGTATTATCTTAAAAGAGTTTTTTCCCATAAAATTCATAACTCCTAATCTATACATCCAAAAATCGCCATTTTTGGACACAATCTAGAAAACTCATCAAATTATCATTTCAAATTTTTCCAGAATTTTTGAGGGTCGGAAAAATTATGAAACTGCAAATAGATTTTCACCCGCTATGCGGTAATCCACATAAACAGATCATTTCCACAATTTAATAAAGAATGAATACGAAGGATCATTCACCATGCATATGGTAATCCACATAGACAGGTTATTCCAACAGAATAATAAAGAATGGAATAACTGAAAAATTCACCATGTATGCGGTAGTCCGCGTAGACATGTTATTCCAACAGAATAATAAAGAATGGAATAGCAAAAGAATTCACCAGGCATGCGATAGACCGCATAGACAGGTTATTCCAGCAGAATAATAAAGAATGGAACCAGGTCATGCGTAATCCGCACAGACAGGATATTCCAACAGAATAATAAAGAATGGAACCAGGTCATGCGTAATCCGCACAGACAGGATATTCCAACAAAATAATAAAGAATCAACAGATAGTATTGTAGACCAATCGGTTCACGGGTATTCGCCATCAGATAACTATGATGTCGTGCAGATGTTGGTTGATGTGTATGGCCCTACCAATATTGACTAGGCTGAAAACGAGTATGTATCAAGCAGTGCTCAACAAAAACCAAATGATTTAGCAGCTGCTTTCTACAAGTTGCTATCTGAATCGGGTGTCCCATTGTATCTTGAAAATGACATGCACACCAGGCTTTTTGTAGTTATGAAGCTTTTAAATTTCAAGAATGAGCATGATTGTAGTGAGAGAGGATTCAATGATTTTCTTGATATTCTCAACGAGTTCTTACCTAGGAATAATACTATGCCCGCGAATTACTATAAAGTGAAGAAGATGAATAAGGGGTTGTATCTCAGGTATGAGAAGATCGATGCTTGTGAGTAGGATTGCATGTTATACTATGGGGAGGACAAAGATAAGGTGCAGTGTGATATCTGTAGCTCGCCTCAGTACAAGATAAAAAAACGTGGGGGGAAGGATAAACATGTTCTAAAGAAGATTTTACGGTACTTTCCTCTTGTGCTGAGGTTGCAGCGGCTATTCATGTCTGCGCACACTATTTATCATATGAGTTGGCATAAAACAAGGGATATCATGCCTTGTCAGCTGACTCACCCAGCAGATAAAGATGAATGGAAGAATTTTGATGCCAATTTTCCACAATTTGCCGACGAATTTAGGAATGCCAGGCTTGTCATGGCTACAAATGGTTTCTGTCTATTTAATAATTTTAGTCAGCCTTACTCTGTTTGGACAATGATTATGGTAGCTTACAATCTTCCACCGTCAATGTGCATGAGGGATCTGTATCTTTTCTTGACCTTACTTATACTGGGGGATAAGAGTCCTACAAAAGACATTAACGTGTACCATAGGCCGTTAGTCGATGAACTTAAGATGTTTTGGGAAACAAGTGTTCAGACTTTTGATAAATCTGTCGGGTAGAATTTTGTGATGAAGGCAACCTTGTTGTGGACTATCATTGACTTCCCGGCACTAAGGATGATTAGTGGTTGCTCGACTCATGGGAAGTTGTCATGTCCAGTCTGTATGGGGGATGTTCAAGGCACTCAACTACACGTCATGGTCGAAAAACTAGTTTCTTTGGAACTACTCATAGATTCTTGCCTGCTGAGAACAGTTGTAGAAAGATGTCTACATAGTTTATCGGGCAGCGACCTATTGGGCTAGCTAAATGATCTAACATTTCCACCGCCTGGGAAGGAGCATGGTAAGTTGAGAGCAATAGGATATGGGAAAAGTCATAACTGGACACACTCGCCGATTTGGTTTGAGTTGCCATACTGGGTCACACTTGCACTTCGTCATTGTATAGATGTTATACATACAGAAAAGATTGTATTCGAGAACTTGTTTTACACCGTACTAGATACGAGTGGTAAAATAAAAGATAATGATAAAGTACGTAAAGACTTGGAGGAAATGAATATCAGGCAGGAATTGTGGCTCTGACCTAACAACTCAAAACCAAAAGCTCTATTTTGTCTTACCAAACAACAGGTTGAAAACATTTGCAAGTGGCTTAGCGCATTGAAGCTCTCAGATGGATATGCTTCTAACATATCTCGTTGTACTAAGGTTAAGCAGTTGAAAATTATTGGGTTCAAAAGTCACGACTGTCATGTATTCATGCAGAAGTTGATGTCAATTGCATTTCGTGAGGTGTTACCCAGGAATATTAATGATATCTTTACCGCACTTTCAAATTTCTTTCGGGATATTTGCTCAACTATTATAAGGTATAGTGATGTGGAGCAGATGGAGAAAAACATAGTGTTGACAATGTGCAAGCTCGAAATGATCTTACCACCGGGGTTCTTTGACAGCATGGAGCATTTGCCTATTCATCTGCCATATGAACTTAAGCTTGGAGGATCGATGCAATATCGATGGATGTATCCTTTTGAGAGGTAATATCACATACATTCTACAATATTCGTCATCTTTATAATTAACTTATCTGATACTGTCATATTTCAAGTATATGCGTTGATTAAAGCAGAAAGTTAAAAACAAAGCTCGTGTAGAGGGTTCTATTACTGAATGTTATATGGGTGAAGATCTTGTCAACTTCTGCTCGTTGTACTTTGACGATGTAGTCGCATTGAAGCACAACCATTTAAGTCAGAATGAGGTCGTCGATCCGCCTGGTTGTGCTGATGAGTTGGTTGTATTCACTTATCTGGCTAAACCATTTGGGCATGAGACGAAGACTTACCTAACCGATAAATATTTAAAGATTGTATCTACATACGTGCTTCTAAATATGCCTAAAGTATTGTCATACATCAAGTATGTATTATTAAAAGTTGAAAATGATTTGTCTAACCTTAATCAACAATTAAAAAGTTGCCATATTATTATACGCAGTTCATTCAAATTGGAAGTGCATGCTTCTAACCCGGGGTTGACTACATCACAGATGGAAGTATTCACTAATGAAAATTTTCAAAAGTGGTTTAAGAGAAGGGTTGTAAGACCTCGAATTTTATGAAATGAAAGTATTCAATTTTCTTATAATTATTCTATTTAGTAAATGGTTAAATTGATAAAAGGTTAAAGCTAAGGGTGATATTTGAAAATTTTTCAAAGTAAGAAAGTTTTCATAAAATAATCGGTGATAAAAGTACAGTAATACGTGTGGTTGCATAGTAGCACACGGTATTGTACAATATTTTTTATTATTGATGTTTACGTGAGAAGATACTCAGTTTTATTCAATTATTGCTACAGTAATTACTGCATAATATCTCACATTATTTGCTTCAATTATTGTCAATATTTTATATATTATTAAATCAATAATTGAGACGACAAAGTTATTCATATTATTATTTACAATAATGACAATTTCTAGAAGTTCTGTCAAGGAGATGTTAGATAATCTAATTGTGCTCCAATAGGGAGAAATCCTTATTGGAAAGCCCCCTCTTTTCTGGGAACAACCTGGTTGTTAAATATTGTGAATTATAATATTAATGATGAATAAATTCGTGTTGATTAAAGATGAAATTGATAGTTCCATTATGTTAGAATTATTAGTGTTAGTGAAAATCGATATTTATTTCGATAATAATTGATGTCTGGAGGTTATATTGACCAATCGGGTAATTAACCGGATAAATAAAAAATTAATTGCTATTGATTCACATGATTATAACCATGTGTTCACGTGTGTGTACTATTGATTCACATGATTTACTATTAGGGGAGTTGGTGCAAGATTGATAATACTTGCATGACTAAATTAAAAATAAAGGTATAGTTGAAGGTACTATACTATAATTAATTTTTTCACATGTTTAGAACTATTGAGTCACATGATTTACTATTGATTCACATGATTTACTATTAGGGGAGGTGGTGCAAGTTTGATAATACTTGCAGGACTAAATTAAAAATGAAGAAAAAGAGGGAGGTATTGTGGCGCCCCCAAAATTCCAGACACTCATATCTCGAATTTCGGTGCATCACGATACTACTACGAATATCTTACAAAATCATTAACAATGGAAATAATAGAATAATTTACATTGATGTAATATAAATATTCACGTCCCAAGGTACCGTGACCATTACTACAACAATTCTGTGATTAGCTTAACATAGCTTAATCATTCTTGAATACATCACAATAACAATAATAATAATACTTCTAGTCGTAAGGGCTAAATTATTCTGTCGCCTTGCCCTTTCCCTTGTCCTTTCCTGAAGTACCGCCTTGCTCTGCCTTAACTGTAATGTTTTAGGAAGCAAGAATGAGCAACAAGTTTGCCCAGCAAGCAATATAGCTAGAAGAACAAGCAGTTATAGCATTTGAATCTTTCAAAGGTATAATAATAATTGATAGTTCAAGGATATCAAGAATACCAAGAGTATTCAACAGGTGTCGCTATGGACCGAAGGATATCAACAAAATCTCAGGATTTATTCATTTTGAGGTTCAACATAATTGAATATCGAAAGCGATACCACTAAGGACCAAGAACTCTTACTAGAATTAACAGTATTACATTGTAATCCAACATCCACGAGTACATCAGGTGATCAGCCTAAGGTACCCTATGTTATGCATAACATTTAATCATACTCATGTGCACACGTCGGTTCCCCTACAATATATAATTTCCCCTTCTATGAGGGTTGTTCATCTCAATGAGATTTATTGATAGTCGCACCAAATCAATCGGTTTGGATAGCTTTTTAACTCATAATAATAGTCTAGCCGAATCAAGGGCTTAGACAGTTTTTTCATCATGCATTGAGGAATGATAAGTCCAATGCTTACAACAACGTCAAGGTATACAAGTGATTTTCGAATAGAAGTAGATATTTGCTTGATAAAATATGATTGATATGACAACAATTCAACGTATAAAGTGTGTAAATTAAGGAACTTGCAACACAGTAATAATATTGTTCGGATACTTGCTCATTGTAAATTTGAGTGAGGTTAGGGAATTTGCCCAACAATAACAATAAGTTAGGGGTAGAAAACTTGTATACTTGAAATCAAGGTAGAGTAAGAAACTTGCATACTTGAAATCAAGGTAGAGTAAGAAACTTGCATACTTGAAATCAAGGTAGAGTAAGAAACTTGCCTTTAGCGTTGATTACTACTAATAGCGAAAATCACCTCAACGAACTATATACATCTATTCATAAGTATAGGTATTCATTAGCCAAACACACTTGATATATATCAACACATGTACACATAACACATTTTTCTTTCTATCTGCTGTACCCATCAAAACTCATAATGGTATACTAACATGCTCATACTATTGACCACTTCTAGCTTATTCATAATCTTTCTTCCTCGAAGTTCTAAGAGGTTCATTGCTTTAAGTAGACCATATCGCCTATTAATCCCACCGACCACCTTTTTTCTACGCATGCTTGTAAGTATTAGATTTATTTTCCCGAAGTTGGTAAAATTCTCTACTTAGAACTCATTCGTACTAATAGTTTACAACAAAGATAGAGTATTTATTAATCCATCCTTACATCAAGTCACGATCTTTGTCTCAGGAGTTCCGGACATCTTGCCATGTCCAAGATATTATGACTTGATCGAAGACAACATGCTTCGTCCAAGACATCACGCTCTGTCGAAGACATTACGCCTCGTCCAAGACATCACGCTTTGTCCAAGACATTACGCTCGTCTCGAAGACATCACGCTTTGTCCGAAGACATTACGCTCTGGCTCAAGCAGCTCCTTCAGAGACTTCGGTCTACACTACTTCGACAAAGTTTAAGTTCGTCGGGTTAATTTAAGACTTTACTATATGCATACAACCTAAGGGAATTTCTTAATACAAGGTCTAACATGACCGAACCAATCGATTGGTTCTAAGCACTGCGGTCTTGTGCACGCACCATGGATTTCGAAGCGGTGAACATGCTCGCTTGGCAGAAAGAGTAGCCACAACTTGATTCCAGACAATTTTTAACGTATTCATGCACGAAGGTAAACTTTCTAAACACCCTTTATCCTGCTAATTCATCATACTTGACCTAATAATCTAAAAAATGAGAATCAACAAGACTCAAGTTAACAACGAGTAGAAATTATACCTTCTCGAGCTTTAACCTTGATATCTCACACTAATCGATTTGGTAATGCTTAAGAACTAAGAATTCTTTACTCGATTTCTCCAACACTCTTATCACTAAAACAGATCGCCTAGTGGCTTGTATTTAAAGAGAAAACATGGACCAGACACTTGCTTTACCCAATATTGGGATTCATGGTGCAATAGAAATGAACAATGGTTATTTAAGGAGTTGTTCAATCACTCCATACTGGTCACTTAGCTAGCCATGCATGCCTAGGATTAGCAGCTTGAAATTTGCGTAAAGAGAGTTTAGGCTACTGTTCTTTGTACTTGGTGACCCTAATTTGGGGACAAGAGAGTAGATCTCGAGACATAGACAAGGGCTAATGGTCGTGCCCAACGCCCCACGCCACATTCTAATTTAACCAATTCTTGTACTCTCGTTAACTATTTTGTTGGATTAGATTGGATTCTAAATATCCCAAGTTTATTGGGCTAACTCAAAAGTCCATCAATTAACTTATTGGGCTAGACTCCCAATTTATTATTTGGACCTTAGACATGCAATTGCTTAATCATCCTTCACTAAGTCCATCATTGTGTCACACAAGACATTTCATGAACCTATCTTATCGATCATCAACAGCTCAATTTTAATTCAATCGAGTTACTCTCCTCATGCCACGTAAACATTTGTAAAATAAATAATTCGCCGGCTCTATTTAATAATAATATTAAATCATAAAATTTATGGGTATTACAGGTATTATACTGTAATATTTTGAGCCCCAAAACGTGCAATTATTGAAACTATATTTTCCTATAAATAGAAGCTCATTCTTCCTTCATTTCTCACCAATTCACTAAAGCTATAGAGCAATTATTATAGAGAGAAAAAATATAGAGAAAGAAGAAGAGAAGTCTGCTACCTCACTATTCCAGTATCCAGTTTTCTTCTAAGGTAAGGGTTATTATTTTTTTATATTCTGAAGAGATATTATTTTTCGTATTCATATGAATATTATTATCGTTCAATATTCATTATATTCGTTTACTATTCGTAAGGAATATTATTTTCATTCAATATTTGTAAGGAATATTATTTTCATTCAACCGTTGTAAGTAAGGGGTATTATTCTTTCGTATTCATGAAGAGAGTTATTTTCTTTCAATACTCATAAGGGTTGTTATTCCATTCTTTATTATTATGTTGGAATAACCTGTCTATGAGAAGTAACGCATACATGGTGAAATTCTTCTATTGTTCCATTCTTTATTATTACATTGAAATAACTTCGTAAAGTGCGATCTATCACATGCCTGGTGAATTCTGTTGTTATTCCATTCTTTATTATATTGTTGGAATATCCTGTCTGTGCGGATTAAGCATGACCTGGTTCCATTCTTTATTATTCTGTTAGAATATCCTGTCTATGCCGATTACGCATGACCTGGTTCCATTCTTTATTATTCTGTTGGAATAACTTGTCTGTGCGGTCTATCGCATGCCTGGTGAATTCTTCTGTTATTCCATTCTTTATTATTCTGTTGGAATAACATGTATATGCGGTCTATCGCATGCCTGGTGAATTCTTCTGTTATTCCATTCTTTATTATTATGTTGGAATAACCTTTTTATGTGGATTACCACATGCATGATGAATGATCCTTCGTATTCATTCTTTATTAAATTGTAGAAATGATCTGTCTACGTGGATTGTCGTATGGCGGGTAAAAATCTATTTGCAGTTTCGTAATTTTTTCGACCCTCAAAAATTCTGAAAAATTTGAAATGATAATTTGATGAGTTTTCTAGATTGTGTCCAAAAATGACGATTTTTAGATGTATAGATTAGGAGTTATGAATTTTATGGGAAAAAGACTATTTTAAAAGTAAACCCTTATAACTCCTTGTGGTTAACTCTAAAATTGGTGAAATTTTTATTGGAAGTACATCTATATAATAGCAGTATACCCTGTAAATTTTGGAATTTTTGGACCAAAGTACAAATTTTGATAAATGTCTTAATATTCGGTAGTTTTAGCCATATGAAAAATAGTAAATGAATTTTAAAAATTCTGAGAAAAATTTATGTTCAATATGGGACTATATTCTGCTAAATCCCAGAAAAAAAAACTTTTTGGGACTAATTTGTTATTTTTCATGAAAATGGTTTAGTTACGAACATATGAATTAAATATGTTATGTGAATTTGAAAAATTGGTAAATAGGATTTTATGGTTCGAAAATCCTATATAAGGTATATGCAGATTTTTGATGAGGGATTTGATCATTGGTGATGAAATCTTATGAGTATGGCATTTTTGAATGATTAAATGCATTATTTGGTAAAGTGTAAACAATTAAGATAAATTATTTATAAGTTTAAGAAATGATTTAAATATTGTGGTAATACTAATAATATTAGATTATGAGATTATTAAGTGATTTATAACATTTGGATTAAGATGTTATAAATATTGATATGAATTTTATTGTAAAACTTTATCTTTTTGTGTCGGGGTTACTATTCACGTATACGAAACTATTCATGTATACGGCACTATTCATGTATATGGCACTATTTGTGTATATGACATTATTTATGTATACGGTACTATGTACGAATACGGAGTAGTATTTACTAGTTACTATTCATGAGTTACTATTCACGAGTTACTATTCAAAGTACTATTTACAGAAAAATATATTTCTTTTCTGTCCAAATTATTTTTGGTACATGAATATTATTCTTGAATTTTACTCCACAAAGTAGTATCATGTTGACAATTTGTATATTTTTAAACCTTGGATAAATTTAAAGTCTTTAATATTTATCCTTGATTTCGTTTGATTAATGTTTATATCATTGTCATCATCCTCATGCTTATATTGTGATGAAAGTCATCTTTGACTTACGTGTATAGATGGACTGTTGATTATTAGTTTTACAGTTGTATATCTTTGGCTTACGTGCATAGATGGATTGTTGATTATTGGGTTTTATAGTTGTATATCTTTGGCTTACGTACAAAGATGGACAGGTGTATGACATGATCATAACCACTGGTGATAATAACAAATATCCTTGGCCCGTAGTGCATGAATAATTCGATGATGTAATTGGTAGGATCATGACCATTAGTTAACAGTTGAATGTCTTTGGCCGTAGTGCACTGACAAACAATTGATTGGTATTATCATGACCATTGGTTTTATAGTTGAATATCTTTGGCCTGTAGTGCAAAGGTAGACAACTGATTGGTATGATCATTGTTATTACATTTGAATATCTTTAGCCTTTGGGGTAAGGATATTGAGTAAACGTTCTATTAAGCCTTTGTGGCAAGGAGAAACTGTTGATTTACATGATTATAAATATGAATTGTGAATTTAACTATAATCTTTGGTGGTTCAGGTGAAGACAGGTGATGAAAGTTCTCTTTGTCTTGGGTATAATAAAGAACTATTACTGGGTATTACAGGGATAAAGTTGATGAAAAACTTTTTAATTCATAGAAGATAGTAGATATCATGCTCTACTTGACTCTTCTAATGGATTGCTTATTCCGCTGCAGTTGTTGATCTAAAACTTGTTGTCTATTGTATTCTATCAATTTTTATATTGTTGAAGGCTAAGGATAATTTATTCTGCATTATCTTAGTCATAATATTTCTTACTGGGTTAGTTGAGCTCACCCTTTTCTTTCACTATTCTCTTCAGGAAATGAAAATATAGGTGGGACGAGTCGGGAAATGGATTGACGGTCCAGATGGTTGTTTTAGTAGTCCTCACTATTCTATAAAATAGTGTGACAATAAATATAATGAGGACTCCATTGAGTGTGGATATTTTTTAGATGACAATATTCTTATTAAAACTCTTAGATTATGTTATGTCGTATTTTACATTTAATCGTTGTATAATTAAATTGTATTTGAATTTTGTACCATGTATTTGGCGACTCAAGATGGGTGATGTATATTGCTTTTGGGGGCGTCACGGTTAGTATCAAAGCTTAAGGTTATGATCCACGGGTGAGATATGAGACAAGGACTAGGAGGGAGAGCGGGAATTCTTCGCTAGTATGACACCGCTAAGTTATTTGGTATTTAATTGGTGGTCGAGTATATGGATAATATGTTGCATGTCAATTAACCCTTATTTTGAAACTATATTCTAGAATGATATCTGAAAAACAGGATAGGAGATGAGCAATGGAAAAATCATGATACAAAGGAAATAACCGGGAAGGTATAATCCAAAAAGAAAGCAAGGTATTCTCATCTCTTTGGCATATCAAGTACGTACGTAAATTTCGAGGGCAAAATTTCATAAGGAGGGGAGATTGTAAGACCCCAAATTTTTTGAAATGAAATTATTCAATTTTCTTATAATTATTCTATTTAGTAAATGGTTAAATTGATAAAAGGTTAAAGCTAAGGGTGATATTTGAAAAATTTTCAAAGTAAGAAAGTTTTCATAAAATAATCGGTGATAAAAGTACAGTAATACGTGTGGTTGCATAGTAGCACACGGTATTTTACAATATTTTTGATTATTGATGCTTACATGAGAAGACACTCAGTTTTATTCAATTATTGCTACAGTAATTACTGCATAATATCTCACGTTATTTGATTCAATTATTGTCAATATTTTATATATTATTAAATCAATAATTGAGACGACAAAGTTATTCATATTATTATTTACAATATTGACAATGTCTAGAAGTTCTGTCAAGGAGAGGTTAGATAATCTAATTGCGCGCCAATAGGGAGAAATCCTTATTGGAAAGCCCCCTCTTTTCTGGGAACGACCTGGTTGTTAAATATTGTGAATTATAATATTAATGATGAATAAATTCGTGTTGATTAAAGATGAAATTGATAGTTTCATTATGTTAGAATTATTAGTGTTAGTGAAAATCGATATTTATTTCGATAATAATTGATGTCTGGAGGTTATATTGACCAATCGGGTAATTAACCGGATAAATGAAAAATTAATTGCTATTGATTCACATGATTATAACTATGTGTTCACGTGTGTGTACTATTGATTCACATGAATTACTATTAGGGGAGTTGGTGCAAGATTGATAATACTTGCATGACTAAATTAAAAATGAAGGTTAAGTTGAAGGTACTATACTATAATTAATTTTTTCACATGTTTAGAACTATTGAGTCACATGATTTACTATTGATTCACATGATTTACTATTAGGGGAGGTGTCTAGTTTTGATAATACTTGCAGGATTAAATTAAAAATAAAGAAAAAGAGGGAGGTATTATACTGTAATATTTCGAGCCCCAAAACGTGCAATTATTGAAACTATATTTTCCAATAAATAGAAGCTCATTCTTCCTTCATTTCTCACCAATTCACTAAAGCTATAGAGCAATTATTATAGAGAGAAATTATAGAGAGAAAGAAGAAGAGAAGTATGCTACCTCACTATTCCAGTATCCAGTTTTCTTCTAAGGTAAGGGTTATTATTTTTTTATATTCTGAAAAGATATTATTTTCATATTCATATGAATATTATTATCGTTCAATATTCATTATATTCATTTAATATTCGTAAGGAATATTATTTTCGTTCAATATTCATAAGAAATATTATTTTCGTTCAACCGTTGTAAGTAAGCGGTATTATTCTTTCGTATTCATGAAGAGAGTTATTTTCTTTCAATACTCATAAGGGTTGTTATTCCATTCTTTATTATTATGTTGGAATAACATGTCTATGCGAATTACCGCATACATGGTAAAATTCTTTTGTTGTTCCATTCTTTATTATTCTGTTGGAATAACTTTTATGCATCTTGATGCATCACATGCACGGTGAATTACATTGTTATTCCATTCTTTATTATTCATTTTGAATATCCCCATCTGCATGCGGATTACGCATGACTTGGTTCCATTCTTTATTATTACATTGGAATATCCCATGCATGCGGATTCGCGTGACCGGTTCCATTCTTTATTATTATGCAGGAATAACCTGTTTATGCGGTCTATCGCATGCCTGGTGAATTCTTCTGCTATTCCATTCTTTATTATTCTGTTGGAATAACATGTATGTGCGGTCTATCGCATGCCTAGTGAATTCTTCTGTTATTCCATTCTTTATTATTCTGTTGGAATAACATGTCTACGCGGACTACCGCATGCATGGTGAATTCTTCTGTTATTCCATTCTTTATTATTCTGTTGGAATAATCTGTCTATGTGGATTACCACATGCATGGTGAATGATCCTTCGTATTCATTCTTTATTAAATTGTGGAAATGATCTGTTTACGTGGATTACCGCATAGCAGGTGAAAATCCATTTGCAGTTTCATAATTTTTCCGACCCTCAAAAATTCTGGAAAAATTTGAAATGATAATTTGATGAGTTTTCTAGACTGTGTCCAAAAATGGCAATTTTTGGATGTATAGATTAGGAGTTATGAATTTTATGGGAAAAAATTATTTTAAAAGTAAACCCTTATAACTCCTTGTGGTTAACTCCAAAATTGGTGAAATTTTTATTAGAAGTACATCTATATAACAGCAATATACCCTGTAAATTTCAGAATTTTTGGACAAAAGTACAATTTTTGATAAATGTCTTAATATTCGGCATTTTTAGCCATATGAAAAATAGTACATGAATTTTAAAAATTCTAAGAAAAATATATGTTCAATATGAGACTATATTCTGCTAAATCCCAGAAAAGAAAACTTTTTGGGACTGATTTGTTATTTTTCATGAAAATTGTTTAGTTACGAACATATGAATTAAATATGTTATGTGAATTTGAAAAATTGGTAAATAGGATTTTATGGTTCGAAAATCCTATATAAGGTATATGCAGATTTTTGATGAGGGATTTGATCATTGGTGATGAAATCTTATGAGTATGGCATTTTTGAATGATTAAATGCATTATTTGGTAAAGTGTAAACAATTAAGATAAATTGTTTATAAGTTTAAGAAATGATTAAAATATTGTGGTAATATTAATAATATTAGATTATGAGATTATTAAGTGATTTATAACATTTGGATTAAGATGTTATAAATATTGATATAGATTTTATTGTGAAACTTTATCTTTTTGTGTCGGAGTTACTATTCACGTATACGACATTATTCATGTATATGGCACTATTCATGTATATGACACTATTTGTGTATATGATATTATTTATGTATACGGTACTATGTATAAATATGGAGTACTATTTATGAGTTACTATTCATGAGTTATTATTCACGAGTTACTATTCACGGGGTATTATTTACCTGAAAAATATATTTCTTTTCTGTCCAAATTATTTTTGGTACATGAATATTATTCTTGAATTTTACTCCACAAAACAGTATCATGTTGACAATTTGTATATTTTTAAACTCTGGATAAATTTAAAATCTTTAATATTTATCCTTGATTTCGTTTGATTAATTTTTATATCATTGTCATCATCCTCATGCTTATATTGTGACGAAAGCCATCTTTGGCTTACGTGTATAGATGGACTATTGATTATTTATTTTATAGTTGTAAATCTTTGGCTTACGTGCATAGATAGACTGTTGATTATTGGTTTTATAGTTGTATATCTTTGGCTTACGTGCAAAGATGGACAGGTGTATGACATGATCATAACCACTGGTGATAATAACGAATATCCTTGGCCCGTAGTGCATGGATAATTCGATGATGTGATTGGCAGGATCATGACCATTAGTTAACAGTTGAATGTCTTTGGTCGTAGTGCACTGACAGACAATTGATTGGTATGATCATGACCATTGATTTTATAGTTGAATATCTTTGGCCCGTAAAGCAAAAGGTAGACAAGTGATTGGTATGATCATTGTTATTACATTTGAATATCTTTAGCCTTTGGGGTAAGGATATTGAGTAAACGTTCTATTAAGCCTTTGTGGCAAGGAGAAACTGTTGATTTACATGATTATAAATATGAATTATGAATTTAACTATAATCTTTGGTGGTTCAGGTGAAGACAGGTGATGAAAGTTCTCTTTGTCTTGGGTATAATAAAGAACTATTACTGGGTATTACAGGGATAAAGTTGATGAAAAACTTTTTAATTCATAGAAGATAGTAGATATCATGCTCTACTTGACTCTTCTAATGGATTGCTTATTCCGCTGCAGTTGTTGATCTAAAACTTGTTGTCTATTGTATTCTATCAATTTTTATATTGTTGAAGGCTAAGGATAATTTATTCTGCATTATCTTAGTCATAATATTTCTTACTGGGTTAGTTGAGCTCACCCTTTTCTTTCACTATTCTCTTCAGGAAATGAAAATATAGGTGGGACGAGTCGGGAAATGGATTGACGGTCCAGATGGTTGTTTTAGTAGTCCTCACTATTCTATAAAATAGTGTGACAATAAATGTAATGAGGACTCCATTGAGTGTGGATATTTTTTAGATGACAATATTCTTATTAAAACTCTTAGATTATGTTATGTCGTATTTTACACGACTGTTGTATAATTAAATTGTATTTGAATTTTGTACCATGTATTTGGCGACTCAAGATGGGTGATGTATACCTGTTTTGGGGGCGTCACAAGGGTCGAAGAAGAGAATGCTTATGAGCGTTTTAGAGATGTCATTTTACGTCTGTACAAACTTATTAGTTCATTTCCAATGTGCTCAATTATCTAGGGGCCAAAAAGGTCGTTAAATTTAAGTGTCGCTTGTTTGATATTGCAAAGGGTGTTAAAGTTGATCGTAATAGAATCATCACAATAGATATAAAATCCAAGTTACAGTCTGATGACGTATTTGTGTTAGTCAGCCAAGCAACTCAAGTGTACTACGCCCCTAATGTTGTAAAATATAGAACCCCCTGGTATACAGTTGTGACAACGAAGACTTGGTCATTTGATGGTACTAATCTGTTTGGAACGGATGACCCATTGCAAGAACAAGTTAGCAATCCTAGCCACGTATTGCTATATGATGGCGATGTGTTGGTAGATGATGTCATAGACGTACTCGATGTTGACGAAGTGGAAGAAGATGTGGTTGTCAGTCCGTACGTGATGGTAGAAGATGATACTGAGGAAGAAATTGATACGAAAGAGGAAGAGACAGAATCAGAGGATGAAAATGATATTGATTCTAACGGGTTTGACGACGTATTACTTCTTCACTAATTACTGTTTTCTAAATATTAAACAACTAAAACAAATCATTAAAATAATTGCAATGAAATTTAATTAATGTAATTTATGTCTGTTATTTCAGTAGTACAACTATGCCTAGCTAGACATAGCGGTGGAGGTGGCTGTGGTGGCGGCCGCGATGGATCGGGTGACAGATCCCAGGGTGGGTCGTCTTCATCAGTTAGACGTCGGTGTCAGCAAGGGCCTAACCTCGGTCGATTAGGTCATCCGTCGACAGTTCCTGACACAGTTCCCATTGAATTCGGCTCATCAGTGTAGGTTTCAAATATAATATATCACTTATGTTCAATTAGAATGATATTATTATGTGATTAATAAATTAAAATGTTCCATACAATTTTTTTTTCTAGTATTATGGATCATGTCGCTAAGGCGACCGTACACGCCATATGCCTGGCGCATCTCCCAACTGGCCGCATGCGATTTATCTAGTACTCGCGTTACGATGCCGGCTTTATGGTGATAGTGTTGCGGGAGTTTCATGTAAGTCAAATTACATATATTAAATCAAGGTTTAAGTTATTTACATATTGTTTAAATAATTAATTATACGTACGTTATGTCCGTTTGATAGAGGTATTATAGATACGAGGCCAGCATCACTGAGGCGGATGGTGACATGTTAGTATTGCACACATATCGAAGAACTATGTCGGCTGGCTGTACGAGATGCGATAGAGGGCAGTCCGGGCAGTAGAAGAATCGTCCAGGACTACTATACAACAACATCAGCCGCCGGTAGTATCAGATGCAACATGGGCTTCCATGTGTACGTACTGGGATGATGTTGCCTTCAAGACCAAGTCCGAGCAGATGAAGAAGAATCGAGGCCAGCTACGAGTTGTACATACTTCTGGCTCGCAGTCGTTTCAGGAGGTTAAGTCGTTATGTATTTATATTTAGTTTAGGTTAATATTAAACTGCAACTATAGTAAAGTAAGGTGATATTAATTAATGTACATGATTTTGGTCATGCGGAGTAGCTTGGGCCGACCTCCTACTATGATGGAGTTCTGTGATAGAGTCCATACGCCAAAGGATTCTACTTCGGGGTCGACGATGTCTCCAGCAGCACTAGCTATACGGATAATACATTTAATATAATCTCTGTAATTTAGGATCATATTACGTAATTTATAGGATGATACAAAGTTAACTCACATGCACATATATTAAATTACAAGGCCGATTTGAGAAGCTCCGCAGCCAGCGTATAGCAGAGTTGCAGGCTTCTAGGGGCGATGGTGAGACGAATGATTCCACCATCTCTCCACCCGAGATTACTTTATCTCAAGATAAGGAGACGACTCTTTGGGTCGCATCTCAGGATACTCCCACTAGCACTA
This sequence comes from Panax ginseng, assembly GCA_020205605.1. Classification (NCBI taxonomy): domain Eukaryota; kingdom Viridiplantae; phylum Streptophyta; class Magnoliopsida; order Apiales; family Araliaceae; genus Panax; species Panax ginseng. Next base: position 13,915,549 of record CM035133.1, on the reverse strand, counting down.
TCGGTCGGTATCAAGTGCTGGGGTTGCCGAGGATACCAGCCTATACACTATCTGGAGGTATAATATTTTAGTTTATTTCTTGTTTATGAATAAAAGTAAACTTAATTATAATATTATTCATGTTATATTTATTTTTGTAGGCTCTAGCCAGAGTCTGCGTCTGAGAGCCCAGTGGGACCATCACATATGGGCGTTGGCTTAGACGATGCTTTGTTCTAGCGGGTTGTGGCTGCGGTGTCAGAGAAGTTTGAGATGGATCCGTTATTCCGTCGTTGGGACTTGTCCAGTCGTTCTCGCCTCCATCACCTTACTGTGAGCGTTGCTAAATTTGGTGCCACCGCCATAGAATACGGGTATCCCTCCGAGCGCATTTGCCACGCCACGTGCACGCGAGATTGTTCGGATGGTGGTTACCTTACTTATGGACGCGTTTGGACCAATGCTGAGCTAGCCCTCAACTTCTCAGGTATACTATTCATTTTAAATTCAAGTATATATTCTGCATGTTATTTAATTTTTATTTAATTAGTTATCTTTAACTGTATTATATATATGGACTAATGAGTTACATTATATTGTATCAACAGAGTGACGAAGGTGGCCGATCTTTGCCGGTTGGCCGAATGACACTAACGACGTGACTTAGTTTTGTAGATGATTTGTACATATTTACTTAGTTTTTATCTTAATGTGATGTAAATTTATATAGTTTAGTTGATTTTTGACATATTGTATCTTTTAATTATCATTACTTTAGTTTGACATATTTACGTTAGTTAAAATGCATATTTGATATACTTTAGTTGATTAGAACTTTAGTTTAATTTCATATTCATGTTGGCCTTGGTAATTCATATTCATGCATGTTGGCCTTGGAAATATTATTATTGTTGGTCTTGGATTATAGTTATGTTTTATGTGCTGTTGGGAAAAAAATATGTTTACAGGTACAAAAAATGTGGGTTATTACCCTGGATATTGCCAAAATAGAATAAATATTAAAAAAAAGACTAACCTCGACGGAATAACCCTATCCTCAACGGAATTCAGTCAATATTAAGCCCTTTCTATTTTTTATGGGATGCCACGTGGCATGTTTAGACTCGACAAAATATTATCGACGGATACAATTCAGTCGAGAATATCTTAATATCGACTGAATATTCTGTCGAGGTTAGTTCGGTCGAGGATATATATCTCTGACTGAAAGATCGACAGATTTAATTTAGACGTGCTTATATCCGACTGAATTGCCGACCGAATATTCCGTCGAAATTAATAATAATCTCGACGGATTATACTTAATTCCGACGGAATATTCAATCGGAAATAACCTTTTTTGTTGTAGTATATTATGGAAGATGTGTATCGTGATGCACCGAATCTGCTATAGTGAGTACAAAGATTTGGGAGCATCAGATCCATGCCCTTTTAACTCAACCACAAATAACAAATCTAATTCTGCCCCTACCCCTGTTTCAGACCAGCCACCTTGCAAAAATTATAATAAATATTCTAATTGTAGGAAGAATCATAAATTTTCAAGAAACGTATTAACTTTCATGTCTACAACATATATATCCAAAATTCAAGTTCGAAGTCCTTACGATTTAGGAGATATGAAATTTATAAAATCAGGGCAGAGATTTCCCTGATTCTTCTTTCATGATCCAAAATTACATACCACTAGCTAGAGACATATCATTAACATCTTTACAGGTTAAGATATTAAAAGATTTCATAAGAAGAGAAATTACAAAATATTACCAATTGACCTTGGCTAGGTTGGTACCCCAGGCCTCTTGCAAAGAAAGCGATACTAGGTTCAACCCCTCCCTTTGTATAATCAAATTTTTTTTCCCACGAATTAAAAATAGGGTTAGGGTTTACCAAGTCACTTGGTGAATTAGACAATTAAGTTCACACCTGAATCCATTTTCATACTCCCTCCATTTCACAAAAAAGAGTTCCATTTGCAACATTTGGGATATTAAATATTTGTTTGTTACATTTATACCCCTAAAAATGATACGTTGTTAGTTTAGTAGTGGTATGCAGTGGCGAAGTCAGAAACTTTCGTTAGTGAGGTCGAAATTATTATTGAAGTACAAATAATTTGGCGAGGATTCGGGGACGGTACTTTGAGCCAATTTTTTTAATACTTTATACTTTTATATATATATATATATATATATATATATATATATATATATATATATATATATATAGAACTAGGATCAGGTCCGGGAGTCCGGACCTGATTAAAATGCGGACCGATTTTTTATTTTTTTTTGTAGAACAACTAAAAAAAAATAATTTATGGAACTAAAATTTTTTCATAATATAATATTTTGGGCGTGATTTGGATACCTATACTAAAAAATGTATGTACAATCTGCATAGATCAGATGCATATGTTTTGATATATGTATCAAAATCACACCCAAAACACTGTATTATGTAAAAATTCAAGTTTCACAATTTTTTAATTTTTTTTAGGTGTTTTAAAAAAAAAAAAAAGGTCCGGATTTTGTTAAAATGCAGGAGTCCGGACCTGATCCGAACTATATATATATATATATATATATATATATATATATATATATATATTGAGAGGATATGAGTCATATGTGGTTTGATTGACAATTATAAATTTTCAATTTCACCCCGTATAATAGAAAATTTATAAAATTTTAGTGGGATCAATTTATATATAATACTTCAATTTTTTAAAATTTACCTTACATTATAAAGCAATTTTTTTTAGTGGGGTCGGTTGACCCCGCAAAGTCCTATGTGGTTTCGCCACTGGTGGTATGATAAGGAAATTTGATCATGATGTTTCTCAATAAACGAATTCAGTCCTATGTAGTTTCAACGATACCATTTATCAATCATGGAGGTTTTCTTTATTGTTTTAATCAAACGAATTAAACCAAGTTCATATCATTACCAATTATCTATTGTAGGTGCCAAAAATACATTGTTACATGAGCGACTAACTTGTTGAATCCCATGTTTCCGAATGTCATATGATAGAGGTGGCCTGTGTTCTTTACTTACCACAAAATATAACATATTTAATGTAACAAGTTTTACATATTGCATATGAAATATATACCCCACAATCTGCAACAAGTTATATCTGCAGCTGGCATACAGATTGTTGTATTTTTCTTGCCCCCAGTTTTTGCTTAAAGTCATACATATATAAAGTCATACACCAAACAGTCGTATTCATGGCAGTTTTGATGGGAGGCATAACCATGTGAAATGTAAAGGTTTGTCTTCTGTTTTAAATTGATGGCATGTAGTATTCCTATATTATATATACAAGTATCCTAATATTTCCCCTCCAATCCACTCCACAGCTAAAGCTTCTTTCTTTATTTCAATCAGCTATAACAGATCAATTACTTAACAATACTCCAGAAGAATATCAGTTCCCTCTATATATAATGGCTATCCGCTTGCTAAAATATGTACCTGCCAAGAAACTCTTTAGACGAGTACTTTCAGATGCTCCAGCATCTACATCCGTGCCAAAAGGCCACTTTGCTGTTTATGTAGGCGAAACACAAAAGAAGCGATTTGTAGTCCCCATATCATATTTGAACAATCCTTCATTCCAAAGCTTGCTAAGCCAGGCTGAAGAAGAGTTCGGGTTTGATCATCCTCTGGGCGGTCTGACTTTCCCTTGTAGAGAAGAAACTTTCGTTCATATCACTTCTAGTTTGCAATGCTAATATGGCATGCTCACTCTAACAATTAACCTTCTTAACCTCTCCGATTTTGAATTAGGAGAGTTGGTTGTTTCTTGTAACATTAAATTCATGTAAATTATTACTGCTATATCTCTATCTAATGTTTCTTATATTAATTCAACAATATTTATATATTTTCTACATGAAATTATGGTGTCTTCAAAACAGTCGGTAACCTCTCACCTAAGATTGCAAATTTTCTTTTTAACTTAGAGAACAAATAAAAGTTGAAAATGTAAATAAAATTGCCGATGCAAATTTATATATTAGCTCATTCAATAAAGGGACCTTATCATAGATATAGCATAACAAGAATAAGCTTCATGCCAGCATTCTTAATACATAATGTTGTTACCATTATATGCTCTATATCTCAAAATTGTCTTCTATCTGTGTATTTAATTATGTAGTTTCTAGTTCATTGAAATTTCTGTTAGTCAAAGTCCTCACTCCATTAACGCCCCGCCCCTTGAAAATAACTCCGTCCAACAACCCTTGAAAATTTTGCCCAACTCATTTATTTCTCCTCTCCTGCATTCGGCTATATATAAAAGGCCACCAATATTGCAAAAGAAAATACACACCAACACAAAATATATACTCCATCCGAGAGTTAGAAGAGAAGGAGGGAGAGAAAGAAAAGCTTTTGTAAAGCTTTAGAAAATAGAGAGAGAAAGGTAGTTCAAATAAAAGAGTGTTTTATTTGGGTTCCATCACATAGTTATTGTGGTAAAGTAATTTGAGTTTGTACTCAAATTAAGATATCTTTGTATTCTCTCATATTATTCTAGTGAATTTTTTGGAGATTGTCCCGTGGTTTTTACCTCTTAGTTTTAGAGGGTTTTCCACGTAAAAATCTTGGTGTCTCGTGGTAGGATATTTTTTTTTAATTATTATTTCCTGCAGTGGTTATTATTTTGGTGGAACTGCAAATTTAATCTGTTTGGCATGTGCTGATATTTTATCCGTCTAATTTATCAATGACAACAATATTTGGGAGGTGATTTTTTTTCCAACAACTGGTATCAAAGCTAAGGTTATTTGCTCGGTTGTTTTTAATAAATTTTATGAAGGAATCAGTCGGAGCCATGATTAAATTAACCTCTTCAAATTTTTTGATCTGGAAGCCCAGAATGAAGGATATCCTTTATTGCAAGGATCTGTATGGTCCGTTAGAGCTCAAGGGAAAAAAGCCCGCAGATAAGTCTGAGGCTGATTGGAATAAAATGAATAAGAAAACTATATTGGTCACATCCGACAGTGGATTGATCAAAGTGTGTTCCACCATGTTTCGCAGGAGACGGATGCTCACACTTTATGGACAACACTAGTCTATTTACAAGAAGAAGAATGCACAAAATAAAACTTTTGTCATTCAGAAAATTATGAATCTAAAATACAAGGACCCGGGAAGCGGTGTGGCCGGAGCATATGTGTGAGTTCAAGTTTGGTGAACGGTTGTCCACCATGAAGTTGAATCTTGATGATGAGATTGATCTCTCTTTGCTTCTCGATTCGTTGCCAAGCAATTTGGGAGACTTTGGTGGTGTCTCTAAACAATTCAGCTCCAGAAGGAAAAATGACTATGCAGATGGTCAAGGACAGCCTTCATAATGAGGAGACAAGGCGAAAGGAGCAAGGCGTAAATTTTGAGACTCATGCTCTTGTCACAAAGAACAGGGGCAGAAGCAATTTTAGAGTATCTCACAAAGGAGATACAAGTCACAGAAAAGCAAAAATCACAGGAGCAAGTCAAAGACCAGACAAGGTGAAATGTATAGATGCTTCCATTGTAATAAGGAAGGTCATTACAAGAGAAATTGCAGAATCTGGTTAGATAAGCAAAAAAATGGTGAGCAGGGAAAGGTTGAGGAGAAGAACACTGCAGCCACAGTCACTGAAGATGTTGTGATTCTTTCATTTGGGGAAGAAGAATGCTTGCATGTTGATGATCAGAAAGTTGATCGGGTGGTTGATACTGGTGCCTCGTATCATGCTACACGGAAGAGATAATTTTTCACAACTTACAAAGCTGGTTACTTTGGGTACGTGAGAATGGGAAATACTGATCAGTCCAAGATTATTGGAATTGGTGATGTTTGCATTCAGACAGGACATGTTGGTTGTACTGTTACCTTGAGGGATGTTAGACACGTTCCTGATTTACGTCTCAACTTAATTTCTAGCATGGCCTTGGACAAAGAAGGCTATGAGAATCACTTTGGCAGTGGAAAGTGGAAGCTTACCAAGGGCTCTATGGTGATTGCAAGAGGTGTTGCTTGTTATTCGTTATACAAAACTCATGTGAAGGTGTGTTCTAGTGAGTTGAATGTAGTTGAGGATGACTCTTCGCCAAACTTATGGCATAAGAGGCTTGGCCACATGAGTGAGAAAGGGTTGCAGTTATTAGCAAAAAGGTCACTCATTCCTTTTGCTAAAGGTACTGTTTTAAGCCCTTGTGATTATTGTTTGTTTGGGAAACAACATGGAGTTTCTTTTAGTAGTTCAGCTAAAAGAAAATCAGAGCTACTAGAGAGAGTATATTCTGATGTATATGGACCCGTTGAGGTTGAGTCTTTGGGTGAAAATAGGTATTTTGTTACCTTTATTGATGATGTTTCGCGGAAGGTGTGGGTATTTTTGTTGAGAACAAAAGATCAGGTATTCCAGCATTTCCAGAGTTTTCATTCTATGGTTGAAAGGGAGACTGGAAAATCGTTAAAGTGTCTTCGTAGTGACAACGGAGGGGAATACATTTCAAAGGAATTTGCTGAATATTGTAGTAAACATGGCATCCGGCATGAGCAGACTATTCCTGGTACCCCACAACATAATGGTGTGGCTGAGAGAATGAACCTCACTATTATTGAGAGAGTGCGATGCATGTTAAGAATGGCTAAACTGCCTAAGTCATTCTGGGGTGAAGCTGTTCGTACTGCTTGTTACTTGATTAATAGATCTCCATCAGCACCGTTGGATTTTCAGATTCCAGAAAAGATTTGGAGTGGTAAGGATTTGTCTTATTCTTATTTGAGGGTATTTAGGTGCAAGGCTTTTGAACATATCCCCAAGGAACAAAGATCGAAACTTGATGACAAGTCTACTCCATGTGTATTTGTTGGCTATGGAGATGCAGAGTTTGGATACCGGTTATGGGATCCAGTGCAGAGAAAATTATTTAGGAGCAGAGATGTGGTATTTCATGAGCACCAAAATTATGAGCATTTTGATAATGCTACACAGCCCGGAGATAATAAAGTTCCAGACCTCAGCGAAGTTCCATCTCCAGTACAGAATGCCACAGTTGGAGAAAGAGTTTAGAATGAAGATATGACTGATACAGATTTGCACGATGGTGATGGGTCAAATGCAGAGAGTGTTGATCAGGGGGAACAACCAGATATTGAAGAACCTCAACTAAGAAGATCCACTAGAGAACATGTGCCATCAGTCAGATATCGTTCATCTGAATATCTTTTAGTTGCTGAAGAGGGGGAGACAGAAGATTTTCAGGAAGTCAAGACTTATAAGGAGAAGGGCAATTGGCTGAGAGCTATGCAAGATGAGATGGATTCTTTGCACAAGAATCACACCTATGAGTTGACTACACTTCCGAAGGGCAGGAAAGCATTGAAGAATAAATGGGTGTTTAAGCTTAAGAAGGATGGTGAAAAACTAGTGAAGTATAAGGCTCGATTAGTCGTCAAGGGTTTTGCTCAAAAGCAAGGTATTGACTTCGATGAGAATTTTTTCTCCAGTTGTGAAGATGACTTCTATTCGAGTAGTGCTGGGATTAGTAGCTAGTATGGATCTTGAGCTTGAGAAGTTGGATGTGAAGACTCCTTTTCTTCATGGTGATTTGAAGGAAGAAATCTACATGGAACAGCCAGAGGGATTTGAAGTTAAAGGGAAAGAACACTTGGTTTGCAAGTTGAAGAAAAGTTTGTACAACCTGAAACCAAATTTCAAGCGCAATCAGACATGAAATTTGATTCATTTATGGTGGATCAAGGTTACAATAGAACAGTTGCAGATCATTGTGTGTATGTTAAAAGGTTCCCGGATGGTAACTTCGTTATTCTGTTGCTATATGTAGATGATATGTTAATAGTTGGGCATGACGGTGATATGATTCGAAGGCTCAAGGGTGAGTTGTTCAAGTCCTTTGAAATGAAGGACTTAGGTCCAGCTAAACAAGTTTTGGGTATGAAGATTATTCGTGACAGGAAAGCCAAGAGGTTGTGGTTGTCACAAGAGAAGTATGTTGAGCGGGTGCTTGCAAGGTTCAACATGGGTGATGTTAAACCAGTTAGCACACCACTGGCTAGTCATATTAAGTTGACAAAGTGCATGTGTCCTTCTACCAAGGAAGGGAGAGATGATATGGCAGCAGTTCCTTATTCCTCTGTTGTAGGGAGTCTTATGTATGCAATGGTTTGTACGCGGCCAGATATTGCTCATGCAGTTGGCGTTGTGAGCAGGTATTTGTCAAATCCTGGTAGAGAACATTAGGAAGCAGTTAAGTGGATTCTTAGATACTTGAAAGCTACTTCCAGTTTGTGTTTGGGTTTTGGTGGTATGAGTCCAGTCTTGGAGGGTTTTCTGAGATCACGAGACATGGCGGAGTTACGAAGAGAAGAAGTCTACTTCGGGGTACTTGTTTACTTTTGCAGGGGGAGCAGTATCATGGCAGTCCAAGTTGCAAAAGTGTGTTATTTTGTCTACAACTGAGTCAGAATACATCGCTACTACTGAAGCAGTAAAGGAGATGTTGTGGTTAAAACGGTTTCTCCAAGAGTTGGGTTTAAAACAAGATGAGTATGTGGTTTATTGTGATAATCAGAGTGCAATTGACTTGACCAAGAATGCCACGTATCATAATCGGACCAAGCATATTGATGTTCGTTATCACTGGCTTCGAGAAGTGATGGAAAAGGAATTGATGAAAGTGAAGAAAGTTAATCCGAGCGAGAATCCCTCGGACATGTTGACAAAAGTTGTCACTTTCATGATGTCGGAATTTTGCAAGGAATTAGCCGGGATGGACTCCGAGTGACGGAGTCACAGAGAATACCTCCTCTAATGGGTTCGGAGGGGGAGATTGTCAGTCAAAGTCCTCACTCCATTAATGCTCCACCCCTTGAAAATTCCTCCGTCCAACAACCTTTGAAAATTTTGCCCAAGTCATTTATTTCTCCTCACCTACATTCGGCTATAAAAGGCCACCAATACTGCAAAAGAAAATACACACCAACACAAAATATATACTCCATCCGAGAGTTAGAAGAGAATGAGGGAGAGAAAGAAAAGCTTTTGTAAAGCTTTAGAAAATAGAGAGAGAAAAGTAGTTCAAATAAAAGACTATTTTATTTGGGTTCCATCACATAGTTATTGTGGTGAAGTAATTTGAGTTTGTACTCAAATTAAGATATCTTTGTATTCTCTCATATTATTCTAGTGAATTTTTCGGAGATTGTCCCGTGGTTTTTACCTCTTAGTTTTAGAAGGTTTTCCACGTAAAAATCTTGGTGTCTCGTGGTTGGATATTTTTTCTACTTATTATTTCCTGCAGTGGTTATTATTTTGGTGGAACTGCAAATTTAATCTGTTTCGCATGTGCTGATATTTTATCCCTCTAATTTATCAATGATAACAATATTTGGGAGGTGATTTTTTCCCAACAATTTCAAGCATAATTCAATAGGTACCAAGTTCATTTAAACTTTAATGCTTCTATCTACATGTAGACATAGTAAATTAAGAGAAAAAAAATTAAGCTTTCATTTGTTCCAAAAGTTCTTACATTTCTCCTTTGCCTTCCTATATTATTCCTACACAAATATTGAAGTTGAGGAGAAGTCTTTGTTTGGACGACTTCAATTTTTGCAACTGAATATCAGCTAGAAAATTAACCAGCATAAAAAATTTAAAAAGCCCGTAACATGATTTTTATTGAAGGGGAAATGGTGGGGTGGTGATGTTCTTCAACAACATATACGACTAAAGTCTATCATATTAATTTCTTGATAATTAGTTTGAAGACAGAACCATGTGATCTTTCAAAAATGGTCAAACTTCTATTTATTAAAAGGTTTTCAATAAACTTGAGATATTTTAGGATTCACATTAGATGTCCCAAAGATATATATATATATATATATATATATATATATATATATATATATATATATATATATATATATATATATATATATATTTGTACTTCTTGTCCAACATGTTCTTTCTTTGTATGGTACCAGGACTTGTAGGACAGTATGTTATTCAACAACATACATGATTTCGCCTATCATCCTAATTTCTTGATAATTAGTTGGAAGATGGCATTGTATCTCAGCTGTCCCCATTCAACTGCCGACTTGAAGGACAACCACTTGGTTAATACATCTATATATACACATTTCAGACTTGAAACTAGGAACAAATCCTCAACACACTATTTTCACAGCTTTTACTCATTCTAAAATCCCTTCAAGATTTCTCTTTTCTTGTTCCCTTTTAGAAAGAAATACCCTCATAGTTAAAACCATGGCTATCCGTATGCCTCGTATCATTCATGCTAAGAAAATTCTTCGACGATCTTCATTGACAACGAGCAATGCAACTTCATCAGCCATTGATGTTCCAAAGGGTTATTTAGCCGTTTATGTTGGAGAGGGGAACACGAAAAGATTTGTGATTCCGATATCATTGTTGAACCAGCCTTCATTCCAACACTTGTTAAGTCAAGCTGAGGAAGAATTCGGATATGATCATCCGATGGGTATAAATCACTCGATCATGCAACTTATCCAGTTTGACTATGTATATATAAATCACTCGAACATTGTTGGAAATTTATGGAAGATGATAAATTATAGAGGAAGTAAAATATAACTTTGGAGAACATAAGAATACTTTCATTTTACATGACTATTTATAGGACTCATATGATACTTCTAGAACCACATTAATAATTACTACATCATGACCACATTCATGTACATGAGCCTAACCATTTCATGTTTCAAGACATTTCAAATACATGTATCATGTACTTAGACATTATCCATTCATGTACTAATATTAATTCATGAATTAGGAGAGTAGATTATTTTGAATTAACCTTCTCAACTTCTCCCATTTTGAATTAGGAGAGTTGGTTGTTTCTGGTAACATTAAATTCATGTAAATTATTACTGTTAAATGATAATTAACGTTTTGATATCACTATCTAATGTTTCTTTTTTTAATTCATCAATATTTATATATTTTCTACATGAACTTATGGCGTCTTTAAAACACCTAAGATTGCAAATTTTCTTTTTAGCTTAGACAATAGATAAAAGTTGAAAAAGTAAATAAAATTGCCCATGCTAATTTATATATTAGCTCATTTAATAAATTAAGGGACCTTTTCCTAGCTCTAGCATATATAACAAGAATAAGCTCCATGCCAGCAATCTTAATACAGAATGTTGTTATCATTATAAGCTCATCTCAAAAGTGTCTTCTATCTCTGTATTTAATTATGTAGTTTTTAGTTCATTGAAATTTGAAGCTTAATTCAATAGGCACCAAGTTCATTCCTATAATATTCCTTCACAAATAAATATCCTCAAATTACTCGAGTCAAGAAAATTCTTTAACGGTCTTCATTACAGAAAACCTTGGAACTTCAGCATTCCTAAATGTCCCAAATTTCTGTTTTTGGCAGTTTATGTCAGGTAGAATAAAAGAAAAAGAGAGAACAAGAGAGTTGATATAATTCGCGAAGTTTCTGTTTTTGATCAATTCTATTTATTGGATAAAATATTGAAGTTTCTTGAGGAGAAGTCTTTGTTTGGACCACTTCATTTTTTGTGACTGAATATCAGCTAGAAATTAACCAGCATAAAAAAAAAGTCCTGAAAATGATTTTTATTCAAGGGGAAATGGTGGAGAGATGATGTTCTTCAACAATGTATATGACTAAAGTCCATCCTATTAATTTCTTGATAATAAGTTGGAAGACAAAACCATGTGATCTTTCAAGTGGTCAGACTTCTATTTCTTAAGAGGTTGTCAATAACCTTGAGATAGAATAGGATTCCCAATTAGATGTCCAACAGGTACTCTCTTTGCTATGGTACCAGGACTTGTAGGACAGGATGTTATTCAACAGCATATATTATTTCGCCTGTCGTCCTAATTTCTTGATAATAATTTGGAAGACAAAGCCATATGATCTTTCAGATGACATTGTCTCTCAGTTGTCCCCACTCAACTGCCCACTTGAAGGACAACCACTTGGTTAATACATCTATATATACACACTTTGGACTTAAAACTAGGCACAAATCCTCAACAAACTCATCCATTTTCACAGCTGTTACTCATTAATTCTACAAGCACTTGAAGATTTCTATTTTCTTGTTCTCTTTTGAAAAGAAATATCCTTACACATAAACCATGGCTATTCGTATGCCCCGTATCATTCATGCTAAGCAAATTCTTCAACGATCTTTATTAACAAGCAAAGCAGCTTCATCAGCCATAGATGTTCCTAAGGGCTATTTAGCCGTTTATGTTGGAGAGGGGGAAAAGAAAAGATTTGTGATTCCAATATCAATGTTGAACCAGCCTTCGTTCCAATACTTGTTAAGTCAAGCTGTGGAAGAATTCGGATATGATCATCCAATGGGTGGTCTCACAATTCCTTGCAGAGAGGATACATTTGTCGATCTCATTTCTGGTTTGAGTGGATAGTGAATTGGGAAATTAGCATATTTTAGGCTCTTATTAGCTCACCACAATTTTGTAAAGCTATAAGTAACATGTCCATGTACATAATTTTTGTTTTTTCCTCTCCTAATGAAAAGATTATAGGAGGGAAAAATGTTCATCCTATGATAATATTATGTATAAAAATTAAAGTAATTCCTCTCAAGTTTTTTGCTTATTTTAGAGCAAAATTACGAACAATAAATAAAGCAGTTCTCTTTGTTTATATATTTGGGTTGTGTATCTGTGTTTTGCATATATGTAAGCTTAGTTCAGAAAAATCCCAAGTTGAAAAGTAGGGGATTTTAGATATTCCATTTGGCTATGTTTTACTTTTCTTTCTCAATTATATAGTTGGGAAATAGAAGTATGTATTCCCAAGTCAAAAAAATGTAAATGGAAAAGTCATCAATTTCTTTCACTCTCAGTCAAATTTTAGAAGCAAAAGTGCAATTTTAATTTTAATCAGTAAATTTTAGTATACATTTGCTTCTTTAATTTAATTTTTCACAATCTGTTGACATGAATTATTATAACAAAATTTAAACTCAATTGTTAAGTTACGAACCGCTCTAAAGCACCAACAGCTCTAAAAGCTTAAGCAATTATATAGAGTGGTCAACAATGTATATGTAGCTTTCACACATATTTTGTATAATACCAGAATCCTCTTTGGCTGCTGATGTTCTTTTGGTTTTTGGATAATACCAGAATCCTCTTTGGCTCAATGCAGCATTTCATTGAGGGTGAAGTTGGAAATATCTGGACTGTAATTTATAATCACATATCTATTTTTATTAAATATAGAGAGTTGACATTTCATATTCGACCCATTCTATTTAATTAAAAAAATATTGAAGCTACCTGAGGGGAAGTCCTTGGACCACTTTTATTTAGAGGTTGTGACTAAACATCAGACAGAAACTTAACAAGTGAAAGAAAAAGAAACCCAAACATGTTTTTTTTAATATATTTAAGAAACTGATAAATCCACTACAAAAATACACATTTTCATATTATTTAAGTTGCATATTATAATATGTTAATGTACTGAGTGAATTGTTCTATTGTTGGATGGCCGACGAAGACGTGGTGAGAGATATTTACAGTGTTAGAATTGTAGTTTAGTAGAGTCAAGATTGGTGTAGAAGACGTGACACGGGTGATCACTGTCCTTAAGGTCTTTATCGCTCCCACCACGATCGGTTTGCTATGGGTTGCAGACGATATACCTCCAGGATATATGTCAAGTCTTTAGTGAATAATTCGTGATAGCAAGTCACAGAAAATTTCAATTGAACACTACTTTGTAGTAGTTATTTGTTTGAAAGAAAAATTGGAGAAGATCAAAAAGAGAGAAAAAATATGTGCACAAACTTACTTGTAACTTATATGTTTTATATGCATATATATTATCTTATGTATATATATCAACATATATATATATATATACATATACACACACACATATATACACATATATATAAGTTACATAAAATATTATTTAATTCTATATTTAATCATACTTAGTAATACTAAATATGTAAGTTACATATATATATGTAACCATATTTAGTAATACTTAGTAATAATTAGGAGTTAAATAGAATTTGAATAGTCTCATTATTTTCCTTTTGTTCTAAAAAATAAAATAAAATAGACTTCTATTAAATGGAACTAAGGAAAAATAATTTTTATCAAACAATTTTGCACCTTATTAAATGTCTCACTATAGACACTAATCAAATGATTTCTACATAAATCAACTAAAATTCTCTTTTATTCTCCACGTAGAGGACATTAATTTACACCTTTTATACTTACTTAAATTATGTCCACAGATGAATTTTATCAAACTCAAATATGACATATTATAAGTCACAAAAGTATAAAATAAGTTGCAATATATAACAATCCCCCACTTGTTTGGAAAAACTATTTTTCATCCAAACAACTTCCTATCAAACAACTCCAAGGCATGTGTGCATAAAAGAGGGTGTGACGAACATTGAACCTTCCCTTAGTGTAAACAACTCAAAGTCACATCGAAGTTGAAGGTGTCCATAGATTGAACCTTTACTTCTATATGATATGACTGGAATTGTCACACACACACAAAATCCTCCTACCACGGTGAGTATTCTCAATTGTTTTGCGCTAATATGGCCATGCACAATACCCTGTTTCATGAACTTCTAAGAGAGTAAACCACAACCATCTATAAGAAGTGGCTCCACTTCTAGTTCATATAGGCAAAATGTTTCACATGTGTTTCTGTTGCTAAGAACACATGCAACAACTTTGTTAAGAGTATAACTCAGCCGTGGCCGTGCAACAGACGTTACTATCTTAAACTACATATGGAACCACATCGTTAGTAACACAGTCAACAACTGTGATTTGTTTTTCCCATTAAACCTATAAATTAGGGGTAACCTAGGAATAGGTTGGGTTCCCATCACCCCTAACTCAAAGTGGTTTAAGTTCCATATCACAAGTAGTTAAACTTACTAAGATCTCATCAAAGTCTTAATAAAAAGATAAGTCAAGTCGTCACTTGACTTTCTCGTAGATAAATATTATAATACATTCTTGTATCATTTATCTAACAAAAATTATGTCTATGACCAACATGTCAAGACTTACCATTAAAGGTAATCTCATATGCTCTATACAAAACAATTTCATTATCACATCATAATGAACTAAGCAATAGAAGTGGCCACAATTTGATGTTTTAACAACAAATTTTGATTCCGTTTGCTTTCTCCATCATATAAAGCAATAGTATTACTTGCTACTCCAAGTAAATTATTTCCTCACTAAGGGTAATAATATATCCACCTACTTGTAAAAATATAATTATATATTCACCTACTTGTGAATATTTTCATACTTATTCAAGATCACAACTAGTTATGAATCCAAGATTAATAATTTGCCTTTACATAAAAAATTTCACTAACACAATATTGTGAAATGGGAGGCTTTAGACTAGGCTACAATCAATGTTTTAACAAACACCCTAATCCATTAAACTTCCCTCATAAAATAATAACATTAGATTCATATTGTGAAATGGGAAATACTCATTTGTTTCTTACTCATCTAAGAAACAAAACTCAAGTTTGAGTTAAAATTCACCTACTTGTAAATTTATAATTTTCCTCACTAAAATATAAGTGACACTTATGTGATCTATTAAAACATTGAGAGATCTAACAAAAACCAATGTAAATCATTAGTATACTAAGTTTAAAACTGTATGTAATATCTGATCTCGTGCATTGCATATCAAACACAAGGCTCCCACTAGCGAATATGTACTTCAGATTTACAATAACTATATCAGAATTAACTTTCAATGTACCACTACTATTAAAGAATTATTAAATTCTTCAATCTCAAGGTATATCAAACTTAGTTTAGTATAGCCCCTCAATACAATTAAACTAGTTTAGTTGAGATCTTCACTTTGTAACATCTATTTTACATGTCGTTCAACATAAAGACAAAAATAGATATTTCTTAAACTCATTTACGCTAACAATACTATGTAAAATGATCAACTTATCATTAATATACACAAAAACTATCACATTATAGTTTATACAATTATATTGTTAGTGTAAACATATAAATAATTTTATATCTGATAGAATCCCAAGGTAAATATACACATATTATCACCTAATATGTATCCACTTTAATATTTATAACTTAGTTTCAAACTCACTATTGAACTAAATCACTATAAATATTTTGGATCATATTTAGGCTAATAAAATAGGTATTTTATTTACCAAATTATTATATTGATTTCCTTGACAAATCAATATTCTTTCTTTCTAGAGTTAGGTTTATAACTTTCTTTGAACCTTAGATAATTAATTAAGTGAAATAAGTTCACACTTTAATATTATTCAAAAGTTTGTGTTTCAAAGACTTTCATTTCATAAGACTACACAATCAAATTGAATTTCGCAACATAAAATCCATAAGCTTTACTATTTCTTACATAAATAAAATTATGCTCCAAATAGTTCAAAAGCTAAATTTAGTCCACAAATAAAAATCTTAAAGAATCACCCCCACACATTTAAATAATTGAAATCTCATTGAATAATTTCACTTCACAATATTATGCTCACTACTTAAAATAAATTTTAGATTAATTGAAATTTTATGTGACAATGTTCCTATAAATATTACTTCCTCGTGAGAATATTAAGGAACACTTCTCAAAATAAAAAATAAGTTCTCGTACATTTTATGTATTAGTTATTCATATAAAGATTGCTTCAACTTAAGAATCTTTTAGAACACCCCCACATAAGAAAACAAGTTCTTGTTTTCTGAATTACATAAAATCTCAAATCTAAAAAACTATTGAATATGAGCACTTAAAATTATACATGTACAATTTTTAAGTATACCAACACGTAATACTTGACTCTATGTAAATAGTATAAAATTCATTATATACAAATTATAGCACAACTCCTCATATTGCACAAATTTGTTTGCTTATAAAATATAAAAATTTATATTTACTTTCTAAGAAATTAATTTATCACACAAAATTAATTTATGTAGAAAGTAAATATAATTCACACACATGAATTAGTATATCCTTAAGTTTCTTTTTTGTCCCAACTTGGATATGAAATTTCATAAAAAAATATATCTTTTGACATTTACAATATAGAATTCAAGACAATCTTCATAATAATATGAAATACTTGAACTTCACTATATTTATAAAAATTCAAAAAATAAAATGTTTATCTCAATTTGAATATACAAAATTCATATAATCACGTTAAAATTTACTACTTCTTGGACAAGAAGTACACATAAAAATAAATCAACATATACATTATGATTATCCCAAAAACACTACGAATATCATTTCTAAGTGTTTTCTCAACATCAAAATCATATTGTATACAAGATTTACTCAACCAAATTTACTTCTACAATATCTTGTCTAACTATTAGTTGATAATTAATTTATTATCCACAAACAAAGTAATTTATCTCAAAATTCATGCATACAAATACCAAGTAACATTACATACTAAATATTACCTCAAACTTTTTATGCATAATTTTGTTCAAGAAAAAAATATATAAATTTACCTTATTCTCAAAAAATATTAATTTACAACTAATTTGTTATACATAGAAACAAGTAAACTTCTCAAATTTTACTACAACTTTCTCATAATAAATTAATCTCAATTAGTGTATAAGAAAATAATTGTCTCAAATTTCATATATACATATACACATCAAATATTTTATCTACTCATAAAATATTATAAACAAAACATATATGTACAAAATTAAATTTATTCCATCATGAACAAAAAATTTAATTACTTTTCTTAACCCACAAAACTAATTAATTAATTTATTACAACAAAATGTGGGTAAAATAATATTCAAATATATAATATCATCTACACATGATATAATACATAAAACATATAGTTTCTAGTATATACACATACAAAATGATACACAATTATCATTTATAAAAATAAAGGCTAATGTTAAAAAACACACCTTTTGAAATTAAATCCGAAGAACACCACAATCTCTTTAGAAAAAAATTTAGGCATCAAAATTTGGTGTTTTCCATGATGACTCTTCATCTTCTCCATATCAATTTACAAACTTGTAAATTGCAAATCTTTTCACTTTCATTTTTCTCCACAACCCATCTTCTAACAGGAATTATCAATAAAAATAATTAGCTTAATATCACAATATATTACTAATTATCATAAAAATTCCATTGATAAAATAGATACAAGAAAAATGGCACTTATCTTTGAAAATCGTGTTGTCTTCCATCTCACCAAAATCATGACTCTAACAAATACTATAAAGACCTTAAGATTGTTAGAATCGTAGTTTAGTAGAGTCAAGATTGTTGTAGAAGACGTGACACGGGTGATCCCTGTCCTTAAGGTCTTTATTGCCCCCACCACAATCGGTTTGCTATGGGTTGCAAACGATATACCTTCAGAATATATGTCAAGCCTTAGTGAATAATTCGTGATAGCAATTCATAAAAAATTCCAATTGAACACTACTTTGAAGTAGTTATTTGTTTGTAAGAAAAATTGGAGAAGATCAAAAAGAGAGAAAAAAAATATGTGCACAAACTTACTTGTAACTTATATGTTTTATATGTATATATCTTATCTTATGTATATATATCAACATATATACATACATATATATACATATATGCAAGTTACATAAAATACTATTTAATTCTATATTTAATCATACTTAGTAATACTAAATATGTAAGTTACATATATGTAACCATACTTAGTAATAATTAGGAGTTAAATAGAATTTGAATAGTCTCATTATTTTCTTTTTGTTCCAAAAAATAAAATAAAATAGACTTCTATTACATGGAACTACGAAAAAATAGTTTTTATCAAACAATTTTGCACCTTATTAAATGTCTCACTATAGACACTAATCAAATGATTTCTACACAAATCAAATAAAATTCTCTTTTATTCTCTTTTATTCTCCACGTAGAGGACATTAATTTACATCTTTTATACTTACTTAAATTATGTCCACAGATGAGTTTTATCAAACTCAAATATGACATATTATAAGTCACAAAAGTATAAAATAAGGTGCAATATATAACACAAAGTACCTGGACCAGAGCATGTAGTAGATCCAGAGCAGGGCAGTGAGCCAGAAGATATGATGCAGAAGGATCTGAGCCCGATGATGCTTAGCTAGAGGATTAGTGACGTTTTGAATTTTTAGATAATATTAAAATAAAGATTTAGTAAAATAAAACTTTATTTTAATAGTTATTATAATATTAAAATTATAATAACTATTAAAATAAAATTTTATTTTATTCAGTATAATATGTTAATGTACTGATAACTGTTTATTACAAGCTAAAACATAATCAAATTCAAGAGGCTATAAGGTAACAGTGAACTTTTGTTATGTTTATAGCGAATTAGTTAATCTATGGCTGTTGAGGAGGCTTTGTGCAGGGCACTTGAGAGATAAGGGTGGAAAAAAAATGGACTTAACCCTCCTTAAATGCCTATAAGTTCCGACTTTAAAACTATCGCACATGATGTGTTTGATGAAATTCCTCTAAGAGGTTGCGAAGCTTTAAAACTGAAAACTTCTTGTTACTGTGAGCAAGGAAGTTTATGTTTATAAAATATGATGCGTCCCAAGTGGCTTAACTGAATTAGAAATGGTTTAGAAACAAGGTTATGTGAATTGGACAACTAGTGGACTGTTTTGGACCAATTTGTGTTGTGCTCTGAACCTGAAAACTCAAGTTCCGGGATGATGTATGGTACTCTTATGAGTTATGAACAAAACTCAATTGGATCGAGGGAAAAATCCTTTGTAACAAAATCATGACGGATTTCCTATTAAAAAATATAAAACGAACTAATTAAAACTGTTTTTGGGGGCTGTTCTTGAGCCAAAATTTATGAGGGTATAGAACTGAAATTTTAAGTTTTGTAATGGTCAGTTGTGCTCCTACGAGTTATGAAAATAATCCAATTGGAATGAATCAAAAAGGAGTTGAAACGTATTTATAGTGAAGATTTTAGTAAAACATATTAAAAACCGAAAAATTGTGGACTGCTGACCCTAAGAACAAATTCGGGGCTAGCTACATTTTCCAGAAAATTCTGGGCTTTTGGGGTATTATAGTAAACTGAATAAGCTTTTCATAGACTCTGGAATGAACTAATTCCGACTTCGGAGCAAGGAGTTATGACATTTCAAAGTAGTTGCGTCAAAACTGTCCAACAAATTCAGAGCAGTCCCCTTGCACGGATTTTCTGCAATTTTGTGCTAATAATTTGAAAATAGTCAAAGAATAAAAGTTGTATTCTTGGAAGTTAGCTTCGCGTGGGCTCAAGAAACGCTCAAAAATGTTTTGAAACGAAGAAGTTATGACTGTTTTAGCGAGAGAGGGTAAAGCTGAAACGAAATTGAAAATTTTTATGAACGTCCACTTTTGGCACAATGTCTGGGCTGCCTGTTGAACCCGGAATGGGTGTTTAATATTTTTCAAAAATAGTCTCATATGATACGAAAAACATATTAAAATTTGAGAACGATCCGATAAGCGAGCAAAGCGTAAGAAGATTGCAAAGTGGCTAGGTCGTTAAGTGCTGCAGCAGAGTATGCCAAGCAGTTGGGCAGCAACGCTTGGCAGCGCTCAGCGTTCGCCGATGCCTGCTACTGCTGGCGCTGCAGTGCTGTTACACGACATGATTTGTAGGGTCTGTTTTGAGTAGTTTCCTTGATTTGTTTGCGCGGTTAGATTTTTTTAAAAAATACTATTTCATGAGGTCTATAACATACAAAAAATTTAACTGTTATATGACTTATGGGTTGAGAATTAAAAATAGGCGAACAGACATGTCAGAACTACAATTTGGGCGACGCCGAATGTAGTCATGATGGGCTGTTTTGACATTCGTCGTTCCAAAGTGTGTTTGGGCTAAATTTAAGACAATATTAGATCTAATAAAGTACCAAGAGAAGAGATTTGATTGTATGTGATATTTTACGTCATGAAACTTCCTTTCGGGCATAAATAATGCAATAAAAATATTATATAAATATGAATTTGCATATTTAAGCGAATGTAAGCCAGAATTGACATGAAAAATGGTTTATAACGAAACGAAAAAGTATGGAACCATTAAAAAGTTGTAATAATCATAAAAGTGATGCAATGAAGATTTGTGGGGATCAGAATGGAGTTTTTGAGCCAAGATTTATATATATTTAATATATAAATATATATAGTGAAAATCTGAATATTTGCAAAATGAAAAATGCAGTAAGTGTGTTAGCGGGATAGAATGTATATAAATGAGGCAATGGTCCGAGTTGACTCATGAGTGGACAAAATGATATAAGAAATATTTATATTAAAGAAATAATATAGTAAATTGAGTTTTACTATAAAAGTTATATATTTGCTGTTTAACTCCCGAATTAGCAAGTAAGAGCATAAAATATTCCTAAAGTGAAATATAAATGATTTAAGCTTTAAACAAAAAATATTTACACATTAAAAGTGTGAAAGGTCTTATTTGACATTGAAAGATTAAAATGAATTGAGTTTCAGATTAAACAAATATTAGTTTTGGAGTAAGAATAAATAATATTGGTTTTTATAAGCTAATAATTATTAATGATGAATATACATGCATGTTTTGTAACATATTTAATTATCTAATATGTGTGTGCATGTGAATATAATTCTGTAGGAATTGTGGAGAAACTCTAAGTTAAATTTTAGCGGTAATCTCCAATCAAGGCAAGTTTTTCAGTTCTATTATGTTTGTGGATTAAATGTGATTATGTGGTGAGTTACATACCATGCTTTAT
Source organism: Panax ginseng (assembly GCA_020205605.1). Taxonomy (NCBI): domain Eukaryota; kingdom Viridiplantae; phylum Streptophyta; class Magnoliopsida; order Apiales; family Araliaceae; genus Panax; species Panax ginseng. The sequence continues at coordinate 13,893,587 of CM035133.1, read as the reverse complement.
GAATTGTTAAAGTCAAAATATGACTAAGTTAATTGGGTTATGGAACTCAATTTATATGTGATTTGTGATAACACATGTTGTATGATGTAACTCGATAAATTAGAAATGTATAATGCATGAATGTATGCTTTGTAAGGAATTATTGATGCATGTAGGATATGCATAGTAAAGAATATATGTGGCATGCAGATATGCATATTAAAGGAGGCTATGTAGTGCATATGGAATTGTGTCTTTATGTGAAACATGATATCGTTAAATTCTTTGGGGTTTGTCGAGCTCAATCTTGCAAACACAAACTTTTTGCAGGTTAATGATGTTGGGCAATATTACTTGCTATACGGATGATGAAGATTAAACGATGTGCAGAATGAATACATTTTCTTGAATTAGAAATGTTATAAATTAATGATTGATAGTTTTGTTAAATTTAATTGGCAGTTATGTAAGTTTAAAATGTTGAATGGATAAAGAATGTTTATTCTGAAATGAGAATAGATATGATTCTAAAATAAATGAATCATTGATAGAAAAAATATGAAGTATTGAGACTAAAGGTTTTAATACGTTTACACAGATTATACAAATCATATAATAAATATGATTCTAGTATAAAGAAGAATTGTAAATGTTGCTATTCAGGGAATGAATGAATGGAAAGAAAGAAAAAAAAAATATTTCGCATTTTTAGCTATTTTAACATTAAATAATGTTTTAAAGCTAGAACAGAATAATATTAACGCACAAGATCGGGGAGAGAAATAGACCCGATTTTGGGGTCATCATAATCAGCGCAAGGATGATGGGTATTGATGTCTTCGGGGGTCAGGAGTTCAGCTTTAGGCTTCGGGAATCTCCTCAAGAGTCGGGATCGGACCCTTTCAGGAGTTATCTTCGGGTTTGTGACGGACTTCTTCGGGTAACTTTATGACTTCGAAAGTTCGGATTGGCTTCGACATTTTTATTTTTAGATATGTTTTGTTCTTTTATGGTAGTTCTTTATTAGAAAGTAATTTATTTTATTGTAGCAATGTTTTAGTAGGAAATAAATCTTTTCTGTTATTACGTAATTAATTTTTCCATAATTATAGGAAGTTTGTTACCTATTAGAACTTATTTTCGTAGTTATAGGAATTTTATTTCAATAAGGAAATCTTTGAGCAATAAAACCCGACTTGTGGGTTGAATTACATATATATTTTGTTTTGATAATAATAATTTAAGCATTAGAGAAGTTTCACTGCGTTTTTGGGTAATTCTATCATTTTCTTTGCCTGTGAATTTTCTGTTAACCAGCCCGCAGAATAATCGCTATTTTTTCTGGCGTCAGTTGGTATCAGAGCATTAATATCTTCCTAGGAATAAACTTCATCAGTTTCAATGGTTGGTGGTCGTGGTCGTCGTGGGCAGGTTCCGATTGAGGAAGTCCTACACCGGGATCGTGACGTTCAAGACGCGATGATTGATGATTTACATAAACAAGTTGCAGAGTTAACCCAACGTCTAGCGGCGCAGAATATGGGTCATCGTGGATAGGTTTTGGCTGAGGAAGTCCTGCACCTTGATCGTGATAAGGAATCTTATGATTCTGAATCTGGTTTTGACAATCCTTACCATCATAAGGAGCAACTATGGGAACGACGTGGTAGTAATGACCATCATAGAGATCTAGGTTCTAAGGTGGATGATTCTAGTGAGGAATTTTATCAATTGAAAGCCAGGAACGATCTATCCGAAATTGAAGAACATGTAGTTGGAAGAATAGTTGGTTAAAGAAGTACTCTATGGAGAACCTGCATATGACGAATATGAAGATAAAGAAGTAATTTATGGAAAACCTGTATATGACGAATATGAGGATGAAGAGGTACTCTATGGAGATATTACGGATGGGAATACTACAATTGTCAAAATTAGACATGAGATTATTCTAGTGTTTGAGGACAATAAAATTATTGATTTTGTTATTCCTGAAAATTTCTTTGTCATATAGGTAAACTGGAAGATGTTGGTATTTCCCCATTTGTTTTCAGGATTATTCTTTAAGAAGAAAATTCATGGAGTTTTGATCTCGTGAAAGTTGAAGACTCGTTCTTGGTGTTTGATACTTGTTTACTTTAAAATTTGAGGACAAATCTTTTCTAAGAATGGGAGATGATGTGGTGGAAAATAACAATAAAGCTCAATGACAATACTGTGAACTCGAGGACGAGTTCATTTTAACTCGGGGTGACTGATGCAGGAAGATCTGAGTCTGATGATGCTGAGTTGTCCGATGATGCTTAGCTAGAGGATCTCCGCAAAGATGACAGGTATTGATTTCTTCGGGGGTCGGGAGTTTAGCATTCGACTTCGGAAATCTTTTCTTCGGAAATCTCTTCAAGAGTCAGGATCAGACACTTTCAGAAGTTGTGTTTGGGTCTAGATTCGGGTCATTTACTCTGGGTTCATGGCTGACTTCTTCGGGTTCAGCTTTATGACTTCGGGAGTTCGGATTAGCTTCGACATTTTTATTTTTAGATATGTTTCGTTCTTTTATGGTAGTTTTTTATTAAAAAGTAAATTCTTTTATGGTAGCAGTGTTTTAGTAGGAAATAAATCTTTTATGTTATTATGTAATTAATTTTTGCCATAATTATAGGAAGTTTGTTACCTATTAGAACTTGTTTCGGTAGTTATAGGAATTTTATTTCAATAAGGAATTTTTTTAGCAATATAACACGGCTTGTGGGTTGAATTACATATAGCTTTTCTTTTGATAATAATAATTTAAGCATTAGAGAAGTTTCTCTGTGTTTTTGGGTAATTCTCTCGTTTTCTTTGCCTGTGAATTTTTTGTTACCGGCCAGCTCACAAAATAATCACTATTATGTCTGGCGTCAAGAGGATCGTGAGGAGGATCTAGAAGAAGATCCCGAGGAGGATCCTGTGGAGGATCACGTAGTACTGGAGGATGATGCCGCATTAGTGGAGGAGGATGATCATGAGGTAGATGTGCTGGCGGAGGTACATGCATTTATTAGGGGTTTAGTATATAGGAATCAACAGTTGGAGGTTTGAAATTAACATATGGATGAGAGAATCCAGGAGTTGAAATGTAAGGACCGAGAATTTTATATGTTTATATATGTAACTTCTTACGAATAAAAATTTTTTTAGAAAGTATTTGGATCATATAAGTGAATATGTGAATTAAGCAAGATAATTTATTTATTTATTTTAAGTTAACTAAGGTGAATACTTAATTAATTTGATTAAGGGAGAATATGATAAGTTATGTTAAGAATTAACATAGCTTGCATGTTAACCTTAAATGGTAAATTAAAAGATTTATAATCTTTAAGTGATTAACTATTGATATGAATTATATAAAGTGAGTATTTAAATATGATAAGAATTTATCAATATTGATAAATATGTTATGACTTATGTGGATTAGGTATGTGATTATATATATATATATATATATATATATATATATATATATATATATATATATATTACTTAAATGTGTATATATTTATTTAACATATAAAGAGAGTTAATAATAAAGATTTGTAACCTAATATATATTTTAGGAATGTGAGTTAAATAACCTAAGAATTTATAATATGAAAGTTGAATGTTAGTATTTAAAATATATACTAACCCTAAGAGATTTATTTTATATATCTCAATTAGTTAATTTTATAACTTAAGTAAAACAAGTCTAATTGAGTTATAAAATTAAATGTACATGAATAGGGATTTGAATTTTAAATATGGGGAACGAAAACCTTAATTAAAGGTAAGAAAAAAAATAAAAAGTGTTGGACCCAATCTAATTTACATGGCCCAAAGAATTAATTTAAAAGCCCAAAAAAATTTAATTAAAGCCCAAAATTTTAGTCCTATTAACATGGGACATGTTGGACATTTAGTAAGCTATAAATTGCAATAAAAAGAAAACAAATATTGGGCTAGAATGGATGGTAATGGGCGGCCAAGAGAGAAGAAAAGGAGGGGGAATGCATATAATGATTGCACTTAACAACTCTTCACCAACTCCTCGTAGGTGTCCATTTTTCATTCCACCAATATTTTTAACCAAGTGTTCAAGCAACATCAAAGTGATTGAAGAGAGAGAAAGAGCTAGTGTGGGCAATATGTATGCATACATATAATATATTTATGTAGTTTTACAAACAAACAAAATCTATTCTTTTCTCTTTCATTTCATTTCATTCCTTTAGATAGCCCAAAACTAAAGCTAGAGAGAGACAAGAGAGGAAGAGATTTCGGGCAGAAGAGAGAAGACAGAGGGATTGTTTTGTGTGTTCAAAGATCCTTAAACAAACCTTAGGAAGAAGAAGTAGTAAGGAAATCAATCAAAGTATAACAAAATTTTAACTTAATATAGTGTATTTCCTTGTGTTTAATTTGATTTTTGATGATATAGAGTTTATGATCTTGAGATCTAAAACTCTAGATCTACATGGTTACGAGTCTATTATGTTTAGATCTAACCCTTTTGAGGGTCAAAAGTTAGATCTAAAGTAAGAAATGAAAATTATGTTTTGAAAACTAGAAAACCCTAATTTTTTCTACTTTGAAAGCTTATAACTTGAGATCTACAACTTTGTTTTATGAGTCGTCAAGGAGGGGTACTAGATATATAAGTTAACTAGTAAACCCAAGTGGTAGCACTCAAAAATATTGAGTTTACAAGTCATGATGGTTGTTTTGGTCAAAACAGTTCGGATAAAGAAAAGTGAAAAAATAGAAAAAAATAGCTACTGTCCAGCAACTACCAAGGGTTGTTTCGTCTGTTTATTTTACTCTAAAAATTTTGCGAAAATTTGTAGTGATACTATGATAAGTTACGTGACTCCTGTAAAAATTTGAGAAATTTTGGCCATAAAGAATGAGAGTTATGGCTATTACGGTAAAGGACTACTTTTAAAAGTATGCATGAATAAATCTTTGTGGTTAACTCTAAAAATTATGAAATTTGTACTGGACGTACATATATATAACAGGAACATACCCTGTAAATTTCAGAATTTTCGGACAAAGTTTCGATTTATGATAAATGTAGCAAGATTTGGTTGTTTTGGACTATTTAAATATAGTAAATGAATTTCAAACTTTTCAGGAAAAATATATTTTCATAAGGGAACTATATTCAGTTGATTTACAGAAAAGAAATAATTTTAGAGATGTTTTCCTATTTTTCATATAAATGATGATATTATGGATAAATAAATTAAATTAATTATGTGATGTTGAAAATTAGAAAAATAGGATTTTATGTCTTGAAAACCCTAAATATGGCATATATAGATTTTTAAAGGTATTTTGTTCTATGTTGATGAGATATTATGTTTATGGCATTTTAAGATGGTTAAATGAATTAATTAATAAAGGGTAAACAATTAAAATAAATTGTTTATTGATTTAATAAATGATTAATATGTTATTAAATGACTAATAATATTAGATTAAAATATTATTAATGTAATTTATAATATTAGACTAAAATATTATTAAAATATTAATAATATTATATTATTAAATAATTAATAATATTAAATGGAAGATTAAAATGAATTATATAAAGAAATAAAGTTATTTTAAATGTAGTTGTAGAATGAGACATTCAATAAACCATATTAGATATATAGTATGTTAAAAAAATGGAAGCTAGGTTGCTGGATTGAAATATATTTTGAATCCAGTTTGCTGGATTGCAATCTGGTTTATTGGATTGGCCATCTGGTTGCTGCATGGATTGGTCTGTTTGGATAATTCAGGTTGTTGGATTGGTTTGTTTGGATAATCTAGGTTGCTGGATTGGTCTGTTTTGATCATCCAGGTTTCTGGATTGGTTTGTTTGAATAATCCAGGTTGCTAGATTAGTATTTGACTTATTAGATTTTAAAGAAGGACTTATAAAATGAAAGAGTAAGTGTTAAATCTTAATGTATATGGTTTAGTGATTGAAATACTATCAAAGGATAATAATATTATTAAAGATTTAAGGTGTTTCATTATGTGATTACATGTTAGATAAAATTATTATGGAATAATGGTATAATAAGTGAGACATGTGATGCCAATTGATAGATCAATCTTATTAATGATAGGACTTTCAAAAGAAGTTATATTAAATTGTGTAGCAGTTAGCAGCGATCAATGCAAGTTTCTATACTCTTTTATTGTGCAAACATGTATATGTTTATGCAAGCTCCTAACTCAACTTGATTTATTAATTTCTAAGCATGTTCGTGAATAATTGTTGTTGATTATTCACATTTATAATGATCTTTGTTATTCGTTTAAGCAAGTTTCTGAACTCTACTTTTATTGAGCATGTATCTGAACCTTTGTATTCATGCAATGACTGTGGTTAAACAAGTATTCATAAATCCCACCGTCCATGTAGTGTCGGAGGCATGAGACACAGCTAGTTCATTCATATTCCTGCAATTTCTCGAATTCTATTCAATTCGTTCATTGATTATAAGTATTTCATTATGATTCATATATAATCGAAAATATTGGTATGTGTACATGGTTTAAAAGTCGTCTAAGCTATTTGACTCGGCTAGACATAGTTTGAAATGTATCGTTGAACATGATTGTTTATGATAGAGTCGTCCAACTAAATTGCTTTGGTTCGGACTCTAGAGTGAGTATGAACATCCCTAAATTGGGAAATTTTTATGCACCAAAGGCAGTTATGATGAACGCGTACATCGTTCTAGCATGTAGTGTTGATCAATACAGGGCATAACGGGCTGATCACCCAACGTACTCGTAAGCCATGATGGTTTGCAGATGAATTTTTATACAAACATTTTTAAACTTGAAAACAATGGTTCAAGGTCTATTGACCGCTTAGATTTATAGTCAGTATGTAGTTTCAAAAATGTAAATGATTTGATATGTTATCCAGTATTGTTTCAGTTTACTTCACAACTATTGATTCGTTGTAGAAGTATAATTCAAAGAAAATATTTATTTCTTTCAACTAATATTTATTATCTACTATTACTTATTGAGCAATTAAATACGCATTCTTGCTTTAAACTTAAATGTTTTCAGCTAAGCGGGATCGAACAGAAGGTTCTGGCAAGGACAAGGGTAAGGAAAAGCTGATTAAATAATTGGAAGGCGTTATATGTAATAGTTAGAAGTTTGTAACATGATACCATGTAATGAAGTACTTAAAGGTTATCGTAATTGAGGAATAGACAACTTTGATGTAATATTTTAGTTATTTAATATATCAAGTAGTTTAATGAATGATATCGTGGAGCACCAAGTACGGGTTTCAAGTACTCGAATTTGGGGATGTTACATGGAAACTAGGAACTAGCAGTTAAAGCAGAAGAATCAGGAGCTGGAGGCTAGAGTCCAACAGACGGAGGAGAGGAACGAGGAGCAAGAGGCCGTTTAGGAAGCCGAGATTGATACCCGCATCAGGATAGAGGGTATACTAGAGGGAGTAGAGGCTGATTTCAGGAGGAAGAAGAGGAGGATGAATCAGAAGGCGTATAATTTTGAGTTTTGCTACGAGCGAATCCTGAATAGGGTTGAGGGCCATCGATCCCAAGTTCTGATGTACAGTATGGGAGGTATATATGTATGTAGTATGTGATATGTAAAGAAAGCTAATTGATGTAAAAATACGCTGCTTATTAATATAATATGTTTCGTAAACATGTGTTGATACTTGGATCATATTGTTTGCAAGACTTTTTACATCAGAGTTTGTAAGACTTTTTTGTGTTATTGTTTTTCTCTGTTGTCAAGTGTAATGGTTACTCATTGTAAACTTATCTATTATAAAATTTGTATTGCCCAATTAGGATCACAAATTCTTCAAAATTCATTTCACCAAAGAGTTTGAAGTACTTAAATAAATAATTCTAAAACAAGAAATCAACCTATAACAATGTACTACAGATGGTCAGAATCATATTTACAAAATACTATTCTAATTAATTGAAATTAAAAGTACCCGTGCTTCGCACGGGTTAGAATTCTAGTTTAAGAAAATGACAAGCAGTTAGTATCAGAAGGTTTTGGTCATATACACCAAATGAGGTTATCGGGTTCTTGTGTATACATTGCACAAGTAGAATGCTTCATGGCTTCTAAATATTTCATACATAAAAAAAAAAGAAAGAAGCACACAATAGTAAGGCATCCCTTCTGTTGATACAGTTGACATAGAAATGAAAATTTTGACAGTAGCTTTCAATCAAACGATATTCCCATATTCTACTGTTGTAAATCACATTTAGTGTTTATAATCTACAATCATATGCAAACACTTCTCTTAGGCATTTCATCAAATATAGCGGCACGTCGGTGCCAATTCGAAATAATAAATACTAGAATAACAAGCAACAAAACTAGTCCAAGCTGCATATCTCTTACCAACTAATCAAAACATTCAACAATACCATTTATCAATCATGGTGGCTTTCTTCATTCTTTTAATCAACAGAATTAGACCAAGTTCATATCATTACCAATTAATAACTGTAGGTGCCAAAAAACATTGTCACATGAGCAACTAACTTATTTGACCCCCATGTTTCCGAATGTCATATGGTAGAGGTGGCCTTTGTTCTTTCCTTACCATAAAATATAACATATTTAATGTAACAAGTTTTACATATTGCATATGGAGTATACCCCACAATCTGCAGCTGGCATACAGATATAAAATCGTACACCAAACAGTCGTATTCATGGCAGTTTTTGGTGGGAGGCATAACCTTGTGAAATGTAAAGATTTGTCTTCTGTTTAAAATTGATGGCATGTAGTTTTCCTATATTATATATACGAGTATCCTAATATTTCAACTACACTCCACGGCTAAAGTTTCTTTCTTTATTTCTATCAACTACAACAGATCAATTACTTACCAATACTCCTGAAGAATATCAGTTTCCTCTATAATGGCTATCCGCTTGCTAAAAAATGTACCTGCCAAGCAATTATTCAGACGAATACTTTCAAATGCTTCAGCTGCTACATCTGTGTCAAAAGGCCACTTCGCTGTTTATGTAGGCGAAAAACAAAAGAAGCGATTTGTAGTCCCCATATCATATTTGAACAGTCCTTCATTCCAAAGCTTGCTAAGTCAGGCTGAAGAAGAGTTCGGGTTTGATCATCCTCTGGGCGGTCTGACTATCCCTTGTAGAGAAGAAACTTTTGTTCATATCACTTCTAGTTTGCAATGCTAATATGGCATTCTCACTCTAACAATTAACCTTCTCAACCTCTCCGATTTTGAATTAGGAGAGTTGGTTGTTTCTTGTAACATTAAATTCATGTAAATTATTACTGCTAAATGATAATTAACATTTTGATATATCTATCTAATGTTTCTTTTATTAATTCATCAATATTTATATATTTTCTACATGAACTTATGGTGTCTTCAAAATAGTCGGTAACCTCTCACCTAAGATTGCAAATTTTCTTTTTAGCTTAGAGAACATATAAAAGTTGAAAAAGTAAATAAAATCGCCGATGCAAATTTATATATTAGCTAGCTTATTCAATAAATTAAGGTACCTTTTCCTAGCTCTAGCATATATAACAAAAATAAGCTCCACGCCAGCATTCTTAATACAGAATGTTGTTACCATTATAAGCTCATCTCAAAAGTGTCTTCTATCTCTGGATTTAATTATGTAGTTTTTAGTTCATTGAAATTTGAAGCTTAATTCAATAGGCACCAAGTTCATTCCTATAATATTCCTTCCGAAAGAAATATCCTCAAATTACTCGAGTTAAGAAAATTCTTTAACGGTCTTCATTACGGAAAACCTTGGAACTTCAGCATTCCTAGATGTCCCAAATTTTTGTTTTTGGCAGTTTATGTCGGGGAGAGTTGATATAATTCATGACTGATATTTCATATTTGATCAATTCTATTTAGTGGATAAAATATTGAAGTTGCCTGAGGAGAAGTCTTTGTTTGGACCACTTCATTTTTTGTGACTGAATATCAGCTAGAAAATTAACCGGCATAAAAAAAAAGGTCCTGAAAATGATTTTTATTCAAGAGGAAATGGTGTGGAGATGATGTTCTTCAACAACGTATATGACTAAAGTCTATCCTATTAATTTCTTGATAATAAGTTGGAAGACAAAACCATGTGATCTTTCAAGTGGTCAGACTTCTATTTCTTAAGAGGTTGTCAATAACCTTGAGATAGAATAGGATTCCCAATTAGATGTCCAACAGGTACTCTCTTTGCTATGGTACCAGGACTTGTAGGACATGATGTTATTCAACAACATATATGATTTTGCCTGTTGTCCTAATTTCTTGATAATAATTTGGAAGACAAAGCCATATGATCTTTCAGATGACATTGTCTCTCAGTTGTCCCCACTCAAATGCCCACTTGAAGGACAACCACTTGATTAATACATCTATATATACACACTTTGGACTTAAAACTAGGCACAAATCCTTAACAAACTCTATTTTCACAGCTTTTACTCATTCTACAAGCACTTGAAGATTTCTATTTTCTTGTTCGCTTTTGGAAAGAAATATCCTTACACATAAAACCATGACTATTCATGTGACGCCCCCAAAATAGGTATACATCACCCATTCTGAGTCGCCAAATATATGGCACAGAACTCAAATACAACTTAATTATACAACTGTCGTGTAAAGTACGAAAAAACATAAGCTGGGAGTTTCAATGGCGAATATTGTCTTCAGACAATATCAAAACTCAAATTCAATATTATTACAATTATTATCACACTATTTCACAGAATAGTGAGGACTCTTAATGCACTATCTGGGACCATCGCCCGATTCTAAGGACTAGTCCCGGCTATGTTCTCATTTCCTGAAGAGAACAATAAAAGCAAAGGGTGAGCTCAACTAGCCTAGTAAGAAATATTATGATTAAGATAATGCAAAATAAATTATCGTTAGCCTTCAACAATGTTAAACTGATAAAATACAATAGACATCAAGTTTAACTGCAGCGGAACAAGAAATCCATTAGAAGAGTCAAGTAGAGCATGATATCTACTATCTTCTATGATTTAAAAAGTTTATCATCAATTTTATCGCTGAGACTCAGCTTAATAAATAATCCACATCATCGAATCACCCCTACACTACGGCCAAGGATATTCATTAGTATCACGACCATGAATTATTCATGCACTACGAGCCAAGGATATTCGTGTTTTCATCAATGGTCATGATCATGCCAACAACTTTCCATCAATACACTACGGGCCAATGAGGACTTTTACCACATTATTTGTAACATTACGGTCATGATTATACCGAAGGTTTCCTGGTCATAATCATATCAATCAACAGTCCATCTATGCACGTAAGCCACAGAGGAGTTTCATCACAATATAAGTATGAGGATGATGACAATGATATAAGAATTCAATTAAAAGAAAGCAAATGATAAATTTTTAAAGATTTATAATTTAATTTATCCAAAATTCAATAATGTCAAAATTGTCAACATGATACTGCTTTGTGGAGTAAAATTCAATAATAATATTGTATCAAAAATGATTTGGACCGAAACGAAAACAATTTTTGTCATGAATAGTACCCTGGGTGAATAGTAACCGAGTAAATAGTACCCCGTGAATAGTACTTCGGGAATAGTACCCCGTGAATAGTACTCCAGCATAAAAAAGTTAAAACTTATCAAGAATGCTCAGAATAATATTTCCATGAAAAGATACTGGATGAAGCGCAAATTTCAAGGATATTCTACAAATTTCATGGAGTATAGAAGCCAAAACTTAACAAAAATGAGTATAAAATTCAGAATCTGAAATGAAATAATATTACTTACATACTACAGAGTATGGAAGAAAATATTATTTCTTACAAGTATTGAACAAAAATAATATCTCTTACATTAAAAAGGAGAGTATTCCAACTGGTATAGCGGGGATATTCTTGAAGAAAACTTGAACTGTTTTCTACGCTCAAAACTTCCTAAAACTCAAAAGAAATACGCTCAATATTATAGAAGAAGAATTATCTGATTCTGGTGTGATTTTTAATTCTAACTAAGCAACCTATTTAATTATAGGAGAATGGAAAGATACTATTTGAATTTAGAAAATCACGTGTGCACAGTAGGGAGGTTCACGGGAGCCGGCTGAATTCTAACTTTTTTTTTGATTTTACTATGCAAACATTATGCAGCCATATTACCTATGCAAATACTATTCATAATAAAATATAATATATTCTATTTTTAATAAAAAAACAAAACTTATATATATAAACCTGTGACTTTGAAAAACCACCCCCCATTCCCGTGACTTCCCATTTTATTAAATTGTGGGCCCCACCTCTTATATATATATATATAATACTTATATAATTATTTACTGAATAATTTTCTACCGATTATTTTAAAAAATGGATAAATGGGGGGTCTATATAATAAGCAAAATTACAACAAATACTTCATAAAAATCCTCTCAATATTATTAACAACATTTATTCATCATTATTATAACTCGCAATATTAACAACCAGATCGTTCCCAGGAAAGAGGGGGCTTTCCGATAAGGATTTCTCCCTATTGACGCATAATTAGGTGACCAAACTGTGACGCCCCCAAAACAGGTATACATCACCCATCTTGAGTCGCCAGATACATGGTACATAAATTCAAATACAACTTAATTATACAACAGTCGTGTAAAATACGACAAAACATAGCTGAGAGTTTAAACAAGAATATTGTCATCTAGACAATATCCACACTCAATGGTGTCCTCATTACAATTATTATTACATTATTCCGTAGAATAGTGAGGACTACTAAAGCCATTTATCCTAGACCATCACTCCATTCCCCGACTCATCCCAGATATATTCTCATTTCCTGAAGAAAACAATGAAAGCAAAAGGGTGAGCTCAACTAGCCCAGTAAGAAATATTATGGCTAAGATAATGCAGAATAAATTATCGTTAGCCTTCAATAGTGTTAAACTGATACAATATAACAAACTTTAAGTTTAACTGTAGTGGAACAAGCAATCCATTAGAAGAGTCAAGTAGAGAATAAAATATATTATCTTCTATGATTTAAAAAGGTTTTCATCACTTTTATCGCTGAAACTCAGCTTATTAAATAAACCACGTCATCCCTGCACTACGGCCAAGGATATTCATTAGTATCATGACCATAAATTATCCATGCACTACAGGCCAATGATATTCGTGTTTTCATCAATGGTCATGATCATGCCAACAACTGTCCATCAATGTACTACGGGCCAATGAGGACTTTTACCACATCATTTATAACATTACGGTCATAACTATACCGAATAATCCCTAGTCATAATCATACCAAGTCCATCTATGCACTACAGGCCACAGATGACTTTCAACATAATATAAACATGAGGATGATGACAATGACATAATAATTCAATAAAACAAGTTCAAGAATTAAATTTTAAAGATTTATAAGCTAATTTATTATGAACTCAAAAACGTCTAAATTGTCAACATGATACTACTTTGTGGAGTAAAATTCAAGAATGCTCAGAAGAATATTTCCATGAAAAGATACTGGATGAAGCGCAAATATTCAGGATATTCTACTAATTTCATGGAATATAGGTTAAAAAAACTTTAACCAACCTGAGTATAATAGAATATATGAAGCTCATGAATGAATTTTTCATCATACTAAGAATCCGTAGCATGGATCATTTCCATAATTTAATAAGGAATGAATACAAAGGATCATTCACCATGCATGTGGTAATCAACATAGACTAGTTATTCCAACAGAATAATAAAGAATGGAATAACAAAAGAATTCACTATGCATGCGATGATATCGCGATGCAGACGAGTTATTCCCAATGCAGAATAATAATAAAGAATGGAACTAGGTCATGCGAAATTGCATGCATGAGGATATTCCAACATAATAATAAAGAATGGAATAACAACAGAATTCACCAGGCATGCGATAGACCGCACATACAGGTTATTCTAACAGAATAATAAATAATGGAACCAGGTCATGCGTAATACTGATAGATAGGATATTCCAATGTAATAATAAAGAATGGAATAATGGAAGAATTTCACCATGTATGCGAAGATTTCACATAAACAAAGTTATTCTAACAGAATAATAAATAGTGGAACAGGTCAAAATAATATACGCAGATGTGTTATTCCAACATAATAATAAGGAATGGAATAATAATAGCTCTCTTCATGAACACGAAAGAAATAATACCCCTTACCTTAGAAGAAACTGGATATTGGAATAGTGAGGTAGCAGACTTCTCTTCTTCTTTCTCTTTATAATTTCTCTCTATAATAATTGCTCTAAAGCTTTAGTGAATTGGTGAGAAATGAAGGAAGAATGAGCTTCTATTTATAGGAAAATATAGTTTCGATAATTGCACGTTTTGGGGCTCGAAATATTACAAAGACAATACCTCCAACTTTTCTTTCATTTTAATTTAGTCCTGCAAGTATTATCAAACTTGCACCACCTCCCCCTAATAGTAAATAATGTGAATCAATAGTTCAATCATGTGAATCAATAGTTATAATCATGTGAAAATACTAATTACGATATAGTACATCCATCTATACCTCCATTTTAACTTAGTCATGCAAGTATTATCAATCTTGTACCAACTCCCCTAATAGTACAAGAATGTGATTCAATAGTACACACATGTGAACAAATAGTTATATAAGCATGTGAATTAGTAGCAATTAATTGTTCATTTATCCGATTAATTACCCGATTTATCAATATAACCCCCAGACATCAACTATCATCGGAATAGATGTCGATTTCCACTAACACTAATAATTTCAACACAATGGAACTATCAATTTCATCTTTAATCAACACGAACTTATTCATCATTAATATTATAACTCATAATATTTAACAACTGTGTCGTTCCTGTGAAAGAGGGGCTTTTCGATAAGGATTTTTTCTTATTCAAGCATGCAATTAGATGACCAAACCTCTCCTCGATGTGAACTTCTAGAAATTATAAATATTGCAATTTAATAATATGAATAACTTTATCGTCTCAATTATTGATTTAATAATATATCATATTATACATATGATACTGTGACAATAATCGAATCAATAATATGAGAGATATGATGATGACAATTAATTTGTAGCAATAATTGAGTATAAATGAGTGACTTCTCACGTAAAGCATCAATAATCAATACTGGTGTGCTACTATACAACCAACGCGTAGACATCGTACTTTTACTCTTTGGGTAGTTCAACGGTTTTAACAGTAATACTCTTAGTTATTTTTATAAAAAGACAATACATCATTTTCTTACTACGACAATACTTCCGTTATGGGGTCCACCAATGATTATGCCGTCGTACGAATATTCCCCGATAAAAAGAATATTTCCCGACCAAACGAATATTTTATAACAACTTGCATACTTTGTAAAAATTTTCACATATCACCCTTAACTTTAACTTTTATCAATTTAACCATTTACGAAATAAAATAATAATTATAAGAAAATTGAATACTTTCATTTCATAAAATTCGGGGTCTTACAATCTCCCCTCCTTATGAAATTTCGCCCTCAAAATTTACGCACGTACCTGGTATGCCGAATAGGTGAGAATACCTTGACTTCATTTCATAGCCCAACTCTTGAGGTATAACCTTTGATCAGTGTCGAATATGATCCTTCTTATCCAAGATTTTAACACGTATCTCATCATACGTTAAATCTTCTGCTATCTCGTCTAATTCTAATTCAATAATGTGGTTCGGGTCATCCACATAATTATGTAACATCGATACGTGAAAAATATTATGAACACGCGACATACTTGGTGGTAAGACTAGTCTATAGGCCACAGTTTCTACTCCATCGAGGATTTCAAATGGGCCAATTAAATCGAGGGTTGAGATTTCCTCTCTTCGTCGATTCTTGCTTCTAGAATAACGCCCTCTTGAACCTTCTTCTTCACATTCATCACCGAGTATGTAGCTTGAAGCGACTTTAACTTTATCGATTAAAGTCGATTCTAATCGTATATTCGTTATCTTCACGTGGGTCCCTAGAGTCTTTAACTCTATCTTCATCATTTGTAAGTTATACGAAATGGGTTTTTGTGTTAACAACATCGCACTCGTAAACGCATACGATCTTCTACTCAACGCGTCAACTACCATGTTCGCTCTTCCACGATGATATTGAATGGTATGGTCGTAATCTTCAATAGCTCGAGCCAACGTCTTTGGCGCATTATACGTTTGTTTTGGTCGAAGAAATATTTAAGGGTTTTAGAAATGGGTTTAATACTAGGGTCAATACAAAATTCGATTTCACGCTCTAGGGGTAGGCTAAGAAGTCTTCAAGAATACGTCAGGAAATTTATTAACGATAGAAATATCATTTAAAAACTGTGACTCTCATCCAAGACTTGGATAACACATGAAATGAAGGTTTCTCCTAATGAAGTTTCAATCGATAAGCCAAAGTCTAACTTCTCTAGAGTTAAATTTAAACGTTAAATGCAAGCAAGAGAGATAAAATAATGGGTAGAACCGGTATCTAATAATGTATAGACTTCGCAAGAATTTATAATTAACTAACCCGTGCTAACTTCGTTCGGGTTACTCGCTTTTTGAGAAGTCACAAAAAATGCTCTTCCCGAAACCACCGACTTTATTTTGTCCGTATCCGCCTTTGGTGCCACCGTCCCAGCTGGACTTGACTTTGGTGCACAAAATCGGGCTAGGTGACCTTCTTTTCCACAATTGTAACATGCTTTGGAATGCATCACGCAGTTTGGACTGATATGTCCCTCCCCTCCGCATTTGAAGCATACAATTGGTGGTCATTCTCCTTCCTTGAAAGCGGGTGTTGGTGGTCTTTGTCTTTCCATCATTGTTGAACCTTCTCTTCTTGAAATTTCCACTCCTATTATCTTGGCCATGATTACCCTTTGAAGTGGTTACCATTCTTGGCATGATAATTTCCCCACGATGGTTATCATTGTTAGATGGTAGTTGCCATAGAATGCGATTATTATCGTGTTGTTGGTCGTTGCCTTTTGGTTGTCTTTGACTCATTATCGTGCTCCAATAATCGAGCCCTATTCACAACATCCGAATATAAACAAAGTTTGTGAGAAATGAGGTATCGACGTATATCGGGTTTCAAACCTCTTAAAACATCCGCGTCATTCGCTCCTCATTATATCGACCAAATGGGATGCAAATTGGGATAACTCCGCAAATTTAGCCTCGTATTGCTACACAGTCATATTGTTTTGCTCCAACTTGATGAACTCCACCTCCTTCATGTGATTTAATACTTTCGGAAAGTACTTGTCGTTGAACAACTCTTGGAACTTCTCCCAATACATCTTGAGTGCGTCAGTGAGTACGCTTTTCTGATTCCCACCGAAGAATCGCCTCTTCACGTAACATAAAGGTGGCAAAGGGAACCTTTTGCTCCTCGGAGCATCCCAAGACATCAAATATCTTGGTGATCTGCTTTAACCACGTCTCCGCCTTAAGTGGTTCTGGATTTCCCAAAAACTTCAGTGGTCCCAGCTCCTTGAAATGCTTAGCGGTGACCAACTGTGGGTTGCCATTGTTTCCACCTACATTTTGAACAAGAGTCTCTCTCGCCTGATGTTGCATGAATTGCATAAAGCCTCTGAACATCTCATCGTTCATCATCTGATCGGTGTTGTTATTTACCTTAGGATTATTGTCTTCCTGTTGCACATTATCTTGGGTATTGATCGTTGGTGTGACGCCCCCAAAACAGGTATACATCACCCATCTTGAGTCGCCAAATACATGGTATAAAATTCAAATACAACTTAATTATACAACAGTCATGTAAAATACGACAAAACATAATCTAAGAGTTTTAATAAGAATATTGTCATCTAGACAATATCCACACTCAATGGAGTCCTCATTACATTTATTGTCACACTATTTAACAGAATAGTGAGGACTACTAATGCTATAATCTGGATCGTCACTCCGTTCCCCGACTCGTCCCAGCTATATTCTCATTTCCTAAAGAGAACAGTGAAAGAAAGGGTGAGCTCAACTAGCCTAGTAAGAAATATTATGACTAAGATATGTTGGCGTGAGCTGTAGATTAGAAGAAAAATGAGAGGAATTATAGTGAAGATGTAAATATGATTCCTTCAATTAAGGGTCAAGGATCTCAGCCATGATCCTAGCCTTGAGTTATGTAACTATCCAAAAATAGAGAGTCAAATATCTCTATTTATACCTGTAATATTTCTAGAAAAGAAAAATGTAGAAAATATGTTCTTTTTATCATGGTATCAAAGCAGAATAGATTTCTGGTATAAACTATCTCCATAATACTTACTAATTACATACTGTACATAACTCTCAAAGATGGAAGACCCAAACAGCCAGATGGGAGACTCGATTACTCCTCCTGAATCTGGTGATACCTACCTTGATCCAAACATAGCCCTTTCTGACCTCTTTATAACCAAGATGGCCGAAGCCTTGTCTAAGGCTCAAACACCAACCAATTTTCCAGAACCTGTCGCTGCTCCAATCAAAATTAAGTTGGATGGTTCCAACTTTGCTCTCTAGTCCCAGATGATGGAGATGTATATCTCCGGGAAGAATAAATTGGGCTACATTAATGGAGAATTACTTTCTCCATCTCCGACTGATATATCTTACCAAAAGTGGCGAACGGATAATGCAATTGTCAAAGGCTGGTTAATTAACTCCATGGACTCGACTCTAATTAGCAATTTCATTCGATTTTCGACGGCTAAACAGGTATGGGATGTAGTTGCTACAACTTATTTTGATGGGGGAGATACATCGCAGGTATATGAACTCAGGCGGCGTGTTTCCCGTCTCCGGCAATGTGGTGGATCCTTGGAAAAATATTATACTGATTTACAAGAATTATGGCGTGAGATTGACTTCCGCAGACCGAATCCAATGGAGTGCCCACCTGATATACAAAAGTTCAATAATCTGCTTCAGGAAGACCGAGTCTACGCGTTCTTGGATGGTCTGAATGATAGACTTGACAACATCCAGAGTGATGTACTGCAGATGCACCCTTTTCCTTCTGTGGAGCAAGCCTATGCCCATATTCGGCGAGAAGTTCTCCACCAGGTGGTGATGAATACGGTTGAGTCTGAAGTCACTACTGGAGCCATGCTCGCCTCTCATGGTCTCAAGCTTAATCAAGGGTCTGGCCGAACTGGTCTGGGTTCCTCAAAAAATTCTCGATCCTCTTCAAATAGTATGAAATGTTCTCACTGCGGGAACTCTAAGCATACCTGTGACAATTGTTTCTAATTGCATGGGTATCCTGATTGGTGGCCTGAATTTTAAGAAAAAAAGAAAAAAGAAACAACACAAGTTAATGGTGGTACAGGAAAAGTTGTTGTGGTTACAGCTGAACCACACTTGTCTCTCATTCCTTCCAATGACCTGCCTCATGTGAATGCCTCTCCTTCATACTCAGATATTTCTTGTCATGCCCAACATAGTCATGGTAATAAACTGGATAGTGCTACATGGCTTCTTGATTCAGGGGCCACAGACTATATGACATTTGACCCTGCAGATTTTACCTATCGATCATCTCCCCGACGCACCAGTATTGCTAATACAAATGGAATTGTTTCACTTGTCTCATGGGCTGGTTCAGTGACTTTATCACCTTCATTACAATTGACAAATGCTCTACTTGTTCCTTCCTAGTCTCACAAACTCTTATCTGTGAGCCAAGTTACTAGAGATTTAAACTGTATGGTATTAATGTATCCTAATTCTTGTTTTCTTCAGGATATTCTCACCAAGGAGATAATTGGGCGTGGTTCTAGGAAGGGGGGATTATACTACATGGAAGACTTCAGTATGGGTCGTGCACACCAGGTGTCCTCTCAGGAGTCCAAGATCCAACAGATATGGTTGTGGCATCGTCGTTTAGGTCATCCTTCATTTAGGTATTTACAACATTTATTTCCTAGTTTATTCTCGAATGTGGATTTGTCAAGTTTTCATTGTGATGCTTGTATGTTGGCAAAAAGTCATCGTATCAATTATCCATTACGCTTGAATAAAAGTGATACTCCATTTGCTTTAATTCACTCTGATGTATGGGGTCCCTCTCCTTTACCTACCATCTCTAGAGTGCGTTGGTTTGTGTTGTTTATTGATGATTGCACTAGGATGACCTGACTTTATTTAATGAAAAATAAGGATGAAGTCTGTAATATCTTTTAGTCATTCCATGCTATGGTTCGGACACAGTTTAACTCTTCAATTCGAGTTCTTCACTCGGATAATGGTGGGGAATATGTAAATCACCAGTTCATAACCTACTTTCAGAAACATGGTCTCATTCACGAGATGTCATGTCCTCAAACTCCACAGCAAAATGGAGTCGCTGAACGAAAAAATCAGTACATCCTTGAAACGGCTCGGGCTCTCCTCCTGAATGCACATGTTCCAGCTCACCATTAGACAGATACAGTCACCACTGCCGTGTACCTCATCAGTCGCCTTCTATCTAAGCTCTTAAAGTTTAGGACTCCTCTACAAGTTATGTCCGAATTTGTTTCACTGCCATCTATTCTAATGATACCCCCTAGGATATTTGGTTGCGTGGCTTACGTTCACCTTCACAAAAATCAACGTACCAAATTGGATCCGTGTGCTAGTCGATGTGTGTTTCTAGGGTATGGTATACACCAAAAAGGGTACCGATGTTATGATCCCACAACTCGGAGGTTTTATACTACCATGGATATTACCTTCATGGAATCTGAACTTTTTCATTCTTCATCCTCCTCCACTTCCTCACTTCAGAGGGAGACACCAAGTGAAGAGATGAAGTGGTTAAGCTTTGAGTGGCTTGAAGACCAGAACAATCAAGTTGATGACCCTATGACAACCCCAGAAATGGTCATAAGGTCTATATCTAATGAAGAGTCTAAATCAAAAGAAGAACCCCCCTCTCCTATAGTATCCACGGACTTATCTCCCAAGAATATTCCTGACGTAAGCCATACTAGTACACCCTCCTTTACAAATAATATAGAGTCCTCTGCTGGATATATCTTACCTTTCAAGCACAATCGTGGTAAACCACCAAGCAGATACTCACCAGACATGGAGGAACGGAGAACAAGGTACCCAATTACCAACTATGTGTCTACGGAAAAGCTACCTGAACCTCTCAAGACTTTCTCCAAGGAGTTATCCACATGCCAGATTCCAACTACTATTCAGGAAGCACTATCCGATCCTAAATGGACACATGCTATAGAAGAAGAAATGAAAGCACTGTTAAAGAATCAAACATGGGTGTTGGCTCCACTTCCCAAAGGGAAGAGGACTGTTGGATGTAGGTGGGTATTTTCTATGAAACACAAGGCAGATGGTTCTATAGAGAGATACAAGGTAAGACTAGTGGCGAAGGGATACACTCAGACATATGGAGTAGATTATCAAGAAACTTTTTCACCTGTAGCAAAATTGAATACAGTTAGGATTCTATTGTCTCTTGCTGCTAACTTGAACTGGCCTTTACATCAGTTGGATGTAAAGAATGCATTCCTTCATGGTGACCTTAAAGAAGAAGTTTACATGGATATACCTCCAGGATATACAACCTCCTTAAAAACTGAGGTTGTGTGCAAATTGCAACGGGCATTAAATGGATTAAAGCAATCACCTCGGGCATGGTTTGGATGATTTAGTTTGGCAGTGAAGAAATATGGGTTCCGTCAGAGTAACTCAGATCATACACTATTCTTGAAACATCAACAAGGCAAGGTAACATCGTTAATTGTCTATGTTGATGATATAATTATCACAGGAGATGACAAGGAGGAAATTGCCAAACTTCAAAAGCAATTGGCCACTGAGTTTGAGATGAAAAACCTAGGAGGCCTGGAATATTTTTTGGGAATAGAAGTTGCTAGATCAAGACGAGGTATATTTCTTTCCCAAAGAAAATATATCCTAGATCTATTATGTGAAGTTAGAATGTTGGAATGTAAGCCAGCAGACACTCCCATTATTCAGAATCATAAACTTGAAGAACACCCAAACCAAGTCCCAACAGACAAAGATCAATATCAGAGATTGGTTGGCAAACTTATTTATCTCTCTCATACTCGTCCAGATATAGCTTATGCAGTAAGCGTGGTAAGCCAATTCATGCATCGACCTAGTAAAGATCATATAGAAGTAGTAATTCGGATCTTACGATACTTAAAATCATCCCCAGGAAAAGGACTGTTGTTCTTAAAGAATAATCATCTTAGGGTCAATGGCTATACAGATGCGGATTGGGCAGGAAATGCTACAGATAGACGATCTACCTCAGGATACTTTATATTTGTCAGAGGAAATTTGGTCACTTAGAGAAGTAAGAAGCAAAAAGTAGTGGCACTATCTAGTGTCGAAGAAGAATTCCGTGGGATGGCAAAAGGATTATGCGAACTTTTATGGCTAAAAAGACTTATGTCTGAAATAGGTTTCACCCCTATCTCTGAGATGGACCTTTTCTGTGATAACAAATCTGCCATTGCTATTACACATAATCCCATACAACATGATCGAACCAAACATGTGGAAGTTGACAGAAATTTTATTAAGGAGAATTTAGAATAAAAAAATAATCCGATTTCCATTCGTGAAGTCCAACGATCAACTGGCAGACATTCTGACAAAGGCAGTATCACGCAAAGAGTTCTACAACTCACTAGACAAGTTGCACGTTGAAGATGCGTTAACTTGAGGGGGAGTGTTGGCGTGAGCTGTAAATTAGAAGACAAATGAGAGGAATTATAGTGAAGGTGTAAATATGATTCCTTCAATTAAGGGTCAAGGATCTCAGCCATGATCCTAGCCTTGAGTTATGTAACTATCCAAAAATAGAGAGTCAAATGTCTCTATTTATACCTGTAATATTTCTAGAAAAGAAAAATATAGAAAATATGTTCTTTTTATCAAGATAATGCAGAATAAATTATCATTAGCCTTCAACAATGTTATACTGATAAAATACAATAGACATCAAGTTTAACTGCAGCGGAACAAGCAATCCATTAGAAGAGACAAGTAGAGAATAAAATCTAATATCTTCTATGATTTAAAAGGTTTTTCATCACTTTTATCGCTGAGACTCAGCTTATTAAATAAACCACGCCATCCCTACACTACGGCCAAGGATATTCATTAGTATCACGACCACAAATTATCCATGCACTACGGGCCAAGGATATTCGTGTTTTCATCAATGGTCATGATTATACCGAATAATCTCTGGTCATAATCATACCAAAAATTGTCCATCAATGCACAACAGGCCACTGAAGACTTTTACCACATCATTTATAACATTACAGGTCATGATTATACCGAATGATCCCCGGTCATAATCATACCAAGTCCATCTATGTATGTAAGCCAAAGATGACTTTCATCACAATATAAGCATGAGGATGATGACAATGATATAAGCATTAATCAAACGAAAACAAGGATACATATTAAAGACTTTAAATTTATCCAAATATTATCAATCACTTAATAAACTCATAATCTAATATTATTAATATTATAACAATATTTTAATCACTTCTTAAACTTATAAACAATTTATTTTAATTGTTTACACTTTACCAAATAATGCATTTAATTATTCAAAATGCCTATACTCATAAGATTTCATCACCAATGATCAAATCCTCATCAAAAATCAGATATACCATATATAGGATTTCCAAGCCATAAAATTCTATTTTCTAAATTTGTTACTTCACATAACATATTTAATTCATTTACTCATAACTAGTTTATTTTCATGAAAAATACCAAATCAGTCCCAAAAATATTTCTTTTCTGGGATTTAGCAGAATATAGTCCCGTATTGAACATATATTTTTCTCGAAATTTTTAAAATTCATTTACTATTTTTCATATGGCCAAAATTGTCGAATATTTAGACATTTATCATAAATTATACTTTTGTCCAAAAATTCCAAAATTTACAGGGTATACTCCTGTTATATACATGTACTCCCAATAAAAAATTCACCAATTTTGGAGTTAACCACAAAGAGTAATAAGGGTTTACTTTTAAAATAATCTTTTCCCATAAAATTCATAACTCTTAATCTATACATCCAAAAATTGCCATTTTTGGACACAATCTAGAAAACTCATCAAATTATCATTTCAAATTTTTTCAAAATTTTTTGATGGTCAGAAAAATTATGAAACTGCCCCTGGCAGAAACCCCTTTTGAATGAAAATACTATTCATATGAATACAAATGATCATTCACCATGCATGCGGTAATCCACATGTATAAAAGTTATTCCAATGTAATAATAAAGAATGGAATAATGGAAGAATTCACCATGCATGCGATAGATCGCATGCAGAAAAGTTATTCTCAATGAGAATAATAAAGAATGGAACGAAGTCATGTAATAACAGGATATTCTAACGAGAATAATAAAGAATGGAACCGGTCATGCGTAAAACCGTATGCATGGCGGGATATTCTAACAGTAATAATAAAGAATGGAATAACAACAGAATTCAACAGCATGCGATAGATCGCATGCATGAGTTATTCCAACAAAATAATAAATAATGGAATAATGGAAGAATTTCACCATGTATGCAGACTTCAGATAGACAAAAGTTATTCCAACATAATAATAAGGAATGGAATAATAATAGCTCTCTTCATGAATACGAAAGAAATAATACCCCTTACCTTAGAAGAAAGCGGATATTGGAATAGTGAGGTAATAGATTTCTTCTTCTTTCTCTCTATAATTTCTCTCTATAATAATTGCTCTAAAGCTTTAGTGAATTGGTGAGAAATGAAGGAAGAATGAGCTTCTATTTATAGGAAAATATAGTTTCGATAATTGCACGTTTTGGGACTCGAAATATTACAGTACAATACCTTCAACTTTTCTTTCATTTTTAATTTAGTCCTGGAAGTATTATCAAACTTGCACCACCTCCCCTAATAGTAAATAATGTGAATCAATAGTTCAATAATGTGAATCAATAGTTATAATCATGTGAAAATACGAATTACAAAGATAAGACCTCCATCTATACCTCCATTTTTAACTTAGTCATGCAAGTATTATCAATCTTGCACCAACTCCCCTAATAGTACAAGAATGTGATTCAATAGTGCACACATGTGAACAAATAGTTATATAAGCATGTGAATTAGTAGCAATTAATTTCTCATTTATCCGATTAATTACCCAATTTATCAATATAACCCCCAGACATCAATTATCATCTGAATAGATGTCGATTTCCACTAACACCAATAATCCCAATACAATAGAACTATCAAATTCATATTTAATCAACACAAACTTATTCATCATTAATATTATAACTCACAATATTTAACAACCAGGTCGTTCCCAGGAAAGAGGGGGCTTTCCGATAAGGATTTCTCCTTATTGGTGCGCAATTAGTTGACCAAACCTCTCCTTGATAGAACTTCTAGACATTTTCAATATTGCAAATAATAATATGAATAACTTTGTCGTCTCAATTATTGATTTAATAATATAACATATTATACAGATGATACTGTAACAATAATTGAATCAATAATATGAGAGATATGATGCAGCAATTACTGTAGCAATAATTGATTATAACTGAGTGACTTCTTACGTAAGTATAAATAATCAATACCGTGTACTACTATGCAACCACGCGTATTACTGTACTTTTACTACCGGGTAGTTCAACAGTTTTAACGGTAACACTCGCCGTTATTTTTATAAAATGATAATTCTGTCATTTTTTTTAACTACGATAATACTTCCATTTTGGGGTCCACCAATGATTGTGCCATCGTACGGATATTCTCCGACAAAAAGAATATTCCCCGACCAATCGAATATTTTATAACAACTTGCATACTTTGTAAAATTTTTACATATCACCCTCAACTATAACATTATATCAAATCCACACCATAATATTTAAAAAAAATATTTCAAAAAATTTAAACGTTTATTCATAAAATTTGGGGTCTCACAGTTGGTGACTCAACGGTCTCATGTGCTTCATTGCAGAACTCAATATTTTCAGATGCCATTTTCAAACACTGTCATAAAACAAGGGTTAATTAACATATCATATATTATCCCTATACTCTGACCGACCAATTAAATACCAAATAAACTTAGGTAGGTCATACTAGCGAAGGAATTCCCCGTCTCCCCCTCCTAGTTCTTGTCTCACATCTCAGCCAGGGATCATATCCCTAAGCTTTGATACCAACAGTGACGCCCCCAAAATAGGTATACATCACCCATCTTGAGTTGCCAGATACATGATACATAAATTCACATACAACTTAATTATACAATAGTCGTGTAAAATACGACAAAACATAGCTAAGAGTTTAAACAAGAATATTGTCATCTAGACAATATCCACACTCAATGGTGTCCTCATTGCAATTATTATCACATTATTTCATAGAATAGTGAGGACTACTAAAGCCATTTATCCTAGACCATCACTCCATTCCCCGACTCGTCCTAGCAATATTCTCATTTCCTGAAGAGAATAATGAAAGCAAAAGGGTGAGCTCAACTAGCTCAATAAGAAATATTATGGCTAAGATAATGCAGAATAAATTATCGTTAGTCTTCAACAGTGTTAAACTGATACAATATAACAAACATCAAGTTTAACTGCAGCGGAACAAGAAATCCATTAGAAGAGTCAAGTAGAGAATAAAATCTACTATCTTCTATGATTTAAAAAGGTTTTTCATCACTTTTATCATTTGAGACTCAAATTTTATTAAATAAACCACGCCATCCTTGTGACTACTACCAAGGATATTCATTAATATCACGACCACAAATTATCCATGCACCTACGGGCCAAGGATATTCTGTGTTTTCATCAATGGTCATGATCATGCCAACAATCGTCCATCAATGCACTAGGTGCCAATGAGGACTTTTACCACATCATTTGTAACATAACTGGCCATGACTATACCGAATAATCCTCGGTCATAATCATACCAAGTCCATCTATGCACTACAAAAGCCACAGATGACTTTCAACATAATATAAACATTAGGATGATGATAATGACATAATAATTCAATAAAATAAGTTCAAGAATTAAATTTTAAAGATTTATAAGTTAAATTATCCTCGAACTCAAAAACGCCCAAATTGTCAACATGACATCGCCAGGAGTAAAATTCAAGAATGCTCGTAAGAATATTTCCATGAAAAGATACTGGATGAAGCGCAAATATCTAGGATGTTCTACTAATTTCTTGAAGTATAGAAGCCAAAACTTTAACCAACTGAGTATAATAATATATATGAAACTGCAAATGAATTTTCGCCCGCCATGCGATAATCCACGTAGACAGATCATTTCCACAATTTAATGAGGAATGAATACAAAGGATCATTCACCATGCATGTGGTAATCCACATAGACAGGTTATTCTAACAGAATAATAAAGAATGGAATAATAGAAGAATTCACCATCCATGCGATAGACCGCATGCAGAAAAGTTATTCCCAAATGTAATAATAAAGAATGGAACGTGTCATGCGAAATCCATGATGCATGTGATATTCTCGCGTAATAATAAAGAATGGAATAACAACAGAATTCACCGTGCATGCGATAGACCGCATGCACGAGTTTATTCCAATAGAATAATAAATAATGGAACTGTGTCATGCGTAATACGCATGCATGTGATATTCCAATAGAATAATAAAGAATGGAATAACATAAGAATTTCACCATGTATGCAGACTTGGCGATGTATGTAAAAGTTATTCCAATGTAATAATAAATAGTGGAACCAGGTCATGCGTAATACATACAGACATGATATTCCAACTGTGAGACCCTGAATTTTATGAAATGAAAGTATTCAATTTTTTTATAATTATTCTATTTAGTAAATGATTAAATTGATAAAAGGTTAAAGTTAAGGGTGATATATGAAAATTTTTCAAAGTATGAAAGTTGTTATAAAATATTCGTTTGGTCGGAGAATATTCTTTTTATCGGGGAATATCCGTACGACGGCACAATCATTGGTGGACCCCACAACGGAAGTATTGTCGTAGTTAGAAAACGACAGAATTATCTTTTTATAAAAATAACAGCAAAAATGTTACCGTTAAAATTGTTGAACTACTCGGTAGTAAAAGTACAATAATACGCGTGGTTGCATAGTAGCACACGGTATTGATTATTGATGCTTACGTGAGAAGTCACCTAGTTATACTCAATTATTGTTATAGAAATCACGATCATATCTCTCGTATTATTGATCGATTATTATCACACAAGATCATCTGATAATATTTTATATATTATTGAATCAATAATTGAGACGACAAAGTTATTTATATTATTATTTGCAATATTGACAATGTCTAGAAGTTCTGTCAAGGAGAGGTTTGGTCACCTAATTGCGCACCAATAAGGAGAAATCCTTATCGGAAAGCACCCTCTTTCTTGGGAACGACCTGGTTGTTAAATATTGTGAGTTATAATATTAATGATGAATGTTATTAAAAATTAAATTTGAGTTCGGAGTTGAATTTGAAGACGCGGACGTGATATTTGAGTCCGGAATGATGAAATTAGTAGAAATAGACTATAAACACAAAATTTATCGGGGTTGACTTTTTGGTCAAAAAGTCAACAGTTGACTTTTTCAAAAAAAGTCAAACTTTGAAATTTCAAAAATGAAATTTTTG
The DNA here is from genome assembly GCA_020205605.1 of Panax ginseng. Lineage (NCBI taxonomy): Eukaryota > Viridiplantae > Streptophyta > Magnoliopsida > Apiales > Araliaceae > Panax > Panax ginseng. Next base: position 13,864,695 of record CM035133.1, on the reverse strand, counting down.
AGAAAAATATTTCCATTGTGTTGGGATTGTTAGTGTTAGTGGAAATCGATATTTTTTTCGATAATAATTGATGTCTGGAGGTTATATTGACCAATCGGGTAATTAATCGAATAAATGAGCAATTAATTGTTATTAATTCACATGATTATAACTATTTGTTCACATGTGTGTACTATTGATTCACATTCATGTACTATTAGGGGAGGTGGTGCAAGATTGATAATACTTGCATGACTAAGTTAAAAATGGATGTATAGATGGAGGTACTATACTGTAATTCGTATTTTCACATCATTATAACTATTGATTCACATGATTGAACTATCGATTCACATTATTTACTATTAGGGGAGGTGGTGCAAGTTTGATAATACTTGCAGGACTAAATTAAAAATGAAAGAAAAGTTGAAGGTATTGATCAGAATATTTTGAGCACCAAAAGCGTGCAATTATCGAAACTATATTTTCCTATAAATAGAAGCTCATTCTTCCTTCATTTCTCACCAATTCACTAAAGCTATAGAGCAATTATTATAGAGAGAAAGAAGAAGAGAGGTCCGCTACCTCACTATTCCAGTATCCAGTCTTCTTCTGAGGTAAGGGATATTATTATTATAGTAAGGAGTATTATTTCTTTCGTATTCATGAAGAGAGCTATTGTTATTCCATTCCTTATTATTATGCTGGAATAACCTATCTATGCGAAGTACTGCTTACATGGTGAAATTCTTCTATTATTCCATTCTTTATTATTCTATTAGAATATCCTGTCTGTGCGGATTACGCATGACCTAGTCCATTCTTTATTATTCTGTTGGAATATCCTGTCTATGTGGTTTACGCATGACCTGGTTGCATTCTTTATTATTTTGTTGAGAATAATCTGTTTGTGCGGTCTATCACATGCATGGTGAATTCTTCTGTTATTCCATTCTTTATTATTCTGTTGGAATAACCTGTCTATGTGGATTACCGCATGCATGGTGAATGATCCTTTGTATTCATATGAATAGTATTTTCATTCAAAAGGGGTTTCTGTCAGGGGTAGTTTCATAATTTTTCTGACCTCAAAAATTCTGAAAAAATTTGAAATGATAATTTGATGAGTTTTCTAGATTGTGTCCAAAAATAGCGATTTTTGGATGTATAGATTAAGAGTTATGGATTTTATGGGAAAAGACTATTTTAAAAGTAAACCATTATAACTCTTTGTGGTTAACTCCAAAATTGGTGAAATGTTTATTGGGAGTACATGTATATAACAAAAGTATACCCTGTAAATTTCAAAAATTTTGGACAAAAGTACAATTTATGATAAATGTCTAAATATTCGACAGTTTTGGCCATATGAAAAATAGTAAATAAATTTTAAAAATTCCGAGGAAAATATATGTTCAATATGAGACTATATTCTGCTAAATCCCAGAAAAGAAATATTTTTGGGACTAATTTGGTATTTTTCATGAAAATGAACTAGTTATGAGTAAATGAATTAAATATGTTATGTGAAGTAACAAAATTGGAAAATAGGATTTTATGACTTGGGAATCCTATATATGGTATATGCAGATTTTTGATGAGGGATTTGATCATTGGTGATGAAATCTTATGAGTATGACATTTTTGAATGATTAAATTCATTATTTGGTCAAGTGTAAACAATTAAAATAAATTGTTTATAAGTTTAAGAAGTGATTAAAATATTGTTATAATATTAAAAATATTAGATTATGCGTTTATTAAGTAATTGATAATATTTGGATAAATTTAAAGTCTTTAATATTTATCCTTGTTTTCGTTTGATTAATGCTTATATCATTGTCATCATACTCATCCTTTTATTATGATGAAAGTCATTTTTGGCTTACGTGCAAAGATGGACTGTTGATTGGTTTCTATATTGTATATCTTTCGCTTACGTGCAAAGATGGATCATTGATTATTGGTTTTATTTGTATATCTTTGGCTTACGATAAAGATGAACTATTGATTGATGAGTATCTTTGGCTTATGTGCATAGATGAACTATTTATTGGTATGATTATGACCAGGGATCATTCGGTATAATTATGACCCGTAATGTTATAGATGATATGGTAAAAGTCCTCATTGGCCCGTAGTGCATTGATGGACAGTTATTGGTATGATTATAACCAGGGATTATTCGATATAATCATGACCATTGATGATTACATGAATATCCTTGGCCGTAAGTGGTGGATGATTCGATGATGTGAATTATTTATTTGTCGAGTCTCAAATGATAAAATATTGATTATACACTTTTAATTCGTAAAAGATAGTAGATATCATGCTCTACTTGACTCTTCTAAAATACAGTTGTATGTCTTTGGCCTGTAGTGCAAAGAATAAATTGTTAATGAATATCTTTGGCCGTAGTGCAAAGATGAATTTATTAGTATGATTATGAGTAGGAATTGTGATTTGGTATAACCATGATTTTTGATGTTTCAGGTGAAGATAGGTGATGAAAATTATCTTTTGTCCAGGTGCGAAGAGGAATTTAGAATCACAATTATGATTATGAGTTATTCATATGATTGTGGACAGGAATTGTTGATTGATGTTATAGGGATAAACATTATTGGTGGACTTTTAACATGAAGAAGATAATAGACCTGATGGTCTATTTGACTCTTTTAATGGATTGTTCGTTCATTTGCAACTATGGTTGAAAAGTTTTATCATCTACCATATGTTCTAAATCTCGATTTATTATTGATTGAAGGCTATTGATAATTTATTTATCTTCATCATGATATTCTTTCTTTGGGCTATTTGTGTTCACCCTTTGCTTCACAATTCCTTTCTGTGTAATAAAGAGTGTATTGGGTTTGTTTCGGCGATAATAATGAGAGAAATAGTGTGATGGTGCGAGATCGTCGAAGTTTCTCAATACATTATAAAACCGGCATGACATGCAACGAGATAATTGTATTGAGGACTAAGAAGATGTGTGTCGATTTTATATGTCACTTAATAATTGATTTTGGCGAACAACAATAGGGTGATGAGAACCCAACTTTGAAAGCGTCAAAAGTGCACCTCATTAGAATGAATATGATAGTAATCTTCTCGTTCTTCTTTGGGGTCTTAAAATATTTGTTGCTGTATTTTATATGGCATTGTAACAATTTGAGTTTGGATACTGTCTACGAGATAATATTGTATTAAAACTCACGACTTATCTGTTGTCGTACTCTGCATTTACGATTCAACAAATATAAATGAAGTTTGTATTTGATTTTTATAGAGTGATATCTGGCGACTCAGAATGGGTCGTGTGGACATATTTTGGGGGCGTCACACCAACAGAATAATAAAGAATGGAATAATAGTAGCTCTCTTCATGAAAATGAAAGAAATAATACCCCTTACCTTAGAAAGAAACTGGATATTGGAGTAGAGAGGTAGCAGACTTCTCTTCTTCATTCTCTCTATATTTTCTCTCTATAATAATTGCTCTAAAGCTTTAGTGAATTGGTGAGAAATGAAGGAAGAATGAGCTTCTCTTTATAGGAAAATATAGTTTCGATAATTGCACGTTTTGGGGCTCGAAATATTACAGTACAATACCTCCAACTTTTCTTTCATTTTTAATTTAGTCCTGCAAGTATTATCAAACTTGCACCTCCTCCCCTAATAGTAAATAATGTGAATCAATAGTTCAATCATGTGAATCAATAGTTATAATCATGTGAAAATACGAATTACAGTATAGTACCTCCATCTATACCTCCATTTTTAACTTAGTCATGTAAGTACTATCAATCTTGTACCAACTCCCCTAATAGTACAAGAATGTGATTCAATAGTACACACATGTGAACAAATAGTTATATAAGCATGTGAATTAATAGCAATTAATTGCTCATTTATCCGATTAATTACCTGATTTATCAATATAACCCCCAGACATCAATTATCATCGGAATAGATGTCGATTTCCACTAACACTAATAATTCCAACACAATGGAACTATCAATTTCATCTTTAATCAACATGAACTTATTCATCATTAATATTATAAACTCACAATATTTAACAACCAGGTCATTCCCAGGAAAGAGGGGGCTTTCCGATAATGATTTCTCCTTATTGGCGCACAATTAGATGACCAAACCTCTCCTTGACAGAACTTCTAGGCATTGTAAATATTATAACTTAATAATATTGTGACGCCCCCAAAATAGGTATACATCACCCATCTTGAGTCGCCAAATACATGGTACTAAATTCAAATACAACTTGATTATACAACAAATGTAAAAAAAATATACAAAAATACATGATGTGAGTTTTAATACAAATATTGTCAACTAGACAATATCCACACTTAATTTAGTCCTCGTTACATTTATTATCACACTATTTAACGTAATAGTGAGGACTACTAAGACACCATCTCTGGACCATCACTCCGTTCCCCGACTAGTCCGGCCACGCTCTCATTTCTCAAGAGAACAAAGTGAAAGAAAGGGTGAGCTCAACTAGTCCAAGAAGAAATATTATGACTAAGATAATGCGAGAATAAATTATCATTAGTCTTCAACAAATGTTAAACCGATAAAATACAATAGACATCAAGTTTAACTGCAAATTGAACATGCAATCCATTAAAAGAGTTAAGTAGAGAATAAAATCTACTATCTTTTATGATTTAAAAAGGTTTTTCATCACTTTTATCGCTGAGACTCAGCTTAATAATTAATCCACATCATCCCTGCACTACAACCAAGGATATTCATTAGGGTCACAACCATAAATTATCCATGCACTACGGGCCAAGGATATTCGTGTATTCATCAATGGTCATGATCATGCCAACAACTGTCCATCAATGCACTACAGGCCAACGAGGACTTTTACCACATTATTTGTAATATTACGGTCATGATTACACCGAATAATCCTCGGTCATAATCATACCAAGTCCATCTATGCACCATGTGCCACGATGACTTTCAAAAAAATATAAACATGAGGATGATGACAATGATATAAGAATTCAATAAAACAAGTTCAAGAATTAATTTATTCAGAACTAATAACGCCCAAATTGTCAACATGATACTTCTTTTGTAAAGTAAAATTCACTTAATGCTCGTAAGAATATTTCCATTTAAAAGATATTGGATGAAGCGCAAATATCAAGGATATTCCACTAATTTCATGGAGTATATAAGTCAAAACTTTAACCAACCGAGTATAATAAAGAATGTAATAACAAAAGAAATCACCATCCATGCGGTACTTCAGATAAAGCAAAAGTTATTCCAACAGAATAATAAATAACGGAACTGTGTCAGCGTAAATTCAAGACCGACAGATGTTCCAACAGTAATAACAAAGAATGGAATAACAATGTAAATCACCATGCATGCGGTACTTGTGATAAACATGTTATTCCAATGTAATACTAAATAATGTAACTGTGTCGGTGAAATTCACACCGACAAAGATGTTCCAACAGTAATAATAAAGATGGAACCAGTCCGGTGAATATATTGACGATATCTCGGTTTCAAACCTCTTAGAAACATTCACGCCATTCTCTCCTCATTATCAACCAAATGGGACTTAAACCGGGATGACTTGGCAAACTTGGCTTCGTCATCGTGACACGGCCATGTTGTTTTGTTCAGTTTAATGAACTCTACCTCTTTCATGTGATGAATACTTTCAGGAAAGTATTTGTCATTGAATAATTCTTGGAACTTCTCCCAAGTCATCTTCAGTGCGGCAGGTTGGGTACGTTTTATAGATTCCCACCAAAGAATCACGCGCTGCGCATTATATGAAGGTGGCAAAGGAAACCTTTTGCTACTCGAAGCATCCCAATACATCAAATATCTTGTTGATCTGCTTTATCCACGTCTCTGCCTTAAGTGGTTTTGGCTCTCCAAAAAACTTCGGTGGTCCTAGTTCCTTGAACTGTTTGGCGGTGACCGTCCGAGAGTTGCCAGTATTTCTACTTGTATTTTGGACAGGAGTCTCTCTTGCTTGATGCTGCATGAATTGTATGAAGCCTCGGAACATTCCATCGCTCATCATTTGGTCAGTGTTGTTGTTTGCATTAGGATTGTCGCCTTCCTAATGCACATTATCCTGATTATTGATCTGTGGAGACTCAACGGTCTCCTGTGCTCCATTGATGTTCTCAACATTCTCGGATGCCATTTTCAAACACTGCCACAAAATAAGGGTTAATTAACATATCATATATTATCCCTATACTCTGACCGACCAATTAAATACCAAATAAACTTAGGTAGGTCATACTAGCGAAGGAATTTCCCTGCCTCGCCTCCTAGTTCTTATCTCACATCTCAGCCAGGGATCATATCCCTAAGCTTTGATACTAACTGTGACGCCCCTAAAATAGGTATACATCACCCATCTTGAGTCGCCAAATACATGGTACTAAATTCAAATACAACTTGATTATACAACAGTCGTGTAAAATACGATAAAATACATGCTATGAGTTTTAATACAAATATTGTCATCTAGACAATATCCACACTCAATTTAGTCCTCGTTACATTTATTATCATATTATTTAATATAATAGTGAGGATTACTAAGACACCATCTCGGACCATCACTCCGTCCCCCGACTAAAGTCCTGCCACGTTCTCATTTCTGAAAGAGAATAATGAAAGAAAGGTGAGCTCAACTAGCCCAAGAAGAAATATTATGACTAAGATAATGCGTAATAAATTATCATTAGTCTTCAAATGATGTTAAACTAATAAAATACAATAGACATCAAGTTTAGCTCATAGGGAACATGCAATCCATTAAAAGAGTCAAGTAGAGAATAAAATCTACTATCTTTTATGATTTAAAAGGGTTTTCATCACTTTTATCATTTGAGACTCAACTTAATAATTAATCTACATCATCCCCGCAATACGGCCAAGGATATTCATTAGGGTCACGACCATAAATTATCCATGCACCACGGGCCAAGGATATTCGTGTATTCATCAATGGTCATGATCATGCCAACAATCATCCATCAATGCACTACAAGCTAATGAGGACTTTTACCACATCATTTGTAACATTACGGCCATGATTACAATCAATAATCCTCGGTCATAATCATACCAAGTCCATCTATGCACTACTGAATGCCATGAGATGACTTCAAAAAAAAAATATAAACATGAGGATGATGACAATGATATAAGAATTCAATAAAACAAGTTCAAGAATTAATTTATTCAAGAACTAATAATGTCCAAATTGTCAACATGATACTTCTTTATAAAGTAAAATTCACGAATTCTCAGAAGAATATTTCCACGAAAAGATACTGGATGAAGCGCAAATATCAAGGATATTCCACTAATTTCATGGAGTATAGAAGTCAAAACTTTAACCAACTGAGTATAATAAAGAATGTAATAACAAAAGAAATCACCATGCATGTGGTACTTCGCATAGGCAGGTTATTCCAACAAAATAATAAATAACGGAACCGTGTCAAAGTAAATTTGCAAGCGATGTGGATGTTCCAATAGAATAATAAAGAATGGAATAACAATAGAAATCACCATGCATGCGGTGCTTCACATAGACAAAGTTATTCCAATGTAATACTAAATAATGTAACTAGATCGGGTGAAATTCACAATCGGCATGCGGATGTTCCAAATGTAATAATAAAGACGGAACTGTGTCCCACGTAAAAGCATGCATGCAGGATATTCCAATGTAATAATAAAGACGGAACCAGTTCTACGAACGTTACGCATGTGATATTCCAATGTAATAATAAAGAATGGAATATGTAAGAATTTCACCAAGTATAGGTGCCCAGCATGATACAAAAGTTATTACAATAGAATAATAAAGATGGAATAATGTAAGTTCTCTTCATGAATACAAAAGAACTAATACCCTTTACCTTAGAAAGAAGAAAGTATCGGATATATGAAAGTGAAGTAAGTAGAACATTTTTCTTCTTTTCTCTATAGTTTTCTCTCTCAGAGTTTCGTTGAATTGTAAGAAATAATGAAGGAATGAGCTTCTATTTATAGAAGAATGGAATGCATAGTAACTAATTCATGAACGGTCAGATTGATTTACTTTAATCGGACGGTCCATATTTAAAGCAAAATCTTTTAAATAAAATATAATATATTCTATTTATAATTTAATAAAACTAATAACTTTATAAAAGATTTTACTATACAAACACTATGCGCATAACTATGCAAAACACTATGCATAATAAAATATAATATATTCTAATTATTGTCTAATAAAACATATAACTTTATAAAAGTATTACATTTTATATAAAAAGATTTTACTATTAGCCTAATAAAATGAATAACTTTATAAAAAAGTATTCATTTTTATATAAAAAGCTTTTCTTGTTTTTTATTACATTAATAATACTAATAAAACAAAACTTCATCATCATTATTATTATTCACACCATTAATCGACTAGGTCGTTCCCAGGAAAGAGGGGGCTTTCCAATAAGGATTTCTCCTTATTGGCGAGCAATTAGGTGACCAAACCTCTCCTTAGCAGAACTTCTAGACATCGTTAATAATGCAAATAATAATATTAACAACTTCGTCATCTCAATTATTGATTTAATAACATATAAGATATCGATAATAATTGAATCAAACCGAGTGACTTCTCACATAAGCATTAATAATCAATACCGGTGCTACTACGCAACCACGCCAGACATTCTTATTTCTTTACTCTTCGAGTAGTTCAACAAAGATCAACCAGTAAAACTTCCACCGTTATTTTTAATAAAATATTTTTATCGTTTTTCAATCCGATAATAATTCTATTGTGGGGTCCACCAATGATTGTGCCATCGCATAAATATTTCCGTTAAAACTAATATTCCCAGAACCAATCGAATATTATATAATAACTCATGCATTTTGCAAAATTTATAAATATTACCCACAACTATAACATTATATCAAATTCATTTCATAATATTCAAAAATGATAATTATAAAAATTCATTTTATTCATAAAATTGGGGTCTTACAATCTCCCCTTCTTGTGAAAATTTCCCTCGAAATTAGGGTGCGATACACGGGTATGTCGAAGAGGTAAGGATACCTTGATTTTATTTCAGATTCTAAATCCCAGGTTATTTCGCCCTCGAAATTAGGGAACGTTATGAACACGAGACATACTTAGCGGTAAAGCAAGTCTATAGGCTACAGTCCCTACTCGATCGAGGATTAAAAATGGGCCAATAAATCGAGGATTGAGCTTTTCTCTCTTTCCAAATCTCGTAACTCCTTTCCATGGAGCAACACGTAACAACACATGATCTCCAATATCGAATTCGACGTCCTTTCGATGAAGATCAACATAACTCTTTTGTCGGTCTTGTGAGGTTTTTATACGTTTCCAGATCATTTGTATCTTTTCCGTAGTCATACGCATTTTAACTCCCATCCCAACAACGCCGCTTCACCCACCTCATCCCAAAGATACCAGAGAACGACACTTTCTTCCATACACCGCTTCGAATGGAGCCATGCCAATACTTGCTTGATAACTGTTGTTGTAGGAAAACTCCACCAATGGTAAGAACTTGTCCAAACTTCCCTTGAAGTCAAGGACACAGAGTCTTAATAAATCTTCAAGAGTTTGAATAGTCCTCTCGATTGTCCGTCTGGTTTAAGGATGATATGCGAACTAAATCGAAAACCGCGCCCATAGCTTTTTGCAAACTAACCCAAAATCGTGAAGTGAATCTTGGGTCTCGATCGAAACTATGGATACAGCATACCATGCGATCTTACAATCTCATTTATATACATACGAGAAAGACGTTCAAGTGTATAAGTTTCTCAGATTGGCAGAAAATGAGCAGACTTGGTCAATCTATCACAAGGACCCAAATTGCATCTATGCCTTGAGAAACCTTGGGAAGACCAAAGAATTGAAATCCATGGTAATGTGTTCCCACTTCCATTCGGAATTTCAAGTGGTTGCAATGGACCTTTTGGTACCGATGCTTCACTTGACTCGTTGACACGTTAGACACCTTGAGATAAACGGCATTATCTCTCTCTTCATATTGCCCCACCAAAATGTATGTTGAAGATCATGATACATTTTAGTACTCCTGATGGATGGATTGTAGCGGTGTGTTGTGCGCCTCCATCATAATTTTATACTTTAAATTAGGGTCTTTAGGAACACAAAGTCTGGAGTTGACTCGAAGTATTCCTTCTTCATCGATTCTTGCTTCCTAAGATAGCACCTTCTTGCACTTTATTCCTCATACGCATCAGCTCCAGTCCAGCTTCATGACTTTTAACTTTATCGATTAAAGTCAGTTCTACTCATATATTCGCCATCATCACGTGGGTCCCTGGAGTCTTTATCTCTATTTCCATCCTTTTCAAGTCATACAAGATGGGCCTTTGCGTTGACAATATCGCACTTGTACCCGCATATGATCTTCTACTCAATGCGTCAGCTACCACATTTTCTTTTCCAGGATGGTATTGGATGGTATGATCATAATCTTTCAACAGTTCAAGCCAACGTTGATGTCGCATGTTGAGTTCCTTTTGAGTGAGGAAATATTTGAGGCTTTATTGATCCGTAAAGATCTCCACTTTCTCCCCATACAAGTAATGCCTCCAAATTTTAAGTGCGAAGACAACAACTGCCAACTCTAGATCATGAGTAGGATAATTCCTCTCATATTCTTTGAGTTTTTGAGAGGCACAGGCTATGACTTTCCCATGTTACATGAGAACACATCCTAACCCCTTGCCTGAAGCATCACAGTAGATGACAAATCCCTCCGAGCCAGATGGTATTGTCAGAACAGGTGTGAAATGAGTCTTCTCTTGAGTTCTTGAAAACTCTTCTTGCATTCCTCGTTCCAACCAAATTTTGTATCTTTCTGAGTCAGCTGAGTTAAGGGAGTAGCGATTCGAGAAAACCCTTCTACGAATCTCCGATAATAACCAGCTAAGCCGAGAAAGCTACGTACTTCGGTCACTGATTTAGGTTGCTCCCATCTTTGAATAGCTTCAATCTTTGCTGGGTCAACAGATATTCCATGACTTGATACTACATGCCCAAGGAATGCTACTTCCTCAAGCCAGAAGTCGCATTTCTTTAATTTGGCATAAAGCTTATATTCACGAAGCTTTTGGAGTATCAGCCTCAAGTGTTTCTCATGATCTTCACGGCTTTTGGAATAAATAAGGATGTCATCAATAAAGACGACCACAAAGTGATCCAAATATTCCTTGAATACTCGGTTCATCATATCCATGAAGGCAAATAGGAGCATTAGTCAATCCAAAAGACATGACTAGGAATTCATAATGCCCGCATCGAAGTTAAAGCCGTCTTTGGAATGTCATTGGTTCTAATCTTCAATTGGTGATATCCAGAACAAAGATCAATCTTTGAAAAGAATTTGGCGCCTTGCAACTAGTCAAACAGGTCATCAATACGTGGCAATGGGTACCTATTTTTGATGGTGACATGATTCAACTCCCGATAATCAATACAAAGTCGCATACTCCAATCTTTCTTCTTCACTAATAGAACAGGAGCACCCCAAGGAGAAGTACTAGTACGAATAAAGTCAATGTCTAACAATTCTTGCAGTTGGGTTTTTAACTCCTGAAGTTCAATAGGAGCCATTCAATATGGGGCTTTGGAAATAGGTTTTGTATCGGGTTCAAAGTCGATACAAATTCAATTTCACGCTCTGGGGGTAGGCCAGGAAGTTCTTCAGGAAATTCATTAATAATAGAAATATCATTCAAAACTGATGTATTTTTGTTCAGATCCGTGACATGAGCTAAGAAAACTTGACATCTGTTTTTTAATAAATGAATTGCTTTATGGATTGAGATGACAGTGATTGATTTTAATGGTTTGGTTGCTTGAATTCGCATAATAGGTTGATTAGGAATATGAAAGCTAACAACCTTACGAAAATAATCAATTTTTGCATGATGAGTAGTTAACCAATCAATCCCTAGAATTACGTCAAATGCAAGTATTTTCAATGAAATAAGATCGACAGGTAATGTGTGGGTACCGATTTGAACCAAACAAGACTTATAAACAGTGATGTAATGAAGGTTTCTCCCAACGAAGTTTTAACAGATAAGTCAAAGTCCAATTTCCCCGGAGTCAAATTTAAATGTTGAGCGTAAGTAGGAGAAATAAAAGAATGGGTTGAACCGGTATCAAATAAGGTATATACTTCACTAGAATTTATGATAAGCTTACCCGTGATGACCTCATTCGGGTTCCTTGCTTTCTGGGAGGTCACGACAAATGCTCTCCCTTGAACAACCAGTTTTGTCTTGTCTGGGACGGCCTTTGCTGCCTCCATCCCAGCTGGACTTGTCTTTGGTGCAAGATAAAATCGAGCTAGGTGTCCTTCTCTTCCACAATTGTAACATGCTTTAGAGGGCATCGCACAGTTTGGACTGATGTGTCCCTCCCCTCCACATTTGAAGCATATGATAGGTGGTCGTTCTCCTTCCTTAACGACAGGTGCTGATGCTGACGTCTTTCCATCATTGTTGAATCTTCTTTTTTTGAAATGTCCATTCGTATTGTTTTGTCCATGATTACCACTGAAGTGGTTACCATTTCTGGCATGTTGATTCCCTCCACGCTTATTGTCACCGCTTCGATGACTGCTATCACTGGTATTATCATTTTGTCGGCTGCTCTCTTTTGGTTGGGTTGACTCATTATCGCGCTCCAATAACTGAGCCCTATTAACAACATATGAATACAAACACAGTTTATGAGAGATAATATATTGACGTATCTCTGGTTTCAAACCTCTTAGAAACATTCGCGTCATTCTCTCCTCATTATCAACCAAATGGGACGCAAACTGGGACAGCTTGACAAACTTGGCTTCATACTGTGACACGGTCATGTTGTTTTCTTCCAGTTTAATGAACTCAACCTCTTTCATGTGATGAATACTTTCAGGAAAGTATTTGTCATTGAATAATTCTTGGAACTTCTCCCAAGTCATCTTCAGTGCGGCAGGTTGGGTACGTTTTATAGATTCCCACCAGTAATTTGCCTCTGCCTGCAACATGAAGGTGGCAAAGGAAACCTTTTGCTCCTCGAAGCATCCCAATACATCAAATATCTTGTTGATCTGCTTTATCCACGTCTCCGCTTTAAGTGGTTTTGGCTCTCCAAAAAACTCCGGTGGTCCTAGTTCCTTGAACTGTTTGGCGGTGACCGTCCGAGAGTTGCCAGTGTTTCTACTTGTATTTTGGACAGGAGTCTCTCTTGCTTGATGCTGCATGAATTGTATGAAGCCTCGGAACATTCCATCGCTCATCATTTGGTCAGTGTTGTTGTTTACATTAGGATTGTCGCCTTCCTGATGCACATTATCCTGATTATTGATCTGTGGAGACTCAATGGTCTCCTGTGCTCCATTGATGTTCTCAACATTCTCGGATGCCATTTTCAAACACTGCCACAAAATAAGGGTTAATTAACATATCATATATTATCCCTATACTCTGACCGACCAATTAAATACCAAATAAACTTAGGTAGGTCATACTAGCGAAGGAATTTCCCGTCTCTGCCCTCCTAGTTCTTATCTCACATCTCAGCCAGGGATCATATCCCTAAGCTTTGATACTAACTGTGACGCCCCTAAAATAGGTATACATCACCCATCTTGAGTCACCAAATACATGGTACTAAATTCAAATACAACTTGATTATACAACAGTCGTGTAAAATACGATAAAATACATGCTATGAGTTTTAATACAAATATTGTCATCTAGACAATATCCACACTCAATTTAGTCATCGTTACATTTATTATCACACTATTTAACAGAATAGTGAGGACTACTAAGACACCATCTCGGACCATCACTCCGTCCCCCGACTAGTCCCGGCTACGTTCTCATTTCCTGAAGAGAACAATGAAAGAAAGGGTGAGCTCAACTAGCCCAGTAAGAAATATTATGACTAAGATAATTCAGCATAATAAATTATCATTAGTCTTCAACGATGTTAAACCGATAAAATACAATAGACATCAAGTTTAATCTGCTGAATGAACATGCAATCCATTAAAAGAGTCAAGTAGAGAATAAAATCTACTATCTTTTATGATTTAAAAAGGGTTTTCATCACTTTTATCGCTGAGACTCAACTTAATAATTAATCTACATCATCTCTGCAATACGGCCAAGGATATTCATTAGGGTCACGACCATAAATTATCCATGCACTACGGGCCAAGGATATTCGTGTATTCATCAATGGTCATGATCATGCCAACAATCGGTCCATCAATGCACTCTGGCTAATGAGGACTTTTACCACATCATTTGTAACATTACTGGCCATGATTACACCGAATAATCCTCGGTCATAATCATACCAAGTCCATCTATATGCACTATGTGCCATGGATGACTTTTTCAAAAAATATAAACATGAGGATGATGACAATGATATAAGAATTCAATAAAACAAGTTCAAGAATTAATTTATTCAGGAACTAATAACGTCCAAATTGTCAACATGATACTTCTTTATAAAGTAAAATTCACGAATGCTCAGAAGAATATTTCCACAAAAAGATACTGGATGAAGCGCAAATATCAAGGATATTCCACTAATTTCATGGAGTATAGAAGTCAAAACTTTAACCAACTAAGTATAATAAAGAATGTAATAACAAAAGAAATCACCATGCATGTGGTACTTCGCATAGGCAGGTTATTCCAACAAAATAATAAATAACGGAACCAGGTCAGGCGAAATTCGCACCGACAGGATGTTCCAATAGAATAATAAAGAATGGAATAACAATAGAAATCACCATGCATGCGGTGCTTCACATAGACAGGTTATTCCAACAGAATACTAAATAACAGAACCAGATCAGGTGAAATTCACACCGACAGGATGTTCCAACAGAATAATAAAGGCGGAACCAGTCCCACAGTAAAAGCATGCATGTGATATTCCAATGTAATAATAAAGACGGAACCAGTCCCGCCAGAACGTATGCATGCAGGATATTCCAAATGTAATAATAAAGAATGGAATACAGAAGAATTTCACCAAGTATAGGGTAGCCCGCGTATACAGGTTATTACAATAGAATAATAAAGATGGAATAACAGAAGTTCTCTTCATGAATACAAAAGAACTAATACCCCTTACCTTAGAAAGAAGAGTACTGGATATATGAGTAGTGAAGTAGCAGAACAATTTTCTTGTTTCTCTCTATAGTTTTCTCTCTCTAGAGTTTCAGTGAATTCATAAGAAATAATGAAGGAATGAGCTTCTATTTATAGAAGAATGGAATACATAGTAACTAATTCATGAACGGTCCAGATTGATTTACTTTAATCAGACGGTCCATATTTAAAGCAAAATCTTTTAAATAAAATATAATATATTCTATTTATAATCTAATAAAACGAATAACTTTATAAAAAAATTTACTATGCAAGCAAAGATGCAAACACTATGCATAATAAAATATAATATATTCTAATTATTGTCTAATAAAAAATGTATAACTTTATAAAAGTATTCTGCTTTTATATAAAAAGATTTTACTATTAGCCTAATAAAGTTTAATAACTTTATAAAAGTATTCATTTTATATAAAAGCTTTTACATTTTATTATGTTAATAATACTAATAAAACAAAACTTTATCATCATTATTATTATTCACACCATTAATCGACTCAGTCGTTCCTGCGTGAAAGAGGGGCTTTCCAATAAGGATTTCTCCTTATTGGCAGCAATTAGGTGACCAAACCTCTCCTCGCGTAACTTCTAGACATCGTTAATAATGCAAATAATAATATTAACAACTTCGTCATCTCAATTATTGATTTAATAACATATAAAATATCGACAATAATTGAATCAAACTAAGTGACTTCTCACATAAGCATTAATAATCAATCTGTGTGCTACTTATGCAACCAATGCCAGTACATTGTACTTTTAATACCGAGTAGTTCAACAGTATCAACGATAAAACTTCCGCCGTTATTTTCAATAAAATATTTTTGTCGTTTTCTCAATTCGACAATAATTTTGTTGTGGGGTCCACCAATGATTGTGCCGTCGTACGAATATTTCCTGTTAAAACGAATATTCCCTGACCATCGAATATTATATAACAACTTGCGTACTTTGCAAAATTTATAAATATTACCCACAACTATAACATTATATCAAATTCATTTCATAATATTCAAAAATGATAATTATAAAAAATTCATTTTTATTCATAAAAATTGGGGTCTTACAAATATGAATAACTTTGTCATCTCAATTATTGATTTAATAATATATCATATTATAAAGATGATACTGTGACAATAATCGAATCAATAATATGAGAGATATGATGCAAAGAATTATCGTAGCAATGATTGAGTATAACCTGAGTGACTTCTCACGTAAGCATCAATAATCAATACTGGTGTGCTACTTATGCAACCACGCCAGACATCTTGTACTTTTACTACCGGGTAGTTCAACGGTTTTAACAGTAACATTTCCACCATTATTTTGATAAAAAGATAATTATGTCGTTTTCTTACTACGACAATACTTCTGTTGAGGGGTCCACCAATGATTGTGCCATCGTACGGATATTCTTCGACAAAAAGAATATTCCCCGACCAAACGAATATTTTATAACAACTTGCATACTTTGTAAAAAATTTCACATATCACCCTTAACTTTAACCTTTTATCAATTTAACCATTTACGAAATAAAATAATAATTATAAGAAAACTGAATACTTTTATTTCATGAAATTTGGGGTCTTACACAAACCCCTTGCCTCGACAGAACTTTCTAGACATTGTTAATTATGCAGATAATAATATGAATAACTTGTCATCTCAATTATTAATTTAATAATATAAAAATATCGACAATAATTGAATCAAATAACGTGAGATACTATGCAGCAATTACTGTAGAAATCATTGAACAAACCTGAGTGACTTCTCACGTAAGTATCAATAATCAATACTGTGTGCTACTATGTAACCACGCGTATTACTGTACTTTTATCACCGGGTATTTCAACAGTTAACGGTAAAACTTTTGCCGTTACTTTTATAAAAATTAATCTTTATTCATAAAAGTTGGGGTCTTACAACCTCCCCTTCTTATGAAATTTCGCCCTCGAAATTGGGGTACATACCTGGTATGTCGAAGAGGTGAGGATACCTTGATTTTATTTCAGATTCTAACTCCCAGGTCATTTCCTCAACATCGTGGTTTCTCCACAAAACTTTGACTTGAGGTATAACCTTGGAGCGTAGAATATGTTCGTTCTTACCCAAGATTTTAACAAGTACCTCTTTATACGTTAAATCTTCTGCTTTTTTGTCCGGTTCCAACTCAATAATGTGGTTCGGATATTTGAAATATTTACGTAACATAGATATGTGAAAAACGTTATGAACACGAGACATACTTGGCGGTAAGGCGAGTTATATATGCTACAGTTCCTACTCGATTGAGGATTTTGAATGGGCCAATGAATCGAGGATTGAGCTTTCCTCTCTTTCCAAATCTTGTAACTCCTTTCCATGGAGCAACACGTAACAACACATATTCTCCAACATTAAATTCCACGTCCTTCTGATGAAGATCAGCATAACTCTTTTGTTGATCTTATGAGGTTTTTATACGCTGCCGGATCATTTGAATCTTTTTTGTAGTCATGTGTACCAATTCCGGTCCCAACAACGTTGCTTCACCCACCTCGTCCCAGCATACTGGAGATCGACATTTTCATCCATACAACGCCTCGAATGGAACTATGCCAATACTTGCTTGATAACTGTTGTTGTAGGAGAATTCTACCAATGGCAAGAACTTGTCCCAACTTCCTTTGAAGTCAAGGACACAGAGTCTTAATAGATCCTCAAGAGTTTGAATAGTCCTCTCCGATTGCCCATCCATCTGAGGGTGATATGCCAAACTAAATCGTAAATCTGTGCCCATAGCTTTCTGCAAATTGACCCAAAACCGTGAAGTGAATCTTGGGTCTCGATCAGAAACTATGAATACTGGCATACCATGCAGTCTTACAATCTTGTTATGTACATACGAGCAAGACGTTCAAGTGAATAAGTTTCTCGTATAGGTAAGAAATGAGCAGATTTGGTCAATCTATCGACAATGACCCAAATTGCATCTACGCCTTGAGAAACTTTGGGAAGACCAATAACGAAATCCATGGTAATGTGCTTCCACTTCCATTCTGGAATTTCAAGTGGTCGTAATGGACCTTTTGGCACTTGATGCTCTACCTTGACTCGTTGACACGTTAAACACCTTGAGATAAACTTCGTGATCTCTCTTTTCATATTGCTCCACCAGAATGTATGTCTAATATGACGATACATTTGGTACTCCCAGGATGGATTGCAAACGGTGTGTTGTGCGCCTCCATCATGATTTTATACTTTAAATAAGGGTTGTTAAGAACACAAAGTCTGGAGTTGAATCGTAGTATTCCTTCTTCATCGATTCTTGTTTTCGGAATAGCACCTTCTTGTACTTTCTTCCTCATACGCATCAGCTCCAGGTCTTTAGCTTGAACAACTTTAACTTTATCGATTAAAGTCAGTTCTACTCGTATATTTGACATCATCACGTGGGTCCCTGTAGTCTTTAACTTTATCTCCATCCTTTGCAAGTCATACAAAATGGGCCTTTGCGTTGAAAATATTGCACTCATACTCGCATATGATCTTCTACTCAATTCGTCAGCTACCACGTTAGCTTTTCCAGGATGTTATTGAATGGTATGATCATAATATTTCAATAGTTCAAGCCAACGTCGTTGCCGCATGTTGAGTTCCTTTTTAGTGAAGAAATATTTGAGGCTTTTATGATCCGTATAGATCTCCACTTTCTCCCCATACAGGTAATGCCTCCAAATTTTAAGTGCAAAAATGATAGCTGTCAACTCTAGATCATGAGTAGGATAATTCCTCTCATATTCTTTGAGTTTTCGTGAGGCATAGGCTATGACTTTCCCATGTTGCATGAGAACACATCCTAACCCTTTGCCTGAAGCATCACTGTAGATGACAAATCCCTCCGAACCAGATGGTATTGTCAGAATAGGTGCTGAAATGAGTCTCCTCTTGAGTTCTTGAAAACTTTTCTCACATTCCTCGCTCCAATCGAATTTTTTATCTTCCCGAGTCAGCTGAGTTAATGGAGTAGCGATTCGAGAAAATCCTTCTACGAATCTCCGATAATAACCAGCTAAGCTGAGAAAGTTACGTACTTCAGTCACTGACTTAGGTTGCTCCCAGCTTTGAATTGCTTCAATATTTGTCGGCTCAACAGATATTCCATGATTTGATATCACATGCCCAAGGAATGCTACTTCCTCAAGCCAAAACTCGCATTTCTTCAACTTGGCATATAACTTGTTCTCACGAAGCTTTTGGAGTATCAGCCTCAAGTGTTGCTCATGATCTTCACGACTTTTGGAGTAAATAAGGATGTCATCAATAAAGACGACCACAAAATGATCCAAATAATCTTTGAATACTCGGTTCATCATATCCATGAAGGCAGCATGAGCATTAGTCAATCCAAAAGATATGACTAGGAATTCATAATGCCCGTACCGAATTCTGAAAGCAGTCTTTGGGATGTCATCGGTTTTAATCTTTAACTGATGATATCCAGAACAAATATTGATCTTTGAAAAGAATTTAGCGCCTTGCAACTGGTCAAACAGGTCATCAATGCGAGGCAACGGGTACCTATTTTTAACGGTGACATGGTTTAACTCCCGATAATCAATACAAAGTCGCATACTTCCATCTTTCTGCTTCACGAATAGAACATGAGCACCCCAAGGAGACGTACTAGGACGAATGAAATCGATCTCTAACAATTCCTGCAGTTGGGTCTTTAACTCCTAAAGTTGAATAAGAGCCATTCGATATGGAGCTTTGGAAATGGGTTTTGTAACGGGTTCAAGGTCGATACAAAATTCAACTTCACGCTCTGGGGGTAGGACAGGAAGTTCTTCAGGGAATACGTCAGGAATTTATTAACAATAGAAATATCATTCAAATCTGACGTATTTTTGTTTAAATCCATGACATGGGCTAAGAAAGCTTGACATCCGTTTTTCAATAAACAAATAGTTTTATGGCTTTATATGACAGTGATTGACTTTAGTGGTTTGGTCGCTTGAATTCGCATAATAGGTTGGTTAGGAGTATGAAAACTAACAACCTTACAAAAATAATCAATTTTAGCATGATGAGTAGTTAACCAATTAATCCCTAAAATCACATCAAATGCAAGTATTTTCAAAGAGATAAGGTCGACAGGTAATGTGCGGGTACCGATTTGAATCAAGCAAGACTTATAAACAGTGGATGTAATGAAGGTTTCTCCCAACGGAGTTTCAACATATAAGTCAAAGTCTAATTTCTCCGGAGTTAAATTTAAACGTTGAGCGCAAGTAGGAGAAATAAAAGAATGGGTAGAATATACACTTCGCTAGAGTTTATAATAGGTTACCCGTGATAACCTCGTTCAGGTTTCTTGCTTTTTGGGAGGTCACGACAAACGCTCTCCCTTGAACTACCGGCTTTGACTTCTATAGGACAGCCTTTGGTGTCTCCGTCCCTGCTGGACTTGGCTTCCCTGCACGATAAAATCGAGTTAGGTGACCTTATCTCCCACAATTGTAACACGTTTTGGACTGTTGCATGCAATTAGGACTAATGTGTCCCTCCCCTCAGCATTTGAAGCATACGATTGGTGGTCGTTCTCCTTCCTTAGTAACTGTTGCTGGTGCTGACGTCTTTTCATCATTGTTGAATCTTCTATTCTTGAAATGTTCACTTTTATTATCTTGGCCATGATTACCACCGAAGTGGTTACCATTTCTGGCATGTTGATTCCCTTCATGTTTGTTGTCACTATTGCGATGACTACTACCGCTGGTATTATCGACTTGTCGGTTGCTCTCTCTTGGTTGGGTTGACTCATTATCGCACTCCAATAATCGAGCCCTATTTACAACATCTGAATACAAATACAGTTTGTGAGAAATAAGGTATTGACGTATTTCAGGTTTCAAACCTTGCAGAAACATTCACATCATTCTCTCCTCATTGTCAACCAAATGGGATGCAAACCAGACCAACTCGGCAAACTTAGCCTCGTACTGCGACACGATCATATTGTTTTGTTCTAGCTTGATGAACTCCACCTCCTTCAGGTGACGAATACTTTCGGGAAAGTACTTGTCATTGAACAGTTCTTGGAACTTCTCCCAAGACATTTTGAGTGCGGCAGGCTGAGTATGTTTTACTGATTCCCACTAATAATCTGCCTCTCCTCTAAACAAGAAGGTGGAAAAGGGAACCTTTTTTTTCCTCGGAGCATCCCAAGACATCAAATATCTTGGTGATCTGCTTTATATATCCACCTCTCTGCCTTGAGTGGCTCTGGTTTCCTCTAAAACTCCGGTGGTCCCAGCTCCTTGAACTGCTTAGCGGTGACCATCCGAGAGTTTCCAGTATTTCCACCTTCATTTTGAACAAGAATCTCTCTCGCCTGATGTTGCATGAACTGCACAAAGCCTCTGAACATCCCATCGTTCATTATTTGGTCGGTGTTGTTGTTCACCTGAGGATTGTTGCCTTTCTGCACATTGT
The DNA here is from genome assembly GCA_020205605.1 of Panax ginseng. Taxonomy (NCBI): domain Eukaryota; kingdom Viridiplantae; phylum Streptophyta; class Magnoliopsida; order Apiales; family Araliaceae; genus Panax; species Panax ginseng. The sequence goes on along the minus strand of CM035133.1, from coordinate 13,842,914 downwards.
CCTGGTTATTAATCTGTGGTGACTCAATGGTCTCTTGTGCTAATTGCTTATCTCAATATTTTCAGATGTCATTTTCAAATACTGCCACAAAACAAGGGTTAATTGACATATCACATAATACCCCTATCTTTCGGCCAACCAATTAAATAACAAATAAACTTAGGTAGGTCATACTAGCGAAGGATTTACCCGTTTCTCCCCTTAGTTCTAGTCTCACATCTTAGCGAGGGATCATATCCCTAAGCTTTGATACCAACTGTGACGCCCCCAAAATAGGTAAACATCATCCATTCTGAGTAGCCAAATACATGGTACAGAACTCAAATACAACTTAATTATACAACTATCGTGTAAAGTATGACAAAACATAAGCTGGAAGTTTCAACACGAATATTATCTGTTAGTTCCCAGTAGGCACAATATAAATCTAGAAGGGGGGGGGGGGGGTTGAATAGATCCTTTGATTTTCAAATACTTTTTCTTGTTTATTTTGTATTTCTCATTAAGTTGCATATGACAAACATAAGAATCTTTTCAAGCACAATGGAATAAGTAAAAGATCCCCTTCATTGATATAATCATAATCATACATACATTGTTCGTAGAGTTAGTTCAATGGTAAGCAGTTAAAACATACATAGGAGTTATAGCAGTTAATGTACATAATGTAAATGACATAAAGTAAAAGACATAAGGGGTTTTAAGTGGTTCAGAGACTCAAGCTCCTAATCCACTCTTCCGCTTTCAACTAGCGAGGATTTCCACCAAGGAAGGGCAAAGACCGAATCACTACGATTCCTTTAAGGCCTGACCTTGGGACTTGATTCACTAAGAACTCTTCAAGGCCGCTGACCTTGGAACTTCTCTAGTTCCTAGGAACTCTTCAAGCCCAAAGAGCTTGGAACTTCATTTAGTCCCTCCGGACAAGGACCCCTCAGGCCCTGGCTTCTTGTTGTTGAGTTGTTTGTTTGTTTGTTAGAGTTGATGCTGAGCTACTAAGATGTCTTTAAGCTCTGAACATCTTCTATACTTAGCAACTTGCTGTGATCATCCTTGAAGTGCAGTTGAGTGTTGCATGATGCTCAGCTTCTTTAGTTACTCAACCACTTCTGATGATCCCTTAATGAACTGCCTTGAAGATCATTCCTCTTGATACTTGATGGCTGCACATGATGGGTTTCTAAGATGACTGTAAGCTCTTCTGCTAGGTACTTAGAAACTTTCTCATGCTTGCCACCATGATGGCGTTGGTGATCTTCTTACTTGATACTTGATGCCTTCTCATGATGGACTTGATAAGATGACTGTGAGCTTTCCTCTATGGTACTTAGAGTCTTCTCATGATGGACATCAAGATGACATTGATGCTCTTCTATCTCTCGGCAGTTCAAAACACTCTTTTTATAGTAGAACTCTCGCTTCTACTTCTTCTTTTTTCTGTCTCTAAGTGTTCTTGGTGGATCGTAGAGTGAGTCTTTAGACATTCATTGGTCACTCACTATTTACGTTGGTTAGATCAGTCCACCACTTCTCCAAACTCAGCAACTCCAGCAACCCTCGATCTTTGAAGCTCTTGATGATTTATAGTCCTTCCCAATCCTTCCGTTGGAAAGTAGCCGTTGAAAGCTATTCAAATATCTTCACAGATCTCGAGTTGACTGAGGTAGACTGCAGATGTGACATGTCATACTTTTCTGACACTGCAGTCTACTGTTTCACCTACCCCGTCAGAGATGTCACTTTAATGTTTTGGGCAGGTCGAAGACTTTATTTCCTCCTTCTGATTTCTCGATCAGAGGTTATCCTTTTGCAACAATGCTCTCAATAAGCTCTTGTCCGAATATTACCCTTCAGATTGAACCGTTGCCAATGCTTCAATCTTCAGTTATTCGAACTCTACGATTCTGATGCATGTCTTCATGGACCTGATCTTAGTGTCTTGTTGACTTACGTTAAAATAGGTATACAACACCCATTCATTGGATGTATCTATGACGCCCACAAAATCGCCAAACCCACATGCCAAATACAAAAGCAACTACAACTTCAATAATACAATTGTCGCAAAAATTAATACAAAAACACACATATATCTGTGAGTTTAAATACAAATATTGTCTTCTAGACAATATCAACACTCAAATAAGTCATCATTATAATTATTCATACATTATTTTACAGAAATAGTGAGGACTGCTAAAACATCTTTCTAGAACCATCACTCCATACCCCGACTCGATCCTGCTATGTTCTCACCTCCTGAGAAGAAAAATGGAAAAAAAAAGGAAAAGGGTGAGCTCAACTAGCCCAAAAAAGAATATTATGACTAAAATAATATACAAAAAATTATCATTAGTCTTCAACAGGAAAAAATCTGATAGAATACAATAGACAACAAATTTTAGATCAACAACTGCAATAAACAAGAATCCATTAGAAGAGTCACGAGAGAATGAATTCTACTATCTTCTAAGATTTAAAAGTTCATCATCAATATTTTATCCTCAGAATAACAATCAAGATACATCTTTAATCAAATATTCATCTTTGCACTATGTGCCAAAGATATTCATTTGTATCACCAATGGTCATGTTCATCTCAACACTGCTCATCTTTGCACTACGGCCAAAGATATTCATCATTAATCATTCATCTTTGCACTATAAAGCCAAAGATATTCAAGAATATCATCATTTAAGACCGAGGATGATGAAAAATATTTTAAAGAAAACGAATCCAAGTGAGATGTAAGGACAAATATTAGGATTCAGATAATAACGCTTTATCCAAGATCAATAATACTTCATAATAATCAATTGTGAAGCAGTAATTCAAAAAAAATAACGATCAAAACATGGATACAATCAAAGATAGTAGAAATTTTAATAGACATCTTGGACAAAAAGGAAAATTTTTATTTTTCGGTGAATAGTGTCGATTCGTGAATAAGTCAGATATATGAATAAAGGTCGATACATGAATAGTAACTCGACACAAAAAGTTCCAAATTTGATTAAAAAGTTCAAACCAATATTTTGGCATAATGATATTGAAGAAAATAATATCATTTCGAAAGAAAATAACATCCCTTACCTCAAAATAAATAAGATTTCGATCGAATATCTGATATAAAGTCAAGGAAACTTGTACCTAACAAACAACTCTCAAAGTATCAAAATACTCACAAAAATACGCCGATAATCTAGAGAGAAAGAAAACTTGTTTCGTGTGATTTTCAATTCTAACCTAAGCGCCTATTTATAGAAAATGCTAGAACGCGCCATAGAGACTAAAAAATAATAAAATATATTTTTATTATTCAAAATTCTACGACGCTAGCCATCAAAGACCAAAGATGCCACTCTTGAAAAAATCCCAAAGAAATTTCATGCTTTAAATCACAAAAGTGGGTCCCACCCATAAATTAATAAAAATCATTTTATTTTCCAAACTTCAATAATTCATAGAAAATAGCCCGCTTATCGTAAAAAAATACTAATTTTATGTCCATTCCACACTAAATTGAATTTCTACAACTTTGTAGCTTTGAGTTTTTCCAAATTCTAAATGTAAAATATCCAAATCCACAAACTAGTGATTTTTAATACCTCCTTCCGACAAAATATCGATAAAACACCTCAAAGATTAATTTTTTTCTTCATTTATAACCACATAAAATAAATAAATCCATCATTTATATCCACATCAAATAAATATTTTCTTATCATATAAATCAATAATTAATTATTCACAAATAATATTATGTAATCACAATTATGACAACCAAAGCCGCTCCTCAGAAAGAGGGGCTTTCCAATAAGGATTTCTCCTCATCGGGCGCCGCAATTAGGTGACCAAACCTCTCCTCGATGTAACTTTCTAGACATTGCCAATAATGCTATCTAATAATATTATTCAAATAATATGAATTATTGATCCGATAATGGGAAATATTGTGCAAAGGACAATTATTGAAACAACAATAATATTAAATATCAACGCAACAATTATTGAATCAATAAAATAAAATATTGAATAAAGAATCATCGTAATAATTATCGAGTAAGGCCTTCACGCATTTAATCAATAATTCAATAATATCATGTAATACCGCGTGTGCATCGTGCAAACCACGCCAGACATCGTATTTTAACCACTGTGTATTCCACAAAGTTGTTAATTCAGAATAACTACGCCGTTATTTATAAAAACTCATACTTTGTCGTTTTCTTCATCCGATGCTATTTTTCATTATGAGCCCCATGAATGGTCGCTACCGTTGCATTTAATATTCCCCGACAAAAAGAATATTCCACGACCAAAAGAATATTCCCCGACAAAAATGAATATTTTATAACCACTTGCTTATTTTGTAAAATTTGCACATTTCACCCATAACCAAAGCATTATATCAAATTAACACCTTATTAATTTAGAATAATGAATAGAGAAAATTCAATTTTATTTATAATAAGTTGGGGTCTTACAACCTCCCTCCTTATAAAATTTCTCCCTCAAATCGACGACGCACTGTGTTTCAAACAGTGAGGTACCTCGCTTTCATTTTCGATTCCAACTCCTGTGTCATTTCTTCAATAGCATGGTTCCTCCACAAAACCTTAACTTGTGGTATAACTTGGTGCGTAGGACATGCTCTTTCCTATCCAAGATCTTAACAGTACCTCCTCGGACGTTAAATCTTCGGCTATCTCATCCGGTTCTAACTCAATAATGTGGTTCGGGTCTTTCACATATTTACGAAGCATAGATATGTGAAAAACATTATGAACACGAGACATGTTTGGAGGTAACGCGAGTCTATAGGCCACATTTCCTATTCGGTCAAGAATCTCAAATGGACCAACAAATCTTGGATCGAGCTTTCTCTCTTTCCAAATCTTGTAACTCCCTTCCATGGAGCAACACGTAATAATACATGATCCCCAATATTAAATTCCACGCCCTTTCGATGAAGATCAAGATAACTCTTTTTGTCGATCCTGTGAGGTTTGAATACGTTGTCGAATCATTTGGATCTTTTATGTAGTCATCGTGCATTTAATTCTCGTCCCAACAACGTTGTTTCTCCCACCTCGCCCCAAAGATAATCGGAGAATGACACTTTTCATCCATACAACGCCTCAAATGGAGCCATGCCTATACTTGCTTGATAATCATTGTTATAGGAGAATTCTACCAATGGTAAATACTTATCCCAACTCCTTTGAAGTCTAGACACGTAGTCTTAATAGATCTTCAAGAGTTTGAATAGTCCTCTCGATTGTCCGTCCGCTTGAGGATGGTATGTCAAATCAATCAGTAAACTGCGCCCATAGCTTTTTCGCAAGCTAACCCAAAATCGTGAAGTGAATCTTGGGTCACGATCCAAACTATGGATACTGGCATGCCATGCAATCTCACAATCTCGTTCACGTACATACGAGCAAGACGTTCAAAGGAATAAGTTTCACGTATAGGCAAGAAATGAGCAGACTTGGTTAATCTATCAACAATAACCCAAATCGCATCTATACCTTGAGAAAACTTTTGGGAAGACCCGTAACGAAATCCATAGTAATGTGTTCCCACTTCCATTCCGAATCTCAAGTGGTTGCAATGGACCTTTTGGTACTTGATGCTCCGCCTTTACACGTTGACAAGTTAAACACCTCGAGATAAACTCCGCGATCTCTCTCTTCATATTGTTCCACCAAAATGTATGTCAATATCATGATACATTTTGGTACTCCTGTGATGGATTGCAAACGGGTGTTGTGTGCCTCCATCATGATTCTATGCTTCAAGTCGTAATCGTTAGAACACAAAGTCTAGAGTTGAATCAAGTATTCCTTCTTCATCGATTCTTGCTTCTCGAATAGCACCTTCTTGCACTTTCTTCTTCATACGATCGCCCTGTGTCCGTAGCTTGAGCAAAATTTTTAACTTTATCGATTAAAGTCTGGTTCTACTCAGATATTCGCCATCATCACGTGGGTCCCTCGAGTCTTTAATTCTATCTCCATCCTTTGCAAGTCATACAAAATGGCCTTTGCGTTGACAATATCGCACTCGCATCTCAAGATATGATCTTCTACTCAATGCGCCACCTACTACTACTCGCTTTTCCAGATGATATTGAATAGTGTGATCGTAATCTTTCAACAACTCAAGCCAACGTCGCTGTCGCATGTTGAGTTTCTTTTGGGTGAAGAAATATTTGAGGCTTTTTATGATCCGTGATAAATCTCCACTTTCTCCCCATACAGTAGTGTCTCCAAATTTTCAACGCGAAACGATCGCCGCTAACTCCAAATCATGAGTAGGATAATTCCTCTCATATTCTTTGAGTTGTCATGAGGCATAGGCTATGACTTTCCCATGTTGCATGAGAACACATCCTAAACCTTTTGCTCAAGCATCATCAGAGATAACAAATCCATCCGAAACCAGATGGTATTGCTGTAAAAAGTGCCAAATGAGTCTCCTCTCGAGCTCTTGGAAACTCTTCTCGCATTCCTCGCTTCCATACAAATTTTGTATCTTCCGAGTCAATCGAGTTAATCTGAGTAGCGATTCGAGAAAATCCTTCCACTAATCTCCGATAATAACCAAATTTAAGCCCGTAAAGCTACGACGACTTTGGCCACCGATTTTGTTGTTCTAACTTTGTATTGCTTCAATCTTCGGGTCAACAGATACTCCATGTTTTGACACCACGTGCCCAAGGAATGCTACTTCCTCAAGCCGTAACTCGATTTCTTCAAACTTGGCATATAGCTTGTTTTCACGAAGCCTTTTCAAGTATCGCCTTCAAATGGTGCTCATGATCTTCACGGCTTTTGGAATAGATGAGGATGTCATCAATAAAGACAACAACGAATCGATCCAAATATTCCTTGAATACACGGTTCATCATATCCATGAAAGCAAAGAGGAGCATTAGTCAATCCAAAAGACATGACTAAGAATTCATAATGCCCATACCGAAGTTTCAAGGCGCCTTTGAATATCCTCGCTTTTAATCTTCAAATGATGATATCCGTAATGAAGATCGATCTTTGAAAAGAATTGTGTTTCTTGTAATCGGGTCAAACAGTCATCAATGCGAGGTAGAGGATACCTATTCTTGATGGTGACATGGTTAATTCTCGGTAGTCAATATAAAGTCGCGATACTCCCGCCTTTCTTCTTTACTTAATAAAACAGAGCACCCCAAGGAGATGTACTAGGACTAATGAAACCGATGTCTAATAACTCCTCAGAGTTGGACTTTTAACTCCTCAAGTTCAATAGAGCCATTCGATATGGGGTTTTAGAAATGGGTTTTGTACCCGGCTCAAGGTCAATAAAGAATTCAACATCACGCTCGGGGTAGACCGGAAGTTCTTCAGAAATACATCAGAAATTCTCTAACAATGTAAATATTATCCAAATCGATTTGTCTTTATTCAAATCCATAACATGGGCTAAGAAAGCTTGGCATCCATTTTCAATAAATGAATAGCTTTTGTGGCTTGATATGACAAATGATCGATTTTAGTGGTTTAGTTGTTTGAATTGTATGACAAAGTTGGTTAGAATATGAAAACTAACAACCTTATTTAAAATAATCAATTTTGGCATGATGAGTGGTTAACCAATCAATTCCTAAAATCACATCAAAAGCAAGTATCTTTAAAGAGATAAGATCAACAGGTAATGTGATAGTGCCAACTTGGATCAAGCAAGATTTATAAACTGTAGATGTAACGAAGGTTTCACCCAACGGAGTTTCAACAGATAAGTTAAAGTCCAATTTCTCCGGAGTCAAGTTTAAACGTTGAGCACACAAGAGAGAGATAAAAGAATGGGTAGAACCGGTATCTAGTAAGGTATAAACTTCGCAAGAATTCAAGATTAGCTTACCCGTGATCACCTCGTTCGGGTTCCTCATGTTTTGGCCAGCCACAACAAACGCTTCTTCCAGAACTGGCCGATTTTCGACTTATCCGGACAGCCTTTTTGAGTCACCATCCCTCACGAACTTGGTTTTGCTTATAGAACAATCCCGAGCTATGTGACCTTCCTTTCCACAATTATAACATACCTTGGATTGTTGTGGGCGCTTAATGATATGTCCCTCTTTCCCGCTTTTGTAACATCTAACTGGCGGTCGTTCTCCTCCCCTAGAATTTGTTGTTGGTGCTGGTGTTGCTGCTGATGTCTTCCCGTCATTGTTGAATCTCCTCTTTTTGAAATCTCCACTAGACTCACCTCTTCTATTATCATGGCCACGATTACCACCCGAGTGGTTACCGCTTTTGTCCGTATTCTTCCCTCCTCGCTGGTTATCATCGCTCTGATGATTGTTGTCACCCAGATGACCTCGGTCAGGATCCCTCATTGAGTATACTCATTATCTCGCTCTAGTAATTGAGCCCCCGCTGACAACATCCGAATACAGAGAAAATTTATGAGAGATAAGGTATCGACGAATCTCGGTTTTAGACCTCTAAAAAACATCCCGCATACGCTCCTCATTCTCCACCAAATGAGGTGCAAACCTCGATAACTCGCCGAACTTTTCCTCGCATCGAGACACCGCCATGTTGTTCTGTTCCAGCCTAATAAACTCTACCTCCTTCATATACGATTTAATACTTTCGTGAAAGTACTTGTCATTGAATAGTTTTCAAATCTTTCCCAAGACATGTTAAGTATGGATGGTCGGGTACGCCTCACGATTCCCACCAAAGAATCACCTCACCACGGAACATAAAGGTGGCGAATGGAACCTTCGTTCTCCCGCATCCCAAGACATCAAATATCTTGGTAATTTGCTTGACCCATGTTTCCGCCTTTAATTGGATCGGGCTTTCCCGTAAAACTGGTGGTCCCAACTCCTTGAACTACTTGGTTGTGATGCATCGCAAGGCGTTGCCATCACTTCCACCCGTATTTTGTACACGAAGTCTCCTCGTCTCGATTTTGCATGAACTGCAAAAAGCTCCTAAACATTCCATCATTCATCGCTTGCTTTAGAGAAGCATTGTTTATAGGAGGAATATTGCCTTTCCGCTGCACGTTCTCCCGGTTTGTGACTAAAGGTTGTTCCACAGTTCTCATACACTCCATTGTTAACGCTTCTCAAAAGCCATTCTTAAATATCGCCATAAAACAAGGGTTAATTAAACAAATTAACATATCACATAATATCCCTATATTATGCCCGACCAACAAATAAGCTTTAGATAGGACACACTAGTGAAGGATTTACTCATCTCTCCCTTCGTAGTTCTATTCCCCGATCTCCGCCAGAGACCATATCCCTAAGCTTTGATACCAACTGTGACGCCCCCAAAATAGGTATACAACACCCATTCTGAGTCGCCAAATACATGGTACAGAAAGCAACTACAACTTCAATAATACAATTGTCGTGCAAAATACGACAACACATACTGTGAGTTTAAATACAAATATTGTCTTCTAGACAATATCAACACTCAAATAAGTCCTCATTACAATTATTCATACACTATTTTACGTAAATAGTGAGGATCGCTAAAACATCTTTCTAGAACCATCACTCCATACCCCGACTCGATCCTCGCTATGTTCTCACCTCCCCTAAGAAGAAAAATGGAACAAAAAGGAAAAGGGTGAGCTCAACTAGCCAATAAAGAATATTATGACTAAGATAATATACAACAAATTATCATTAGTCTTCAACAGGAAAAACTGATAGAATATAATAGACAACAAATTTTAGATCAACAACTCGCAAATGAAACAACAATCCATTGTAAGAGTCACGTGAGAGAATGAATTCTACTATCTTCTAAGATTTAAAAGTTCATCATCAATATTTTATCCTCAGAATAACAATCAAGATACATCTTTAATCAAATATTCATCTTTGCACCACAGCCAAAGATATTCATTTGTATCACCAAATTGGTCATGTTCATCTCAACACTGCTCATCTTTTGCATTACGGCCAAAGATATTCATCAGTTAATCATTCATCTTTGCACTATAGGCCAAAGATATTCAGCAATATCATCATTTAAGACTGAGGATGATGAAAAATACTTTAAAGAAAACGAATCCAGTGAGACAGAAGGATAAATATTAGGGATCAGATAAACGCTTTATCCAAGATCAATAATACTTCATAATAATCAATTGTGAAGCGTAATTCAAAAATAACGATCAAAACATGGATACAATCAAAGATAGTAGCTGTAATAGACATCTTGGACAAAAAGGAAAATTTTCATTTTTTGAATAGTGTTTATTCGTGAATAGTGTCAGATTCGTGAATAAGGTCGATACATGAATAGTAATCCCGACACAAAAAGTTCCAAATTTGATTAAAAAGTTCAAACCAATATTTTGGCATAATGATATCAAGAAAATAATATCATTTAAGAAGAAAATAACATCCCTTACCTCAAAATAATTCAGATTTCGATCGGAATATCTGATAGAAAGTCAAGGAAACTTGTAAATTCTAACAAACAACTCTCAAAGTATCAAAATACTCACAAAAATACGCTCGATAATCTAGAGAGAAAGAAAACTTGTTTCGTGTGATTTTCAATTCTAACCTAAGCGCCTATTTATAGAAAATGCTGTAACGCCATAGAGACTAAAATAATAAAATATTATTTTTATTATTCAAAATTCTACGCATGCTAGCCATCAAAGACCAGCATGCCACTCTTGAAAAAATCCCAGCAGCCCTCATGCTTTAAATCACAAAAGTGGGTCCCACCCATAAATTAATAAAAATCATTTTATTTTCCAAAACTCAAAGAATTCATAGAAAATAGCCCGCTTATCAAAAAAATATGAATTTTATGTCCATTCCACACTAAATTGAATTCTCTACAACTTTGTAGCTTTGAGTTTTTCCAAATCTAAATGTAAAAAATATCCAAATCCACAAACGCGGTGATTTTTAATACCTCCTTCCGACAAAATATCGATAAAACACCTCAAAGATTAATTTCTTCATTTATAACCACATAAAATAAATAAATCCATCATTTATATCCACATCAAATAAATATTTTCTTATCATATAAATCAATAATTAATTATTCACAAATAATATTACGTAATCACAATTATGACAACCAGCAGCCATTCCTCAGAAAGAGGGGCTTTCCAATAAGGATTTCTCCTCATCGGGCGCCGCAATTAGGTGACCAAACCTCTCCTCGATGTAACTTTCTAGACATTGCCAATAATGCTATCTAATAATATTATTCAAATAATATGAATTATTGATCCGATAATGGGAAATATATGTGCAAATGACAATTATTGAAACAACAATAATATTAAATATCAACGCAACAATTATTGAATCAATAAAATAAAATATTGAATAAAGAATTCATCGTAACAATTATCGAGTAGTGCCTTTCACGCATTTAATCAATAATTCAATAATATGCGGTAATACCGTAAGCATCGTGCAACCACGCCAGACATCGTATTTTAACCACCGTGTATTCCAACAAAGTTGTTAATTCAGAATAACTACTACGTCGTTATTTATAAAAACTCATACTTTGTCTTTCTTTTCTTCATCCCATGCCGCTTATTCGACAAAAGAATATTTATGAGCCCAACAAAATGGTATAACCACTTGCTTATTTTGTAAAATTTAATATTCCCCGACAAAAAAGAATATTCCAATTCAATTTTATTTAAAAGAATATTCCCACAAAATGAATATTTTATAACCACTTGCTTATTTTGTAAAATTTGCACATTTCACCCATAACCAAAGCATTATATCAAATTAACACCTTATTAATTTAGAATAATGAATAGAGAAAATTCAATTTTATTTATAATAAGTTGGGGTCTTACATTTGATCAATTCATTCTAAGTCCTTGTACATATGTTTCTATTATCTATCAAAGGACTTTCTGACTTTTCTTAATGCAAGCATACTTGCATATTCATTCATATATATATATATATATATATATATATATATATATATCATAATCAAATCATATGTAAATAGGAATATCATTCACATGCTTATTCCTAACAATCTCCCCCTATTTGATTATGACAAAAATAATAAGTGCATATGCATGTTATGAATGAATCTTATATACAGTGAGCAGCTGTATTTCTAAAACAAATAATCATGAATGTCATTTATAATGATGTGGAATTTAATACACTGACATTTTACATCCTGGATCCAGAACATACCTAACTAGTTAGAGATATACCTCTTTAGTTTCATGTATGCTTCCAAGATGTCTGTTGATCAGCTATTCATCTGTTTGATTCCTTTGCTCCTGCTCCCCCTGGGATGTGGAGCTATTCCTGACAATCTCCCCCTCTTTGGTTCCATGTATGCTTCCAGGATATTTGTTGATCAGCTATTCATCTATTTAATTCCTTTGCTCATGTTCCCCCTGGGATGTGGAGCTATTCATTTCTTCTTCTTCTGGTTCTGGCTCTGGCTCCCCCTCAGCCTTAGGCTCATCATCCTTTGGCTCCCTCTTAGATGATGATTCAGCTCCCCCTGGTGTTGTCTTCTTCTTTTCTTTCCTTTTGCTCTCCTTGCTCGTTCTATCCTTTTTCTCTCCTTACTCTTTCTAGAGTGCCTCTTATTCTACCCCTTTCTATGCCTCTTTTTCTCCCCCTTTTTGTCATTAATCATTTGGGAGAGCTGCTCCATCAGGTAGGAGGAGTTAGTAACTTCAAACTTATGGTCTTGTTATCCTAGCTCAAGTTGCATTGAGAAAGACTGATTCATGTTGTCAATCTTATCAGAGAGGACTTGGAGTTGTTCTTCATTTGCCTTCTTCACTTGTAGTGCATCTGCCTTCAAATCATTCATGGCCTTTAGATAGATGTGATCTCTTTCTCTAATTTTGAGAAATACATCAGCCATCGTTGCTTGGAATCTCTCTTGAACTGAGTTATCTTCTGTTGTTGTCAGCTTCTTTGACTCTTTAGTGAATAGAGATATTTTCTCAATCGTTGAGTTCCAATCACTGGTTGAGGATGAAGGAATGTCTGTCAGTAGTGCTTGAGCAGATGGAACCTTCTTATTTTGTACTTGGATACCATCAGTAGTAGAGTGAACTGACTCTACGATTATTTCCTTGGTCATGATCTTTCTTCCTTCTGAGGCCATCCTACGATCGTAGGGGATATAGTGGTTGCCGGCATGTCTGTAGACCTTGTAGTGAGGCTGGTTTGTGATCATCATTGTAGCAAAACTCTTTACTCTTGGGAAGTTTTGTGTCACCAGCTCTATGCTTGGAAAATGAGAGTAGCACCAGCTGAAGTAACTTGCATCCTTTTCAGTATGTGCCTTTAGCCAAGGCATCCATTGGAAGAACCATCTCATTAGCAGGTCATCAGGATTATAGAGGATGGTCGTGCAGTCTAGCTCCATGTTGTTCCAGTTTTTGAATATATCTTGTGCAGTCATCCTTACAACTTTGAGCTGTTCGTTTCCATATTTTACCCATCTTTCAGCTGGGAGTTCTTCTGGTTCATTAAGAACTTCTATCACAATTCTTCTACTGATTCTTGCAGGAGAGAGGACTGGATAGTCTGTTGGATCCTCTGATTCCTGATTTACAAAGTTGAAATCATTCTCCATTTCTTCTCTTTCGGAGCCTGAAACATTTTGATCGTTTCCATCAATGAATCCTTCTTGCTGTATTTCATTTCTAGAACCTTCTTCTGTAAGACCCCAACTTTTATGAATAAAGATGATTTTTCTATAAATATCATTTTTGAATATTATGGAATGAATTTGATATAATATTATAGTTGTGGGTATTATTTTTAAATTTTGCAAAAGTCTTGAGTTGTTATATAATATTCGATTGGTGGGGAATATTCGTTTTAATAGGAATATTCGTGACGACGGCGGCACAATCATTAGTGGACCCCATAACGGAATTATTGTCGGATTGAGAAAACGACAAAAATATTTTATGAAAATAACGACGGAAGTTTTACCATTAACTGTTGAAACACCCGGTGTTAAAAGTACAGGAATACGCATGGTTGCATAGTAGCACACGGTATTGATTATTGATGCTTACGTGAGAAGTCACTCAGTTTTGTTCAATTATTGCTTCAGTAATTGTTGCATAGTATCTCACGTTATTTGATTCAATTATTGTCGATCTTTTTATATATTATTAAATCAATAATTGAGATGACAGAGTTATTAATATTATTATTTGTAATATTAATGATGTCTAGAAGTTCTGCCAAGGAGAGATTTAGTCACCTAATTGCGCGCCAATAGGGAGAAATCCTTATTGGAAAGCCCCCTCTTTCCTGGGAATGACCTGGTCGATTAATATTACGAATTATAATAATGATGATAAATGTTGTTAAAAATATTAAGGTGATTTATATGAAGTTTTGCTTATTTTATGGACCCCCATTTACCCATTTTTCAAAATAATCGGTAGAAGATTATTTAGTATATAATAAATGGTGGGGCTCACATGTGATGATGACATGCTGGTAGGAGGGGAACACGTGGGGCCCACATGTGGAAGAAAAAATGAAAGGGGTTGATTTTTGATTTCACGGGTGGGAGGATTTTCAAATAACATGTGGTTATATAATATATATATATATATATATATATATTATTTTTTTTTTGTCTTACTTGATGATTGATTAGAAAAAAAAATTAGTCATCCGTGATATTCGTAAGGCGTCCGTGAGTTTTCAACTGAAATCCTACTGTTGCATCCGTGATTTTTCAAATACTATCCTTTTTATTTTTCTATAAATAGGATGCTTAGTTAGAATTGAAATCACACCAGAAATTCAGAGATTTCTCTTCTATAATCTTGAGCGTATTTCTTTAGAGTTTTAAGAAGCTTTGAGCGTAGTGCAAGTTTTCTTCAAGTATATCCCCGCCCTACCCGTCGGAGTACTCTTCTTTATAAGGTAAGGGATATTATTTCTTTCATATTCATGAAGAGAACTTCTGCTGTTCCATTCTTTATTATTAAGTTGGAATAACCTGTATATGTGAAGTACCGCATACATGGTGAAATTCTTCTGTTACTCCATTCTTTATTATTATGTTGGAATAACCTGTCTATGCTAAGTTCCGCATACATGGAGAAATTCTTCTATTATTCCATTCTTTATTATTACATTTGGAATATCCATGCAATGCGTTTACGCATGACACAGTTCCGTTATTTATTATTCGTTGGAATATCACATGCGTGCGTTTACGCATGACCGTTCCGTTATTTATTATTCATTGGAATAACACTGTATGCATGCGGTTTATCGCATGCCCGTAATTTCTTTTGTTATTCCATTCTTTATTATACTCAGTTGGTTAAAGTTTTGGCTTTTATACTCCATGAAATTAGTGGAATATCCTTGATATTTGTGCTTCATCCAGTATCTTTTCATGGAAATATTCTTCGAAGCATTCTTGAGTTTTACCCCCACAAAGCAATATCATATTGACAATTTGGACGTTATTAGTTCCTGGTTAATTTAATTCTTGAACTTGTTTAATTGAATTCTTATATCATTGTCATCATCCTCATGTTTATATTATGTTGAAAGTCATCTGTGGCCTGTAGTGCATAGATGGACTTGGTATGATTATGACCGAGGATTATTCGGTATAATCATGGTAGTAATGTTACAAATGATGTGGTAAAAGTCCTCATTGGCCCGTAGTGCATTGATGGACAGTTGTTGGCATGATCATGACCATTGATGAATACACAAATATCCTTGGCCTATAGTGCATTGATAATTTATGGTCGTGATACTAATGAATATCCTTGGTCGTAGTGCAGGGATGAGGTGGATTATCTATTAAGCTGAGTCTCAGCGATAAAAGTGATGAAAAACCTTTTTAAATCATAAAAGATAGTAGATTTTATTCTCTACTTGACTCTTTTAATGGATTGCTTGTTCCGCTGCAGTTAAACTTGATGTCTATTATATTTTATCAGTTTAACATTGTTGAAGGCTAACGATAATTTATTCTGCATTATCTTAGTCATAATACTTCTTATTGGGCTAGTTGAGCTCACCCTTTTACTTTCATTGTTCTCTTCAGGAAATGAGAACGTAGCAGGGACTAGTCGGAGAACAGAGTGACGGTCCAGATGATAGCTTTAGTAGTCCTCACTATTCTATGAAATAGTGTGATAATAAATGTATTGAGGACTTATTTTGAGTTTGAATACTGTCTTGAAGATAATATTTGTATTAAAACTCACAGCTCTTGTTGTATATTTAAGATTGTATTTGTATTCTGTACCATGTATTTGGCGACTCAGAATAGGTGATGTATACCTATTTTGGGGGCGTCACATCTTCAGGAAGATCTTCCTCTGATTCATCTTCTTCATCACTGGTTCCATCCTCAGAACTTACTTCCTATGATACAGACTCATCATCACTTAATTCAATGACAGCATTAGAGTGATCATTTTTCTTTTTGGAGGCAATTTGAGCAAGTAATCTGTAGCTCTTTCTTCTTGTTGGAAGTTCAGCTATAGGAGTTTCAGACTCCTCTTCTTCGTCAGACTCTGAAGCTTCTGTATCATCAGAATCAGCATCACTTGATCCATCATCTGGGCTGGTTGGAGCATTTGCATTTGGAGATGCAGTTAGGCCAACTTGTATCTTGTCTTTATCATCAGAGTGAATGCTCTGGGGGCTTGTGCATTCTTCTTCATCAGCAGATGCTGCATTTTCTTCCATTAATCCAGCTTCACCTTCACTGCTGGATTTGGTCTATGGGGGCTCAGCCTTGGGATTATCAGTTGCCTTCTCTTCTTCTGACTCTACGTCCTTTTCTTCGTCAGACGTACTTTCTTGGTAAGTTGAGACTGGACTATTTACCATCTTAGCTTTCTTCTTTGGATGGCCCTTGAAATGTCATTACTTCTCCTCTTAGTGGTCTCTGCGATTTGAAACCTTTTCATCTTCAACTTGTCTTCTTGTGGATAGAATTCTTGGAGGAGCCCAGTTTTTCCTCACACCTTTGGATTTGTCTTCTTTGGTGTGGTTCTTCTTTGAGTGTGGTCATCGGACTCAGAGCTTTCTACCTCTTTTGCCTTCCTCTTCTTTGTAGAAGCCCTACTACTGCTCCCAGTTGTTAGCCTTCTGTTCTCCTTTGGGTTTTTCTTCCAATTCATAAAGAATTGTGGAGACATTACTTTGTGAACATTTAGAGGTTCTCCCTCATCATCCTTGATTTTGTTTCCCAATTTCTTCTTCAGCACAATGCTCAGTAGTCTTCCATGAAACACTTTTGTAAGTGGTTTTTCTGTAGACTTCTTCAATTCAGTCTTTTCTACCCATTTGGATATTTGATCAAGCAGGATAACTTTAAAGTTAATTTGTTCCTTCAAGACTATAACAGATATGATCTTTAATTGTTGATCAAGCACCGTGTCGTGTGCAGTGTCCTTGCATAGTATGCATTTTCCCACTATTTCAGTAAGGAACTCGAATTCCTCAGGAAACTCCTTTTTCTTTATATCCTTTAGACGGGGGTTTCTTTGGTACCGCATAATCTCCTTTGCTTGCTCAGTGTTGATCTCATCAAGGTTTCTCAGTCCTAGGTCAGGGAAACCTAAGCATTGATTGATATCGGATGATTTCAGCTTAAGAGACTGACCTTTAACCTTGGTTGAAAGGGTTCCGGTATTTATGGATGTATTTGAGTAGAATTCTTTGATCAGTTCAATGTATACTCGAGTGCTAGCCTCAAGACATTCTGAGAATCCAGCTTTCTTCACAAGTTCGAGAATGTCTCTGAACTTCTTTTTGGATTTTTTAAACGACTTGGTTCCGAGCTGAATGCTAGTGATTACCCGCCAATCTTCCATTTGAAAAGTTGGAGGAATATGGGTATTTGATTTAAAGGAGTTTATGAGAGATGGCTGATTGTGATTTGGGCAAGGCTCTGGAGGGTTAATTGATTTTGGCTTTTGAGAGGATTCTAGGGTTTGAAAATGGGAGGGAGAGAGGTTCGATAGTTTCTGATAACTGTTTGCAAATTTTGAATTTGTCTTTATGGCAGTTCCCTCTGACTCTGCATAAGCATTTATGTGTCAACCAACCATTGGTTGCACGATGTCCAGTAATAAGTTGTAACTCCCCATAACCTTTTCGGTTTTATATTCCTTTTAAGAGAATAAGCATTATTGACGTGAATTTACCATTGACCTTTTTGGTTCATAGAGTAGCATGGTAAGGCAGCTGTGGACTCTACGTTTTCCTTTGTTGACTCAACGATCATCTTTTGAGGGATGCTGTAGTGGATGGTTTTGACATTACTCCTCATTTTGAAACTGCATGGCTCAACCACTGATGTACTTAATGAAGCCTTGGGCACTTTTCTTTAGCAGGACATCTTTCCAACCAGTATTCGAACTTATCTCCTCATAATCTGAATGGTTGAGCAATTGTCTCATTCTTCCAAGCTCCTCATGAGCTAGAGTATCCTCTTGTAAGACTGCGATCGTTGAGTCTGCTTCTACGATCGTTGAGATTGCATCACGATCGTTGAGTTCTCTTCAAACTCTACTCTATGATCATTGATTGTCTTGGTCCTTGAGATGAACTTGACTAAGCAATCCTTCTGGGTTAAGGTGGCTCAGGAAGGGCCAACCTCTTAGAGTGAGCTAAGGGTCAGGTTTGTCCCTAAGGCGCTTTCCAGATGAAAAACTTTAAAAGTGAATTGCACTGATATCTCATTTGGTCTTTTCTGTTGGGGAGGTCATCTATCAACTTTAGACAATTGCCTTTGCCGTAATCGCGGTATCCTCCTACTCTTACACTACGATCGAATGTTTGATTGTAGGCTCTCCACGTTTTTGAGTTGGGTGGCTGAAAGGTTATCAGTAGTACGTTTTGAGACATTCTTACTGACTATGGATCTTCATTTGGTTCATCAGCCACAAAGTTTTGGGACTCTGTAGCTGGTACACTGCTTCATAGTATATCTCAATATTGTTGTTCCTTAAAAGATCACTGCTCCCCATGGTTGATGTTGTCTTCTTAGATAGATGTGATTCCATTTTCTTTATGTGTATTAGAAGACAACCTTGCATATCTCTTTCTGACTGGAATTACCATTATCAATTAGATTTCCTTATATCGTAGTCATGAATATCTTCAGGACTGATCACTCTACGATTATTAGTCAAGACTACTTAACGTAGTCTTCTTTGTGATCTTGTGTTTGTGAAGTTCGCTCCAGTAATGAGTTCCTCTTGACTGATGCTCGATGATCCTCTGTTGTGAGCTTCCTTGAGGATTCCTCTCGTATAGCATGTCGTGCCTAATTTGAGCATATAAAGCCCTTTTCATCTTTGGTTGAACTACCGCTTCCATACCTCTGATTAGTAGGCGGTGAGCTTCATTTAGATTGGCTCAGTAGGTCTCCAAGGACAGGTTTTGACATATAGGAGTTTTTTCAGAACATTCCTGAACAGTCTTAAGCCTTTTGTTGGTTGAGTCTTCTTGACTGAAGTCATCTGCTTCAGCATTCCTTAGTGTATTCAGATAGACCAGGTACCTGCAAGTTAGATACATTTCTATTTTGGTACTCATGGTTAAATGGGTCCTGCTAGGTTAGTTTTCTAAACCCTTGTTCCTCATATATTTGGATAATCATCATATTGATCACCAACAATCATATTCATGCATGTAACTAATTTAGATAATACATTTTGAGATGCATGATGGTGAGTGTGTGTGAGATTTGTTATTTTAATAAAAACACTCTTTTTCTTTGATGGTTTCATCATTTGCTAGGTTATGTTCACAGAGTGAGAATCAACTCTACAATTTATTTGTATCTGGTTGATTCATGGAGGTGATCAGTTTCTACGAATCTTCAAGATGCTCTTGTAGAACTGATCATACTCTGTGTGTTATTAAACACTTAGACCATAGGTTGTACATACATACTAACCCATCAGCAAAGATTACTTCTCATAAAATTAATTTAACTTTTGATGCTCGTATGACCCAATTTAGATTTCCTTCAAGATGTCATCTTCAACCTAAAACTTGGATGGAGAGAAAGTTTATAAGCACTTGAGTTTCCAACCTCAGTGTACTTTCTCTCTTCACCTTTTTAGGTAGATTATGATTTCTTGACAGGATACTGTTATAGTGCATAAGGAGGTGTAACATGATGTATACAATTATATTAGTGAGGAATCGTACCTTTCTACTATCAGTTTCTTAACAGTCATTTATCTTAGACATACTGAGGCTAGGCATTGATGAGCATAATTTCTCATTTGCTCCTGACAGGTTGTTGCTCTAGTTGACCTTCAATCAATCAGTCGTGGTCTAGAAGATGTAAGCTAAGATAATCTCAGCATTTTTAATTCTTTGGCATCATTCAGTTTGCTAAGTTTTCACCCAGCTGCTGGTTGGCCAAACACATGTTCGAGAAGATCTTCTTTCTTCTCTGGATAAACGTTTCTTAGCAGGTGTGGCCTTTTCATCTTTCAGGGTGGTGGATGCTTGACTCTTTGTCATTGATATCTCTTGAGCTTTCTCATCTGGTCTTCAGATTACAAGATTGATTGCAGGCAAGGATTGGTCTTGTTGATGTATCAATCGAGAACATGGACCAATCTGAGCAGCTTCAGGTGTATATACACATATAACCTGTTCACAGTATTTCCAACGTGTGAGCTCATCTGCATATAACAAGTGATTTACTACTGAACTAAGTATAGAACAATGTTTGTGCCTAGGATCAGACTCAAAGCGATTAGCTTTTGAATATAGCATGAGAACCCGCTTCTCGATACCAATTGTTAGTTCCAGTAGGCACAATATAGATCTAGAAGGGGGGGGGGGGCTTAATAAATCCTTTGATTTTCAAATACTTTTTCTCGTTTATTTTCTATTGCTCATTAAGTTGCATATGACAAACATAAGAGAATTTTTCGAACACATGTAGGAATAAAAAGATCCCTTCATTGATATAATCATAATCAAACATACATTGTTCGTAGAGTTAGTTCAATGGTAGCGATTTAAAACATACATAGTGATTATAGCGCTTAATGTACATAATGTAAATGACATAAAGTAAAAGACACAAGGGTTTTAAGTGGTTCGGAGACTCAAGCTCCTAATCGCTTCTTTCGCTTTCAACTAGCGAGATTTCCACTAAGGAAAGGCAAGACCTCGAATCACTACGATTCCTTCAAGGCCGCCTGACCTTGGGACTTTGATTCACTAAGAACTCTTCAAGGCCGCTGACCTTGGAACTTCTCTAGTTCACAGGAACTCTTCAAGCCCAACAGGCTTGGAACTTCATTTAGTCCCTCCGGACAAGGATCCCTCAGGCACTGGCTTCTTGTTGTTGAGTTGTTTGTTTGTTTATTGGAGTTGGTGCTGAGCTGCTAAGATGTCTTTAAGCTCTGAACATCTTCTGTACTTAGCAGCTTGGCGTGATCATCCTTAAAGTGTAGTTGAGTGTTGCATGATGCTAAGCTTCTTCAGTTACTCAACCACTTCTGATGATCCCTTTATGAACTACCTTGAAGATCATTCCTCTTGATACTTGATGGTTGCACATGATGGGTTTCTAAGATGACTGTAATCTCTTCTGCTAGGTACTTAGAAACTTTCTCATACTTGCCACCATGATGGCGTTGGTGATCTTCTTTCTTGATACTTAATGCCTTTTCATGATGGACTTGCTAAGATGATTGTGAGCTTTCATCTATGGTACTTAGAGTCTTCTCATGATGGACATCAAGATGACATTAATGCTCTTCTATCTCTCGGCAGTTCAGAACACTCTTTTTGTAGTAGAACTCTCACTTCTACATTGTAGAACTCTTACTTCTACTTCTTTCTTTTTCTGTCTCTAAGTGTTCTTGGTGGATCGTAGAGTGAGTCTTCAAACATTCATTGGTCACTCACTATTTACGTTGGTTAGATCAATCCACCACTTCTCCAAACTCAGCAACTCCAGCAACCCTCGATCTTTCAAGCTCTTGCTGATTTATAGTCCTTCCCAATCCTTCCGTTGGAAAGTAGTCATTGAAATCTATTCAAATATCTTCACAGATCTCGAGTTGACTGAGGTAGACTGCAGATGTGACATGTCATACTTTTCTGACACTACAGTCTACTGTTTCACCCACCCCGTCAGAGATGTCACTCTAGTGTCTTGGGTAGGTCGAAGACTTTATTTCCTCCTTCTAATTTCTCAATCAGAGGTTGTCCTTTTGCATCGATGCTCTTAATAAGCTCTTGTTCGAATATTACCCTTCAGATTGAACTGTTGTCAATGCTTCAATCTTCAGCTATTAAAACTCTATGATTCTGATGCATGTCTTCATGGACCTGATCGTAGTGTCTTGTTGACTGGTAGAGACAACACTACGATCTTGAAGAGTGTTGATTGGATCTTCAATGTAGAACACATCTTCCTTCTCTTGTGCAGTGCTTTACCACTTTTGTTTGCCTCGGTGACTCTCGACATTGATGGCTTCGACTTCTTTGTTTCGCCCTTACGAATAGCAAGACACTTCAGATTTGTGGCGTGTCCAGCTCGCTTTCTCCTTGTGATCTCCCGCTCACTTATCATCAATGGACTGACCCAATGCTTAATCACTTTAGCCTTGTTCTTCAAAAGCTATCCAGTATCTCTGTATACACTCCATCAGTTCTTTCTTTGTTTGGCAAACACTACGATCCTGGTAACTTCCAAGATCGTTGTCTTCTGTCTGCTTGATAGCTACTGCACTTGTTGACTTTCCTTAGTCAGTTACAGAAGTCTTCTTCTGATCTCCTTGTCTAAGACTTCATCTCGAATGGCTTCACAACTCAATCTTGATGCTGATTGGGTTGGTGATTAGATCTTCTGTTAGCTTGCATGCCATTCGTTGAGTGCTCTCTGGTTTCCTTCAGGTGCGACATATCTATGCAGTGCCAACCAGAGGCTTCATTCCTTTGGATATTCTGGGAGTGCTCATTCGTTGAGAATCGTATTTGCTCTACGATTACGCGCTTGGCATTGTGAGCACATCTGTTGAGGTCTTAGTTACGCACTCTACGATTCACTTTGGTTGTGCAGAGACTACGACTCCGAGATCAGATCTTGACATTCTACGATTTCTGTTGTTGTGCTTGTTGTCTTCATCCCGATCTTCTTTGGACTATGATCTCTCGCCTCTGGTATGATTAGTAGACTCTACGACTCTAAGTGTAGTCTCACGATTCTTGACTTGGCTTTGGCGTGAGATACTCTATCTACCAGAGGCGAAATTTGTCTCACGATTCTGAACATGACTTCCTCAGCAGACTACGGCCTCGAGGAAGTTCTCCTCGACACACTACGATCCTTCCTCGTCTCTCTTGGAAGTCTACGAACTCCGAGATCTACTATCGTGTAGACTACGATTCTGCCTCGATAGCTCTCGAGTTTTCCTTGACTCTCCTGGCAGACTACGATTTTTGGTGCAGTGCTCGACGATCAGACAAGCCTATCTATTACATCATAAGATCAACCTAACATGCTTGATCTTTCTATAATTATAGTCCTTGTACATCATTTCTTTTTAAGGACTTTACAAAGCTGTTTTGCTTATGTAGGATCAACCTAACACATTTGATAAATTCATTCTAAGTCCTTGTACATATGTTTCTATTATCTATCAAAGGACTTTACAGCTTTTTTTATGCAAGCATACTTGCATATTCATATATATATATATATATATATATCATAATCAAATCATATGTAAATAGGAATATCATTCACATACTTATTCCTGACATTATCTTCTAGACAATATCCAAACTCAAATTCAATATTATTACAATTATTATCACACTATTTTACAGAATAGTGAGGACTACTAATGCACCATCTCGGACCATCACTCCGTTCCCCGACTAGTCCCTGCTATGTTCTCATTTCCTGAAGAGAACAATGAAAGCAAAGGGTGAGCTCAACTAACCCAGTAAGAAATATTATAATTAAGATAATGCATAATAAATTATCGTTAGCCTTCAACAGTGTTAAACTGATAAAATACAATAGACATCAAGTTTAATTGCAGCGGAACAAGAAATCCATTAGAAAAGTCAAGTAGAGCATGATATCTACTATCTTCTATGATTTAAAAAGTTTATCATCAATTTTATCGCTGAGACTCGGTTGAATAAATAATCCACATCATCGAATCACCCCTGCACTACGGCCAAGGATATTCATTAGTATCACGACCACGAATTATCCATGCACTATGGGCCAAAGATAGTCGTGTTTTCATCAATGGTCATGATCATGCCAACAACTGTCCATCAATGCACTACGGGCCAATGAGGACTTTTACCACATTATTTGTAACATTACGGTCATGATTATACCGAATGAACCTTGGTCATAATCATATCAATCAACAGTCCATCTATGCACGTAAGCCACAGAGGACTTTCATCACAATATAAGTATAAGGATGATGACAATGATATAAGAATTCAATTAAAAGAAAGTAAAGGATAAATTTTTAAAGATTTATAATTTAATTTATCCAGAATTCAATAATGTCCAAATTGTCAGCATGATACTGCTTTGTGGAGTAAAATTCAATAATAATATTGTATCAAAAATGATTTAGACCGAAACGAAAATAATTTTTGTCATGAATAGTACCCCGGGTGAATAGTAATCGAGTGAATAGTACCCCGTGAATAGTACTCTGACATGAAAAAGTTAAAACTTATCAAGAATGCTCAGAATAATATTTTCATGAAAAGATACTGGATGAAGCGCAAATTTCAAGGATATTCTACTAATTTCATGGAGTATAGAAGCCAAAACTTAACAAAAATGAGTATAAAATTCAGAATCTGAAACGAAATAATATTACTTACATACTATGGAGTATGGAAGAAAATATTATTTCTTACGAGTATTGAACAAAAATAATATCCCTTACCTTAAAAAGGAGAGTATTCTAACTGGTATAGCGGGGATATTCTTGAAGAAAACTTGAACTGTTTTTTACGCTCAAAGCTTCTTAAAACTCGAAAGAAATACACTCAATATTATAGAAGAATAATTCTCTGATTCTGGTGTGATTTTCAATTCTAACTAAGCATCCTATTTATAAGAGAATGGAAGGATACTATTTGAATTTAGAAAATCACGTGTGCACGGTAGGGAGGTTCACGGGCGCCGGCTGAATTTTAAATTTTTTTTTGATTTTACTATGCAAACGCTATGCAGCCACTATGCAAACACTATGCATAATAAAATATAATATATATTTTATTTTTCATAAAAAACAAAACTTATAATATATATATATATATATATATATATATATATATATTAACTTATGACTTTGAAAAACCCCCCATTCTCGTGACTTCCCATTTTATTAAATTGTGGGCCCCACCTTTTTTTATATATATATATATATATATATATATATATATATATATATATATATATATATATAAAAGCTTTAACTTTGAGCTATTTAAGCTCACTCTTGCATTGTTGTGTATTTCAGCAAGAACAGAGGACGTCGAAGGGTCTCGTAGCAAGACAAAGGGAAATGTGTCTTTAAGCCAGAGGAGTAGTTTTAATATTTTAATAGTTACATTTTATATCAATGTAGTAAGTTATTGTAATAGTTTGAGACATGATGTATTGTAACATATTCTATGTTTTTGAGACAACTTTGTCTGTGAATGTACAAGAGTTGTGAAC
Organism: Panax ginseng; assembly: GCA_020205605.1. NCBI lineage: Eukaryota > Viridiplantae > Streptophyta > Magnoliopsida > Apiales > Araliaceae > Panax > Panax ginseng. Next base: position 13,817,144 of record CM035133.1, on the reverse strand, counting down.
TTATATTTTGAGACCTGTGAATGTAATAATTATATATTTTTATTATTATCATGAGATGAATTTAAATTTATTAGATGGATAGTAATGTCTATGTTTAAGAATAGTGACTACCAAATCAGTTGTAACTAGTACAAAGATTTGGGGAGTCCCACAATGTTCTAAAATTTGTCATCATAATTCTGTTATAATGTCACCACTACTAAACTAACAATTAATTGATTACAAGGCTTAACATGGAACAAAAATACATCATTAATATTCACAAATTTTATAAATAAAACTTTTTTTCTTCTTCTTTTTTTTACAGAACTTAGGGATTAAGATATAAACTCCCCACACATTTCTATTTACTTATTCAACTTCTATATGTTATCTCATCTGAAAACAAAATTTGCAGCCATTAAGACACCAAATAAACGTTTATCATAAGTAACAAGTGAATATGGTTGAGGGTTCAATCCTTGGTGGCAGGAAGGAGTGTGTGTGTGTTAATGTAGCAAAAAAAAGTAAAAATACTAATTGATGAATTACTAAAAGAGAACAAAATTGAGAGAAATAAGATCAAGCTATTTGATTAACAAATATAAGAGTGATTCATTACATGAATGTTACAAGAAACAACCAATTCTCTTATACAATTCAAAATGGAAGAGATTGTGGTGGTCAATAGTTAGAGTGAGCAAACTTTCTTCTTTGCTCAAAGCATTGCAAACTAGAAGTGAGATGAACAAAAGTTTCTTCTCTACATACAATATATACAGCTCTTATAATAATGTATTTATATACTGACTGAACAAACTTTTTTATGTTGTGTTGTGCATTTGATACAATTTGTGGTCGATAACTAACAAGCGCTATTTGTACGAGATAATGGTAATGATATGAACTTGTTCTAGTTCAGATGCATGATCGAGTGATTTATATATACATAGTCAAACTGGATAAGTTAGGTAAGTTGGATAAGTAGTCAAGTTTGGTAATGGACAAATTAAGTAAATGATGCTACTTGAGAATTTGGTTTGTCTAAAAACTTAGATACTCAGTCACATATATCTCTTGGCACTTAGATTCAAAGGTATATATCAGTACAAAGAGAGTAAGAGAAGTATGCCTGAATGTTTGACCAAGGAAATATCTTTCCCAATTGTGTGCTTCTCAACAGACACAAAAGTATAATAAATAAGCAGAGAATTTGATAGAAATTACTTAAATTTCTATGTATAATTAAAATTCTCATGGGAGGAACGTCATTTTCCCTCCTAAAAAACTTCTTTTCATTAGGAGAGGAAAAACAAAAAAAACTATGTACATGGAGCTGTTGATTATAGCTTTACAAAATTGTAGTATGCTAAGAGCCTAAGCTATACATGTAGTATCCTTGGCACATAGATTCAAAGGTATATATCAGATGCATGATCGAGTGATTTATATATACATAGTCAAACTGGATATGTACATGGACATGTTACTTATAGCTTTACAAAATTGTGGTATGCTAAGAGCCTAAAATATGCTAATTTCCCAATTCACTATCCACTCAAACCAGAAATGAGGTCGACGAATGTATCCTCTCTGCAGAGAATTGTGAGACCACCCATTGGATGATCATATCTGAATTCTTCCTCAGCTTGACTTAACAAGTATTTGAACGAAGGCTGGTTCAACATTGATATTGGAATAACAAATCTTTTCTTTTTCCCCCTCTCCAACATAAACGGCTAAATAGTCCTTTGGAACATTTATGGCTGATGAAGCTGCATTGCTTGTTGTCAATAAAGATTGGTGAAGAATTTGCTTAGCATGAATGATACGAGGCATACGAGTTGTAAGACCCCTACTTTTATGAATAAAGAGTAATTTTTTTCGAAATATATTTTTGAATATTATAGTGTGGATTTGATATAATGTTATAGTTGTGAGTAATATTTATAAATTTTGCAAAGTAAGCAAGTTGTTATAAAATATTCGATTGGTCGGGGAATATTCGTTTTAACAGGGAATATTCGTACGACGGCGTAATCATTGGTAGACCCCACAACGGAATTATTGTCGGAATGAGAAAATGACAGAAATATCTTTTTATAAAAGTAACGGCGAAAGTTTTATCGTTAACTGTTGAAATATCAGGTGATAAAAGTACAGTAATACGCGTGGTTACATAGTAGCACACAGTATTGATTATTGATGCTTACGTGAGAAGTCACTCAGTTTTGTTTAATTATTGCTACAGTAATTGTTGCATAGTATCTCACATTATTTGATTCAATTATTGTCAATATTTTTATATTATTAAATCAATAACTGAGATGACAAGTTATTCATATTATTATCTGCATAATTAACAATGTCTAGAAAGTTATGTCGAGGAAAGGGTTTAGTCACCTAATTGAGCGCCAATAAGGAGAAATCCTTATCGAAAAGCTCCCTCTTTCCTGGGAATGATCTGGTTGTTAATATTGCGAGTTATAATAATGATGAATAAATATTGTTAATAATATTGAGGGGATTTTTATGAAGTATTTGTTGTAATTTTGCTTATTATATGGACCCCCCATTTATCCATTTTTCAAAATATGCCAGAGTTGGTCTATATATATATATATAAATATATATAGTCCGCTTCTCCAGTGAACTGGAAGTAGCAAATTAAGAACTAACTGGCTATAACGACGGTTTTTTCCATCGCTATAGAATAGAAAGCCGATTTTTTATGCTATAGCGACAAAAAAAAATCGTTATAGTTGGTTCGCTTTTAGTTCACTTCCTCCGGTTCTCGGAGAGAGAATATATATATATATATATATATATATATATATATATATATATATATATATATCGGATCGGGATCAAGTGCATACCTTTTATCTTACTCACCGTGCTCACCCCTTTTAGTGACGGAATTCATGATTTATTAAATACAATACAAGTCGCCTCATACTTTTAGCGACTCTATATGTTATCCGTCGCTAAAAGTATGTAGCGACTAACAGAAGATCAAACTGGTCCGTCGCTAAAGGGGGGTGAGCACGGGTGAGTAAAATAAGAGGTATGCACTTGATCCTTGCTCTCTCTCTCTCTCTCTCTCTATATATATATATATATATATATATATATATATATGATAACCATCTAAGCTAGAGTTAAGGGATTACACAATCATCTAAACTAGAATCAAGTGATTGACAATATCAAGGATTCTAAGGACATAATTATGGTTATTCAATATCCTAACTAATAGTTGATTATTAGCTAGTATTGATATTCCCCTGCAAGCCAAAGGGTATCCTTGGAAACACTTTGAGCTTGGACCAGTTGTACGAAACGCAGCTGGTTGGTAATGGTTTGGTGAAAGCATCGACAACATTGTCTTTGGAGGAGACAAATTGAATGAAGATCTGTTTGTTGGCAACCATGTCACGGACAAAGTGATAGTCTATCTCATTATGTTTTGTACGAGCATGAAATACATGATTGGAAACAAGATAAGAGGCTCCAAGATTGTCACACCACAACACAGGCGTGTGATGAAGGGGTAGTCGTAACTCCTTGAGCAACGAACAAAACAATTGTAAGTCAAAGAAATGATCAAAGAACGACTTTATTTTGATTCTTCAGACGAAGCGCAGTAATCGTAAGCGTTGCTTACGCGAAACCTAGGAGATTAAGTTATAACCCAAAAAGATTGCATTTCCTGTAGTTGATTTATGATCATTGATGTCACCTGCTCAATTTGCGTCTGTAAAGGCATGAAGCATGTGAGAGGCGCTAGCGGAGAAAAATAAGCCATGAGACAGAGTTCCTTATAGGTATCGCAAAATCCGTTTTACAGCAGCCCAATGAATAATTGTGGGTTTGTGCATGAACTGACAGACTTTATTGACTGTGAAAGAGTTATCAGGTCGGGTTAGGCTTAGATATTGAAGGGATCCAACAATTTTTCGATAGATAGTAGAATTGTCAAACATGGTGCCTGAAGATGTGGACAACTTTTCTGAAGAAAGTGGAGTGGACTAGTGTTTACTAGTGGACATAGAGGCACGATGGAGAATGTTTTGGGTGTATTTTTTCTGAGAAAGAAGAAGACTAGCCATATTTCGTACAACCTCGACCCCCAAGAAATAGTGTAAGGGTCCTAAGTCTTTGGGGTTAAATGCTTTCTAAGTCACTGTACTTTATGTCAACTTACAAATGGGTCACTAAACTTTTTTTTCTTAAAGTCAACTCAATGAACTACATTTTACTAACAAAACGTTTGTAATTTCGTTAACTATTTTGATTTTAGATGGAATTGGACAAATAAGCTGCTGAGTTGTCTAAAAAAAGCTGATATGACGTCCTTGTGTGACGTGGTAGTGATTATGTGGATTTGGAGGAAAATTTTTATGAAGAAAATGAAAAAAATATTTTAAAGTATAATATAAATTTAAAAAGTGTGCCAAAAAACAAGAAAATAAAATAAAAAATATATTAAATTATTTTTGTAATTAATATCAAATAAAATTTTATTTACAAAATAAAAAATCCAAAAATATGCTAATTAACCAAAACAGTTTATTAACGTGCTCTTTTGTAAAAATGATTATTTGTTAATAAAATAACAAAAACTGTGTTCTTTTTAATAAAATTATTATTTATTAATAAAAATAACAAAAACAGTTTATTAACGTGCTCTTTTCTAAAAATGATTATTTATTAATAAAAATAACAAAAACAATTTATTAAAAAAAGTGTGCTCTTTTTAATAAAAATGATTATTTATTAATAAAATAACAAAAAACAGTTTATTAACAAAAACTGTGCTCTTTTTAATAAAAATGATTATTTATTAATAAAAATAACAAAAAGAGTTTATTAACAAAAACTGTGCTCTTTTGTTTGATTTTTTTCCTGCTCTTTTTAATAAAAAAATTATTATTTCTTAAATTTGATTAGATTAAATTAAATTATAAAATTTAAATTTTGTATACTTTTTAAATAAAAATTATTTGACAAAATTAAAATAAAAATAAAATTTATTTGATAAAATTAAAATAAAAATTATTTGATAAAAATTATTTGCATGTAAAAGTACAAATTTATTTATCCTAGTTAGACAAGGGAAAAAATTATCACCAAATTGACTCAATTATAATTTTAATATCCGAATTTGAAAAGATTTTTAATTTTATAATTTTTATAATTTCCTCAATTATATTTGTTATTAATTATATAAAAACACATTTTCTATTAATTATAAAAATAACTAAATAACTCTTTTTATTTTTAAATTTCTACCATGTATTTTTTGCTAAATTTTACGATTTTATTATAATTTTCTTTCATTTCCCCTAAATATATTTCACATCCCCCTTAATTTTAATTAGCATATTTTTGGATTTTTTATTTTATAAATGGCTTAATTATAAATAAAATTTTATTTGATATTAATTACAAAAATAATTAAATATATTTTTTATTTATTTTTTTATTTTTGGCACACTTTTTAAATTTATATTATACTTTAAAATACTTTTTTTATTTTCAACATAAAAATTTTCCTCCAAATCCACAGAATCACCGCCACATCACACAAGAACGCCACATCAGCTTTTTTTGGTCAACTCAGCAGCTTATTTGTCAAATTCCGTCTAAAGTCAAAATAATTAACGGAATTATAATCATTTTGTTAGTAAAATGTAGTTCAGTGAGTTGACTGTAAGAAAAAAAAAGTTCAGTGACCCATTTGTAAGTTGACATAAAGTACAGTGACTTAGAAAGTATTTAACCCCAAGTCCTTGAGGGAGAATTTAGCACCAAGAGTAATAACCAGATCAGAAAGAGATTGTTCTGAATTACCTGTGATTAAAATATCGTCAACATATACAAGAACAAATAAGTAATTATGAAAATCATTATAGATAAACAAGGAAGTGTCATTGCGGGACTGTGTAAAATTATGAGCTAGAAGAAAAGCAGAGAGACGTGAAAACCAGGCCCTGGGTGCCTGTTTTAGCCCATATAGTGACCGCTGCAATTTACACACATAGTCTGGATGTGTGGAGTCAATAAATTCTTGCGGTTGCTGCATGTAGACATGCTCTGTTTGAAGGCCATTGAGGAAAACATTGTTCACATCAAGTTGGCGAATGGGCCAGTGTTTTGTGATTGCCAAAGACAGAATTAATCAAATGGTCGCCGGTTTAATATTCGGACTGAAGGTTTCGAAATAGTCTTTCCCAGATTGCTGGTGAAAGCCTTTGGCAATGAGGCGTGCCTTGTATCGGGCAAGAAAGCCATCAACATGGGTCTTAATGCGAATGACCCACTTATTTTCGACAATATTCATGTGAGGAGATTTGGGAACCAGTGTCCATGTTTTATTTTTGTACAATGCAGTGAGTTCATCTATCATTGCTTGACGCCAAACCGGACTTTTATATGATGTTTGGAAGGAGGTGCATGGGCTCAGTGGTGAATATGGATGCAGTATTGGCTTGACTTTTAGTGCGGAGAACCATGGGATGTAGTCTAGGTAAAGGTTGTGTGTGGGTAGCTGGTAGAGTGGTAGGAATGGTAGAAGACGAGGGAGAATGGGATGATGAAGTGGAGATAGGCAGGGGAGAAACATCACCTGGAGAGTCCTGCAGTGGAGTGTTTTCTGGGGACGAGTGGGAATGCCCAGACTGAGAATAAGAATCATCAGAGACAGGGATAATATGAGCATAGATGTCGCTTAAGCGGGCAGTCCGAACATGTGGATCAACTGGATGCGGTTGGATAGAGGGAGGAGAAGAAGACACATTTCTGAAAATTTCCTGAGATGTAGACAGGGGATCAGGCTGTCTGGATGACTTGGCTAGGTTGATACCCAGGCCCCTTGCAAGGAAAGAGATACTGAGTTCAACCCCCTCCCTTGAATTATCAAAAAAAAAATTCCCACGGATTAAAAATAGGGTTAGGGTTTACCAAGTCACTTGGTGAATTAGACAATTAAGTTCACACTTGAATCCATTTTCATACTCACTCCATTTCACAAAAAAGAGTTCCATTTGCAACATTTGGGATATTAAATATTTGTTTGTTCCATTTATACCCCTAAAAATGATATGTTAGTTTAGTAGTGTGGTGTGATAATGAAATTTGAGCATGATGTTTCTCAACAAACGGATTCAGTTCTATGTAGTTTCAACGATACCATTTATCAATCATGGAGGTTTTCTTCAATCTTTTAATCAAACGAATTAAACCAAGTTCATATCAGTACCAATTATCTATTGTAGGTGCCAAAAAGACATTGTTACATGAGCGACTAACTTGTTGAACCCCATGTTTCCGAATGTCATATGATAGAGGTGGCTTTTGTTCTTTACTTACCATAAAATATAACATATTTAATGTAACAAGTTTTACGTATTGCATATGAAGTATATACCCCACAATCTGCAACAAGTTATATCTGCAGCTGGCATACAGATTGTTGTATTTTTCTGGCCCCCAGTTTTTGCTTAAAGTCATACATATAAAAAGTCATACACCAAAAAGTCATATTCATGGCAGTTTTGGTGGGAGGCATAACCATGTGAAATGTAAAGATTTGTCTTCTGTTTGAAATTGATGGCATGTAGTTTTCCTATATTATATATACGAGTATCCTAATATTTCCACTACACTCCACAGCTAAAGCTTCTTTCTTTATTTCTATCAGCTACAACAGATCAATTACTTACCAATACTCCTGAAGAATATCAGTTTGCTCTATAATGGCTATCCGCTTGCTAAAAAATGTACCTGCCAAGCAATTCTTCAGACGAATACTTTCAAATGCTCCAGCTGCTACATCTGTGACAAAAGGCCACTTCGCTGTTTATGTAGGCGAAACACAAAAGAAGCGATTTGTAGTCCCCATATCATATTTGAACAGTCCTTCATTCCAAAGCTTGCTAAGTCAGGCTGAAGAAGAGTTCGGGTTTGATCATCCTATGGGCGGTCTGATTATCCCTTGTAGAGAAGAAACTTTCGTTCATATCACTTCTAGTTTGCAATGCTAATATGGCATGCTCACTAACAATTAACCTTCTCAACCTCTCCGATTTTGAATTAGGAGAGTTGGTTGTTTCTTTTAACATTAAATTCTTGTAAATTATTTCTGCTAAATGATAATTATTAACATTTTGATATCTCTATCTAATGTTTCTTATATTAATTCAACAATATTTATATATTTTCTACATGAAATTATGGTGTCTTCAGAACAGTCGGTAACCTCTCACCTAAGATTGCAAATTTTCTTTTTAACTTAGAGAACAAATAAAAGTTGAAAATGTAAATAAATCGCCGATGCAAATTTATATATTAGCTAGCTTATTCAATAAATTAAGGTACCTTTTCCTAGCTCTAGCATAACAAGAATAAGCTCCATGCCAGCATTTTTAATACAGAATAATGTTACCATTATAAGCTCTATATCTCAAAAGTTTCTTCTATCTCTGTATTTAATTATGTAGTTTCTAGTGCATTGAAATTTCAAGCATAATTCAATTGGCACCAAGTTCATTTAAATTTTAATGCTTCTATGTACATGTAGACACAGCGAATTAAGAGAAAAAAATTAAGCTTTCATTTGTTCCACAAGTCCTTACATTTCTCCTTTGCCTTCCTAAATTATTCCTTCACAGATATTGAAGTTGCCTGAGGATAAGTCTTTGTTTGGACTTCTTCAATTTTTGCGACTGATTTTAAAAAAATAACCAACATAAAAAATTTTAAGAAGTCCCGAACATGATTATTATTGTTGTATGACCGAACCGTCGTCGGGTCCGTCGCTAAAAGGGGGTAAGTTCGGGTGAGTTGGATAAGAGGCGAGCTTAAGATCCGGACTATATATATATATACTTCTTGACCAACATGTCCTTTCTTTGCTATGGTACCAGGACTTGTACTAGGACAATATGTTATTCAACAACATACATGATTTCCCCTATTGTCCTAATTTCTTGATAATTAGTTGGAAGACAAAACCATATTATCTTTCAAATGGCATTGTCTCTCAGTTGTCCCCATTCAACTGCCCACTTAAAGGACAACCACTTGGTTAATACATCTATATATACACATTTCAGACTTGAAACTAGGCACAAATCCTAAACACACTATTTTCACAGCTTTTACTCTTTCTAAAATCCCTTCAAGATTTCTCTTTTCTTGTTCTCTTTTGGAAAGAAATACCCTCATTGTTAAAACCATGGCTATCCGTATGCCTCGTATCATTCATGCTAAGAAAGTTCTTCGACGATCTTTATTGACAACAAGCAATGCAGCTTCATCAGCAATAGATGTTCCCTGCAGAGAAGACATCTCATTGACCTTGCCTCACGCTTGAGCAGAAATACAGAATTTTGTAGAGTTGTCATCACTTTGTATTGTGTAAAATTCATTACTTTTCTCAATTATATAGCTGGGAAGTAAATGTATTATGTATGTGTTCTCATGTTAAAAAATATTAGTGGAAGACATAAATTTTTTGGACAAGTTTCAGGATCAAAAGCACAGCACTGCAATTTGTTTTTGGCACTATAAATTCAGTTTACATTTGCTTCCTTTAATATAATTGTTCACAATCTCTTTCTTTAACCAATTAAGCTCTGTTGACATGAATTATTATATCTAAATGTAAGCTCTATTGTTAAGTTACCAACTGGTTAGAGGGATCAACAATGTACATCATGCTTTCACACATATTTTGTACTGATATCTTTATGATCGAGCGTACTGATGTTCTTTTGGTTTTTGCATAATAATAGCATCCTCTTTGACTCAATGCAACATTTCATTGAGGGTGAAGCTGGAAATATCTTAAACTTTAATTTATATTCATATATCTATTTTATTAAATAACGTGTTCTTATGACTTATATTCATAGCGAGAGGCAGAGTTGACATTTCATATTTGATCCATTCTATTTAGTTTTTAAAAAATATTGAAGTTCCCTGAGGGAAAGTCATTGTTTGGACCATTTCTAATTTAAAAGTTTTGACTGAATAAGATAGAAACTTAACCAACAAAATAAAGAGTCCGAAGCATGTTATTTATTTATTTTTATTAATTATATATATGTATATATCTAGAGTTTTTATCCAAGGGAAGTGATTGGAGATGATGTCAATCAACATCATATATGATTGAAAGTATCATTCTAATTTCTTGATAGTAAATTGTGTTAGTTTTTGATTTTATGATGTTTTGAATGATGACTAATTTAAGTATATTAGACGTGTGCATGGTTCATGGTGTGTTATTATATAATTAATATGCATGGATTATGGTTTATAAATAGTTTATAATATTATAATTAATATGCATGGGTTATGGTTATTACATGAACACTTGTGCTGATTTTCTTCTGTTGGTAAGTTGGAATGTTTTAAAATCATTTCAAATTTGATTTGGAGTTTATTAAGGAAGATTTGATTTGGAGTCTATTAAGGAAGATTTAATTTAGAGGTTATTAAGGAAGATTTGAATTGAAGTTTATTAAGGAATATTTGAATTGGAGTTTATTAAGGTATGTTGGTATTTATAATTTTAATAATGACAAATATTATGGTCTTTTGTTATTAATTTCAGCTGGCCCAAATTGGTTCTTCTATTTCATCAGAGTATTTTGTGGGTGCTTATTTATTTAAGGATTTTATCTTGGTTAGTGGAGCCCACATTAGTTAGTAATATTTTGGTATTCTATTTTGAAAAAGAGACTTACACAAGCTATTGGGTCTTATCCTTATTTATCTCCTTTGTTTCTGTTTAATTCAGTTGATTGGGTATAGAGTTTCTCTCCTTTATTTCAGCTCTTCAAAATCAAATAGCTGGCGCATAATTGCTTAATATCTTTCTGGTGATACAAAGCTACTGAAATTATGGATGGTTGCTAACGGGACTGAGATTTCTTAGCTAACATCTTTTATAGTTGTTGTGTGTCTTGTTATATATACTCCTTCTCTTTAGCTAAACAGGACACAACTCTCAACCTGCAATCAAGTTGAAATACTACATCAGAGCTCTGCAATTGTTTTATTCCAGCTATTTATTCTAGTTTATTATATTCTTTTGTGCTGAAAATCTATTTTACCATTCCAAACTCATTCATTGTAAACCAAAGTACTCAAGCATAGTTTTGGCTTGAGGTCTCTTATTTAGTCTGTTCATAGAAGGCTTCAAGAGTCTCAGAGGTGAGAAGAGATGTACAAGTTGCAGGGGTGCAAAAAGGGGGCATAGGTGTCCAACATCAGATTTGAGGCTTCTTTGTAATAGAGAGTAATTTTTGTATTGAGGTTTAAATAGTAATAAAAAGAGTCTCCAATCCTAGTTGGGATTGGACGTGGATTAGGCCACTAGATTAGAGGATAGGGGCTGAACCACGTAAAAATCTTGGTGTGATTTTTATTTATGTTTATCTCTTTAACTGTCATTCACGTTCTGCACTTTTTTTGTTATTCACGCTACTATCCAAACACTAAAGCAGACAGGTCTAGCTGTCTGATAACAAGAAACGAAGAACATAAGCTAAAGCAGACACTAAAGCAGACAGGCGTAGCTGTCTGAATTAAACCTATTGCAGAAAATTTCAAAAAAGTTTTCACCGTTTATCACTTTTAGCTTAAACACCTATTCACCCCCCCTCTAGGTGTGCACATACATAGAATTACATTTGGTATCAAAGCAAGGCTCTACTAATATTGATCGTTGCAGGTCGTAGGGGAAGATCCTATGGCACACCTAAACTTTCAAGAAGACCAGTTCACAAGTAGGCCACCGCTCTACTAACTCTTTTCAATTTTATATAATCGTGCAAACAAATTAAATTGGTAATGGTAAGGTTTACATTGATAATGTCCATCATGTTGAAGGGTTAAAATATAATTTAATTAGTGTAAGTCAACTAATGGATAGTGGTCATAAAGTTATTTTTGAAAAAGATAAATGTGCTATTATTCATGCCTCTCATAATGTTCCTTTAGTAGCTAACAAAGAAGGTAATATATACACTATAAATTTTGAAAATCAAAATGAGGATATTTGTTTAGCTGCTGTTCAAGATCAAACTATTCTATGGCATAGAAGGTTGGGGCATGTGCATATGGAATTGATTAACAAGTTAGTTACAAAGAACCTTGTTAAAGGTTTACCAAAGCTAAAATATGAGAAGACAGATATTTGTAATGCATGTTAGTTAGGTAAACAAGCAAGAAATTTTTTTACAAGCAAAAATCAAGTATCAACTTCTCTACCTCTTCAATTATTGCATCTTGACTTATTTGGACCCGAGAGATATGCTAGTCTAGGAAATATCATTATGTTTTTGTTATTGTTGATGATTTTTCAAGATTTACATGGGTTTTATTTTTGAAGACTAAAGATCAAGCTTTTGCAGAATTTGAAAAGCTTATAAAGAATATTGAAACAAAATACAACCTCAAGCTAATTGGTATACGGAGTGACCACAGTGGAGAATTTGGGAAAGATTTTATACCATATTGCAGTGAGAAAGGTGTTACACATGAGTTTTCTGCACCAAGAACGCCTCAACAAAATGGTGTGGTGGAACGTAAAAATCGTACTCTTCAAGAAACTGCAAGAACTTTACTACATGAAAGTAAACTGCCTAAAAGTTTTGGGGCAGAGGCTGTAAGTACTGCATGTTACATTTTAAATAGAGTACTAATTAGACCCATCCTTTTGAAAACACCGTATGAGTTACTAAATAAAAGGATTCCAAATATTAATTATTTTAAAGTATTTGGTGCTAAATGTTTCATTCTAAATACTAATAGTAATCTTGGAAAATTTGATGCAAAATCAACCGAAGCTATTTTTCTTGGGTATTCAATGCATAGTAAAGCTTATAGGGTTTATAATCTTGATAAATTTAAAGTTGAAGAATCTGTGCATGTTTTATTTGATGAATTTAACCGTGACCTATCAAAAGAAGAAAATAAAATTTCTGCAGGAAAAGACATTGTGATTAGTGGAAAATAGACAGCTCAATCCGGACAGCCAGAGCCGTCTGCATCAGAAGGAAAATCAGATGAACGTGGACCGCAAACAAATGAAATTAGACAACCTGAGTCATCTGCCTTAGTTGAAAACTCAGACATGCAGACGCTAAAGTCGAGAGTCAAATTTCAACCCGTCGCATTAGAAGAAAAATTTGATGATCGGTTTGATGTAGAGCATGACATTTTAGAACTCGAACTCGAAGAACAAATGACCTGCAAAGAAGGCTTCCTAGACCATCTAGAACATTGAGAAATCATCCACCAAATCTGATCATAGGTGATCCTGACACTTGGATGAACACAAGAAGGAAAGCAAGGAATTACTGTGCATTCTCCGCATTTCTTTCACAAATAGAACCAAAGAATACCAAGAAAGCAGTTCAAGATGAAAATTGGTCTATTGCCATGCAGGAAGAATTAAACCAATTCGAAAGGTGTCAGGTATGGGATCTTGTTAAACCTCCTAAAGATGCTTCTATAATTGGTACAAAATGGATTTTCAAAAATAAACTTGATGAAAATGGCATAATTACTAGAAATAAGGCTAGATTGGTAGCTCAAGGCTATAATCAACAAGAAGGTATAGATTATGAAGAAACCTTTGCCCTTGTTGCAAGGTTGGAAGCCATACGAATTTTGTTAGCCTATGCATGTTTTAAACACTTTAAATTATATCAAATGGATGTGAAAAGTGCATTTTTAAATGGCTATTTAAATGCGGAAGTGTATGTCAAGCAACCACCGGGATTTGAACATGAAAAATATCCACATCATGTGTTTAAATTGAAAAAGGCTTTGTATAGATTAAAACAGGCTCCAAGAGCCTGGTATGAAAGATTAAGCAAGTTTTTATTAGACAATGGTTTTAATCGTGGTAAAATTGATTCTACTCTTTTTATTAAAACTAAAAATAAGGACTTATTAATTGTTCAAATTTATGTGGATGATATAATTTTTGGAGCTACTACTAACTCTCTGTGTGAGTGGTTTTCCCAATGTATGCATAATGAGTTTGATATGAGCCTTATGGGCGAATTAAATTATTTCTTGGGGCATCAAATCAAACAATCCAATGAAGGGATTCATATTCACCAATCAAAGTATGTGAAGGAGCTATTGAAGAGATTTGGATTCGAAAATATCAAACTAAAGTCAACACCAATGAGCACTACCGTCAAGCTTACTGCGGATGCTACAAGTAAAGATGTTGAAGTAACAATGTATCGAGGTATGATTGGTTGTTTACTTTATTTACTCGCATCAAGGCGGATATTATGTATAGTGTATGCTTATGTGCTAGATTTCAAGCTCAACCGAAAGAATCTCATCTTAAAGCGGTAAAAAGAATATTTAAATATTTAGCTGACACAATTAATTTAGGCTTATATTATCCTGTATCTCCAAGTTTTGAACTAATTGGATACTCAGATGCAGATTATACAGGGTGCCAAGTTGATAGAAAAAGCACAAGTGGTGCTTGTGAATTTTTAGGCCAAAGCCTTGTAGCTTGGCACAACAAGAAACAAGCATTTGTTGCCTTGTCTACTACAGAAGGTGAATATTTGACGGCAGGTAATGGTTGTTCACAAATTTTGTGGATGATACAAACATTACATGATTTTAATGTTATTTGTGAAAATGTGCCTATCATGTGTGACAATACTAGTGCTATTGATATTTCTAAAAATCCTGTGCTTCATTCTCGTACTAAGCATATTGAAGTGAGACATCATTTTTTAAGAGATAATGTTGCTAAAGGATTAATTAAGTTAGTATTTGTCCATACTGAACATCAATTGGCTGACATTTTTACAAAACCTTTAAGTGAGGAACGTTTTTGTACCTTGAGAAGAGAACTTGGAGTGTCTGTCTATGCTTAATTTTTTTTTGTTTGCCTCTTGTATTTAAAAATATTAAAAAAATATCTTGACAAGAAGTTTGATGAAGTTCTCTTTGAAACTGCTACTGATGAAGCTACATACTACCTCCCTTCTTTTTGATAATGCCAAAGGGGGAGAAGTTTAAGGGATAAGGAAGGTATACTAAATATGATGCTACTATGATTGATATATACTATTGGTTATTGGTTACTAATTATTTTGGGATATATCATATTTGGATGTTATCTATCTCCCTTATTTGTTATTTGCTTCCCTAGTTGTTACAGAAATCTTATATGCATAAATTTAGGGGGAGCATATATTTAGGAGGAGCATGTTGATTAAAGCAGTGCATAAATTGTCATCATCAAAAAGAGGGAGAATGTTAGTTTTTGATTTTATGATGTTTCGAATGATGACTAATTTAAGTATATTAGACGTGTGCATGGTTCATGGTTTGTTATTATATAATTAATATGCATGGATTATGGTTTATAAATAGTTTATAATATTATAATTAATATGCATGGGTTATGGTTATTACATGAACACTTGTTGCTGATTTTCTTGTGTTGGTAAGTTGGAATGTTTTAAAATCATTTCAAATTTGATTTGGAGTCTATTAAGGAAGATTTGATTTGGAGTCTATTAAGGAAGATTTGATTTAGAGGTTATTAAGGAAGATTTGAATTGAAGTTTATTAAGGAATATTTGAATTGGAGTTTATTAAGGTATGTTGGTATTTATAATTTTAATAATGACAAATATTATGGTCTTTTTTTATTAATTCCAGCTGGCCCAAATTGGTTCTTCTATTTCATCAGAGTATTTCGTGGGTGCTTATTTATTTAATGATTTTATCTTGGTTAGTGGAGCCCACATTAGTTAGTGATATTTTGGTATTCTATTTTGAAAAGGAGACTTACACAAGCTATTGGGTCTTATCCTTATTTATCTCCTTTGTTCCTGTTTAATTCAGTTGATTGGATATAGAGTTTCTCTCCTTTATTTCAGCTCTTCAAAATCAAATAGCTGGCGCATAATTGCTTATCTTTCTGGTGATACAAAGCTGCTAAAATTATGGATGGTTGCTAACGGGACTGAGATTTCTTAGCTAACATCTTTATATAGTCGTTGTGTGTCTTGTATATACTCCTCCTCTCTTTGGTCAACAGACACAACTCTCAACCTGCAATCAAGTTGAAATACTACATCAGAGCTCTGCAATTGTTTTATTCCAGCCATTTATTCTAGTTTATTATATTCTTTTGTGCTGGAAATCTGTTTTACCATTCCAAACTCATTCATTGTAAACCAAAGTACTCAAGCATAGTTTTGGCTTGAGGTCTCTTATTTAGTCTGTTCATAGAAGGCTTCAAGAGTCTCAGAGGTGAGAAGAGGTGCAGAGGTGTACAAATTGCAGAGGTGCAAAAAGGGGCATAGGTATCCAACATCAGATTTGAGGCTTCTTTGTAATAGGGAGTAATTTTTGTATTGAGGTTTAAATAGTAATAAAAAGAATCTCCAATCCTAGTTGGGATTGGACGTGGATTAGGCCACTAGATTAGAGGATAGGGGCTGAACCACGTAAAAATATTGGTGTGATTTTTACTTCTGTTTATCTCTTTAACTGTCATTCACGTTCTGCACTTTTTTTGTTATTCACGCTACTATCCAGACACTAAAGCAAACAGGTCTAGCTGTCTGATAACAAGAAACGAAGAACATAAGCTAAAGCAGACACTAAAGCGCATGTGACGAAATCAGTTCTAATTAAACTCGCTGCAGTAAAATTTCAAAAAAATTTCACCGTTTATCACTTTTAGCTTAAACACCTATTCATCCCCCCCCCCCCCCCATCTAGGTGTGCACATACATAGAATTACAAGTTGAAAGACAAAACCATGTGATCTTTGAGATGGCCCAACTTATATTTATTAAGTGGTTGCCCATATATTTTTTTTGAGATAAAAGACGAGTCCCAATCAAATGTCTCAAACATATTCTTTTGCCAAAGGGGTCCTCAATTTGCTATGGTACCAAAGTACTGGTAGGACAAGATGTTCTTCAGCAACATATATGATTTAGCCTATCATCTAATGTGACAACCCCAAAATAAGGACAAATTTTACTCCCGATCTTGTGCGTTAAAATACAATCACATTCCAACTTTATATCATTAATCGATGTTATAAACAATAAAATGTGGATAAATTTAAACTTTCGTGATTTTCTTTAATATCCTGAATTTTTATCACAATTCAACTTTATTCTAATTGTACTTGACGGTCAATGACAATATAAATATTATAACTTAGATATTTACATTTCTTCATAATTCCAGAATTTGCAACCTTTAGCACCTGAACTTACATTAAGGTTCATATAAGATTGTAAAAGTTCAACTTCTGACTTGAATATTATTCCCTGAATATTCGCCATGTAGTCAAATGTATATTCTCCACACACCATTCTTCAAACACCATTGTCATTATTTTAATCTACTTTGCAAAGAAAACTATATAACTACATCTTAATTCCAAAATGAATAACCTTTATTCATAACCCAAGGCTTACATAATCTAGCTTACATATCATAAGCCATCATCACGACTAAATATAATTTCAACTAAAGAAAACAAATGAAAGCATTCCTTTTCACGCACCTCTAATCTTTATAATCATGATAATCTTTATAATCATGATAGTAAGAATTGCATCGCATCTTTAATCTGCAAATAATTGCAAGTTTGAGCACAACGGCCCAGCAAGTCTAACAGTTTTCATGTATCACATTTATACATAATATGCATTTCAGTCATGCATTATGTTGCTCATGCTATGCATTCTATATATGCATCATTAAACTTATGCAATGCGTTTAGATATGCTCCATACATCTCATCATGTATAATTTATATGCGAGCTTTCAATTTCATCATATTTCATTTAATTAGATCATACATCATATGTTATCAAACTTAAAATTTCTTACAAATTTCAATCGCATAACACAATTAAATTGAGTTTCCATAACTCAATTAACTTCAGTCATAATTTAACTTCAACAATTCATATAACATTACAATCCAAAACATGTAATTCCACATACTCATCAAGACTTCATTATAATACACACATAACTAATATCAAGTTCACATAACACGAGTAAACTGAAAAACTTGCCTTTGATTGCATAAATCGATATACGCTCATCGAGCATCCTTCACATATTCTCATTTGTTGAATTTCCTCGTCTGATCCTCAATCGTCTTTGTATAATTTATATATAACACATTTCACGTATTCTCATTTGTTGAATTACCTCGTCCGATCCTTAATCGTCTTTGTATAATCTATATATAGCACATTGAATTATAATATGCTTCATAATCTCATATGAAACTTCACATAACTAAATTGATTTATAATCTTTAGTTTGCATAACGCGTCATTATCAACATTCCACATACCAACTTCATACTTTTAAGATCTTGAGTTCTTAAGATTCCATCTTGTTTTAGATTAACTAACTAATCTTTAATCCGTTTCAGAATGAATTTCATTATGTTGTTGCTAATTCGCATCATTAATATCATGTGTATTACCTATGTAATAAAGCTTATAGCTTAATATGTAACACGTTCTTTGGTTTAACCAAAACTTGAATACATCTAGATTAACAATTTGATCTCTCATTATTAACCATATTAGGTTAATTAGTTCCATTCAAAGGTTATTTATATCTCTAATATCTCGTGTATGCTTATGTAATGTAATTAAAGTTATTACATAGCTTAACGGTAATATATTCCACAAATATGGTTTAAATTTCCATATTTCAAAGGTTAATTTCATAATCTTAACTTAGTAATCATGTTAGGTTATTAGCATAATTTATAGATTAACTTATGTATTAAAACATGTTTTATTATTAATTTTTAACTAATTAAACACTCAGGGGCAAAACTGTAATAAATTAGTAAATAAACACTCAATGGCAAAACTAATAAATCAAAAATAAAAATCTAGAGGGAAAAAACACCTTTACCCCATTGTGATCGTTGTGTTTTAAGCATTGAACCACTGTACTTTAAAAAAATTCACTTGACCCACTGTGTTTTTTAAAAATTGTTAATCAAGCCATTCCGTCTAATTTTGCTCACTGTCGTTAAGAAATTGGACCAATTTTCCTACGTGGCTTTTGAAAAAAAAAAACAAATCAAGTTATTTCCTACGTGGCAAGCCAGTCAGCCAAATTCCTAATACTTGAAAATTGACAAAAAGCACCTTTACCCCATTTTGTTCGTCGAGTTGTAAGTATTGAGTCATTGTACTTAAAAAAATGCAATTGGTCAACTGTGGTTTTTAAAAATGCTTAATTGGGCTATTTCGTCAAATTTAGTGGATGTGTGTTTATTTATTCTTACATGACATTTTAAAAAAAGAAATCCAAGGAAATGACGTGGAATCAAATAATCAGACACACGTGGATATGGTATGCAAATGCTAAAAATGAGGTAAAAAATATTTATAATATGTATAATATTAATAAAAATTAATATTATAATATTTATAATATATATTTTATTTTAAAAATGTATGTTTTATTTTAAAAATAAAAATAAAAGTACTTTTATGTTTTAAAATACTTATAAAAATTTTACAAATAAAAATACTTTTATGCTTTATTTTCTTTCTTTTTCTTTACCTATTATTTCTCTCTCTTCTCTGAGTTCTTTCTTCACCTGGATTAGTTCCTTTAGATCTGGGTTTAATTCCATTACCCACAAATCCTTCATCTCATCATCTTCCTCCACTACAGTCTAATTTTATCTTCTTTTTTCATGTGTCTTTGTAATTATTTTGCCCTTCTCTGTTTTGGGGTCCTCTCCTTCTCACGCCATTAATGGCGATAATCCCATCTAATCAATAACAAAGAACCCCAATTATCAATTCATGCTCATAAATACTTCCATATATATATATATATATATATATGTGTGTGTGTGTGTGTGTGTGTGTGTGTGTGTGTGTGTGCAAACATATGATATACAAATGTGCTTGTCTTCTCCGATTATTTTATCTTCTCCGGCAAGTCAATCTCATACTGGGTGTTTAGTCATGTGCTTGAAAAAGAATTAAGTATGTCTGATTCTCAATATCGGAGAATTTTACCTTACTTTCTTCTTCTCCAATCTTGTTAGGTTTGTCTGATTCTCTCTTTGATTTCATGAATTAGAATTTTCTCCAAAAATTTGCAAGTTTTTCGTGGTGAGATTTGATTTGATTTAATCGGAGAACAATCAGATTTAGCGAAATAGATTGTTTGTTTGTTTGCAAGTTTTTCTATTTTTAGTTGTTTATTTGTTGTGATTTCATTTTGTTACTTGTAAATTTTGAGTTTGAAGTGTTGTTTCTTGTTTGGATCTGGGTTAAAGATGAGGGTAAGATGAATGAGAGGAAAGAGTGAAAAAATCAAGTTGGAAGCCAAATCAGCATTTAATTGTTTTTTATTTTTTTTAAAAAGCTAAGTATGAAAATAGAAGATAGAATGTAAAGTCCGTCCAAAAAATTTGACAGAATGGTCCAACTAAGCATTTTTAAAAATCACAGTGGGTCAATTGCATTTTTTTTAAAGTACAGTGGTTAATTTCTTAAAACACGACGACCACAATGAGGTAAATGTGCTTTTTCCCAAAATCTGGAACATGGGGCTGCCCAGATTTCCAGATTGTTTTGTTATTTCTTGGCTACTTTGTGATTTTATATCTCACAATCTACTAATCCAATTGCTTCCAAATTTTGATATATTATACTTGGTACTACATACTATTTTATAAAAATATAGCATGAACAATTTGGGTTCATTAAGATGATATTACAGAAGCTCCAATATGCCCCCTCATCTCAGTTTTTCATTCAATTCAAGTTTTTAGAAATTCTTTAAAACGTGATTTGAGCTTGATTTGATTCACTCAATCAACTTAGTTAACATCATAATACATATATAAAAAGCTTTGCTTAATTTTCGATTTTTAAATACCTTGCACAAGCTTTTAAACATGGTTTAGCAAGAATTTTCGAAATACCTTGCACACAAATAAATTTCTAGTTTTCACAAGCTTTTAAACATGGTTTAGCAAGAATTTTCGAAATTCTTCATCCTTATCACTCCAAGCATCACTTACCATCTATATCACATCAATTCTCATAGTCCAAGCACAACAATTTTATAAATATAAGACATTAATACTCTAATTTTTATGAACTTTAACAAATAAAGGTTAATACCTCTTGTTTGATGTTCTTATTTGAATTCTTGTTTCAATCCTTGCTCCAAACTTCTTGTTGATTGAATTCAATATCCCTTAACAGCAATTTGATGCAATACTCCCTTCACTTCAATTGCTAATTTCAATTCCTAAAGAGTTTATGTAGTTTCTTTGTTTATGGAGAGAGCATAGCAATTTGGGAGAGGAAGAAGAATGGAACGGATGGGAGAAAAAAGTGAGGGCTGAGAATTGGGTTTATTTGTAACTGATAATAGTCTAGTCTAGCATTCCCAACCTCTTTGTTAATTATCAGACTTGGTTGCTAAGTGTCATCCTAATATCCTAAAGATATGCCACATCCTGCTGTAGCCCCTAATGACTCACCCATAGGGCTTATTCTCATTACTTCAATTCTCAGCAAAGTGAACTTAGCCTTTTAATACATATTCAACATCATGACTTGGTTAGTTGTTTAATGACCCAACACGCCACATATTTTATGTATAATATGTATATATTACATTATATATACTAAATTTCCAATACCCACATAAAATTAATTTATGTATTTAATTGCATATAATTCCAATATTAACTAAAATTAGATATTATACATTTATAACCATGTATACAAATTATTTCCTAATTATGGAATTAATCCATAATTAATTTAACATTCTTGTGTAATGAAGGTTACATTAAAGAATAATTTATTCAATTTATACAATTAATATTGTATAATTAAATTAAATTAAAATTTCTCTTTCTTTCCATAAATTGCTTCAAAACAATTTATTTAACTCATATATTTAATCATAAATTAAATATTAATTAACTTTACTAATTTTAACACCAATATTCGAGAGCATATTGGTTGCTCATCTCATATTTTTACTCACATCTCTTTAGTATAATAATAAATATTATACTATTATATGTTACATTATAACAACATAATTCTCATTTCGCAATTAACTCAAGTTAACTAATTCACTAATTAAATCCACTATTAAATCTAACTTTTCAATAAATGTATACATAAATCACATAAATATATATAACACATATATTTATATATTTAAACACATTATGTCTCACAATAAAAATTTATATATTTAATTCTTATTTTAATATTTTTTTCGAAATTTCTTCCCCTCTTATAAGGATTCCGTCCTCGGAATCACAAACACCGAACATCCTTACTCGGTCTACGTCTATCCTCTTCCGAAATCTTGACAACTTGAATCATTTCAACATATCACTTTAATATTAGTTTTATATTACCCATCTTATTCAATCCCTTAGCTAATACTTATAGATTTCCTTTCATAACCTTCATTTGGATTCGATTACATTTTGAATATTATTAATTCTTTTTCCATAGCCCATCAACCTCCTTTTTCTACGAATCACTTTAAGCCTGTATCGTCATACTAGTTCAATATCATCGTTTACTAAACTCATGATTATTTGGGATACCACATTCACCCCTTCTTCTAAGAATTTCGTCCTCAAAATTTTAACTCATGAATCGTTGTTAATTCAATTCATCAAATTAGATTTTTATATTAATCTTTATTCATTGATCTGGTTCTATGATCAACTTTCACTTCTAAGGATCTTTCTAAAATCATTGCATTTTACGTATTCTTCACTTTTTCCTTTACACCTTCTTCTTTTAAGAATACATCTAAACTTGTCGCATTCTACGATTACTTTTTTCTAGGGAATATCATCCTTCCCTCATCCAGTTTCCCAGAACAATAGGAGTCTTCTACAATTGTTCAATAATTGTGAAGCAGTATGGATAACTAGGAATTAAAAGATTCATTACCTTTAACAGTCAAAAGACTATGGACAAACCATCATCGTACGCCAGGTGATCAGCCATTTGTACATATGCATTGTGCACATACATATTAACACATAAGCGTAGCTCGGAACTATAGCCTCCAATAGCATGTCCCCTATTACAGGGTTGGTTCACCACAGACTTAATACAAAATTCCGCACTAGAACAATCTGGTTTGACATAATTATCAAAGAATGCTTGAATTTCATTAACATATCTCATCATTTGTCTAACTGAATCAAATAGCTTAGACTTGTATCAATAATTCGAACATCAATCAAAATATTTTAGCCAACTCAACTGGCATATTTTCTTTAAATAGTTCAAAATACTGAAAATCGTTTTATGAATTTGTCATGCTACAACATACCATAGTGGGTTGACGATCCTATGATCACATCCAGCACCAGATTAGATTGCATTGATAACTCCATCGTTTATCATTTTTACACCATGTTCAGTGATGCATATGATATATAAAATACATTTTGATAATTTCAAATCATTTTTGTCTAGCCAAAACAATTAGCATAAACATATGAATAATATGACTTTTAAAACTTATTGGTTCAATAATTTGATCAAATACTTTTCGACGACACAAAAATGTAAACATCAGCACGATGTCAATAAATTTTGAAATCTAGCATAGCTAGAAGAATTGGAATACCCATATTTCTCCACCAACTATTATTTTTTTATTATTTATTTTAATCTGTATTTTATCATTTATCACTTTTCTTGAATTTACCTCGAACTATTTCATAGTACCTTATCTCTTTTTAGTGTCAGACTATAACTTTCCAATTGTTTTAACAGATTATCTGTCATTCCACGATTCAATCCGATCACGTCGTGATCTATTTTACAATTGTTTTACATCACGATTCTTTCCTTACCCTATAATCGTCTCATCCCATGATCTTCTTGCCCATCTCTTTAATCATGTTATATTATGATTTCATTTGCACTTCTCAGCTTGTATTTATCATCATTTCTTTACATTTCTATAATTTAATTCAGGTGTCCCCTGATCCTCACCATATTGCTCTTCAAGATTCTTCTTTGAACATTTTCATACGATCTTAACTCCTTTTACATGAATTTGTAAAATTCATTTATTATTAACTAAACTCTATTTAAGTTTATTGTTATTATTTTTATCATCTCTACCTTGTAGATATCGTCTATTTACCATCACTTCTTATCTTTATTACTGGAGTTAGGTAACTCATGATTCTCATCTTTTATAATTTTTCAAGATTCTTCCTTGAATCTTCTTGTTTATATTTCAACTCTTCCTTTATGAATTCATTTATATTTTAACTTCGTTGGGAAGTTTCTAAATGCATTCTATTTTACTTAAACTTTTATTCAAGTTTATTTCTCATCATTTTCATCTTTCTTCACTATGGTTATAGCCTAACGTACTCTTACCTAAGGTTTATAACCTACAACTTTGATACCACTTGTAATGACCCCCAAAATTAGGACAATTGTCTCTCCCGACTTTGGTCGTTAACAGAACCAACTCATTCTAGTTTTACAACACTAACCACTACTATAATTGCTTAAATGCGTATAAATTGAATTTTTTTTTAATTTTCTTTCATAACTTGAATTCTTATTACCACTCAACTTTATTTTTACCGTACATAACAGTTAATAATGGTATACATATTAGAATTTAGTTATCTCAATCCTTTCTTAGTTCTAGATGCAACCTTTAGTATCTATACAAATATTCAGTATCACATGAATACCATGATCTATTTCACAAGGTAATATATGAACATAAGTTCAATCTGCAATATGAAATAATTCTTCTATTTTTCCATATTTATAATTTATTAATTATAAATCATCTCATACACTATTGTCAACACTTCAATTTACTGTTCAAAATAGCTGTAAATTTATAAATTAACATCAATATGATATTTTTATTTCATAACTCAAGTTTTAATACAACTTATGTTATTTACACTGCAAACAGACACTTATACTTAATACAAGTTCAACTAAAGGAATCATTATACATTTTCTTTTCAGTACTCCTCCAATCTGTACTGTCAAAACTCATCAGATAGTTCATCCTTTAATCTGCAAATAATATTATTTGCAAGGTTGAACACGCCGGCTCAGCAAGTCTAACAGATAACACATAAATTACATTTCATACATGATTATTATATTTTGGATAATGTGACATGTTTTCTACTCTTCATGTATCACATTTAGATCATGCATTATGATTCACTATGCTTAATATTGTACATGTCTTGTATCATCATATTGATCATAGTTCACACTTTTAACATACTTAATCTTACTTGCATCTCATGGCTCATATAATAATTATTTTTCTCAAGTAGCATATAACACATCAATTGAGTTTCCGTACTCAATTCAATTTGGTCATACTTTGATCTTAGCAAGAATAGATTTTAATGTAGCACAAAGGTACATAAATATTAATAAGTACATATAACAAGTAGGTCTGAAAAACTTGCCTTCATGAAGCCCAGTTATCAATTCTATGAGCTTATACGAACTCGAAGTGGTATGATTCCGTAAAGTACCTATGTAACATAGATAAGGTCATTATGTTGCTTAATATTACCACACTCCATGAATTTAACTTAAACTTAGGGTTTTCAAGCTCAACATCCTTATTTTTAACCTTTTTTACCTCAATAGACTTGTTACATATGCATATAACATAAGTCTTATTAATTTCTAGTAGTTCGATAGATCAATATACTCATTTTTCATGAATATATATAAATTATTATACATTGTATACTTAATTTACTTTATCAATACACTTACATAGCCCACATGCATTATATCAAGCAATTTATAACTTGAGTTTTCATTCTCATACCTTACTCATTCATTATTGAATCTTCTATATTTACAATCTTTATTTGCTATAATATATATTACTTATGCTTAATATACCAACTTATATGCATTTTATAATTTTATAAACACTTCACATGGCTTAGCATAAAAAAATATCAAAACAAGCCCATATAATCACACAGCAGCCTAGCCAAAACATTTGGGCAAACAGCTCTGTTTCAGCACTTCCCATTCCAACGTACCAACTTTGCTAATTTCTAACTTTTAATCCTTAAATCCAATTGTAACCAATTTTCAATATATTGTACACGATATGGCAACCTATTTTTCAAAAATAAAAGACAGCCTAAATGAACATTTAAAATAGGTGTTATAGAGCTTCAAATGTGCCTTATCACAACAGCTGCAGCAGCACAGCACAACCATCATGCCATGAACGAAATGCTTGTTTTGCTAATTTTTAAATCAAAAACCACTCATTCTCTTAAAGCGAAACTTTGTTATATTATTGAGAACATAGCAAAGTATTTTTAGAAAATATAATATACCTTAAACAAGCAATCTAAATGGGCTTTCTAAAACGTCAAAAGTACACTGTTAAAACAGTTTTCTAGTTAATATGAACATATTGTTCTTCTTTAAAATAGTTTTCCCACTTAATCTAATCAATACAAACCATCTAATTATCTACATATAGTATCCCTGCATTTACTATTGGCATCAATTTCAATGTTTAAACAAAACAGTCCCTAAGGGGACATTTTTCGAACATAATGTATGCATGCTTTAAACTTCAGAATTTACAATCAACTTATGGTTTGATCCATATTTGCCATCCTTATAACTCCGCACAACAACAACTATTCTCCTTTTACTATCACATAGATATCACATTCTAATTACTAATCTAAATCGCAGCAGCCCTCTTACAAAAATTTCTAATTTCAAATGAAACAATATAACACTAACCTTATAAGGATTGAGTTTTAATGAAATGCTAACTTTGGTGTTGATTTGCAAGTCCTCTCTCCACTTCTCTTCTTTGTAGTTTCCTTTTAAATCAATCCATCTTGCACTTCCTTGGCCGAACTGCTAGGTTGACCGGACCCTTAAGGAGTTTTGTCAAGCTTTTATTACATAAGGAACTTGGTTTATGGAGTAATGAGATGGAATAAAACTGGGATTGAAAAAAGGAAAGAATACGGATGGGAAATATTTGCTTTAGCATTTCATTGATAGCTTTAAGGAGTTGCCAACTCCTGCATTGATTGAGATTAGTAACTCCAACAAACTCTATAAATAAGCCACCTCCTGCTTGTTACCAATGACCAATGAGCAAAGAAGCTTAGTTGTTATAATTTAGCAAGATTAATATTTATAACTGAACAAATTATTTCTCCCAAATTAAAATAAATCTCCTATCCTTAGATTTGTTATGTAGATAACTAAAACAATAACAACAACAACAACGGCAACAACAATAATAATAATAATAATAATAATAATAATAATAATAATAATAATAATAATAATTACTAATAATAATAATATCAATAACGTAATAATAATAATAATAATAATAATAATAATAATAATAATAATAATAATAATAATAATAATAATAAAATAATAATAATAATAACAACAACAATAATAATAATAATAATAATAATAATAATAATGATAATAATAATAATAATAATAATAATAATAATAATAATATCTATAAATATTAATAATAATAATAATAATAATTTATTATTATTATTATTATTATTATTATTATTATAGATATTATTATTATTATTATTATTATTATTATTATTATTATTATTATTATTATTGTAAAACTCAAATTTTACTTAATAAAGATTTAATTTTTTCTTAAAATATTTTTTGACTATTATGGTGTGGATTTGAGATAATGTTATAATTGTGGGTAGTATTTATAAATTTTGCAAAAGCATGTAAGTTGTTATATAATATTCGATTGGTGGGGAATATCCAAATGACGGCAAGACAATCATTGGTGGACCCCACAACGGAATTATTGTCGGATTAAGAAAACGACAAAAATATTTTATGAAAATAACTGGCGGAAGTTTTACCGTTAAAACCGTTGAACTACTCAATAGTAAAAGTACAATGAATACGCGTGGTTGCATAGTAGACATACCGGTATTGATTATTGATGCTTATGTGAGAAGTCATTCAGTTTTGTTCAATTATTGCTACAGTAATTGTTGCATAGTATTTCACATTATTTGATTCAATTATTGTCGATATTTTATATATTATTAAATCAATAATTGAGATAACAAAGTTATTAATATTATTATTTACAATATTAACGATGTCTGTAAGTTTCACAAAGAGAGGTTTGGTCTTTAATGCGCCGCCAATAAGGAGAAATCCTTATTGGAAAGCCCCCTCTTTCTGAGGAACTAACACGGTCGATTGATATTGTGAATTATAATAATGATGATAAATGTTATTAAATATATTGAGGTGTCTTTTTATGAAGTCACGGAAGTTTATATATATATATATATATGTGTGTGTGTGTGTGTGTGTGTGTAAGACCCCAACTTTTATGAATAAAAATAAATTTTCTATAATTATCATTTTTGAATATTATGAAATGAATTTGATATAATGTTATAGTTGTGGGTAATATTTATAAAATTTGCAAAGTACGCAAGTTGTTATATAATATTCAATTGGTCGGGGAATATTCGTTTTAACAAAAAATATTCGTACGAAGGCACAATCATTGGTGGACCCCACAACAGAATTATTGTCGGATTGAGAAAACGACAAAAAATATTTTATTGAAAATAACGGCGGAAGTTTTACCGTTGATCATTGTTGAACTACTCGGTAGTAGTAAAAGCGAAGAATACGCATGGTTGCATAGTAGCACAATATTGTTGATTATTAATACTTATGTGAGAAGTCACTCAGTTTGATTCAATTATTGTCGATATTTTATATGTTATTAAATCAATAATTGAGATGACGAAGTTGTTAATATTATTATTTGCATTATTAACGATGTCTAGAAGTTCTACCAAGGAGAGGTTTGGTCACCTAATCTAATTGGCCAATAAGGAGAAATCCTTATTGGAAAGCTCCCTCTTTCCGGAACCACCGGTCGATTAATGGTGTGAATAATAATAATGATGATGAAGTTTTGTTTTATTAGTATTATTAACGTAATAAAACAGAAAAGTTTTTATATAAAACAGAATACTTTTATAAAGTTATTCGTTTTATTAGGCTAATAGTAAAATCTTTTTATATAAAAAAAGAATACTTTTATAAAGTTATACATTTTGTTAGACAATAATTAGAATATATTATATTTTATTATGCATAGTGTTTGCATAGTTACTGCATAGTGTTTGTATAGTAAAATCTTTTTAAAAGTTATTCGTTTTATTTTATTAGATTATAAATA
The DNA here is from genome assembly GCA_020205605.1 of Panax ginseng. Taxonomy (NCBI): domain Eukaryota; kingdom Viridiplantae; phylum Streptophyta; class Magnoliopsida; order Apiales; family Araliaceae; genus Panax; species Panax ginseng. Next base: position 13,787,777 of record CM035133.1, on the reverse strand, counting down.
TAATATATTATATGTTATTGTAAACCAAACTGACCGTCTGCTTAAAGTAAATCGATCCGGACCGTTCATGGATTCGTTACTATTCATTCCATTCATCTATAAATAGAAGCTCATTCCTTCATTATTTCTTACAAATTCACTGAAACTCTAGAGAGAGAAAACTATAGAGAGAAAGAAGAAAAGTGTTCTGCTACTTCACTACTCCTATATCTTGTACTCTTCTTTCTAAGGTAAGGGGTATTATTTTTTTCATATTCATGAAGAGAACTTCATTATTCCATTCTTTATTATTCGTTAGAATAACTCGTGACATGCGACTACCCTATACTTGGTGAAATTCTTCGTTATTCCATTATTTATTATTCTCACTTTGAATAACTTGTCTATGCCAATACCGCATACATGATGAAATTCATTGTTATTCCATTCTTTATTATTCATTGGAATATCCTCGTTCATGCGCTTTTACGCCGGACCGTTAAAATCTTTTATTATTCTCGTTGGAATATCCTCGTCTGTATGCGTTTTACGTGGGACCGGTTCCGTTATTTATTATTCGTTGGAATAACTTTTGCTCATGCTAAGCACCGCATGCATGGTGATTTTCGTGTTATTCCATTCTTTATTATTACGTTGAATATCCGTCGGTCGTGATACTACTCGACTTGGTTCCGTTATTATTTATTATTCATTGGAATAACCTGTCTATGCAAAGTACCGCATGCATGGTGATTTCTTTTGTTATTCCATTCTTTATTATACTCAGTTGGTTAAAGTTTTGACTTCTATACTCCATGAAATTGGTGGAATATTCTTGATATTTGCGCTTCATCCAGTACCTTTTCATGGAAATATTCTTCTGAGCATTCTTGAATATTACTCTACAAAGAAGTATCATGTTGACAATTTGGACGTTATTAGTTCCTGAATAAATTAATTCTTGAACTTGTTTTATTGAATTCTTATATCATTGTCATCATCCTCATATTTATATTTTATTGAAAGTCATCTGTGGCGTGTAGTGCATAGATGGACTTGGTATGATTATGACCAGGGATTATTCGGTGTAATCATGACCTTAATGTTATAAATGATGTAGTAAAAGTCCTCATTGGCCCGTAGTGCATTGATGGACAGTTGTTGGCATGATCATGACCATTGATGAATACATAAATATCTTTGGCTCGTAGTGCATGGATAAATTGTGGTTGTGATACTGATGAATATCCTTGGCCGTAGTGCAGGGATGATGTGGATCATTTATTAAGCTGAGTCCCAGCGATAAAAGTGATGAAAACCCTTTTAAATCATAAAAGATAGTAGATTTTATTCTCTACTTGACCCTTTTAATGGATTCAGATGTTCCGCTGCGCTTAAACTTGATGTCTATTGTATTTTATCGGTTTAACATTGTTGAAGACTAATGATAATTTATTCTCGCATTATCTTAGTCATAATATTTTTCTTGGGCTAGTTGAGCTCTCCATTTCTTTCACTTTGTTCTCTTCGTGAAATGAGAAGGTAATTGGGACTAGTCGGGGAACCAGAGTGATGGTCCGGATGATAGTATTAGTAGTCCTCACTATTCTCTGTTAAATAGTGTGACAATAAATGTAATGAGGACTTATTCGAGATTGGATATTGTCTGTAAGACAATATTTGTATTAAAACTCATGACTCTCTTGTTGTATATTAAAGATTGTATTGTAGATTTTGCACCATGTATTTGGATTTACTCGTAATAGGTGATGTATACCTATTTTGGGGGCGTCACATATATATATATATATATATATATATATATATATTATATATATAAATTTTGTTTTATTAGTATTATTAATGTAATAAAATGTAAAAGCTTTTTATATAAAATGTAATACTTTTATAAATTTATTTGTTTATTAGATAATAATTAGAATATAATATATTTTATTATGCATAGTGGTTTGCATAGTAAAATATTTTTATATAAAACAAAATACTTTTATAAAGTTATTTGTTTTATTAGACAATAATTAGAATATAATATATTTTATTGCATAGTGTTTTTATAGTACTGCATATAGTATTTTCATAGTAAAATCTTTTTATATAAAATGTAATACTTTTATAAAGTTATTTATTTTATTAGATTTTAAATAATATATATATATATATATATATTATAAATAGAATATATTATATTTTATTGCATAGTATCCTTTCTATTTTTCATATAAATAGGATGCTTAGTTAGAATTGAAAGTCACACCAGAAGTTCAGAGAATTCTCCTTCTATAATCTTGAGCGTATTTCTTTAGAGTTTTAAGAAGGTTTGAGCGTAGTGCAAATTTTCTTCAAGTATATCCCCGCCCTACCAGTCAGAGTACTCTTCTTTATAAGGTAAGGGGTATTATTTCTTTCGTATTCATGAAGAGAACTTCTGTTATTCCATTCCTTATTATTCTATTGGAATAACATATATATGTGAAGTACCGCATACATGGTGAAATTCTTCTGTTATTCCATTCTTTATCATTCTGTTGGAATATCCTGTCTGTGCATTTACGCATGACCTGGTTCCATTATTTATTATTCTGTTGGAATAACCTGTATGTGCGGTCTATCGCATGTATGGTGATTTTTGTTGTTATTCCATTCTTTATTATTCTGTTGGAATATCCCATCTTGCATGTAATTTCACCGATTGGTTCCGCTTTTTATTATTATTCGTTTAATATCTCATGCATGCGTTTACGCGCATGACCGTTCCATTATTTATTATTCATTGGGAATAACTTTGTGACTGTGGATTATGACGAGGATTATTCGGTATAGTCATGATTATTGATGATTTAATGAATATCCTGGCCCGTAAAAGCGTGGGACGATTCAATGATGTGGTTTATTTATTAAGATGAGTCTCAGCGATTAAGTTGATAAAAAACTTTTTAAATCATAGAAGATAGTAGATTTTATTCTCTACTTGACTCTTTTAATGGATTGCTTGTTCCGCTGCAGTTAAACTTGATGTCTTTTGTATTTTATCAATTTAACATTATTGAAGGCTAATGATAATTTATTCTGCATTATCTTAGTCATAATATTTCTTACTGGGCTAGTTGAGCTCACCCTTTCTTTTGATGTTCTCTTAAGGAAATGAGAATATAGTTGGGACGAGTCGGGGAACGGAGTGACAGTCCAGATGATAGCATTAGTAGTCCTCACTATTCTGTTAATAGTGTGACAATAAATGTAATGAGGACTCCTTTGAGTGTGGATATTGTCTAGATGACAATATTCTTATTAAAATTCTCAGCTATGTTTTGTCGTATTTTTACACGACGTTTGTATAATTGAGTTGTATTTGTATTTTGTACCATGTATCTGGCGACTCAAGATGGGTGATGTATACCTAATTTTGGGGGCGTCACAGTTGGTATCAAAGCTTAGGGATATGATCCCTGGCTGAGACGTGAGACAAGAACTAGGAGGGGAGAGACGGGGAATTCCTTCGCTAGTATGACCTACCTAAGTTTATTTGGTATTTAATTGATCGGTCAGAGTATAGAGATAATATGTGATATGTTAATTAACCCATGTTTTATGGCATTATTTGAAAATGGCATCCGAAAATGTTGAGATAAGCAATGAAGCACATGAGACCGTTGAGTCACCAACGATCAATGCCCAGGATAATGTGCAACAGGAAGACAATAATCCTCATAAAAACAATAACACCGATGAAATGGTGAACGATGGGATGTTCAGAGGCTTTATGTAATTCATGCAACATCAGGTGAGAGCGGCTCCTGTCCAAAATACAGGTGGAAACACTGACACCTCTCGGACGGTCACCGCTAAGCAGTTCAAGGAGTTGGGACCACCGGAGGTTTTTGGAGAGCCAAAACCACTTAAGGCAGAGACGTGGATAAAGCAGATCAACAAGATATTTGATGTCTTGGGATGCTCTAAGGAGAAAAAGGTTCCCTTTGCCACCTTCATGTTGCGTGCAGAGGCAGATTATTGGTGGGAATCTGTAAAGCATACTCAACCTACCGCACTGAAGATGTCTTGGGAGAAGTTCCAAGAATTGTTCAACGACAAGTACTTTCCTGAAAGTATTCGTCACATGAAGGAGGTGGAGTTCATCAAGCTTGAGCAAAACAATATGACCGTGGCGCAGTGCGAAGCTAAGTTTGCCGAGTTGTCTAGGTTTGCATCCCACCTGGTTGATAATGAGGAGAGAATGACGCGGATGTTTTTAAGAGGTTTGAAACCCGAGATACGTCAATACCTTATCTCTCATAAATTGTGTTTGTATTCAGATGTTATGAATAGGGCTCAGTTATTGGAACGCGATAATAAGTCAACCCAACCAAGAGAGAGAAACCGACAAGTCGATAATACCAGTGGTAGCAGTCATCGAAGCGGTGGCAACAAACGTGGAGGGAATCAACATGCTAGAAATGATAACCGCTTCGGTGTTAATCATGGCCAAGACAATAGGAGTGGAAAGTTCAAGAAGAGAAGGCTCAGCAAAGATGGAAAGACGTCAGCACCAGCACCCGCTGTTAAAGAAGGAGAACGACCACCGGTCGTATGTTACAAATGTGGAGGGGAAGGACACATAAGTCCAAATTGCACAATGCAGTCCAAAGTATGTTATAATTGTGGAAAAGAAGGTCACCTAGCCCGATTTTGTCGTGCACTAAAGTCAAGTCTAGCTGGGACGGTGGCACCAAAGGCGGATACAGACAAAACAAAGTCGGTGGTTTCAAGAAGAGCGTTTTTCGTGACTTCTCAAAAAGCGAGTAACCCGAACGAAGTTAGCACGAGTTAGTTAATTATAAATTCTTGCGAAGTCTATACCTTATTAGATACCGGTTCTACCCATTCTTTTTTCTCTCTTGCTTTGCGCTCAACGCTTAAATTTGACTCAAGAAATTAGACTTTGACTTATCTCATTGAAGCTCAGATTAAGAGAAACCTTCATTACATGTGTTATCCAAGACTTGGATGAGAGTCACAGTTTTGAATGATATTTATATTGTTAATGAATTTCCTGACGTATTCCCAAAAGAACTTCTTAGCCTACCCCTAGAGCGTGAAATCAAATTTTGTATTGACCACAAAACCCATTTCTAAAACCCTCAAGTATTTCTTCACCCAAAACGAACGTATAATGCGCCAAAGACGTTGGCTCGAGCTGTTGAAGATTACGATCATACCATTCAATATCATTGTGGAAGAGCGAACGTGGTAGCTGACGCGTTGAGTAGAAGATCATATGCATTTACAAGTGCGAATATACGAACCTACGTGAAGATAACGAATATATGATTAGAACCGACTTTAGTCGATAATGTTAAAGTTCTTTAAAGCTACATGCACCTGTAGAGTCGATGAATACGAAGAAAAAGGTTCAAGAGGGCGTTATTTTAAAAGCAAGAGTTGCTGAAGAGAGGAAATATCAACCCTCGATTTAATTGGCCCATTTGAAATCCTCGATCGAGTAGGAATTGTGGCCTATAGACTCGTTTTACCACCAAGTATGTTGCGTGTTCATAATATTTTTAACGTATCAATGTTACGTAAATATGTGGATGACCCGAACCACATTATTAAATTAGAACTAGATGATATAGCAGAAGATTTAACGTATGAGGAGATACGTGTTAAAATCTTGGATAAGAAGGATCGTATTCAACACTCAAAGGTTATACCTCAAGAGTTAGAATTTGAAATGAAGTCAAGGTATCCTCATCACTTCGGTATACCAGGTACGTACGTAAATTTTGAGGGCGAAATTTCATAAAGAAGGGAGATTGTAAAACCCCAAATTTTACGAATAAAGATTTAATTTTCTCGAAATATTTTTTTGAATATTATTGTGACGCCCCCAAAACAGGTATACATCACCCATCTTGAGTCGCCAAATACATGGTATAAAATTTAAATACAACTTAATAATACAACTGTCGTGTAAAATACGATAAAATATAAACTGAGAGTTTTAATAAGAATATTGTCATCTAGACAATATCCACACTCAATTGAGTCCTCATTACAAATACTATCACACTATTTAATAGAATGGTGAGGACTACTAATGCTATCATCTGGACCGTCATTCCGTTCCCCGACTAGTCCCGGCTACGTTCTCATTTCCTGAAGAGAATAGTGAAGGAAAGGGTGAGCTCAACTAGCCTAGTAAGAAATATTATGACTAAGATAATGCAGGATAAATTATCATTAGTTTTCAACAGTGTTAAACTGATAAAATATAATAGACATCAAGTTTAACATGAATGAACATGCAATCCATTAAAAGAGTCAAGTAGAGAATAAAATCTACTATCTTTTATGATTTAAAAAGTTTTTCATCACTTTTATCACGAGACTCAAATTTTAATAAATAATCCACATCATCAAATCATCCCCGCACTATGTGCCAAGGATATTATTTAGTATCACGACCACTTAATTATCAATGCACTACGAGCCAAAGATAATCGTATTTTCATCAATTCATCCCCGATCATGCCATAAAACAATTTATTTTTGCACCCTTGGTCAAGAGAATGCATAGCCATAATCATACCAAAAATCGCCCATCAATGCACTACGGGCCAATGAGGACTTTTTCCACATCATTTGTAACATTACTACCATGATTATATCGAATAATCCTCGGTAATAATCATACCAAGTCCATCTATGCACCATGTGCCACAGATGACTTTCAACAAAATATAAACATGAGGATGATGACAATGATATAAGAATTCAATAAAACAAGTTCAAGAATTAAATTATCCAGAACTAATAACGTCCAAATTGTCCACATGATACTTCTTTCAGAGTAAAATTCAAGAATGCTCAGAAGTATATTTCCATGAAAAGATACTGGATGAAGCGCAAATATCAAGGATATTCCACTAATTTCATGGAGTATAGAAGTTAAAACTTTAACCAAATGAGTATAATAAAGAATGGAATAACAAAAGAAATCACCATGCATGCGGTACTTTGCATAGACAAAAGTTATTCCAATGTAATAATAAATAACGGAACAGTCAAAGCGTAATACTCAACGCATGTGATATTCCAATGTAATAATAAAGAATGGAATAACAATGTAAATCACCATGCATGCGGTATGTCAGATGATAAAGTTATTCCAATGAGAATAATAAATAACGGAACGAAGTCGCATTTAAATTCGCAGACCGATTTCGGGATGTTCCAAATGTAATAATAAAGAATGGAATAACAATGAAATCACCATGCATGCAGATCAGACAGATAAAGTTATTCCAATGTAATAATAATGAGAATTTCACCATATATGCGGATTTCAGATAAACAAAGTTATTCCAAAGCAGAATAATAAATAAAGGAATAATGTAAGAATTTCACCAAGTATAGGGTAGACCGCGTATACAGGTTATCCCAATAGAATAATAAAGAAAGGAATAACAGAAGTTCTCTTCATGAATATGAAAAAAAATAATACCCCTTACGGTACAACAAATAATATCCCTTACTGTACAACAAATAATATCCCTTACCTTTGAAAGAAGAGTACTCCGACTGGTAGGGCGAGGATATACTCTAAGAAAACTTGCACTACGTTCAAAGCTTTCTTAAACTCCAAAGAAATATGCTCAAGATTATAGAAGAAGAATTCTCTCTATAATTTCTCTATCTAGAGTTTCAATTGAATTCGTAAGAAATAATGAAGGAATGAGCTTCTATTTATGTAAGAATGGACCAGATAGAACTAATTCATGAACGGTCCGTATTGATTTATTTTTAATCTGGACGGTCGTATTTAAAGCAAAATCTTTTAAATAAAATATAATATATTCTATTTATAATCTAATAAAACTAATAACTTTTATAAAAGTATACATTTTATATAAAAAGATTTTACTATGCAAAACACTATATGTGCATTTATGCAATACTATGCATAATAAAATATAATATATTCTATTTATAGAATAACTTTATAAAAGTATGTTGTTTCTATAAAAAAAATTTTACTATGCAAAAAACACTATGCATAATAGAATATAATATGTTCTATTTATAGAATAACTTTATAAAAGTATTCATTTTATATAAAAAGCTTTTATTTTTATTACATTAATAATATCAATAAAAAAAAATCGAGTGATTTATCACGTAAGCATCAAGAATCAATCTGGTGTGCTACTTATGCAACCACGCATATTATCGTATTTTTTTTACTACCGAAAGTAGTTTAACAAAGATAACAGTAAACTTTTCGTCGTTATTTTCATAAAAATATTTTTGTCGTTTTCTCAATCCGACAATAATTCCATTATGGGGTCCACCAATGATTGTGTCGTCATACGAATATTCCCCAACACAAAGAATATTCCCCGACCAATCAAATATAATATAACCACTTGCTTACTTTGCAAAATTTATAAATATTACCCACAACTATAAAATTATATTAAATCCACACCATAATATTCAAAAAAAAATTCAAGAAATTTAAATCTTTATTATTAAAATTTGGGATTTTACAATCTCCCCTCCTTATGAAATTTCGCCCTTGAAATTTACGTATGTACCTGGTATGCCGAACAGATGAGGACACTTCGTCCGATTCTAACTCTTGAGGTATAACCTTTGAGTGTTGAATACATTCCAGATTTTAACAGTACATCTTCATACGTTAAATTATCGCTATATCGTCTGGGTTCTAAATCAATAATGTGGTTCGGTCGTCCACATATTTACGTAACATCGTCACGTGAAAATATTATGAACACGCGACATACTTGGCGGTAAAACGAGTCTATAGGCCACGGTTCCTACTCGATCGAGGATTTCAAATGGGCCAATAAAATTGAGGGTTGAGATTTCTCTCTACATCGATTCTTGCTTCTAGAATAACGCCTCTTGAACCTTCTTCTTCACATTCATCAGCTCTGAGTATGTAGCTTGAGCGGCTTTAACTTTATCGATTAAAGTCGATTCTAATCGTATATTCTTTATCTTCACGTGGGTCCCTAGAGTCTTTAACTCTATCTTCATTATTTATACGAAATGGGTCTTTGTGTTAACACCATCGCACTCGTAAACACATATGATCTTCTACTTAACGCGTCAGCTACCACGTTCGCTCTTCCACAATGATATTGAATGGTACGATCGTAATCTTCAACAACTCGAACCAACATCTTTGGTGTAAGACCCCAACTTTTATGAATAAAAATGAATTTTCTATAATTATCATTTTTGAATATTATGAAATGAATTTGATATAATGTTATAGTTGTGGGTAATATTTATAAATTTTGCAAAGTACACAAGTTGTTATATAATATTCGATTGGTCGGGGAATATTCGCTTTTAACAGAATATTCAGACGACGACAAGACAATTATTGGTGGACCCTAATAACGGAATTATTATCATTCGGATTGAGAAAACGACAAAAATATTTTATTGAAAATAACGACGGAAGTTTTACCATTGATATCGTTGAACTACTTTGGTAGTAAAAGTATAAAGAATGTCGCTATGGTTGCATAAGTAATATTACGGTGTTGATTATTAATACTTATGTGAGAAGTCACTCGGTTTGATTCAATTATTGTCGATATTTTATATGTTATTAAATCAATAATTGAGATGACGAAGTTGTTAATATTATTATTTGCATTATTAACGATGTCTAAGTTCTACCAAGGAGTGGTTTGGTCACCTAATCAAGGCTACCTACAGGAGAAATCCTTATTTAAAGCCCCTCTTTCCGGGAATGACTCGTCGATTAATGGTGTGAATAATAATAATGATGAAGAAGTTTTGTTTTATTAGTATTATTAACGTAATAAAACAGAAAAACTTTTTATATAAAACAGAATACTTTTATAAAGTTATTCGTTTTATTAGGCTAATAGTAAAATCTTTTTATATAAACCAGAATATTTTTATAAAGTTATTTGTTTTATTAGACACTAATTAGAATATATTATATTTTATTATGCATAGTGTTTGCATAGTGCCTGCATAGTGTTTGCACAGTAAAATCTTTTTAAAAGTTATTCATTTTATTAGATTATAAATAGAATATATTATATTTTATTGTAAACCAATCTGGACCTTCCTTTTAAAGTAAATCGATTTGGACCGTTCATAGATTGGTTACTATTCATTCCATTCTTCTATAAATAGAAGCTCATTCCTTCATTATTTCTTACGAATTCACTGAAACTCTAGAGAGAGAAAACTATAGAGAGAAAGAAGAAAAGTGTTCTGCTACTTCACTACTTCTATATCCAGTACTCTTCTTTCTAAGGTAAGGGGTATTATTTTTTTCATATTCATGAAGAGAACTTCTGTTATTCCAGTCTTTATTATTCTGTTGAAATAACCTGTATACGCGGACTACCCTATACTTGGTGAAATTCTTCTGTTATTCCATTATTTATTATTCTCATTGGAATAACTTTGTACATCAAGTACCGCATACATGGTGAAATTCGTTGTTATTCTATTCTTTATTATTCGTTGGAATATCCTGCTCGTGTGTTTTACGCCGGACTCGGTTAAAATCTTTTTATTATTGGAATATCCTCGTCTCGTGCATTTATGCGACCGGTTCCGTTATTTATTATTCGGTTGGAATAACCTGTCTATGCGAAGTACCTCATGCATGGTGATTTCTGTGTTATTCCATTCTTTATTATTCTGTTGGAATATACTATCTGTGCTATTTACGTTGGACCTGGTTTCGTCTTTATTATTCTGTTGGAATATCCCGTCATGCATGCGTTTTCTTGGGACCGGTTCCATTATTTATTGTTCGTTGAATAACTACATCTACGCAAGTACCGCATGCATGGTGATTTCTTTTGTTATTCTATTCTTTATTATACTCAGTTGGTTAAAGTTTTGACTTTTATACTCCATGAAATTAGTGAAATATCCTTGATATTTGTGCTTCATCCAGTATCTTTCATGGAAATATTCTTCTGAGCATTCTTAAATTTTACTCTACAAAGAAGTATCATGTTGACAATTTGGACGTTATTAGTTCCTAGATAAATTAATTCTTGAACTTGTTTTATTGAATTCTTATATCATTGTCATCATCCTCATATTTATATTTTGTTGAAACTCATCTATGGCCTGTAGTGCATAGATGGACTTGGTATGATTATGACCAGGGATTATTTGGTGTAATCATGACCGCAATGTTACAAATAATGTGGTAAAAGTCCTCATTGGCCCTCGTGCATTAATGGACAGTTGTTGGCATGATCATGACCATTGATGAATACACAAATATCCTTGGCCCGTAGTGCATGGATAAATTGTGGTTGTGATACTAATGAATCCTTGGCCTTAGTGCAGGGATGATGTGGATTATTTATTAAGTTGAGTCCCAGCGATAAAAGCGATGAAAACCTTTTAAATCATAAAAGATAGTAGATTTTATTCTCTACTTGACTCTTTTAATGGATTGCATGTTCCGCTGCAGTTAAACTTGATGTCTATTGTATTTTATCAATTTAACATTGTTGAAGACTAATGATAATTTATTCTGCATTATCTTAGTCATAATATTTCTTACTGGGCTAATTGAGTTCACCCTTTCTTTCATTGTTCCCTTCAGGAAATGAGAATGTAGCCGGGACTAGTCGGGGAACGAAGTGACGGTCCAGATGATAGTATTAGTAGTCCTCACTATTCTATTAAATAGTGTGTTAATAAATGTAATGAGGACTTATTCTGAGAGTGGATATTGTCTAGAAGACAATGTTTGTATTAAAACTCATGTGCCTCTCTTGTTGTATATTTAAGATTGTATTTGTATTCGTACATGTATTTGGTGACTCAGAATAGGTGATGTATACCTATTTTGGGGGGGTCCCATTTGCGCATGTTACGCCTGTTTTGGGTGAAGAAAATATTTGAGGGGTTAAGAAATGGGTTTTGTAATCGAGGTCAATACAAAATTCGATTTCACGCCTAGGGTAGGCTAAGAAGTCTTCAAGAATACGTCCAGAAATTTATTAACAATAGAAATATCATTCACAACTGTGACTCTCATCCAAGACTTGGATAACACGTCACATTGATACCTATCAACTTGCCATCGTTATTCACAACGTCCCCTACGGAAAGTCTGGCTTCGGTGAATTCCACACAAGGAAGTCAACAACGAAAAGACTGGGGCTCTTTACTTATGGCTTGATATGACAATGATTGACTTTAGTGGTTTGGTTGCTTGAATTCACATAACAGGTTGGTTAGGAATATGAAAACTAACAACCTTACTAAAAACATGATGAATAGTTAACCAATCGATTCCTAAAATCACATAAAAGGCAAGTATTTTCAAAGAGATAAGATCAACAGGTAACATGAAAGTGTTGATTTGAATCAAACAAGATTTATAAATAGTGGAGGTAACGAAGGTTTCTCCCAACAGAGTTTCAACACATAAATCAAAGTCTAGTTTCGCCGGAGTCAAATTTAAATAATGAGCGCAAGTAGGAGAAATAAAAGAGTGAGTAGAACTGGTATCTAATAAGGTATAAACTTCACAAGAGTTTATCATTAACTTACCCGTAATAACTTTGTTCGAGTTCCTCGACAAACGCTCTCACTTAAACTACCAGATTTGACTTTGCTATAGGGTACATTCCACCCTTAAGTGCTTCTTCACATTCCTGGTCCATGATTTGAATCATTATTCTCCGATCCATATCGAATTGGGGTTGACCGCTCTGCACAGGGTAATTCCGAATTCGATGTTGGATTCTCCCAATTGTTGTCCAAAAAGCAAAATCCATTTCATCTATTTTGGCCTTATTGGATCGGACGTCTTTTTCTACAATATCTACGCGTCGTGCGGCTTTTACCCATGCATCATCTATTCTCCTTCGTTCGCTTGTTTCTTCTTTCATCGTAACTTTGATCATAACATTCTCGATTCCACTCTAATATCTTATACTCGCCAAAGAGTGCTTCGCTCAAGCATCACACATCGGGTAACATAATTTTGAATTATTACATCTCTTTTCTCCACGACCGCTTGTCGTTCTTCAGCCTGCTCTTCTAACTCATGAATACGATTTTGTAATTCTAAATTTTGATCATAAAATTCTTCTAATAAATTATCCTCTTCTTCCTCTTCTTCCTCAATCTCAGCTGCTACCTCTGCAACTAGCTCGGGTGCAACTATTAGCTCTTCACTCACCACGTAGATATCTCTAATTTCTTCTTCGTCTGACACCACATTAACCTAATTAGTGATTAAAGGGGTCTCAAAGGTCTCATTCACTCCATTGTCAACATTTTCAGCTGCCATTTTCAAACACTGCCACAAAATAAGGGTAAATTAACATGTCACATATTATAAATATACTCTAACCGACCAATTAAATACCAAATAAACTTAGGTAGGTTATACTAGCGAAGGAATTCCCCGTCTCTCCCCTCCTAGTTCTTGTCTCACATCTCAGCCAGGGATCATATCCCTAAGCTTTGATACCAACTGTGACGCCCCCAAAACAGGTATACATCACCCATCTTGAGTAGTCAAATACATGGTACAAAATTTAAATACAACTTAATAATACAACTGTCGTGTAAAATACGACAAAACATAAACTAAGAGTTTTAATAAGAATATTATCATCTAGACAATATCCACACTCAATTGAGTCCTCATTACAATTACTATCACACTATTTAACAGAATGGCGAGGACTACTAATGCTATCATCTGGACCATCACTCCGTTCTCCGACTAGTCCCTGCTATGTTCTCATTTCCTGAAGAGAACAGTGAAGGAAAGGGTGACCTCATCAAGCCCAGTAAGAAATATTATGACTAAGATAATGCAAAATAAATTATCATTATTCTTCAACAATGTTAAACTGATAAAATACAATAGACATCAAGTTTAACTACAGCGGAACATACAATCCATTAAAAGAGTCAAGCAGAGAATAAAATCTACTATCTTTTATGATTTAAAAAGTTTTTCATCACTTTTATCGCTGAGACTCAGCTTAATAAATAATCCACATCATCAAATCATCCATGCACTACAGGCCAAGGATATTATTTAATATCACGACCACGAATTATCCATGTAATACGGGCCAAAGATAATCGTGTTTTCATTAACGGTCCTGATCATGCCATAAAAAAAATTCATCTTTGCACCCTTGACCGAAGAGAATCTATAGCCATAATCATAACAAAAACTGTCCATCAATGCACTATGGGCCAATGAGGACTTTTTCCACATCCTTTGTAACATTACGGTCATGATTATACCGAATAATTCCTGGTCATAATCATACCAAGTTCATCTATGCACCATGTGCCATGTGATGACTTTCAACAAAATATAAACATGAGGATGATGACAATGATATAAGAATTCAATAAAACAAGTTCAAGAATTAAATTATCCAGGAACTAATAACGTCTCCAAATTGACAACATGATACTTTTTTGTAGAGTAAAAAATTCAAGAATGCTCAGAAGTATATTTCCATGAAAAAAATACTAGATGAAGCGCAAATATCAAGGATATTCCACTAATTTCATGGAGTATAGAAGTCAAAACTTTAACCAACTGAGTATAATAAAGAATGGAATAACAAAAGAAATCATCATGCATGCGCAGATTTCAGATAAATAGGTTATTCCAATGTAATAATAAATAACGGAACTGTGTCAGCGTAATACGACCGATGTGATATTCCAATGTAATAATAAAGAATGGAATAACAATGTAAATCACCATGCATGCAGACGTCAGACAGACAAAGTTATTCCAATGTAATAATAAATAACGGAACCGTGTCAAGAGAAATTGCAGACCATTGGGATGTTCCAATGTAATAATAAAGAATGGAATAACAACGAAATCACCATGCATGCGTATTGCAGATGATGCGAGTTATTCCAATGTAATAATAAATAACGGAACCGTGTTCTACAGTAAAACGCATGATGTGGATATTCCAATGTAATAATAAAGAATGGAATAATAACAGAATTTCACCATATATGCGGTACTTCGCATAAACAGGTTAATCCAACAGAATAATAAATAATGGAATAATAGAAGAATTTCACCAAGTATTGGGTAGACCGCGTATACATGTTATTCCAACAGAATAATAAAGAAAGGAATAACAGAAGTTCTCTTCATGAATATGAAAAAAAAATAATACCCCTTACGGTACAAAAAATAATATCCCTTATGGTACAACAAATAATATCCCTTACCTTCGAAAGAAGAGTACTCCGATTGGTAGGGCGAGGATATACTCGAAGAAAACTTGCACTACGCTCTAAGCTTTCTTAAACTCCAAAGAACGCTCAAAATTATAGAAGAAGAATTCTCTCTATAGTTTTCTCTCTAGAGTTTCAAAGTGAATTGTAAGAAATAATGAAGGAATGAGCTTTATTTATAGAAGAATGGACCGCATAGTAACTAATTCATGAACGGTCCAGATTGATTTACTTTTAATCTGACTATCCGTATTTAAAGCAAAATCTTTTAAATAAAATATAATATATTCTATTTATAATCTAATAAAACTAATAACTTTATAAAAGTATTCTGCTTTATATAAAAAGATTTTACTATGCAAAATACTATGCAGCACTATGCAACACTATGCATAATAAAATATAATATATTCTATTTATAGAATAACTTTATAAAAGTATTCATTTTATATAAAAAGAATTTACTATACTGAAACACTATGCATAATAAAATATAATATATTCTATTTATAGAATAACTTTATAAAAGTATTCCGCTTTTATATAAAAAGCTTTTACATTTTATTACATTAATAATATCAATAAAACAAAAATGGTGACTTATCACGTAAGCATCGATAATCAATCTATTTTATGTAAATATTCTGTATTTTACTTAGGCAAAGTAGTTCAGCGGTATAGCAGTAAACTTCAGCCGTTATTTTCATAAAAATATTTTTGTCGTTTTTTCGATCAAATGATAATAATGGGGTCCACCGATGATTATTATCATTCGAATATTCCCGACTAAAGAATATTCTCACTAATCGAATATAATATAACACTTGCATACTTTGCAAAATTTATAAATATTACCCATAACTATAATATTATATTAAATCCACACCATAAAATTCAAAAAAAAAATTCGAGAAATTTAAATATTTATTCGTAAAATTTGGAATTTTACAATTATGGTGTGGATTTGAGATAATGTTATAGTTGTGGGTAGTATTTATAAATTTTGAAAAGTATGCAAGTTTTTATATAATATTCGATTGGTTGGGGAATCTTCTTTTTATCGGGGAATATCCGTACGACGATATAATTATTGGTGGACCCCACAACGGAATTATTGTCGGATTAAGAAAATGACAAAAATATTTTATGAAAATAACTCATGAAGTTTTACCGTTAAAACCGCTGAACTACTCAGTAGTAAAGTACAAAGAATACGCTGTGGGTCGATAAGAAAGACACCTCAGATTGATTATCGATGCTTACGAGAAGTCACCGCTTTGTTTAATTATTGCTACAATAATTGTTGCAGATCGTATCTCACGTTATTTGATTAAATTATTGTCGATATTTTATATATTATTAAATAAATAATTGAGATAACAAAGTTATTTATATTATTATTTGCAATATTAACGATGTTTAGAAGTTCTGCCAAGGAGATGTTTGGTCACCTAATTGCGCGCCAATAAGGAGAAATCCTTATTGGAAAGCCCCCTCTTTCCTGGGAACGACCTGGTCGATTAATATTGTGAATTATAATAATGATGATAAATGTTGTTAAATATATTGAGGAGTCTTTTTATGAAGTCACAAAAGTTTATATGTATATATATATATATATATATATAAATTTTGTTGTATTAGTATTATTAATGTAATAAAAGCAGTAAAATCTTTTTATATAAAAAATGTAATACTTTTATAAAGTTATTTGTTTTATTAGACAATAATTAGAATATAATATATTTTATTATGCATAGTGTTTGCATAATAAAATCTTTTTATATAAAACAAAATACTTTTATAAAGTTATTTATTTTATTAGATTTTAAATAATATATATATATATTATAAATAGAATATATTATATTTTATTGCATAGTATCCTTTCAATTTTTTCTATAAATAGGATGCTTAGTTAGAATTGAAAGTCACACTAGAAGTTCAGAGAATTCTCCTTCTATAATCTTGAGCGTATTTCTTTTGAGTTTTAAGAAGCTTGAGTGTAGTGCAAGTTTTTTTCAAGTACATCCCGCCCTACCCGTCGGAGTACTCTTCTTTATAAGGTAAGGGGTATTATTTCTTTCGTATTCATGAAGAGAACTTATGTTATTCTATTCCTTATTATTCTGTTGGAATAACCTGTATATGCGAAGTACCGCATACATAGTGAAATTCTTCTGTTATTCCATTCTTTATCATTCTGTTGGAATATCGTGTATGTGCGTTTACGCATGACCTGGTTCCATTATTTATTATTCTGTTGGAATAATCTGTTTGTGCGGTCTATCGCATGCATGGTGATTTCTGTTGTTATTCCATTCTTTATTATTCTGTTGGATTATCCTATCGATGCGAATTTCGCCTGACCTGGTTCCGTTCTTTATTATTCTATCGTAATATCTCGTCTGCGCGCGCTTACGCATGACCGGTTCCATTATTTATTATTCGTTGGGAATAACTTCGTCTCGTGCGATCTATCGATGCATGGTGAATCCTTCCGTTATTCCATTCTTTATTATTCTATTGGAATAACTCGTATGTCTGTGGATTATCGTTGCCTCTTTTATAGTTCTAATAAAAGAGCTCTAACTCATGCAAGCATACACGTCGTCAACAAGTAATACTGAGTAAGTAGAGTATCGATCCCATGAGAGAAAGTTGTTAAATTTAAACTATCATGCATCAATTAACTCACCAAATTTATATGCCTAGACTAATGACTAAAAGTGTTGAATTAAACTAATTGTGAATAACAACTGAAAATAAGAATACAAATAGAATAAATATAATCTGGAAATAATGGGACCCTAACTTCATTTAATATTTCATCTAATCACCACTATCATGCAAGAAGTGTTCACATATCACAGGAAAATAGCCAAGTGCACGAATATAGTTATAACCATTTTTCAATGCACTATAACCTACTTACACAACATCTACAGATGTTAGACTCTATGTAATCACCAATACAACCAAAATCACTATATGTCTATGTGAAATTGCAATTATATTGATTTTAAGCTCAAGCCCTTATTCTAGCTCATACAGTGAAACAGTATATGTCTATCTGGTTCACAAAATACGCAAGCCATATACAACAACCCATATTCGCATGCTATCATGATTACAATACATACCTATATGTTCATTGTCAATTCCATACAAGTACTGAGACGAATGGTGATCAAGCATTCATACATGTAAAACAACCATGACAGATATTCCATATGATATGCAAAACAATCCTAGCATTTAAATGTGCAATCAAACTACATATTAAAATCCGTTAGAATCCCATAATGGAATTTAGTTAATGATTGAACTAAAAGCCATTATGAGATCAACGCTAAACATGATCAATAAGCAAACAATTGAAATAAGAAAGATAGAACAATCAAACCCAATCGCTGAATAGAAATCAATGATCAACGTTTAAATCCTCATAGAAATCCAGTAAATAAGAATAGAAATCCACAATGGTAGAGAATCCCAAGAAGAATTGGAAAAATAGACGTTAAGGCTTCGTTCTACGTTGAAATCTCTTCCAAGGTGTAAACCCTAGTTAATATGATGGAAATACGCTTAAAGTTATCAAGTTGTTTTTTTTGTCTGACACCCATAAGAATCGTTTAAAAACCAATTACAATTCATTTAATTAAAAATTAAAATTAAAACAAAATTATAAGATCGAGACGGCCATGCACAAGACGCTTCTCCAGCTTTTATGTCTCGCGCGGCGAGAGACTTCATGTATCTATCCTACTCGTCCAACCAACCTCTCATGGCAGGCATGCGGCTCTCCGCTCATGGCCACGTAACTTGCAGTAAGTCATCATCGTCTGTCGGTAATGCACGGCGTGCGGCCAAGCCCCCAAGTCATATATGCAAGGCTACACGTTGCTGTAAGTTTGGTTCTAGTTTTTGGCTTCTGCTACTGCTATCTGCTCTTCCATGCTTGATCCTCTTGTTTGCTTGGTCTCCATGCTTCATTGTACCTCCATGCCATGCACATCCCCGCTTGTGCCTCGTCTTCACGCATCCATTGGCCTCGTGCCCTCTAATACCACCAAAATTAAACTGATTCCTGCACTTATTCACCAAAAGGAGTTTTAAGTAAATGCAATGCAAAATAACGTGAAATGCAACTAAAACACAATAAAATGTACTTGAGATGGGCACAATTAAGATGAATTGGTATTCAATAAGTAGGTAAAATACCACTTATCAAATACCCCCAAACTTGAACCGTCATTGCCCTCAAGCAATGCATACTAATGAATAATAAAATGTAACTACAAAACTATGCAACTACTCTATGATGCAAGTTAGTCTCACATAATCCCCGCCATAATGTAATTTCAAATTTCAAATTACCTCGGTGAATCATCGAGATCCAAGAATATAATTTCAAACCAAACTATAGACATAAAACCATACACTGATATAATTTCATATATGCTGTAGAGATGTTGTGTGTGTGTGTGGTGTTCACCAAAACTTGATCTAAGCAAAGAATGCATACGCTACATTGCTCCAAACAGAAAATTATAATCTAAAACAAGACTCAAGTATATTCATGTAACGCAGACTGTTTCAACATATCAACACAAACTAAGGTTCAACAATGGGTTTATTGTTTTATTGCTACTCACGAGGGCGATTTTGCACTTTCCCGCGGTGTTTATTGCTATTTTTCTTTTTTTTTCTTTTTTTTTCACATGACTGTGCAATGTCTCAATCCATTAGGTATACTGCTACCCCTTAGCAAGCTTTCAACCAATGACTCCCAGACCACGAAAGACCTTAGGGCTCTAGGTGTAGAGACAATCCCCTCGGGCGTACTTACTCAAGTAGCCAGGGCCCAGAATTAAGACTAGCCACGTTATTGCTATTTGATTTTTTTTTCATACATAGCATACCCATGTTTTCCCAAAATTTGCATGTCAATGGCTCATATAGTCTACAACACTTTCCACATGTTTCTCTTTTTTAAAACTACATGTTCTATCAAGAAATGCAACACACACTTCTTAAACCTACAAGTAATTGTGAACACGTTTGTGCATACCGAAAGCATTTAAACAGCAACATGAATCTCATCGTGTAAAACATTATATCTCAGCTCATGTTATCCCAAATATTCTCAAATCCTTCACAATTCACTATCATTATTGGATAGACAAAATTTTCTATTAAGCAAGAATTTGTGTGAGACATGCAACTAAAACATACTAACACAATCAAAGAATGAATAAAAATTAAAACTTTTCTGCAAAAATTTAACTAAACACATAAACATGCAAAATTAACTAAACATGCAACAGTTAAATAAAACTACACTACTATGTTATGCTCCCCAATACCCCCAAACTTAAAATATTCAATGTCCCCATTGAATGAAGGTAAAGGGTGCAGAAAAACTCCCTTAATAATCGGCTTGAGCACCCTCCTCGGGTGGTGAATCTGGTGGTGGATATGGCACTGCAGTGCCAAACTGTGGCCACTCTAGCATTGTTCTTTGTCATGAATGCTTCAAACCAAGGCCCTTGTGATTCCCATATAGCAAACGTCCCAAAATTGTCATACATGGCGCCGACTTTTTGCGCCCAACCTTCTGAGTCGCCGATCGCCAGAATGAGATGTGCTTTCGGGTGGACGAGCCTGCCTCATCGGGCTGAGGGGGCTGCTGGGATGGATCTGGGAATGTGGGTCAGAGAATGAATCCTCGTCTGCGCGGGTGTGGTTCACCACCTGCCCAGTCCTCAAATTTAGCAATGGTGGCGTGATGTCCTGACTTGGATATTGCATTTGTTCGTTGCCCCAATTGCACTTCGACAACAAGATAGCATGGCTACCACTGAGGCATGTGGGATGCTCCCAGTGGTAGTTCCCTTCAGATACTTTACAATGTTTTGATGAATCAAATACCCCACATCAATGTACTCGCCAGTAATTATGCCCCACAATATTATAGCCCTTTCCGCCGTGATCTCGTGCTGATGCGATGAAGGCAATAACTTGGCACAGATGAACAGATTCCATGCCTTGGCGTATCGATTCAGTACGGCTGCTGGAAATATTCGAGGTTGGGTCGTGCCAACTTTGTAAGTCCACTTCGTTCCTGGCACGCACAACTCAGCGATAACAAGCTCTAAGTCCGTTTCCAGATGTGTCCCTGCGATCCAATTGGCCGCCCCTGTTGGTGGTCTTGCGGTGATTCTCAGCACGTTTCGGATGGCGGAGGGTCTGTAGTCTACCTCGACACCACGAACCATCGAGGTATCGTTCATGGTGACTTTGGCATTGGCATAGAACTCTCGGACTATGCTCATCGGAATAGGGGTGGGAGATGCAGTCAGTCCACCCTAGCCTCGTTCCTGAATCATGGCGGACAGCTGTTCGTCCTGGCCTTCGGGTCTGAATCTTCTTTCCTTGATAAATGTCTTAGCTACAATACGGTAGTACTCCTGCTGGGCTTCTAGACATAAGAATTTGGTGTGGTCGACAATGTCCTCCTCGTGGCTGCCGGAGGAGGATGAGGAAGATGAAGATGGTCGTGCTCTCTTCGGACCCATTTGCAGATAGTTGATTGAAAGTACGGATAAACTTACTGAGAAAGAATGAGAATTTGAGAATTGATAGCCTTCACGCTTGTGTGTGCCGACCCAATTGGGAACCCTAGCTTTATAGAGATGATGAGAGGTAGTTGAGCTTTGAACGTAGAGAGAGTCGTGGACATTTGATGGAGAGATATACGGCTTCAATCTTCAACTAATAGAGAGATAGAGACGTGAATTATAGAGAGGGAGAGAGTTTCGCGTCTGTTATTATCGTAATTTAGAGTCCAAATGGTCCAAAACTCTTTTTTAAAATGTTCAGATCTGACTTGATTCGGTACCGCGCACTGCCGTGCGAGTGTTGACTGAGCTGGACGCGCGGGCACGTGACTTGCAGAATGTCGTTTGTTCAGAGTGGCTTGACGCGCGGGCGCGCGAGTTTGTGCTACATAGGCCTCGCGGCCGCGCGACCCTCATGTCTGTAATGTTCAAGTTCAATTTTTCTTGTCTCTTAGTAAAGCTTTCCAGTGATTGTTTTTGCATAGACATTAATGCTCATTGTTAAAGCATGAACTAGCGACTGTATAATGCTAATCATCTTGCAAATATTCGCAAAGCAATTCTTTCTACATACTTAAGCATGAAAGTCAAATATCCTAGTAAAAATTGAATTGGCTATAGCTAACTAAAATAATCCAAAATAAACAACTAAAAAGTTAATGGAGGTAGAAATGATGGGTTGCCTCCCATCCAGCACTAAGTTATAGTCAATTAGCTTGACTGTCTCTGAGTCTCATGTCACATCAAGAATTGAGGTGCCTTCCTTACTGTCCATCGCACCCTAAAATTTAATGACTTCAGTTTTCATCAACGGTTCTACCTTCGACTCTGAACTTTTTCCCGTTATATAGTTCAACGGTCCATAATTTTCTGGTTTCTGTACTTCATTCTTCGGACCACAATCCACCAAGTCAACCAAGAAGCATTCTTCTTCATCCGATGGGAACTTTATCGCCTTAAAGACATTAAACGTGACCTCTTGATCATGTACACGCATCGTTAGTTCCCCTTTTTACACATCGATTGAAGTCCTGCCCGTGGCTAAGAATGGTCTCCCTAGTATGATTGGTATACTTTTGTCCTCTTCATAGTCTAGAATGATGAAATCAGCCGGAAAAATGAACTTATCCACCTTTACCAACACATCTTCAACAATTCCCTGTGGATATGTGATGGATCTGTCAGCTAGCTGTAGTGATATGTTCGTCGGTCTTGGAGCCGGCAATCCCAACTGATTGAACACTGACAAGGGCATCAAGTTTATACTTACCCCCAGATCACATAAACTGTGACGCCCCCAAAATAGGTATACATCACCTATTCTGAGTCACCAAATACATGGTATAAAATTCAAATACAACTTAATTATACAACAGTCATGTAAAATACGACAAAATACATGCTCTGAGTTTTAATACAAATATTGTCTTCTAGACAATATCTAATCTCATAATAAGTCCTCATTACATTTATTATCACACTATTTAACAGAATAGTGAGGACTACTAATGTTATAATCTGGACCGTCACTCCATTCCCCGACTAGTCCCGGCTACGTTCTCATTTCCTGAAGAGAACAGTGAAAGAAAGGGTGAGCTCAACTAGCCTAGTAAGAAATATTATGACTAAGATAATGCAGAATAAATTATCATTAGTCTTCAACAGTGTTAAACTGAAAAATACAATAGACATCAAGTTTAACTACAACGGAACATGCAATCCATTAAAAGAGTCAAGTAGAGAATAAAATCTACTATCTTTTATGATTTAAAAAGGTTTGTCATCACTTTTATCGCTGAGACTCAGCTTAATAAATAATCCACATCATCCTTGCACTACGGCCAAGGATATTCATTAGGGTCACGACCACAAATTATCCATGCACTACGGGCCAAGGATATTTGTGTATTCATCAATGGTCATGATCATACCAACAACTGTCCATCAATTATTGAATAAAACTGAATGACTTCTCACATAAGCATCAATAATCAATACCGTGTGCTACTATGCAACCACGCGTATTACTGTACTTTTACTACCGAGTAGTTCAACAGTATCAATGGTAAAACTTCCGCCGTTATTTTCAATAAAATATTTTTGTCATTTTCTCAATCCGACAATAATTCTGTTGTGGGGTCCACCAATGATTGTGCCGTTGTACGAATATTTCCTGTTAAAACGAATATTCCCCGACCAATCGAATATTATATAACAACTTGCGTACTTTGCAAAATTTATAAATATTACCCACAACTATAACATTATATCAAATTTATTCCATAATATTCAAAAATGATATTTATAGAAAATTTATTTTTATTCATAAAAGTTGGGGTCTTACAATCTCCCCTTCTTATGAAATTTCGCCCTCGAAATTAGGGTACGTACCTGGTATGTCGAAGAGGTAAGGATACATTGATTTCATTTCAGATTCTAACTCCCAGGTCATTTCCTCAACATCGTGGTTCCTCCATAACACTTTGACTTGAGGTATAACCTTGGAGCGTAGAATATGTTCCTTCTTATCCAAGATTTGAACAGGAACTTCTTCATACATTAAATCTTTCGCTATTTCGTCCGGTTCTAACTCAATAATGTGGTTTGGGTCATACACATATTTACGTAACATGGATATATGAAAAACGTTATGAACACGAGATATACTTGGCGGTAAAGCAAGTCTATAGGCTATAGTCCCTACTCTATCGAGGATTAAAAATGGGCCAATGAATCGAGGATTGAGCTTTCCTCTCTTTCCAAATATCGTAACTCCTTTCTATGGAGCAACACGTAACAACACATGATCTCTAATATCGAATTCCACGTCCTTTCGATGAAGATCAGCATAACTCTTTTGTCAGTCTTGTGAGGTTTTTATACGTTGTCGGATCATTTGAATCTTTTCCGTAGTCATACGCAGCAACTTTGGTCCCAACAATGTTGCTTCACCCACCTCATCCCAGCATACTGGAGAACGACACTTTCTTCCATACAACACCTCGAATGGAGCCATGCCAATACTTTCTTGATAACTGTTGTTGTAGGAAAACTCCACCAATGGTAAGAACTTGTCCCAACTTCCCTTGAAGTCAAGGACACAGAGTCTTAATAAATCTTCAAGAGTTTGAATAGTCCTCTCTGATTGTCCATCCGACTGAGGATGGTATGCCGATCTAAATCGTAAATCCATGCCCATAGATTTTTGCAAACTAACCCAAAATCGTGAAGTGAATCTTGGGTCTCGATCAGAAACTATGGATACTGGCATACCATGTAATCTTATAATCTCGTTTATGTACATACGAGCAAAACGATCAAGTGTATAAGTTTCTCGTATTGGTAAGAAATGAGCAGACTTGGTCAATTTATCAACAATGACCCAAATTGCATCTATGCCTTGAGAAACCTTGGGAAGACCAGTAACAAAATCCATGGTAATGTGATCCCACTTCCATTCCGAAATTTTAAGTGGTTGCAATGGACCTTTTGGTACTTGATTCTCCGCCTTGACTCGTTGACAAGTTAGACACCTTGAGATAAACAGCGCTATCTCTCTCTTCATATTGCTCCACCAAAATGTATGTCAAAGATCATGATACATTTTGGTACTCCCAGGATGGATTGCAAACAATGTGTTGTGCACCTCCATCATGATTTTATACTTTAAATCAAGGTCGTTAGGAACACAAAGTTTGGAGTTGACTCGAAGTATTCCTTCTTCATCGATTCTTGCTTCCGACATAGCACCTTCTTGTACTTTCTTCCTCATACGCATCACCTGTGTCAGTAGCTTGAGAGCAATTTTTAACTTTATCGATTAAAGTTTGCCTCTACTCAGATATTCGCCATCATCACGTGGGTCCCTCGGAGTCTTTATCTCTATCTCCATCCTTCGCAAGTATACAAAATGGGCCTTTCGTTAACAATATCGCACTCGCATTCAAGATATGATCTTCTACTCAATGCGTCACCTACCACGTTGCTTTTCCAAGATGGTATTGAATGGTATGATCATAATCTTTCAATGATTCAAGCCAACGTCATTGTCGCATGTTGAGTTCCTTTTGAGTGAAGAAATATTTGAGGCTTTTATGATCCGTAGAAGATCTCCACTTTCTCCCCATACAAGTAATGCCTCCAAATTTTAAGTGCGAAGACAACAAATGCTAACTCTAGATCATGAGTAGGATAATTCCTCTCATATTCTTTGAGATGTCGAGAGGCATAAAGCTATGACTCTCCCATGTTGCATGAGAACACATCCTAACCCTTTGCCTCAGCATTTGTAGATGACAAATCCCTCCGAGCCGGATGGTATTGTCGAGCAGTCTTTGAAATGAGTCTTCTCTTGAGTTCTTGAAAACTCTTCTCACATTCCTCATTCCAACCGAATTTTGTATCTTTCCGAGTCAGCTGAGTTAATGGAGTAGCGATTCGAGAAAACCCTTCTACGAATCTCCGATAATAACCAGCTAAGCTGAGAAAGCTACGTACTTCAGTCACTGATTTAGGTTGTTCCCAGCTTTGAATGACTTCAATCTTTACTGGGTCAACAGATATTCCATGACTTGATACCACGTGCCCAAGGAATGCTACTTCCTCAAGACAAAACTCGTATTTCTTCAACTTGGCATAAAACTTATATTCACGAAGCTTTTAGAGTATCAGCCTCAAGTCTTGCTCATGATCTTCACGACTTTTGGAAAAAATAAGGATGTCATCAATAAAGACGACCACAAAGTGATCCAAATATTCCTTGAATACTCGGTTCATCATATCCATGAAGGCAGCAGGAGCATTAGTCAATCCAAAGGACATGACTAGGAATTCATAATGCCCGTACCGAGTTCTAAAAGCCATCTTTGGAATTTCATCGATTCTAATCTTTCATTGGTGATATCCAGAACGAAGATCAGTTTTTGAAAAGAATTTGGCGCCTTGCAACTGGTTAAAAAGGTCATCAATACGTGGCAATGGGTACCTATTTTTGATGGTGACATGATTTAACTCCCGATAATCAATACAAAGTCGCATACTCCCATCTTTCTTCTTCACGAATAGAACAGGAGCACCCCAAGGAGACGAACTAGGACGAATGAAACCGATATCTAACAATTCCTATAGTTGGGTCTTTAACTCCTGAAGTTCAATAGGAGCCATTCGATATGGGGATTTGGAAATGGGTTTTGTACCAGGTTCAAGGTTGATACAAATTCAATTTCACGTTCTGGGGGTAGCCCATGAAGTTCTTCAGGGAATACGTCAGGAAATTCATTAACAATAGAAATATCATTCAAAACTGACATATTTTTGTTTAGATCCGTGACATGAGCTAAGAAAGCTTGACATCCATTTTTTAATAAACGAATAGCTTTATGGCTTGAGATGACAAAGTGATTGATTTTAATGGTTTGGTTGCTTGAATTCAAGATAATAGGTTGATTAGGAATATGAAAGCTAACAACCTTATGAAAACAATCAATTTTTGCATGATGAGTAGTTAACCAATCAATCCCTAGAATTACGTCAAATACAAGTATTTTCAATGAAATAAGATCGACAGGTAATGTGTGGGTACCGATTTGAACCAAACAATACTTATAAATAGTGGATGTAATAAAGGTTTCTCCCAACGGAGTTTCAACAGATAAGTCAAAGTCCAATTTCTCCGGAGTCTAATTTAAATGTTGAGCGTTAGTAGGAGAAATAAAAGAATGGGTAGAACCGGTATCAAATAAGGTATATAATTCGCTAGAGTTTATGATAAGCTTACCCGTGATGAGCTCATTCGGGTTCCTTGCTTTCTGGGAGGTCACGACAAACGCTCTCCCTTGAACTACCGGTTTTGTCTTGTCTGGGATGGCCTTTGATGCTTCCATCCCAAGCTGGACTTGTCTTCGGTGCACGACAAAATCAGGCCTGGTGTCCTTCTCTTCCACAATTGTAACATGCTTTGGAGGGCATCGTGCAGTTTGGACTGATGTGTCCCTCCCCTCCACATTTGAAGCATATGATAGGTGGTCATTCTCCTTCCTTAACGACAGGTGCTAGTGCTGACGTCTTTCCATCATTGTTGAAGCTTCTTTTCTTGAAATGTCCATTCTTATTGTTTTGGCCATGATTACCACCGAAGTGGTTAACATTTTTGGCATGTTGATTCCCTCCACGTTTATTGTCACAGCTTCGATGACTGTTATCACTGGTATTATCATTTTGCCGGCTGCTTTCCTTTGGTTGGGTTGACTCATTATCGCGCTCCAATAACTGAGCCCTATTAACAACATCTGAATACAGACACAGTTTATGAGAGATAAGATATTGACTTATCTCGGGTTTCAAACCTCTTAAAAACATTCGCGTCATTCTCTCCTCATTATCAACCAAATGAGACATAAATCGGGACAGCTCGGCAAACTTGGCTTCGTACTACGACATGGTCATGTTTTTTTGCTCCAGTTTAATGAACTCCACCTCTTTCATGTGACGAATACTTTTGGGAAAGTACTTGTCATTGAACAGTTCTTGGAACTTCTCCTAAGACATCTTCAGTGCAGCAGGTTGAGTACGTTTTACAGATTCCCACCAGTAATCTGCCTCTGCCCGCAACATGAAAGTGGCAAAGGGAACCTTTTGCTCCTTGGAGAAACCCAAGACATCAAATATCTTGTTGATTTGTTTTATCCATGTCTCCGCCTTAAGTGGTTTTGGCTCTCCAAAAAACTCCCGTGGTCCCAGTTCCTTGAACTATTTGGCGGTGACCGTCCGAGAGTTGCCAGTGTTTCCACATGCATTTTGGACAAGAGCCGCTCTCGCCTGATGTTGCATGAATTGCAGAAAGCCTCTGAACATTCCATCATTCATAATTTGGTCAGTGTTGTTGTTTGCATGAGGATTGTTGCCTTCCTGATGCACATTATCTTGGTTATTGATCTGTGGAGACTCAACAGTCTCCCGTGCTCCATTGATGTTCTCAACATTCTCGGATGCCATTTTCAAACACTACCACAAAACAAGGGTTAATTAACATATCACATATTATCACTATACTCTGACCGACCAATTAAATACCAAATAAACTTAGGTAGGTCATACTAGCGAAGGAATTTCCCGTCTTTCCCCTCCTAGTTCTAATCTTACATCTCAGCCAGGGATCATATCCCTAAGCTTTGATACCAACTGTGACGCCCCCAAAATAGGTATACATCACCTACTCTGAGTCGCCAAATACATGGTATAAAATTCAAATACAATTTAATTATACAACAGTCGTGTAAAATACGACAAAATACATGCTGTGAGTTTTAATACAAATATTGCTTCTAGACAATATCTACTCTCAGAATAAGTCCTCATTACATTTATTATCACACTATTCAACAGAATAGTGAGGACTACTAATGTTATAATCCGGACCGTCACCCGCTCCCCGACTAGTCCCGCCACGCTCTCATTTTCCAAGAGAACAGTGAAAGAAAGGGTGAGCTCAACTAGCCCAGTAAGAAATATTATGACTAAGATAATGCAGAATAAATTATCATTAGTCCTCAATAGTGTTAAACTGATAAATACAATAGACATCAAGTTTAACTGCAGCGGAACATGCAATCCATTAAAAGAGTCAAGTAGAGAATAAAATCTATTATCTCTTATGATTTAAAAAGGTTTGTCACCACTTTTATCGCTGAGACTCAGCTTAATAAATAATCCACATCATCCCTGCACTACGGCTAAGGATATTCATTAGGGTCACGACCACTAATTATCCATGCACTACGGGCCAAGGATATTTGTGTATTCATCAATGGTCATGATCATGCCAACAACTGTCCATCAATGCACAACGGGCCAATGAGGACTTTTACCACATCATTTGTAACATTACGATCATGATTACACCAAATAATCCTTGGTCATAATCATACCAAGTCCATCCATGCACTACCGGCCACAGATGACTTTCAAAAAAATATAAACATGAGGATGATGACAATGATATAAGAATTCAATAAAACAAGTTTACGAATTAATTTATTTAGGAACTAATAAGTCCAAATTGTCAACATGATACTTCTTTGTAGAATAAAATTCAAGAATGCTCAGAAGAATATTTCCATGAAAAGATACTGGATGAAGCGCAAATATCAAGGATATTCCACTAATTTCATGGAGTATAGAAGTCAAAATTTTAACCAACTGAGTATAATAAAGAATGGAATAACAAAAGAAATCACCATGCATGCGGTACTTGACAGGCAAAAGTTATCCCAATGTAATAATAAATAACAGTAACCGTGTCAAAGTAAATTCGCACCGAAGCGTGATTTTTAATAGAATAATAAAGAATGGAATAACAATGTAAATAACCATGCATGTGGTACTTCATGATAGATAAAGTTATTACAATAGAATAATAAATAACGGAACCAGTCGTGAAATTCACAACCATGTGATGTTCCAACAGTAATAATAAAGATTTTAACCCGTGTCCGACGTAAAGCATGCATGTGATATTCCAATGTAATAATAAAAGCGGAATCAGTCCGGCGTGAACGTTACGCATGTGATATTCCAATGTAATAATAAAGAATGGAATATGTAAGAATTTCACCAAGTATAGGGTAGCTCACAGTATACAAAAGTTATTCCAATGTAATAATAAAGATGGAATAATGTAAGTTCTCTTCATGAATACAAAAGAAATAATATCCCTTACCTTATAAAGAAAAGTACTTGACCAGTAGAGTAGTGGATATACTTGAAGAAATTTGTACTACTCTCAAAGCTTTCTTAAACGCTCAAGATTATAGCAGAAGAGTTCTCTCTACAGTTTCTCTCTAGAGTTTCAGTGAATTCGTAAGAAATAATGAAGGAATGAGCTTCTATTTATAGAAGAATGTAATGAATAGTAACCAATCCATGAACGGTCCAGTTTGATTTACTTTAATCGGATGGTCCATATTTAAAGCAAAATATTTTAAATAAAATATAATATATTCTATTTATAATCTAATAAAACGAATAACTTTTAAAAGATTTTACTATGCAAACACTATGCAACCACTATGCAAATACTATGCATAATAAAATATAATATATTCTAATTATTTTCTAATAAAACGAATAACTTTTAAAAAGTATTCTGTTTTATATAAAAAGATTTTACTATTATCCTAATAAAATGAATAACTTTATAAAAGTATTCTGTTTTATATAAAACTTTTTCTGTTTTATTACGTTAATAATACTAATAAAACAAAACTTCATCATCATTATTATTATTCACACTATTAATCGACCAGGTCATTCCCAGGATAGAGGGGGCTTTCCAATAAGGATTTTTCTTTATTGGCGCGCAATTAGGTGACCAAACCTCTCCTTGGCAGAACTTCTAGACATCGTTAATAATGCAAATAATAATATTAATAACTCTCGCTATCTCAATTATTGATTTAATAATATATAAAATATCGACAATAATTGAATAAAACCGAATGACTTCTCACATAAGATCAATAATCAATACCGCAAGTGCTCTTTATGCAACCATGCAGACATCGTATTTTTTACTACCGAAAGTAGTTCAACAAAGATCAACCAGTAAAACTTTCGTCATTATTTTCAATAAAATATTTTTGTCGTTTTCTCAATCCGACAATAATTCTGTTGTGGGGTCCACCAATGATTGTGCCATTGTACAAATATTTTCTGTTAAAACGAATATTCCTCGACCAATCGAATATTATATAACAACTTGCGTACTTTGCAAAATTTATAAATATTACCCACAACTATAACATTATATCAAATTTATTCCATAATATTCAAAAATGATATTTATAGAAAATTCATTTTTATTCATAAAAGTTAGGGTCTAACATAAACACTTGTTAAAGTTCATCTTCCCAATGGTGCACGGAATTGTGAAGCTGCCCGGATCTTTCAAATTTTGGAGGTAATTTCATTTGAGCATCAGATCGCATTCCTCGTCAAGGCTACCGATTTCAAACTCGCCTAATCTCCTCTTCCTCGACAATATACCTTTCATGAACTTTTATGTAGCTTGGCATTTGTTCCAATGCCTTGGTGAATGGTATGTTGATCTGCAGACTTTTTGAACACCTCCGTAAACTTCATCGAATCTGTTTTGTCTTCCTTCACTTAACTAACCTCTGCGGATATGGTACTTGCGGGTGCATTAGTTGTACTGGACTCTTGACCTTCTCTTCAGAACCTGCCTTGTTCTTCCCTTCCTACTGAACCTCAGATTTTTTTAACTTTTCTTCATCAACATCCAACTGTTCTCCTCACGCGGCCGCGCGATGTCCCCTTGTAACTCATGCGCGGGCGCGCGACTTGTAGTGTCTGTCAAGTCTTTCCCAGATCTCAATGTGATTGCTTGACACTGCTCCTTCCCGTCTCTTCTAGGATTTGTCTCTGTGTTACTTGGAAATGCACCCTGGGGCCTATTATTAAGCATGCTCGCCATGTGCCCCATCTGCGTCTCCAAATTCTTGATAGCCACTGCTTGGCTTTTGATCATGACTTCAGTGTTTGCCATGTATTTCAACATCATCTCCTCCATCTCTCGATTTCTTCTCCGGTGTGCAGTACGGTGGAGTGTGGTGTTGTTGTTGTTGAGAAAATCCCGGTGGAAACGGTGGTTTTTGTGCAAACTGTGGCTGAGACGACTGTGGTTGAAACTGTTGGTTCGGCTGAAACTGATGTTGTTGTTGTCCTTGGTTATTTGACCAACTAAAGTTCAGATGATTGTGGTTTTTGGGGTGGTATGTGTTTTGGAATTGACCTTGGTCTTTTCTATAATTGCTCACATACTGTACTGACTCTGAGCTGATGGCACATCGATCCGTGGAGTGTGACCCCGCATAAATCTCACAAACGAAGGCAACTATTTTCACTTTTCTTTCTGCCAAAGTATCTATCTTCTTAGCCATAATGCCATCCGTGTGTTAAACTAACTAAGTAATGGTATTAACCTCCAACACACCAGCAACCTTGGGCTGTGGCATCCGAGCTATAGGATTCTGATAATCATTCGCAGCCATAGTCTCGATAAGTGTATAGGCCTCATCATAGCTCTTTGCCCATAATGCCCCTCTCGCATTTGCATCCACAATCTGGGTCTCGATCGCCATCCTAACCCATTGTAAAAGGAATTTATCACCATCCAGTCTGGCATACCGTAATACGGACATTTTCTGAGCATCTTTTTTGTAACGCTCTCATGCCTCATATAAGGACTCGCCCTGTTGTTGCTTGAACTGAGAGATAGCCGTCCTCATCTTTGCAGTCTTCGCCATTGGAAAGAACTTGGCTAAGAATTTCTGTGCTAAGTCCTCCCATGTGGTTATTGACCCTGACGGCAAAGAGTGTAACCAACTTCTAGCCTTATCTCTCAAGGAAAACGGAAATAGCCGTAGTCTGATGGCATCCTCCTTTACACCATTGTATCTGAATGTATCACAGATCTCTATGAAACTCAATAAGTGTTCATTTGGATCATCCGTAGCAGCACCCCCAAACTGAACTGAGTTCTGCACCATTTGAATAGTGCTTGGTTTAATCTCAAAAGTGTTTGCTGCTATCGTCGGTCTGATTATGCTTGACTGTAGCCCGTTTATGTTTGGCATGGAATATTCCCTTAGAGCCCGATGCTATTCTCTTTGCTCAATTCTCTGTTCTACTGCCATATCCGGTATAGTTCCTTCTAACTGAGCTTGTAGATTTCTTCGCACGCTAGCTTTCCAACCTCTCCCGTTGATGTTTTCTTGGGCTGGTGTTAATTCTGAGTTGGATGATCGCGTGTGCATAAAAATCTACAAATACCTGAAATTATAAATAAAATAAAAATAGAAATGAGAAACGATCAGAATTGTCTAAGTCATACAATATAGCTTTAAACTGATGATAATTATCTAAATTAACGCCTTTCCCCGGCAACGGCACCAAAAACTTGTTGCCTCTTTTATAGTTCTAATAAAAGAGCTCTAACTCATGCAAGCATACACAGGTTAATAAGTAATACAGAGTAAGTAGAGTATCGATCCCACAGAGAAAGTTGTTAAATTTAAACTATCATGCATCAATTAACTCACCAAATTTATATGCCTAGACTAATGACTAAAAGTGTTGAATTAAACTAATTGTGAATAACAACTGAAAATAAGAATACAAATGGAATAAATATAATCTGGAAATAATGGGACCCTAACTTCATTTAATATTTCATCTAATCGCCACTATCATGCAAAAAGTGTTCACATATCACAGGAAAATAGCCAAGAGCACGAATAGAGTTATAACCATTTTTCAATGCACTATAACCTACTTACACAGCATCTACAGATGTTAGACTCTATGTAATCACCAATACAACCAAAATCACTATATGTCTATGTGAAATTGCAATTATATTGATTTTAAGCTCAAGCCCTTATTCTAGCTCATACGGTGAAACAGTATATGTCTATCCGGTTCATAAAATACGCAAGCCATATAAAACAACCCCATATTCGCATGCTTTCATGATTACAATCCATACCTATATTTTCATTGTCAATTCCATACAAGTACTGAGACGAATAGTGATCAAGCATTCATACATGTAAAACAACCATGACAGATATTCCATATGATATGCAAAACAATCCTAGCATTTAAATGTGCAACCAAACTAATTATTAAAATCCGTTAGAATCCCATAATGGAATTTAGTTCATGATTGAACCAAAAGCCATTATGAGATCAACGCTAAACATGATCAATAAGCAAACAATTGAAATAAGAAAGATAGAACAATCAAACCCAATCGCTGAATAGAAATCAATGATCTACGTTTAAATCCTCATAGAAATCCAGTAAATAAGAATAAAAATCCACAATGGTAGAG
Source organism: Panax ginseng (assembly GCA_020205605.1). Lineage (NCBI taxonomy): Eukaryota > Viridiplantae > Streptophyta > Magnoliopsida > Apiales > Araliaceae > Panax > Panax ginseng. The sequence goes on along the minus strand of CM035133.1, from coordinate 13,752,950 downwards.
AATCCCAAGAAGAATTGGAAAAATAGATGTTACGACTTCGTTCTACGTTGGAATCTCTTCCAAGGTGTAAACCCTAGTTAATATGATGGAAATACGCTTAAAGTTATCAAGTCATTTTTTTTGTCTGACACCAGTCAGAATCGTTTAAAAACCAATTACATTTCATTTAATTAAAAATTAAAATTAAAACAAAATTATAGCATCAACATAAGCATCACATGCACATGTAAAGCCTCTCCAACTTTATGTCTCGCCATGAAACGCGAGACTTATGAAATCGTCGCTTCTGGTCAGCCTAACCTCTCTCGCGGTGCAAGCGCTCTCTCCCTTCATACCGCACAACTTGCGAAGAAGTCATCATCGCTCAGTAGGGTATTTTCATGGGCGCCTGGCTCCCTAAGTCATTATGCCAAGACTACCGTAGTGGCTTCTTTGCCTGTAAGTTTTGGTTTACGGTTTTTGGCTTCTGCCGCGCTATCCGCTTCTTCCATGCTTGATCCTCTTGTTTGCTTGGTCTCCATGCTTCATTGTACCTCCATGCCATGCACATCCCCGCCTTGCCTCATCTTCACGCATCCATTGGCCTCGTGCCTCTAATACCACCAAAATTAAACCGATTTCGCACTTATTCACCAAAAGGAGTTTTAAGTAAATGCAATGCAAAATAACGTGAAATGCAACTAAAACACAATAAAATGTACTTTAGATGGGCACAATTCGCATGAATTGGTATTCAATAAGTAGATAAAAATACCACTTATCAATTACCACATGCATGGTGAATGCTACTTTGTATTCATTTCATATTAAATTATGGAAATGATCTGGCTACGTGGATTACCGCATGGTGGGCGAAAATCCATTTGCAGTTTCATATATTCTATTATACACAGTTGGTTAAAGCTTTGGCTTCTATATTCCTTGAAATTAGTGGAATATCCTGGATATTTGCGCTTCATCCAGTATCTTTTTGTGGAAATATTCTTCTGAGCATTCTTGAATTTTTCTCCACAAAGCAGTATCATGTTGACAATTTGGACATTATTGAGTTCAAGATAAATTAACTTATAAATCTTTAAAATTTATTCCTGAACTTGTTTTATTGAATTATTATGTCATTATCATGATGAGTTATGTTGGTTATTATGTGAAAACATGAAAGTTTCTTAGAAATCAAAAAGGGTTGAAAATCAGATTTTGGTGAAAATGGAATATGAAATTCAATTGACCATATCTCCTATTATATTTCAAATTTTTGAGTGTGGTTAAGTTCTAGAGTTAGATCTATGAGTTTTCTAACTTATCCAAGTGGAATCACTGGAAAAGGTGTTGTAGATTTTCGTGTGGACTATTTTTAAAGCAAAGGAGTCAAAAAGCGCAAAGTACCAAAAAAGCTCTTGCCGAGAAATTTAAAAGGGCATTTTTACCACTTAGTTTGTGAGAGAAAAATTCCGGCCTTTAGGGACATGAAAATATATGGTATAAAGTACATCCTGTCAAAAAATGAGCTCATTCAGACTTAAAATGAGCAAGTTATAACTATTTTAATATTTAGGTTTTTTAAATGAAAAATGCTATAACCGGAGTTCTATAACTCAGATGACCATAAAATTTAAACCTGAAGCTCACGTTAACATGTGTAAGATCCTCGCCAAGATTTGGGAATTTCTCGGAGTTAAACTTGAGGTAGCTAATTTCTTAAGGAATTAATTAGTTATTGATTTTTGAAAAATACTTAAGGGAGTTGAAAATTTAAAAAAAAATACTTGTTGTGTATGAAATATATGTATATATGTTTTGGCAAAGGATAGAAAAATATCAAGTTGATTTGGTAATTTTTCATGAAAATGGTTTAGTTACGAACATATGAGTTAAATATGTTATGTGAAGTAACGAAATTAGTAAATAGATTTTATGGCTTGAAAATCCTATATAGGGTATATCTTGATTTTTGATAAGGGATTTGATCATTGGTGATGAAATCTTATGAGTATGGCATTTTGAATGATTAAATGCATTATTTGGTAAAGTATAAATAATTGAAATAAATTGTTTATAAGTTTAAGAAGTGATTAAAATATTGTTATAATATTAATAATATTAGATTATGAGTTTATTAAGTGATTGATAATATTTGGATAAATTTAAAGTCTTTAATATTTATCCTTATTTTCGTTTGATTAATGCTTATATCATTGTCATCATTCTCATGTTTATATTGTGATAAAAGTCATCTTTGGCTTATGTGCATAGATGGACTTGGTGTGATTATGACCAGGGATTATTCGGTATAGTCATGACCGTAATGTGACGGATGTTGTGGTAAAAATCCTCAGTGGCCTGTAGTGCATTGATGGACAGTTTTTGGTATGATTATGACCATGGATTATTCGGTATAATCATGACAATTGATGATTTAATGAATATCCTTGGCCCGTAGTGCAGGGATGATTCGATGAATATCTTTTGTCGGTCTTGTGAGGTTTTTATACGTTGTCGGATCATTTGAATCTTTTCCGTAGTCATACGTACCAACTCTGGTCCCAACAACGTTGCTTCACCCACCTCATCCCTAGCATACTGGAGAACGATACTTTCTTCCATACAACGCTTCGAATGGAGCCATGCCAATACTTGCTTGATAGCTGTTGTTATATGAAAACTCCACCAATTATAAGAACTTGTCCCAACTTCCCTTGAAGTTAAGGACACAGAGTCTTAATAAATCTTCAAGAGTTTGAATAGTCCTCTCTGATTGTCCATCCGTCTGAGGATGATATGCCGAACTAAATCGTAAATCCATGACCATAGCTTTTTGCAAACTAACCCAAAATCGTGAAGTGAATCTTGGGTCTCGATCAGAAACTATGGATACTGGCATACCATGAAATCTTACAACCTCGTTTATGTACATAAGATCAAGACATTCAAGTTTATAAGTTTCTCGTATAGGTAAGAAATGAGCAGACTTGGTCAATCTATCAACAATAACCCAAATTGCATCTATGCCTTGAGAAACCTTGGGAAGACCAGTAACGAAATCCATGTTAATGTGCTCCCACTTCCATTCTGGAATTTCAAGTGGTTGCAATGGACCTTTTGGTACTTGATGTCCCGCCTTGACTCGTTGACAAGTTAAACTCCTTGAGATAAACAGCGCTATTTCCCTCTTCATATTACCCCACCAAAATGTATGTCGAAGATCATGATACATTTTGGTACTCCCAGGATGGATTGCAAACGGTGTGTTGTGCGCCTCCACCATGATTTTATACTTTAACTCAGGGTCGTTAGGAAAACAAATTCTGGAGTTGACTCGAAGTATTCCTTCTTCATCGATTCTTGTTTCCGGCATAGCACCTTCTTGTACTTTCTTCCTCATATGCATCAGCTCCAGGTCTGTAGCTTGAGCAGCTTTAACTTTATCGATTAAAGTCGATTCTACTTGTATATTCGCCATCATCACGTGGGTCCCTGGAGTTTTTATCTCTATCTCCATCCTTTGCAAGTCATACAAAATGGGCCTTTGCGTTGACAATATCGCACTCGTACCCACATATGATCTTCTACTCAATCCGTCAGCTACCACGTTTGCTTTTCCAAGATGGTTTTGGATGGTATGATCATAATTTTTCAACAATTCAAGCCAACGTCGCTGTCGCATGTTGAGTTCCTTTTCAGTGAAAAAATATTTGAGGGTTTTATGATCCGTAAAGATCACCACTTTCTTCCTATACAAGTAATGCCTCCAAATTTTAAGTGCGAGGACAACAGCTGCCAACTCTAGATCATGAGTAGGATAATTCCTCTCATATTCTTTGAGTTATCGAGAGGCATAGGCTATGACTTTTCCATGTTGCATGAGAACACATCCTAACCCTTTGCCTGAAGCATCACTGTAAATGACAAATCCCTCCGAGCCAGATGGTATTGTCAGAACAGGTGCTAAAATGAGTCTCCTCTTGAGTTCTTGAAAAATCTTCTCGCATTCCTCACTCCAACCGAATTTTATATCTTTCCGAGTCAACTGAGTTAAGGGAGTAGTGATTCGAGAATACCCTTATACGAATCTCCGATAATAACCAGCTAAGCCGAGAAAGCTACGACTTGATCATTCGATTTAGGTTGCTCGACTTTGAATAGCTTCAATCTTTGCTAGGTCAACAGATATTCCATGACTTCATACCACATGCCCAAGGAATGTTACTTCCTCAAGCCAGAACTCACATTTCTTCAACTTGGCATAAAGCTTATATTCACGAAGCTTTTGGAGTATCAGCCTCAAGTGTTGCTCATGATCTTCACGGCTTTTGGAATAAATAAGGATGTCATCAATAAAGATGACCACAAAGTGATCCAAATATTCCTTGAATACTCGGTTCATCATATCCATGAAGGCAACAGGAGCATTAGTCAATCCAAAAGACATGACTAGGAATTCATAATGCTCGTACCGAGTTCTAAAAGCCGTCTTTGGAATGTCATCGGTTCTAATCTTCAATGGTGATATCCAGAATGAAGATCAATTTTTAAAAAGAATTTGGCGCCTTGCAACTGGTCAAACAGGTCATCAATACGTGGCAATGGGTACCTATTTTTGACGGTGACATGATTCAACTCCCGATAATCAATACAAAGTCGCATACTCCCATCTTTCTTCTTCACGAATAGAACAGGAGCACCCCAAGGAGAAGTACTAGGACGAATAAAGCCAATGTCTAACAATTTCTGCGGTTGGGTTTTAACTCTCGAAGTTCAATAGAGCCATTCGATATGGGGCTTTGGAAATGGGTTTTGTCACCGAGTTCAAGGTCGATACAAAATTTAATTTTACGTTCGGGGTAAAGCGGGAAGTTCTTGAAATCGTCGGAAATTCATTAACAATAGAAATATCATTCAAAAGCGGCGTATTTTTGTTTAGATCCGTGACATGAGCTAAGAAAGCTTGACATCCATTTTTAATAAACGAATAGCTTTATGGCTTGAGATGGCAGTGATTAATTTTAATGGTTTGGTTGCTTGAATTCGCATAATAGGTTGGTTAGGAATATGAAAGCTAACAACCTTACGAAAACAATCAATTTTTGCATGATGAGTGGTTAACCAATCAATCCCAAGAATTACGTCAAATGCAAGTATTTTCAATGAAATAAGATCGACAGGTAATGTGAGGGTATCAATTTGAACCAAACAAGAATTATAAACAGTGGCTGTAATGAAGGTTTCTCCCAACGGAGTTTCAACAAAAAAGTCAAAGTCTAATTTCTCCGTAGTCAAATTTAAACGTTGAGCGCAAGTAGGAGAAATAAAAGAATGGGTAGAACCGGTATCAAATAAGGTATAAACTTCGCTAGAGTTTATGATAAGCTTACCCGTGATGACCTCATTCGGGTTCCTTGCTTTCTGGGAGGTCACGACAAACGCTCTCCCTTGTACTACTGGCTTTGACTTTTCTGGGACGTCCTTTTGTGCCTCCATCCTAGCTGAACTTGTCTTCGGTGAACGACAAAATCGGGCTAGGTTTTCTTCTCTTCCATAATTATAACATGCCTTGGACAGCATCGTGCAATTTGGACTAATGTGTCCTTTCCCTCCGCATTTGAAGTATATGATAGGTGGTCGTTCTCCTTCCTTCACAACGGGTGTTGGTGCTGACGTCTTTCCATCATTGTTGAATCTCCTCTTCTTGAAATGTCCATTCTTATTGTTTTGGCCATGATTACCACCGAAGTGGTTACCATTTCTGTCATGTTGATTCCCTCCACGCTTATTGTCACCGCTTCGATGACTGTTATCACTGGTATTATCATTTTGACAGCTGCTCTCTTTTGGTTGGGTTGACTCATTATCGCGCTCCAATAACTGAGCCCTATTAACAACATCTGAATACAAACATAGTTTATAAGAGATAAGATATTGACGTATCTCAGTTTTTAAACCTCTTAGAAACATTCGCGTCATTCTCTCCTCATTATCAACCAAATGGGACGCAAATCGGGACAACTCGGCAAACTTGGCTTCGTACTGCGACACAGTCATGTTGTTTTGCTCTAACTTGATAAACTCCACCTCCTTCATTGGACAAATACTTTCGGGAAAGTACTTGTCATTGAACAACTCTTGGAACTTCTCCCAAGACATCTTGAGTGCGTCAGGCTGGGTACGTTTTACAGATTCCCACCAGTAATCTGCCTCTTCACGCAACATAAAGGTGGCGAATGGAACCTTTTGCTCCTCGGAGTATCCCAAGACATCAAATATCTTGGTGATCTGCTTTAACCACGTCTCCACCTTAAGTGGTTCTGGCTTTCCCAAAAACTCTAGTGGTCCCAGCTCCTTGAATTGCTTAGCGGTGACCAACCGTGGGTTGCCATTATTTTTACCTGCATTATGAACAGGAGCCGCCTTCGCCCGATGTTGCATGAATTCTAAAAAGTGCCTAAACGTACCGTCGTTCGTCAATTGATCAGTGTTGTTGTTTACAGGAGGATTATCGCCATCCTGTTGCACATTGTCCTGATTATTGATCTGTGGAGACTCAACGGTCTCCTGCGCTCCATTGCTTATCTCAACATTTTCAGATGCCATTTTCAAATACTGCCACAAAACAAGGGTTAATTAACATATTACATATTATCTCTATACTCTGACCGACCAATTAAATACCAAATAAACTTAGGTAGGTCATACTAGCGAAGAATTCCCGTCTCTCCCTCCTAGTTCTTGTCTCACATCTCATCCAGGATCATATCCTAAGCTTTGATACCAATTGTGACGCCCCCAAAAATAGGTATACATCACCCATCTTGGGTCACCAGATACATGGTACTGAATACAAATACAAATTAATTATACAATAGTCGTGTAAAATACGACAAAACATATGCTGTGAGTTTTAATAAAAATATTGTCTTCTAGACAATATCCACTCTCAGAATAAGTCCTCATTATATTTATTAACACACTATTTAACAGAATGGTGACGACTACTAATACTATCATCTGGACCGTCACTCCTTTCCCCAACTAGTCCCCGCTACGTTCTCATTTCCTGAAGAGAACAGTGAAAGAAATGGTGAGCTCAACTAGCCCAGTAAAAAATATTATGACTAAGATAATGCAGAATAAATTATCATTAGTCTTCAACAATGTTAAACTGATAAATACAATAGACATCAAGTTTAACTGCAACAGAATAAACAATCCATTAAAAGAGTCAAGTAGAGAATAAAATCTACTATCTTTTATGATTTAAAAGATTTTTCATCACTTTTATCGCTGGGACTCAGCTTAATAAATAATTCACATCATCCCTGCACTACGGCCAATGATATTCATTAGTATCACAACCACAAATTATCCATGCACTACGGGCCAAGGATATTTGTGTATTCATCAATGGTCATGATCATGCCAACAACTGTCCATCAATGCACTACGGGCCAATGAGGACTTTTACCACATCATTTGTAACATTACGGTCCTGATTATACCGAATAATCCCTGGTTATAATCATACCAAGTCCATCTATGCACTACAGGCCACAGATGACTTTCAATAAAATATAAATATGAGGATGATGACAATGATATAAGAATTCAATAAAAACAAGTTCAAGAATTAATTTATTCAGGAACTAATAACGTCCAAATTGTCAACATGATACTTCTTTGTAGAGTAAAATTCAAGAATGCTCAGAAGAATATTTCCACGAAAAGATACTGGATGAAGCATAAATATCAAGGATATTCCACTAATTTCATAGAGTATATAAGTCAAAACTTTAACCAACTGAGTATAATAAAGAATAGAATAACAAAAGAAATCACCATGCATGCGGTACTTGTGATAGACAAAGTTATTTCAACAGAATAATAAATAACGGAACCAAAGTCAAAGCGTAATACATTACCGCATGGGATATTCCAAGAATAATAAAGAATGGTGTAAGACCTCAACTTTTATGAATAAAATGAATTTTCTATAAATATCATTTTTGAATATTATGGAATAAATTTGATATAATGTTATAGTTGTGGGTAATATTTATAAATTTTATAAAATGCACGCAAGTTATTATATAATATTCGATTGGTCGGGGAATATTAAATGCGACGACGACACAATCATTGGTGGACCCCACAACGGAATTATTGTCGGATTGAGAAAACTACAAAAATATTTTCTATAAAAATAACGGCGGAAGTTTTACCGTTAATCGTTGAAACACCCGGTGTTAAAGTATGAGAATACGCGTGGTTGCATAAGATAGCACACCGGTATTGATTATCGATGCTTACGTGAGAAGTCATTCAGCTTTTTATTCAATTATTGTTCGATATTTTATATATTATTAAATCAATAATTGAGATGACAGAGTTATTAATATTATTATTTGCATTATTAACGATGTCTCAGAAGTTTCGCCAAGGAGAGGTTTGGTCACATAATTGCGCGCCAAATGGGAGAAATCCTTATTGGAAAGCCCTCTTTCTTCGGGAGCGACACAGTCGATTAATAGTGTGAATAATAATAATGATGATGAAGTTTTGTTTTATTAGTATTATTAATGTAATAAAACAGTAAAAGCTTTTTATATAAAAATGTAATACTTTTATAAAGTTATTCGTTTTATTAGGCTAATAGTAAAATCTTTTTATATAAAAATGAATACTTTTATACAGCTTATTCGTTTTATTAGACAATAATTAGAATATATTATATTTTACTATGCATAGTGTTTGTATAGTGCCTGCATAGTGTTTGCAGATAGTAAAATCTTTTTAAAAGTTATTCATTTTATTAGATTATAAATAGTAATATATTATATTTTATTCTAAACAAACTGGATAAAATCCATTTAAAGTAAATCGATCCGGACCGTTCATGGATTGGTTCTTATTCATCCATTCTTCTATAAATATAAGCTCATTCCTTCATTATTTCTTACGAATTCACTAAAACTCTGAAAGAGAAACTATAGAGAGAATTATTCTTCTATCTTGGCGTATTTTCGTTAGCGTTTAAGAAAGCTTTGAACGTAGTGCAAGTTTCTTCAAGTATATCCTCGCCCTACCAGTGAGTACTCTTCTTTATAAGGTAAGGGTATTATTTTTTCATATTCATGAAGAGACGTTACTGTTATACCATTGTTTATTATTACATTGGAATAACTTTGTATACGCGATCTACCCTATACTTGGTGATTTACATTGTTATTACATTCTTCATTATTCTCGTTGGAACACGTTCATGCATGCGTTTTACGGGACGAGTTTAAATCTTTTTATTATTCTCATTGGAATATCCTCTTTTTGTGCTTTTACACGGACCGGTTCCGCTCTTTATTATTACATTGGAATATCCCTGCATGCATGCATTTTACGCGGGACCGATTCCGTTATTTATTATTCGTTGGAATAACTCGTCTACGCCAAGCACCGCATGCATAGTGATTTCGTTGTTATTCCATTCTTTATTATTCGTTTGAATATCACCGCCGGTGCGTATTACGCCTCGACCGGTTCCGTTATTTATTATTCATTGGAATAACTCGCCTATGCAATAAGTACCGCATGCATGGTGATTTTTTTTTTGTTATTCCATTCTTTATTATACTCGATTAGTTAAAGTTTTGACTTCTATACTCCATGAAATTGGTGGAATATCCTTGATATTTGCGCTTCATCCAGTATCTTTTCGTGGAAATATTCTTTTGAGTATTCTTAAATTTTACTCTACAAAGAAGTATCATGTTGACAATTTGGACGTTATTAGTTCCTGAATAAATTAATTCTTGAACTTTTTTATTCAATTCTTATATCATTGTCATCATCCTCATATTTATATTTTATTGAAAGTCATCGTGGCACTGTGAAGTGCATAGATGGACTTGGTATGATTATGACCGAGGATTATTCAAAGGTAATCATGACCGTAATGTTACAAATGATGTGGTAAAAGTCCTCATTGGCCCGTGTAGTGCATTGATGGACGATTGTTGGCATGATCATGACTATTGATGAATACACAAATATCCTTGGCCCGTAGTGCATGGATAATTTGTGGTTGTGATACTAATGAATATCATTGGTCAGTAGTGCGGTGGATGATGTGGATTATTTATTGTCGAGTCACGTTGATAAAAGTGATGAAAACTTTTAAATCATAAAAGATAGTAGATTTTATTCTCTACTTGACTCTTTTAATGGATCGTGATGTTAAGAATTGCGCTTAAACTTGATGTCTATTGTATTTTATCGGGTTTAATAATTGTTGAAGACTAGTGATAATTTATTCTCGCATTATCTTAGTCATAATATTTCTTCATCGGGCTAGTTGAGCTCACCTTTCTTTCTTTCACTTTGTTCTCTTCAGAAATGAGAACGTAATGGACTAATGGGGAAGCGAGTGACTCGGTCGAGATGATAGTATTAGTAGTCCTCACTATTACATTAAATAGTGTGATAATTAATGTAATGAGGACTTGTTTTGAGAGTGGATATTGTCTAGAAGACAATAGTTGTATTAAAACTCACAGTACTCTTATTGTATATGAAAGATTGTATTTGTATTCTGTACCATGTATTTGAAGACTCGGAATAGGTGATGTATACCTATTTTGGGGAGTCACGATTGGTATCAAAGCTTTAGGATATGATCCCCGGCCGAGATGTGAGACAAGAACTAGGAGGGGAAAGACGGGGAATTCCTTCGCTAGTATGACCTACCTAAGTTTATTTGATATTTAATTGGTTGGTCAGAGTATAGGGATTATATGTGATATATTAATTAACCCTTATTTTTTGGCAGTATTTGAAAATGGCATCCGAGAATGTTGAGAACATCAATGGAGCACAGGAGACCGTTGAGTCTCCACATATCAATAATCAGGATAATGTGCATCAGGAAGGCGACAATCCTAATGCAAACAACAACACTGACCAAATGATGAACGATGGAATATTCCGAGGCTTCATGCATTTCATGCAACATCAGGCGAGAGCGGCTCCTGTCCAAAATGCAGGTGGAAACACTGGCAACTCTTGGACGGTCACCGCCAAACAGTTCAAGGAGCTGGGACCATCGGAGTTTTTTGGAGAGCCAAAACCACTTAAGGCAGAGACGTGGATAAAGCAGATCTGCAAGATATTTGATGTCTTAGGATGCTCCAAGGAGCAAAAGGTTCCCTTTGCCACCTTCATATTGCGGGCAGAGGTAGATTACTGGTGGGAATCTGTAAAGCGTACTCAACCTGCCGCACTAAAGATGTCTTGGGAGAAGTTCCAATGAACTGTTCAACGACAAGTACTTTCCCGAAAGTATTCGTCACATAAAAGAGGTAGAGTTCATTAAACTGGAACAAAATAACATTACCGTGTCGCAGTACGAAGCCAAGTTTGTCGAGTTGTCCCGGTTTGCGTCCCATTTGGTTGATAATGAGGAGAGAATGACGCGAATATTTCTAAGAGGTTTGAAACCCGAGATATGTCAATATCTTATCTCTCATAAACTGTGTTTGTATTCAGATGTTGTTAATAGGGCTCAATTATTGGAGCGCGATAATGAGTCAACCCAACCAAAAGAGAGCAGCCGGAAAAATGATAATACCAGTGATAACAGTCATCGAAGCGGTGACAATAAGCGTGGAGGGAATCAATATGCAAGAAATGGTAACCACTTCGGTAGTAATCATGGTCAAAATAATAAGAATGGACATTTCAAGAAGAGGAGATTCAACAATGATGGAAAGACGTCAGCACCAGCACCCGTGGTTAAGGAAGGAGAACGACCACCTATCATATGCTTCAAATGCGGATGGGAAGGACACATCAGTCCAAACTGCTCGATGTCGTCCAAAGCATGTTATAATTATGGAAGAGAAGGTCACCTAGCCCGATTTTTTCGTTCACCGAAGACAAGTTCAGCTAGGATGAAGGCACCAAAGAACTCCCCAGAAAAGTCAAAGCCAGTAGTACAAGGGAGAGCGTTTGTCGTGACCTCCCAGAAAGCAAGGAACCCGAATGAGGTCATCACGGGTAAGCTTATCATAAACTCTAGCGAAGTTTATACCTTATTTGATACCAGTTCTACCCATTCTTTTACTTGCACTCAACGTTTATATTTGACTCCGGAGAAATTAGACTTTGACTTATCTGTTGAAACTTCGTTGGGAGAAACCTTCATTACATCCACTGTTTATAAGTCTTGTTTGGTTCAAATCGGTACCCTCACATTACCTGTCGATCTTATTTCATTGAAAATACTTGCATTTGACGTAATTCTAGGGATTGATTGGTTAACCACTCATCATGCCAAAATTGATTGTTTTCGTAATGTTGTTAGCTTTCATATTCCTAACCAACCTATTGTGCGAATTCAAGCAACCAAACCATTAAAATCAATCACTGTCATCTCAAGCCATAAAGCTATTCGTTTATTGAAAAATGGATGTCAAGCTTTCTTAGCTCATGTCACGGATCTAAACAAAAATACGTCAGTTTTGAATGATATTTCTATTGTTAATGAATTTCCTGACGTATTCCCTAAAGAACTTCCTGGCCTACCCCCAGAGCGTGAAATTAAATTTTGTATCGACCTTGAACCCGATACAAATCCCATTTCCAAAGCCCCATATATAATGGCTCCTATTGAACTTCAGGAGTTAAAGACCCAACTGCAGGAATTGTTAGATATTGGCTTTATTCGTCCTAGTACTTCTCCTTGGGGTGCTCCTGTTCTATTCATGAAGAAGAAAGATGGGAGTATGCGACTTTGTATTGATTATCGGGAGTTGAATCATGTCACCATCAAAATAGGTACCCATTGCCACGTATTGATGACCTCGTTTGACCAGTTACAAGGCGCCAAATTCTTTTCAAAAATTGATCTTCGTTCTAGATATCACCAATTGAAGATTAGAACCGATGACATTCCAAAGACGGCTTTCAGAAGTTGGTACGGGCATTATGAATTCCTAGTCATGTCTTTTGGATTGACTAATGCTCCTACTGCCTTCATGGATATGATGAACCGAGTATTCAAGGAATATTTGGATCACTTTGTGGTCGTCTTCATTGATGACATCCTTATTTATTCCAAAAGCCGTGAAGATCATGAGCAACACTTAAGGCTGATACTCCAAAAGCTTTGTGAATATAAGCTTTATGCCAAGTTAAAGAAATGCGACTTCTGGCTTGAGGAAGTAGCATTCTTTGGGCACGTGGTATCAAGTCATGGAATATCTGTTGACCCGACAAAGATTGAAGCCATTCAAAGCTGGGAACAACCTAAATCAGTGACCGAAGTACGTAGCTTTCTCGGCTTAGCTGATTATTATCGGAGATTCGTAGAAGGGTTTTCTCGGATCGCTACTCCATTAACTCAGCTGACTCGGAAAGATATAAAATTCGATTGGAGTGAGGAATGTGAGAAGAGTTTTCAAGAACTCAAGAGAAGACTCATTTCAGCACCTGTTCTGACAATACCATCTGGCTCGGAGGGATTTGTCATTTACAGTGATGTTTCAGGCAAAGGGTTAGGATGTGTTCTCATGCAACATGGGAAAGTCATAGCCTATGCCTCTCGACAACTCAAAGAATATGAGAGGAATTATCCTACTCATGATCTAGAGTTGGCATTTGTTGTCTTCGCACTTAAAATTTGGAGGCATTACTTGTATGGGGAGAAAGTGGAGATCTTTACGGATCATAAAAGCCTCAAATATTTCTTCACTCAAAAGGAACTCAACATGCGACAACGACGTTGGCTTGAACTGTTGAAAGATTATGATCATACCATCCAATATCATCCTGGAAAAACAAATGTGGTAGCTGACGCATTGAGTAGAACATCATATGCGAGTACGAGTGCGATATTTTCAATGCAAAGGCCCATTTTGTATGACTTGCAAAGGATGGAGATAGAGATAAAAACTCCAGGGACCCACATGATGATGGAGAATATACGAGTAGAACCAACTTTAATCGATAAAGTTAAAGCTGCTCAAGCTACAGACCTAGAGCTTATGCATATGAGGAAGAAAGTACAAGAAGGTACTATGCCGGAAGCAAGAATCGATGAAGAAGGAATACTTCGAGTCAACTCCAGACTTTGTGTTCCTAACGATCCTAATTTAAAGTATAAAATCATGATGGAGGCGCGCAACACACCATTTGCAATCTCTCCTGGGAGTACCAAAATGTATCATGATCTTCGACATACATTTTGGTGGGGAAATATGAAGAGGGAGATAGCGTTATTTATCTCAAGGTGTTTAACCTGTCAACGAGTCAAGGCGGAACATCATGTACCAAAAGGTCCATTACAACCACTTGAAATTCCAGAATGGAAGTGGGAGCACATTACCATGGATTTCATTACTGGTCTTCCCAAGGTTTCTCAAGGCATAGATGCAATTTGGGTCATTGTTGATAGATTGACCAAGTCTGCTCATTTCTTACCTATACGAGAAACTTATACACTTAAACGTCTTGCTCGTATGTACATAAACGAGGTTATAAGATTGCATGGTATGCTAGTATCCATAGTTTCTGATCGAGACCCAAGATTCACTTCACGATTTTGGGTTAGTTTGCAAAAAGCTATGGGCACAGATTTACGATTTAGTTCGGCATATCATCCTCAGACGGACGGACAATCAGAGAGGACTATTCAAACTCTTGAAGATTTATTAAGACTCTGTGTCCTTAACTTCAAGGGAAGTTGGGACAAGTTCTTACCATTGGTGGAGTTTTCGTACAACAACAGCTATCAAGCAAGTATTGGCATTCGAAGCGTTGTATGGAAGAAAGTGTCATTCTCCAGTAAGCTGGGATGAGGTGGGTGAAGCAACGTTGTTGGGACCGGAGTTAGTACGTATGACTATGGAAAAGATACAAACGATCCGGCAACGTATAAAAACCTCCCAAGATCGACAAAAGAGTTATGCTGATCTTCATCGAAAGGACGTGGAATTCGATATTAGAGATCATGTGTTGTTACGTGTTGCTCCATGGAAAGGAGTTACGAGATTTGGAAAGAGAGAAAAGCTCAATCCTCGATTCATTGGCCCATTTTTAATCCTCGATCGAGTAGGGACTGTAGCCTATAGTCTTGCTTTACCGCCAAGTATGTCTCGTGTTCATAACGTTTTTCATATATCCATGTTACATAAATATGTGAAAGACCCGAACCACATTATTGAGTTAGAACCGGACGAAATAGTGGAAGATTTAACGTATGAAGAGGTTCTTGTTCAAATCTTGGATAAGAAGGAACATATTCTACGCTCCAAGGTTATACCTCAAGTCAAAGTTTTATGGAGGAACCACGATGTTGAGGAAATGACCGGGAGTTAGAATCAAATGAAATCAAAGTATCCTTACCTCTTCGACGACATACCAGTATCGCACTCCTAATTTCGAGGGCGAAATTTCATAAGAAGGGGAGATTGTAAGACCACAACTTTTATGAATAAAAATGAAATTTCTATAAATATCATTTTTAAATATTATGGAATAAATTTGATATAATGTTATAGCTGTAGGTAATATTTATAAATTTTGCAACGTACACAAGTTGTTATATAATATTCGATTGGTCGAGGAATATTCGTTTTAAATAGGGAATATTCGTACGACGGCACAATCATTGGTGGACCCCACAACGGAATTATTTTTGGATTGAGAAAACGACAAAAATATTTTCTATAAAAATAACGGCGGAAGTTTTACCGTTAACTGTTGAAACACCCGGTGTTAAAAGTATAGAAACGCTGGGGTCAGATAAGAAAGACACCAGTATTTGTAAGACCCCAAATTTTTATAAATAAAATCAAATTTCCTCTAATTATTATTCTTGATTAATAAGGTAGTAATTTGATTAATGTGGTTAGTTATGGGTAAAATGCTAAATTTTACAAAATAAGTTAAGTGGTTATAAAATATTCATTATTGTTTGGGAATATTCGTTTGGTCGTGGAATATTCTTTTTGTCGGGAATATCCGCATTTACTGCCTTGATCATTGGTGGGCCCCATAATGTAATAAGCATCGGATGAGGAAAACGACAAGTATGTGTTTTTATAAATAATTGGCGTAAATTGTTACCGAATTAACCTTCGTGGGGTTACCGGTGGTTAAAATACGATAATATGCGTGGTTGCACAAAGAAGACACTACAGATTGCATGAAAGATTGTTGAATTATTGATCCTTACGTAAGAAGGCCTTTACTCAATAATTGTTACAAGTAGTTATCGCTCAATATTATATTTTATTGATTCAATAATGGTCGTTGATATTTATATTATTATGTTTCAATAATTGTCACCGCACGGTATTTTCCATTATCAAATCAATAATTCATATTATTTGAATAATATTATCGATAACATTATTGGCAATGTCTAGAAAGTTCGCTCAAGGAGAGGTTTGGTCATCTAATTGCTTGGCAACCAAGAGGAGAAATTCTTATTGGAAAGCCCCTTTCACAGGGCTCACTGGTTGTTAGTAATGTGATTCTATAATATTATTTGTGAAGAATTAATTATTGATTTATATGATATTGATTTTATGTGGATATAGATGGAGAAAATTTTAATGTGACAATTGTTGAAAATTAATATTTTATCTTTTTTCGATAAAATAATTCATTTAAATATATTATTTTAATAATATATTAACGGTGATTTTTATAATGAATGTGGGATATATGAGTATATGAGGAGGTAGAGTATTTTGTGGCATTAAATGTTTAACATATGTTTTGTGTGTGTTTGTGGACACAATTCTCGACCGAAAATTGATTATAATCGTAAAATTGCCCGTTTATGGATTTTGGTCAATTTACATTTGGAATTTGGAAAACTTTCTTACGCAAAGTTGTAGAGAATGGAATTTCCCATGGAAAGTCGTGAGTTTTGAATTTTTTTCGATAACAAGAGCTATTTTCTATGAATTGTTGAAGTTTGAGAAAATAAAATGATTTTATTAAATTATGGGTGGGACCCACTTTTATTCTAACACATGTGGGTCGCTAATTTGAGGATGGTGGTGGCTGAATTGGTAGGTAAGCATGCGTAGGAAATGTGTTTAATAAATAATATTAATTTATTATTTAGTCTCCTTTCATGCTCTAGCATTTTCCTATAAATAGAGGTTAAGTTAGAATTGAAAATCACACCGTAAACTAAGTTTTTCTCTTTTCTCTCTATGTTATCGGCGTATTCTTGTGAGTATACTTTGAGTGTTGCTATATCGGTCTGTAATTTACTTTAAGGTTACTTATTCACGATACTAAGACTATTCACGATATCTGACTATTCACAACACTGAAGACTATTCAATAGAAAAATGAAAATTTTTCTTTTTGTCCAAGATGTCTATTTCTATTTACTATCTTTGATTGGATCCATGTTTTAATCGTTATTTTTGAGTTCGCTTCAAAATCGTTTATTATGAAGTATTATTGATCTTGGATAAACCGTTGTATTTAATCCCTAATATTTGTCCTTCTATCTCATTTGGATTCGTTCTAAAAATGTTTTTCATCATCCTCATCCTTAATGGTGATACTTGATGAATATCTTTGGCCTTCAGTAGTGCAAAAGATGAATGATTAAATTGATGAATATCTTTGGCCTATAGTGCAAAGATGAATGATTAAATCGATGAATCTCTTCGCCCGTAGTGCAAAAAGATGAACAGTGTTGAGATGAACATGACCAATCGGTGATACAAATGAATATCTTTGGCTCAGAGTGCAAAAGATGATTAAAGATGTATATTGATTGTTGTTACAGGATAAAATATTGATGATGGACTTTTAAATCTTAGAAGACGGTAGAATTCATTCTCTACGTGACTCTTCTAATGGATTGTTTAGCTTCCACCGCATTTGTTGATCTAAAACTTGTTGTCTATTGTATTCTATTAGATTTTTCCTCTGCTTAAGACTTTACGATAATTTGTTGTATATTATCTTAGTCATAATATTCTTCTTCGGGCTAGTTGAGCTCACCCTTTTCCTTGTTGTTCCATTTTTCTTCTCGTGGAGCGTGAGAACATAGCGAGGATCTAGTCGGGGTATGGAATGAAGGTTCTAGAGAGAGTTGTTTAGTAGTCCTCACCATTTTTGTAAAATAATGTATCAATAATTATGATGGGGATTTATTTGCGTGTGGATATTGTCTGAGCGGCAATATCTCGTATTTAAACTCACATTAAGATGTATTGTCGTATTTCACACGACATTTGTATTATTGAAGTTGTAGTTATTTCTGTACCATGTATTTGGCGACTCAGAATGGGTTGGGTGGAATGGACCTATTTTGGGGGCGTCACAGTATAATCGGACGATCCAGATTGGTTTACAATAAAATATAATATATTCGATTTATAATCTAATAAAACGAATAACTTTTAAAAAGATTTTACTATGCAAACACTATGCAGGCACTATGCAAATACTATGCATAATAAAATATAATATATTCTAATTATTGTCTAATAAAATGAATAACTTTATAAAAGTATTCTGTTTTATATAAAAATCTTTTCTGTTTTATTACATTAATAATACTAATAAAAAAACACTTCATCATCATTATTATTATTCACACTATTAATCGACCAGGTCGTTCCCAAGAAAGAGGGGGCTTTCCAATAAGGATTTCTCTTTATTGGCGCGCAATTAGGTGACCAAACCTCTCCTTGGCAGAACTTCTAGACATCGTTAATAATGCAAATAATAATATTAACAACTTTATTATCTCAACTATTGATTTAATAATAAAAAAAAATATTTACAATAATTGAATAAAACTAAATGACTTCTCACGTAAGCATCAATAATCAATATCGTGTGCTACTATGCAACCACGCGTATTCCTGTACTTTTAACACTGGGTGTTTCAATAGTTAACGGTAAAACTTTCACCGTTATTTTCATAAAAATATTTTTGTCATTTTCTCAATCCGACAATAATTCCAATGTGGGGTCCACCAATGATTTTGCCATCGTACGAATATTCCCTGACTATTTGAATATTATAACAACTTACGTACTTTGCAAAATTTCTAAATATTACCCACAACTATAACATTATATCAAATTCATTCAAAAATAATAATTATAGAAAATTCATCTTTATTCATAAAAGTTGGGGTATTACATTCAGGGGCTTTATGCAATTCATGCAACATCAAAGTAGAGCGGCTCCTCATCCAAAATACATGTGGAAACACATCGACAACTCTCTGACGGTTATCGCATAAAGCTTCAAAGAACCTGGGACCACCGGAGTTTTTTGAGAGCCAAAACCACTTAAGGCGTTGGACGTGAATAAAGCATATCAACAAGATATTTGATGTCTTGGGATGCTCCGAGGGGAAAAAGGTTCCCTTTGCCACCTTCATGTTGCGTGCAGAGGCAGATTATTGGTGGGAATCTGTAAAGCGTACTCAACCTGCCGCACTGAAGATGTTTTGGGAGAAGTTCCAAGAATTGTTCAACGACAAGTACTTTCCTGAAAGTATTCGTCAGATGAAGGAGGTGGAGTTCATCAAGCTTGAGCAAAACAATATGACCATGGCGCAGTACGAAGCTAAGTTTGCCGAGTTGTCTCGTTTTGCGTCCCACTTAGTTGATAATGAGGAGAGAATGATGCGGATGTTTCTAAGAGGTTTAAAACCCGAGATACGTCAATACCTTATCTCTCATAAACTGTGTTTGTATTCAGATGTTGTGAATAGGTCTCAGTTATTGGAGCACGATAATGAGTCAACCCAACCAAGAGAGAGCAACCGACAAGTCGATAATACTAGTGGTAGCAGTCATCGAAGCGGTGAAAACAAACGTGGAGGGAATCAACATGCCAGAAATGATAACCACTTCGGTAGTAATCATGGCCAAGACAATATGAGTGGAAAGTTCAAGAAGAGAAGGTTCAAAGAAAGATAAAAGACGCCAAGACCAAAGACCACCGTTAAGGAAGGAGAACGACCATCATCCGATGTTGCAAATGTGGAGGAAAGGACACACAAGTCCAAAGCGCATCGATGCGGTCAAAGCATGTTACAATTATGGAAAGAAGGTCACCTAGCCCGATTTTGTCGTGGCACCAAAGTCAAGTCCAATTTGGGACGGTGGCACCAAAGGCGACACTGACAAAACAAAGTCGGTGGTTTCAGGAAGAGCGTTTTTCGTGACTTCTCAAAAAGCGAGTAACCCGAACGAAGTTAGCACGAGTTAGTTAATTATAAATTCTTGCGAAGTCTATACCTTATTAGATACCGGTTCTACCCATTCTTTTATCTCTCTTGCTTGAACTCAACGTTTAAATTTGACTCCGAAGAAATTAGACTTTGACTTATCTATTGAAGCTCCGTTAGGAGAAACCTTCATTACATGTGTTATCCAAGTCTTGGATGAGAGTCACAGTTTTGAATGATATTTCTATTGTTAATGAATTTCCTGACGTATTCCCGGAAGAACTTCTTAGCCTACCCCTAGAGCGTGAAATCTAATTTTGTATTAACCCCAGTAAAAAACCCATTTCTAAAACCCTCAAGTATTTCTTCACCCAAAATGAACGTATAATGCGCCAAAGACGTTGGCTCGAGCTGTTGAAGATTACGATCATACCATTCAATATCATTGTGGAAGAGCGAACGTGGTAGCTAACGCGTTGAGTAGAAGATCATATGCGTTTACAAGTGCGAATATACGAACCTACGTGAAGATAACGAATATATGATTAGAAATCGACTTTAGTCGATAATGTTAAAGCTGCTAAAGCTACAAACCGGGAGCTGATGAATACGAAGAAAAAGGTTCAAGAGGGCGTTATTTTAAAAGCAAGAGTTGCTGAAGAGAGGAAATATCAACCCTCAATTTAATTGGCCCATTTAAAATCCTAGATCGAGTAGGAACTGTGGCCTATAGACTCGTTTTACCGCCAAGTATGTCGTGTGTTCATAATGTTTTTAACGTATCAATGTTACGTAAATATGTGGATGACCCGAACCACATTATTAAATTAGAACTAGACGATATAGCAGAAGATTTAACGTATGAGGAGATACGTGTTAAAATCTTGGATAAGAAGGATCGTATGCAACACTCAAAGGTTATACCTCAAGAGTTAAAATTTGAAATGAAGTCAAGGTATCCTCACCTCTTCGGCATACCAGGTACGTACGTAAATTTCGAGGGAGAAATTTCATAAGGAAGGGAGATTATAAAACCCCAAATTTTACGAATAAAGATTTAATTTTCTCGAAATATTTTTTTGAATATTATGGTGTGGATTTGAGATAATGTTATAGTTGTGGGTAGTATTTATAAATTTTGCAAAGTATGCAAGTTGTTATATAATATTCGATTGGTCAGGAAATATTCTTTTTGTGGGGAATATCCGTATTGACGGCATACAATCATTGGTGGACCCCTACAACGGAATTATTATCTGATTAAGAAAACGACAAAAAATATTTTATGAAAATAACTACGAAAAGTTTTACCGTTAAAATTTTGAACTACTCAGTAGTAAAAGTATAAAGAATACTGGCGTGATTGCATAGTAGCATACGGTATTGATTATTGATGCTTACGTGAGAAGTCACTCGCTTTTGTTCAATTATTGCTACTGAAGAATTGTTGCATAGTATCTCACGTTATTTGATTCAATTATTGTCGATATTTTATATATTATTAAATCAATAATTGAGATAACAAAGTTATTAATATTATTATTTGCAATATTAACGATATCTAGAAGTTCATCAAGGAGAGGTTTGGTCACCTAATCATGCGCACCAATAGGAGAAATCCTTATTGGAAAGCCCCTCTTTCTCGGGAACGATTCGGTCGATTAATATTGTGAATTATAATAATGATGATAAATGTTGTTAAATATATTGAGGTGTCTTTTTTGAAGTCACGGAAGTTTATATATATATATAAAAATTTTGTTTTATCAAGATTATTAATGTAATAAAATGGACAAGCTTTTTATATAAAATAGAATACTTTTATAAAGTTATTTGTTTTATTAGACAATAATTAGAATATAATATATTTTATTATGCATAGTATTTGTATAAGTACTGCATAGTATTTGTATAGTAAAATCTTTTTATATAAAATAGAATACTTTATAAAGTTATTTGTTTTATTATATTTTAAATAATATATATATATATATATATATTATAAATAGAATATATTATATTTTATTGCATAGTATTCTTTCTATTTTTCCTATAAATAGGATGCTTAGTTAGAATTGAAAGTCACACCAGAAGTTCAGAGAATTCTCCTTCTATAATCTTGAGCGTATTTCTTTTGAGTTTTAAGAAGCTTTGAGCGTAGTGCAAGTTTTTTTCAAATATATCCCCGCCCTACCCGTCGGAGTACTCTTCTTTATAAGGTAAGGGGTATTATTTCTTTCGTATTCATGAAGAGAACTTCTGTTATTCCATTTCTTATTATTCTGTTGGAATAACCTATATATGCGAAGTACCGCATACATGGTGAAATTCTTCTGTTATTCCATTCTTTATCATTCTGTTGGAATATCATGTCTGTGCGTTTACGCATGACCTGATTTCATTATTTATTATTATTATTATTATTATTATTATTATTATTATTATTATTATTATTATTATTATTATTATTATTATTATTATTATTATTATTACTGTTATTGATATTTTTATTATTAGTACTGTTATTATTATTATTATTATTAGTAGTAGTAGTAGTAGTAGTAGTAGTAGTACTTTTATTATTATTTTTATTTTTATTTTTATTTTTATTTTTTATTTTTATTTTTATTATTATTATTATTATTATTATTATTATTATTGTTGTTGTTGTTGTTGTTGTTGTTGTTGTTGTTGTTGTTGTTGTTGTTGTTATTGTTTTAGTTATGTACATAACAGATCTAAGGATAGGGAATTTGTTTTAATTTGGGGGAAATGATTTGTTCAGTTATTAATCCTTGCAAAATTATAACAACTAGGCTTCTTTGCTCAGTCGGTCATTGGTTCCAAGTTTTAAGCTAGAGGTCAAGAGTTCGAATCATGGCAGCAACATAATTTTTGGGATTAAGTTCAATATTTATTCGGCACGTCAGCGTCTACGTGTAAAATAAAATAAAAATATCAACGTCAGATTTGCCATATAGGCGCCATGTATGAAGGTCAACGCACATGTGGCGCCTGGGGCTCGAAGTCCAAATTTTTTAATAGAAAGGGGCTCAATTTGCGTTGACCAAAAGAAAAAGGATCAATACCCAAAAACTCCTAAAGTGGTCTACGTTGCATTTTACCCTTAGATGTACTGATCGACTCACCAATCCTATTCGTTAATCTCTCTCTCTCCCTCTCCATTTACTAAAATTCCATAACTTATACTTTTTAGTTAGATTCCAGCATGTATATACATACTGTTGGTCCATGACAATTTGGGTCCGGTTAGTATGGTGGGTTGCAGTCCACATGAGGTTGTTTAAACCCATGAGGGATTCTCTTTTAGTAATTAGAGCGCATGGACAGATCTTGGCGTTAACATTGGCGCTAGAATGAAGGCTTTCTAGTGTTGGCTTTCAATTACAACAGCAGTTTTCTCGGTTGGAATTGTGGTGAACAACAAGACAGTGTCAGGCGTTGGACAGTCGACGGTGACTGGGTCCTCTAAATCTAGAGGGTTCATCAAAGAGATGTTATGTAATAACCAGGAATTTCAAGTCACTTTATATTTATATACATTATTGATATTTAAAATTTTGTGATATATAGTGATTTAATATGTGATAACATATGTGAAGTGGTGTATGGCTAAATAAATATATATACTATAGTTATTGATATATATATTTATAGATTTCATTAAAAAAAAAGCTTCATAAACTAATTATACATTAGGTGGGATAATTAAATAACCTAAGGGTTATGGTAATAATGAATAGTTAGTATTTAATATTTATACTAACTTAAGTAGATAATTTTATTATTGCAAGTGATTAATAATTTTAAACCTAATTATAGTAAACCTAATTAGGTTACAAGTTAAAGAGATATGTGTAATTAATTAAATTTCATAAGATTGGAAATAGAAACCCTAAATAAATAATTAGGGTAATATATATTAAAATTGTTAAACTATATTTATTACATAACCCAAAATAATTAAATGAGAAGCCCAAAAGAAATAAAATGTAAACCAATACTTAGCCCACTTGATTAAGGGTATTTTAGACTTTTGATTAATCAAATTTGTGCATTAAAATAAAAGCAAAATGGAGTGGATAATGGGCATGGGTGACCGCCCCTTTTAAGCCTTTTAAGGCAACAATATTATGCTAATCAAGTTCCTTAAGTAGTAACTCTTACATCAAGTACAAGTGTGTCCATCTCCCATTGGTAGAAAATCTATTTAACACCCTTAATGACATGATTAGGTTTAATTGGAAGAGATAATGCAAAGCCTTTTATCCAAGGGACAACAAAGATATGTGGGATATTAGATAATCACCACATTTCATTTTCTCTTCATTTCATTTCTCCTATTTTTCTTCTTTTATTTTCTCCCAAGCTAGCAAAATACAAAGAGAGAAAAGAGAGATAGGGGTTTGGTTTTTGGAAGAGAAAGAAAAGAGTACTAGATTGATTAATGCCCCCTAAGTTCATATCTTACTTTGGTAAATCAAGGAAGGTTGCTACTAGAATAAGGTATAACCTAAATCTTCATCTTCTTCTTTTATTTGGTGTTATAGCAAGATTTGATGGGGTCATAAACTAATACCCAAAATACCCTAGTTCTACATATCATCATGTATGGAACTAAGTATCTTGAGTGTTAGATCAAAGGTTTAGAGGAAAAAAATGAGCATATGTTCTCCTAGGGGTGAAACCCTAGTTTTCCTTCCACTAAATCTTGTGTAACTCAAGTTTTACAACTTGGATTTGTGATCCGTCGAAGGGGGTGCTAGATACATGAGTTAGCTAGTAAACCCAAGTGGTAGAACACAAATTCAACAACTTTTGAAAACTTGGGGGCTGTTTTCCCAAAACAGTCCATGTATAGAAATTAAAGCTTTAAAACCCTAAAAAGTTACTGCCCCCATTTTTCCTAAGGCTGTTTCGGCTAGTTCTGAATCTTTTAAAAATCTTGAAAAAATCACAGGGGTACCTTCAGAAGTTATCTATACTACAAGAAAAAAGTTTATCAGCGATCGTACATGGTCGCAGATGACTATCAGAGACCGACTGCGATCGCTGATAGTCGTCGCATAAAATCTGGTCGCTGGGATGCACATCAGCGACCACTATTAGTGACCGATATATCGGCGACCGAAATGACAATTTTGATCGTTAATCTGAGTCAGCATGGTCTAGGGCCAAAGTTGACGTGGCGTGATTGATTCATATCAACGAACGACGATTATCGGCCGATACCCTCGATGTTTATCCGTCACTAATAACTATCAAATGACCGTGATACTATTACCGACAAAAAAAATGAAAACCGACTTTTTGGTTGCTTTTATGAAATTCCCAAAAACATGTACCTGTTTTGTACTTGCTTTATCCCAACACACATACACAACAAGACAAACAGCATACACAACAATATAAACATCTATCGTCCACCAACACATACATCAAACTAGTATATAAACTATATAAATCTTTAAAAACTAATATGATTTGAATAAATATAATAACATTTCAAAACTTGTTTAAGTAACATACAGACATCCAAAGAATGAATATACAAGTACAAGCTTATACTATAACTACAAACTGATCTAAAGCAGGCACGTCAAGCATCATCGCCTCCTTGATCACCCTGTAATTAACAAAATAATAAAACAAGTTACAAATATAGTAATTATGTTGATACTGGTATATATTACGACAATACATACAACAAATTGATTTTATACCTCGTCGTCATCCCCATGTTGTCCTGCTGCTGCTGCTGCCGCTACTGCTTTAGCTAACTCCTCAGGACTCAGAGCCCCCAGATGCCCGCCCAGTATCTTCAGAAGATCTCGATCTCGACATATAGCTCTCACATAGTCAGCCGGAGTATGAACAGCTGGATGGCTTGATGACTATGAAGACTGGGTGGAAGAGTAGCCTGAGCCACTGAAGGATGGGCGTCGTCGTTGTCCTTGACCTTTAATGTAGTTCTTCTTCACAACAGACGCCCTCTCCCACAACTCTTGATCAATAGGCGGACGTGGAGTGCCTTCAGGATAGCGCTCATTCAATAAACATTGATAAGTATCATGTCACCATGTTAACAATTAAATAGTTAAAAATAAATTCTGTAAGCATTGATAAACAAGATCAATTGTTAAAACTTATTACCGCTATCTGGATAGCATCAGGCAGACCATCACGGGTGGCCACGTACATATCCAGCCAATGGATAGGCTGACCTTGAGACTGAGACTCCTATACAAAAAATAACACAATATTAGTAAGTAAAAATGTGATATATTTTCTATAATTCATGATTGTAACATATTAAAACTTGTAAATACGTACCCTGGCAGTGATATGCTGCAATTGTGAAATATTGTTGCCCTTGTATGTCCCTTTAGCCTTTTTGCCATTAGGTACACCCGAGGATCTGTTGGTGGCGGCAGTCTTTCATCTTTTCACCCAGCTCTCAGCTCTCCATTCGGCACACATCTCAGCTCATATGGACTGGGTTCACCACCAGGGGCTATGCTCGTGCATGTAATCATCTCCCTGGCCTGGATGGTCGATCTCGGCACTGTGAAGGACTTTTTATCTTTCTTTGTTCAAATTATCCTTGGTGCGGATGGCGCACTTCTGCCAGAATAATGTCTGAATCACTGAAGCCTGCACGTCCTCCCATCTATACCTTTTCTACAAATAAAACAACAATAATAGCATTACTAAACAATTATCCTTAATTAGAATATTATATTATCTGTCATAATTTAAAAAAAATATACCTGGAATTCAGCCCAAATAGCATCCTTGTGGGTGATAGGTGTGCTCGCCCACGTAATCACGGGTGTAGGCCAATTCTGTAAACACAACTGTGATATGCACTTGACGATCTTATTATCTGAAAAATCATTATAGTATACAACAATTTACATCAATAAGTAGATATATTAAAGCAATTTACATCTAAAATGAAATCTAAAATGCTTATATATATATAAATGATGCGGGACGTACGTGTTATTCGGAGGAGGGCGAATCTGAATAAGAATCCAATCATCCGGATTAGTAGGGGCCTTGGGCACATGATTAGGTCCCCTACCCAAGCAGCGCTTTTTCAAGCGCTTACTTGACATAAAGATCAGATATTACAAAAAACATGACAATGATATAAACATGACAGTGATATAAACATGTATATATATGAATATAAAATGACAATAAACATGACTGTGATATAAACATGTATATATATGAATATAAAATGACAATAAACAAAAATTGCATTTAAATAGTTAAGTACATAAACATGACAATGATATAAAAAACATGTAATGCTAAACATACATTTCATTTGTTCAAGTGTCAATGTCCGATTCGTAATCATCTTGTATAACGTGTTGCAGATTCATAACCATCATCTCGCTTGATTCAAAGGTCGATTCAACCAATAACTCTTCCTCCTCAAGATTATCAATGTCATCTGACACAAGTATTGACTCAGGAACTAATTCATGTGGTTTATCTCCACCATCTAAATGGATTACTTCATTGTCGTCCTCCACATTTATTATAGTTTAACTATGAAGCATCTGCTCTTGGTAAATCTCCCTATCAACTACTTCTACACGACTACGCGCGGGATTATGAATTATAACTTGCCAATATGTAGGTGGTTTATCCCTTTTCCTAACAGGACTAGGAGTGTAGTATACTTGTACTATTTGAGTTGGTAAAACAAATGGTTCATTGGAGTACGCAGACCTATGGAGGTCAATATCGACGATTCCATGTCTGTCAACACATATCCCTTTTTCTGAATCAAACCAACGGCACTTGAACAAGTGAATATGAACCCCCTACGTGCCCTTGTATGAAAACTCTACGATTTCCTCCAACTCCCCATAAAAGGCACGTCCAAGCTCATTATAACAATCTCCTTGGACACACACTCCAGAGTTCATTCTTCTTTTACCGCCCATATGCCTTTGTATAAAATTCACAACCATTTATTTTGTAACTATCATACCGACTTGGTCCCTATCTGGTCCCATAGCTAGGACTTGTACATTAGCTTAATCGTTAATCCCTCACCAAAGCCTACAAAACTCCATCTTATTAAATGAATTGTAGTTAACATGGAGTATATATATATATATATATATATATATATATATATATATATATATGTCATGCTTAAGAAATTGAACTTACTTTGTCCTTTAGCCAAAGTGCAAATTTTTATCACGATTGATTTGAATATCTTTATCGATTATGTCGGGATGCTTCACTTTTAACTCGTCATCGTATAATCTATACCATGTTATAAACATTAACATATTGGAATAATTAATTTTCAACTTAAAAGATAAATTATCAAGTTTACATATGTACCTCACAAATTAAATCAATCTCCTCATGAATCGAGAAGAATGTAAGTATATGCAAAGATATAATTCTTGCTCAGAGAGGAATATGTGTTTCCCTTTTCCATAAGCGTGTATTTCGATAGACCAAATCTGAGAGAGCCAACCATTTAGTTCAACATTTTCCCCATCATCATGTCTCGATACTCGATTGTCCTTTGTCAAGACTTCGTCTGGAAAATAGTCTGAGACAAACGTAGATATCTCATCGAAACTATATGCCTCACATATCGACCCCTCGACATAAGCTCTATTCTTCACCTTTCTCTTAAGGTTTCCCATCACCCTCTCAAAAGGGTACATCCATCTATATTGAATTGGACCCCCAACACGAGCTTCATAGGGAAGATGGATTTGCAAATGCTCTATGGAGTCAAAAAAACCAGGTGGGAATATTTTTTCCAGTTTACACGTGATCTCTATGATGTTCTTCTCAAGTATAGACATGTCCTTCTCATTTAATGATTTTGAACATAAGTCTTTGAAGAAATGACTAAGATCCGTCAAAGCATCCCATATTAGTTTATCAAGCAGATCCCGAAATGCTATAGGCATGAGTCTCTCCATGAACACATGATAGTCATGACTCTTCATCCCTTGCAATTTCCCACCAGTAACACACCTTGCAATGTTTGACGCATATCCATCTGGTAGTTTTAGAGACTTAACCCATGTGCACATATCTTCAACTTGCTTTTTGGACAATGTGTGCCTTGCATGCGGTTTGACAATCTTACCATTAGGAGATTCATAAAGTTCTAATCTAGGACACTTACAAATATCTTTCATGTCCAAACGTGCCTTATCGTTATCTTTTGTCTTCCCCGTAACATTCATCACGGTTTTAAACACATTGTCAAACACATTCTTCTCAATATGCATCACATCTAGATTATGACGAATCAAATTTGTAGACCAATAAGGCAGTTCCCAAAAGATGCTTCTCCGAACCCAGTTATGAGATTCGTCAAACCCATTGATTATGTTTGTGGCATCAATCTTACCAAATGGGATAACCAAGCAATCTCATCACACGATCTCGCATCTCCGTTCTCGACAATCGCAGACAGTATATCATTGTCTACTTTCACTTTCACGAAGTGTTCTCTATTTCTTCAAACGGATGATCTACCCAAGAAGAACCGATGATGATCAACCAAACCAAAGAAGGCTTTCGACCTTTTGATAGATTAAACGACTTTGTATGCTCCATACAATACGGAAAAGCCAACTTCCCGTGTGTACTCCATCTAGCTAACATACCATAAGCTGGGAAGTCACTTATAGTCCACATAACCGCTGCCCTAAGGTTGAAATTTGTTTTCATTGAAACATCCCAATTTTGTACTCCATCCTCCCACAATACCTTCAACTCGTCTATAAGAGCTGACACGTTTCGATGCGTGGTTTGTGTGTAATGGATTTTACCGTGAAGGACTCCTAAGTATTCTTACCCGGATTCCTCACTGTGTATAACTTGGAAAAATCTGTAATTTTTACAGTATGTGTATATATATTATGAAAGTGTACCCTAAAATTTTCAGAATTTTCTGAGCAACACTCAATTTATGAAAAATGTAACAAATCCGAGTGTTTTATGCACTTTAAAAATAGTAAAACACGTTCTAAAATTCCAGGAAACTTTGGGATTCATTATTGGGTCACACATTGTCCAAATCCATAACAGAAGAATTTTTGGGATCAGTTGGTATTTTTCCTAAAAATGATGAAGTTATGAATAAAAGAAAATAAATAGTTAAATGATGACATAAATAAGAAAAATGTGATTTGAATACTTGAATACTCCTAATATATAATATTTTGACTATTTGAGGGTATTTTGGTAATCTATTATGATAAATAATATTTATGACCTTTTATGGGTATTAAATAAGTTGTTTAATAAAGGGTGAAACAATTAAAATAAATTATTTATTTGCCTAATAACTTATTAAAATGTTACTATGATATTTATAATATAAGAATCTAATATTTTAAGTAAATAAAAATATTAAGATTAAAACTTTATTGAAATATTATTGAATGGTTAATAATATTTGATTTAAGCATTAATAAATAATTAAAATATTATTAAATGGCTAATAATATTATATTAAAAATATTATTAATATTAGATTAAAATATTATTAAAAGATTAATAATATTAGATTAAAATATTATTGGATGATTAAAATATTATTAAGTAAATAATAATATTCAAAATTAAATAAAATGTTATAAAAATGTAATAACATTAGTAAATGAATAAAATATTATTAAATGATTAATAATATTAGTAAATGAATAAAATATTATTAAAATGTTAATAATATTAGTAAATGAATAAAGCATTATTAATTGATTAATAATACTAAAGAATAAGTAGGGTATTATTCATGTAATAATATTAATGCAAGATTAAAATACTATTAAAAGGATTAATAATATTAGTAAAGTATTAAAATATTATTAAGATATTAATAATATTAGTAAGCGAATAAAAGTGTTATTAGTGGACTAATAATACTAAGAGGAGAATTAAATATTATCAAGATTAATAATATCAAGTGAATTAAAGGTAGTTGTTATTTAATAGTAATATTATCGAGGTATGATAATATTTCTAAGAACTAAATGTAATATATAATATCTATGTGATTACATAATGTAATGCATGTTATGTTATGGCTAATTAAAAGATTAACTATAGGTCACGGGGTATGAAAGGCTGATCCCCTTGATTACCAAAATTTATTAAAAGGTCCAGTTTAAATGCTGAGAACCTTGACAAATGTTCATGGTTATTTCAAACCACTCAGTACCTGTTATTCAATTATTCGAATATTTAGCTGTTGACTATTAATTCATGTTCCTTCACAATTTTATACTGTTGTTGAACATTGAAAGCGAAACTTCTTTCTAATCATGATATATCTCTCTTGTGTATAAACTTGTTAAGCAAATTAGTTGTTTACCCTTGCTATATCATGACATTTATTTCAGCTAAGGCAGAAACGTCCAAAGGGGACAAAGGAAAAGGGAAGGTTCAAGAGTAGATGTTTGAGAAGGCTTTGTACTAGTTTATTTTAAATGCTATTTGGTTATGTAAACTCTTTATAGTATTAAGAGTACATTTTAAGTTAAGGTTAAAGAACCTTGGGACTATGATTGTAAGACTTTATTATTATTATGATAAACAATGTATGTTTATTCTTCCATATTAGTTAGAAAGTATATTTGTTATTGAGTATCGTGAACACCGAATTCGAGGGTAGAAAACCCGGATTTGGGGGTGTCACAGGTTCGGGCCGTCTAAGAGCATCCATGACAGGCTCAGACCTCACAGTCTTTCAGTAGGACTGAGAGATGCTAACCGAAAAGATGTTAGGCGAAGGCTGTTCTCAATAGCCAGTAAAGAGGCAAAAGACCAGAGGCGTGTAGGGGGCACACCGTCCCAAACACGAGTCCACGATGAGCAGGAGGACAGAAGGTCGGTCTTGGAAAAAAAGGCTTAGGAAAATGATGATGGGATGAAAGCTTTGCTGTTGCAAAAGGAGGAAATTGCCAGGCAGATGGTTCATATGGTGGAAGGAGAGGACGGTGCCTCCAGCCACAGCCGGGGTTGAAGGCGGGGATTCTCACCAGAAAGACAGTCCAGGACACTTCGTCCGGGTGACTCTAAGCGGGTCGAGAGCAGGCGTCGGAGCCGCTCTTGGAACAAAAGTAGATCGGGTGATCGTGCATCCAGGAACCGGCCCAGGACACACCATCCAGAGGGTTCCCGATATAGTGGGAGTAGACACCGAAGTCATTCCAAGGAAACCAGTTCAGAAGGAAGGGGTCGTTCAGATTGAAGAAAGCAGGTCCTAGTCCCAAAGAGTACACCTCCAAGGACGGATGGGGTAGAAGCACTGGCCAAAAAACTGGAAGAATTGCAGAAGGAGTTATCTAAACTCAGGCAGGTGAAGGGGACTACGGCTAAAAAATCTTCGTCGTTCTCCCCTGAGATTTTTGGGGAAAAGGCAGATCTGAGCAAGAAGCTCCCCCACATAGAAAGCTACGATGGTTCAGGGGATCCGTATGAGCATAGCCAAGCGTACGATCGGTTGATGGATTATTATGGTTATTCTGACGCAGCCAAGAATCATACCTTTATGACGACACTAAGGAAGGACACCAGACAGTGGATGATGACCCTGGCCCCGAACTCGGTGGCGTCATGGAAAGAACTTTTTGACAAATTCCATACCCGATTCAGCAACCAACCGGATCGTTGTCTAAGATCAGACAATACTCGAATGATACTTTGGGTCAGTATATGAAGCAGTTCCGGGAAGCAGTAGGTCAGGTCTCAGATTTGAATGACCTTCAGGTAGTGGGACTCTTTCAGAATGGTTTGGACCTTATAAGGTCTAAGAAGCTGGTAAAAGAGTTGATGTTCAACCTTCTGAAGAGCCTGGCCAAGGCGTTCGAGAAAGCGAAAGGTTTCATAGTAGTGGAAGAAGCCATGAATAGTCTGAAATAACATATATAGGAAAAGTCGAGGGATAAGGAAAAAGGTAATGCTAATAACAAGACTGACGGTTATCAGAAGAAGTATAATGGCAGTTTGGGAGGGTGACGCCCACTCTTCCCAAACCAGAAGGTTAATAAAGTGTACACAAGGCTCAATACTGGCTGGGCCACTATCCTTGAAGAAATAAAAGACAAACCTTACTTCAAACCGCCTACGGATAACATCAACGGGGACAGGGGTAATAAGAGCAAATATTGTGATTACCATGAGGCAGTCGGAAATTCTATGAAGGTTTGTTGGGGGTTGAGGGACCTGATTGAGAAGGATGTCCAAAATAGGGCTCTGGTTTAGTATGTTGCAGGTTGGGATACTCCAGGAGCGCAACAGGCGCACAACACTTTGGTACGGAACCCGAAGAACTAGTCCCGACAACAGGATCAGACCCAGGCAACACACCGGATGGTGGATATGATCACGAGCGGGTCTGTTGGGGAGGTTTCAGGGAAGAAGCGTTGAGGGTTTTTGGATGCGGTGTTTTCAGTATCTGAACAGCCTGCACGACGTGAAAGACCCTATCCAGGTTCAGTGATATCCTTCACCGATAAATATTTTCCAACAGAGCTTATCGAACCGCATGAGGGTGCATTGGTGATTACTGCACAGTGGGATCCGTGGATATGAAGCAAATGATGATCGATAACTGTTCGTCAGTGGACATATTATATGCTCATGCCTACCACAGGTTGGACTTGGGAGGCAGGAAATTAGAGGTTAGACATGAGCCTCCTTTGTATGGGTTTAGCAATGACCCAGTAAAAGTTGCAGGAACGATCGAGCTACTAGTGGTCTTCGGGATGGCTCCTCAGCAGGTGGAAATAGTTTGTAAATTTGTCGTGGTGTATGTGGATTCTGCATATAATGTTATACTAAGAAAACCGACCTTGATGGCTCTTCAGGCGGTGTCTTCGATTCCGCACTTCAAAATCAAGTTTCCCACACCGAATGGAGTTGGGGAGGTGGCAGGAGATCTCGATTTGGCAAGAAAGTTTTATAGGAATGCTTTGATCTCTTCAGGAGTGGGAGTCAGTAATCAAAAATAGACAATGACGATAGAGATTGAGCCTTTTATTAAAGGTATTACAGAGCCGTTGGTCATGCCTGCCGAAGAGACTGAAGAGGTGGAGTTAATTTCGGGAAAGAAGGACAAGACCGTTAGGATCGGGACAGGATTGTAGGAGCCTTTTCAGACCAGCTTGGTGTAGTTGTTGTAGTGTTAAATAGACATCTTTGCATGGGCCCTGAGTGACATACCTAGTTTTAATCAAAAGGTAGCTGTACGTAGGCTGCATGTGGACCCAGCGAAGAAGCCAGTTCGGTAAAAGAGGAGGATTTTCGCCCCAGAAAGACAAAAGATAATAGATGAGGAGATAGCCAAGCTTTTGGCAGTGGATTTTATTTTTGAGATTGATTATCCTGAGCGGATGACGAACGTAATTCTGGTTCAAAAGCAGAATGGGAAGTGGCGGATCTACATCGACTAAACGAATTTGAATAAGGCGTGCCCAAAGGACTTTTATCCACTTCCACACATTGATCAATTGATTGATGTCACTTCAGTGTATGCTTTTTTGGGATATCATCAAATTTCTATGCATAAGGACGATATCCCGAAAATAACATTTATTACTCATCGGTAAGTTTATGCGTATAAGAAGATGAATTTTGGATTGCTGAATGTGGGGGGCACATATCAAAGAATGATGAACTATGTGTTCCCAAAGCAGTTGGGTCGGAGCATGGAGGTTTATGTCGATGATATGATCGTCAAGAGCATGTCGATTTGGGGTAACTTAGATGATTTAGAGGATTGCTTTCAGACTTTTTGGCATTTTCAGCTCAGGTTGAATTCGACGAAGTGCACCTTCGGTTTGGGAGCATGAAAGTTTTTGGGGTATCTGATCAGCAAGAGGGGAATAGAGGCGAATCCAAAAAAGATCAAGGATATTTTGGATATGAAGTCTCCTAAGTCGTATAAGGATGTTAAACGTCTAACGGGTCGAATAGCAGCTTTGAGGAGGTTCATATCTAAATTAGCAGAGAGGTGTTTGCTATTTTTTGATACGTTAAAAAGGGTGAAGAACGAGAAGACCTTCCAGTGGACTTCAGAGTATGAGAATGCATTTTAAGGGATTAAGAAGTACTTGTCTTCAGCTCCTTTGTTGGTAAAGCCAATTCCTGCTAATCCCTTATATTTGTACTTGGCGACAAGTTCGTTGGCGTGGGAGAAGTTTTGGTGCAGGAGATTGGGGGTAAACAGCACCCGATTTACTATGTGAACCATGCCTTTAGGGATGCAGAAACAAGGTATCCAAATCTTGAGAAATTTTCCTATGCGTTAATAATATCAAGTCGAAAACTTTGGCAGTACTTTCGAGGCCGGTTAATAGTGGTATACACGAATCAGCCATTGAAGAAGGTTTTAGGAAAGCCAGACTTTTTGGGTTGGCTCGCAGCATGGATAATGGAATTGTCATAATTTATACTAGAGTACCATCCTCGAAGTAATAAAGGGTCAAGCCTTAGCCAACTTATGGTGGAGTGTTCATTCTCTGAGGCGGATGATAGTTTGGACTAGAATGAAGGGAACGTTCGGACAGTGATGAATGCTCAGCCAACGCAGAGTTCATGGATGTTGTATGCAGATGGGTCCTCTACTTCGGATGTCAGTGGGGCTGGTGTTATTTTGACGAGTCTGGAGGGGTTCAAGGTGCAACAAGCGATCCGCTTTGGATTTAAAATAACTAATAATGAGGCTGAGTGTGAAGCAATCTTAGCAGGTTTGTGTCTGGCAAAGAGTCTCGAGGTGCATAAGTTTGTGATCTTCAGTGATTCCTAGCTGGTGGTCAAGCAAATCTCAGGGGAGTATGAGGCTCGGGGGGCAAGGATGGTAAAGTATCTGGCAGAGGTGAAGGATCGGCTTTAGTAATTTAGCTCATTTAATTTTCAAGGAGTGGATAGATCTGATAATTCTATAGCCGATGCTTTGGAGAGGTTAGCTACAACTGATGCAAGTACGTTCAGTGGATCGATCTACTTGGAAGTCTTAAATCAGTCGAATGTTCAGCGTGCATATATTATGTTTGTAGAACGATCTAACCGTTGGATAACCCCCTATATGGATTATTTGGCTGATGGCGTCTTGCCTTCGGATCGGATGTTAGCGAAAAAGTTTAAGCATAAGATTTCGAGTTTTGTGCTAATAAACGGAGATTTGTATCGAAGGGCCTATTCTTCTCCATTTCTTAAGTGTTTGGTTCCATCCGAAGTTGAATATGTTCTTCGGGAGGTTCATAAAGGGATTTATAGAGATCATATAGCTACAAAGGCGCTGGCCTTTAAGGTGCTTTGTCAGGGCTATTACTAGCCTACAATTTTCAAAGAGGCTACGAAGTATGTAAAAAAGTTTCCCAATTGCCAAATGAATAGCTCTATCGTCAACCAACCCCCCGAGGAGTTTTATTTGGTCATGTCCCCGATTCCTTTTTCTGTATGAGGAGTTGACATACTGGTTCTATTGCCCAAGGCAAAGTGCAGGTTAGTTTTGTGATAGTAGCAATTGATTACATGTCCAAGTGGGTAGAAGCGAAACTGCTACGACAAATCACGGAGCCAAAATGTTTGAAATTCCTGAAAGAGTTTGTGGTGTTTAGATTTGGAATACCGATGGTGGTAGTTTTGAAAAATGGTTGACAGTTTGTGGGCTTAAAGTTCGAGGCATTTTTAAAAGAGTTGGGAATTCAATATCGGAAGACTTCGTTGGCTCATCCTCAATCGAATGGCCAAGTCGAAGTGACAAACAGAACTCTGCTGAACGGGATAAAGAGGAGAGTTGATGAGGTAAAAGGGAGATGGCCCGAAGAGTTACTCAGTGTGTTATGGGCTTATCGGACTACGCCGAGGACTACAACGAGGGACTCACCATAAAGATTGGCCTATAGTACCAATGCCCTGGTGCCAGTGGAAATTGACTCTACTTCACTTCGGGTTAGCCAGTTTAAGGAGTTATATAATGAAGAAGGTCTTCGCGTTAATTTGTATTTGTTAGATGAAGTGAGGGAGGCGGCTCTGGTGAAATTAGCGGCTTATCAAAAATGAGTTGCTAGACATTATAACAAAGGGGTTAAGCTCAAAAGATTTGAAGTTAGTGACCTTATTTTTCTGGAGGTGGAGGCCTCTATACCTCAAAACCTTGGGAAGTTGATGCCCAATTGGGAATGCCCTTATGAGGTAATTGAAGTGCCGAAACCAGGAACATATCAGCTTCGGGCGATGGATGGGACAGAGATAGAAAATACCTGGCACGCTGGCAGATTATGAAAATATTTTTAGTAGGGTTTGAAGTTTCAACTCTGTAATTCTTCAAAGACTATTAATAAAATGAGTGTTTGGTTCTTCAAAGATTGTTGTTGATCTTGATGTTTGATTCCTTGTTCAGCCCCTTGGGCGAACATGTATTTATGGTGTTTGGTTGGAAGTTCAGACCCTTGGACGAACATGATTTTATGGTGTTTAGGTGGATGTTCAGCCCCTTGGGCAAACATGTATTTATGGTGTTCGGTTGGATGTTCAGCCCCTTGGACGAGCATGTATTTATGGTGTTCTGTTGGATGTCCATCCCCTTGGGCAAACATGTGTTTAGTTGGTTTTTGGTTGGATGTTCAGCCCCTTGGGCGAACATGTTTTTATGGCGTTTGGTTGGATGTTCAGCTCCTTGGGCGAACATGTTTTAATAGAGTGCGGTTAGATGTTCAGCCCCTTGGGCGAACATACTTTAATGGAGTTCGGTTGTATGTTCAGCCCCTTAAGCGAACATGTTTTTAAGGTGTTTGTTTGGATGTTCAGCCCTTGGACGAACATGTTTTTATAATGATTGGTTGGATGTTCAGCCTTTGGGCGAACATATTTTTATGGTGTTTGGTTGGATGTTCGGCCCTTGGAGGCGAACATGTTTTATGGTGTTCGATGGCTTACTTTCAATTTCGCGAGCGAACATCTTTTTCTAATAGTCTTCGGTGAAATTTGTTCAGTTCTCGAGAAAGTATAAGTTTTCTTTATGGAGAACGATGAATACTTAGTCATATTTTTTAAATGTTTAGTTCTTCAGGTGTTCAGTCCTTCGGACGAACCTTTAAATTATTTTGTATACCTATTTATCTTTTGAATGGATTATTTATCATTTATTATGCTATGTAAAGATCTTCGGGAAGGATAAATAAGTACATATTACAATTATATAGTGACTATGTGGCATGTTTGGTAATACAGAGGATAAGTTGTTAAAAAGAACACGAGTTATTGCTGGGGAGGGTCATCTTCGGGATTATCTTCGGTTTTGTCCTCATCATCCGAAGAGTCCAGGAGGTATGCGTTCAGTGCAACGTACAACATTAAGTTTGGCTTTATTTTTATTCCGAGCAGCCTCGTATCCTTCGGAGTACATTTGTATGATTTCGTTAGTGAGCTCTGTTGACTTTCGGTAGTCATTTTGGATCTGGTTTCGTAATTCTTTGATTAATATAGGGCCGAGGGTTTTGTAATCATTGAGTTCTTTTTTCCAAAGCGGTACGAATTTTCTTCTCCTTTTTCATTAATCTAGAACGTGTCGAGTGAGGGTTTGGCTGTTCTGCTTCAACACTTATTTTCTTTTGTGACTTCGTTACATTTATCGTCAGCATTTTTCTGGTGTGCTTCAGACGTTGCTGCTTCCTCTTTCAGTTTGGCATTGTCAGATTTGATTTCCTCACAGACCAAGGTGGCTTTGTTGTGGAGGCTTTTTTCCTTGGCCAAGGCAGTCTTCAGCAGTGCAACTTCTGTTCGAACAGTTGTTTCTTCTGCTTTAATGTCTTTATATCTTTCAACAAGGTGTCTGGAGATTGCGGCAGCCTGCGGGATGTTAGTTTTCAGTTAAAGGTTGTCTGAGAGGGAAGAGGATTCAGGGAAATTATAGTTTGAGTTAAGGGAAGTTTACCCGGCCTTGGTGCATCATAGCAGCAAAGATGAGTTCGGTGGTTGTTATGTCGGCAAAGTGGTTGTCGTCGGCTGGAAGGACAAAATGCTCGAAGAGGTTGATGGGGTACTTTTCGCTGTTGTCTGACCATAAGGTTGGGGAGCGGTTTTCTTCTGGAGTTCGGCTGGAAGAGGGTTGTCTTGGAGGAGATGGGAGGGGAGGGGAAGGACGTTCGGGAGAAGCTGTTGTGTTGACCTTTTTGTTTGAGGGTTCATGGTTAACATTTTCGGGTTCCTTTCATTTTTGACCTTGGTTTGATATGGGGTGGGCAGAGCTGGTTGGTATGGCTTCGGTCGTTGGAATGTTTTCAGTTTGAGGGGTTGATGTTGAAGGAACCTTTAATTTTTGGCTGAGAGTGGAATGATTTTGACACGCTTTTTCTTGATTTGAAGAATTTTTGTTCTTTCTGCAGTGGGCATATCAAGGAGTCTTTCTATGGGAGTTTGGATCAGGGTTGTTTTGGATTTTTTGATTGCCCTCTTCTTGATTCGGCTACAGGTGGGTTCTTCGGTTGGGATTTCAGGGATGGAGGTTTCCGAAGTTGGGGGGTTGGTGGTTTCTTTTGGAGTTTTATCAGATAGGAAGTCTTCAACGTCTTTCCTATCAATGGTTGTTGGTTTGATAAGTGTTATTTTAGGTCAAAGAGTATGATAAGATGGTGAGTGAAATAGAAAATGAAATAATTAAATATTAGGTTCGGCTACTCACATTTGTGGTCGTAGAACTAGGCTTCTTTGGACAAAAGGATGAAGCTCCACTCTTTTGTTGGTAGTTTCTCTATCAGCTTTGCCAGTTCAAGTACCCATACGGGAGTGGTGTCACCTATGGAGACATTCGAACGTTTGAAGGAGGCCCATTCCGGGAGTTTGTGTGTTTCTGGTCCTTTGACGAAGAACCAATCCTTGTGCCACCCTTTGTTGCTTGAGGGAGCGTCCATTAAGGGGTGTTTTTCAATCTTTGGGTTGGCTTTTGGTGGTTGTTTGCTTGATCAGGACTTTGCACCCAGGTTCTCAGGAGTTTGTCAGTTGATATAATGAAAAGAAAAAGTCTATAGATGGTATTATGCCGATCTCATGATAGAAGGTGATGAAGGCTATGATGTTGATATAGGAGTTCGACACTAATCGGGCGAATCTGATGTTGATAAACCCTAGGAGAGTAAGGAGGAAGGGGTGTAAGGGTAGCCGAATGCCCTTCTCGAGTAGAGTAAGGGAAATAATGGTTCAACCATTGGGATGAAGGTACATTCGATCGGAAGCAGAAGGGGCTTTCAATTGGTGGGTGTCTGGAATGTGGTAGTGTTAGCGAATGATGAGGAGGTCTGAGTCAGTGATGCGAGAGAGAGTGTTGGCATGTGGGAATTTTGTTTCATTCGGGTATTCTCGTATCATTTTTTGGAAGTCAGCTTCGTTTTTAGAGGGGACTGGATTTTGAGTGGTCGTTTGGGTGGTGGTTGTGGCTACGATAGTAGAATTGGTTGTTACGGGATGTTGGGGGTTTTGGTTGGTTGTGGAGGAATCAGTGGTTGTTCTGGGAGGGGCTGGGATGATGGATAGAGGAATAGCGATGATAGTATTCTGAGATTCAAATGGAGCAAAGAGTTGTTTGTTTTGGGGGAGGGGTTTGTTTTGTTTGGGGGATAAAATTTTATGTGATGACCCGAAATTTTTTGCTTAATTTAAGAATTAAGTATAATCAAGGATTTAGGTCACAATGTAAATAAGGATATATTTTTATAGTTTGTGACTTATGTGAAATATATATGGGATTAAATATATATATATATATATATATATATATATATATATATATATATTGTAAATATGTATATATATTTATTTATTATATTTAAGGAGAATTAAAAAGAAAGCTACATAACCTAATAATATATGTTAGGTATGAAAATTAAATAACCTAAGAGATTAATTTTATTATATCAATTTATTATTTATTCTAAATCTAATTAAAGTAAACTTAATTGGGTTACGAAATTAAATGCACATGAGTAATCGTTTAAATTTAAAAAATGAGTGGAATGAAAACCCTAATTAAATAATTAGGGTAAAATAAAATTGAAGTGTTGGACCATGATTATTAACATGACCCAAACTATTTAATTTAAAAGCCCAAATATTAAAAAAAAATATTGCAATAAAAATAAAACAAAAATGGGCATTTAATGGGGGGGGGGGGGGGGGGAGTACCCGACCTATTAGAGAGAGAGTGGGCACATGACTTTTTTTTACTTTGTCAAAGTTTGGTTAACAATTACACTTGTGTGTCATTCTTGTATTAAGCCACTTATTTTATCTAAGTTTGCAAGCTACATAGAAATGAGTGAGAGAGAGAAGAGATAAGATGAGATATATTGGGGAAAAAATAACTTACATATGATATATCTATTTTTCCTAACAACTAAAACATATTTTTTCTTTCACCTCTTACTTTCATTTTGCTAACAAAAACAAAAGAAAACAAGAGAGAGAGAGAAAGGGGTAGCTTCAAATATTATTAAATTATTAATAATATTATATGATTAAAATTTTATTAAAGGATTAATAATATTTATAAATGATTAAGATTAATATTAAAGGATTAATTATATTTGTAATGATTAAGATTATTATTAAAGGGTTAATAATAATTGCAAGTGAATAAAATATTATTAAATGATTAATAATATTAGTAAGTGATTAAAATATTATTAAAGGATTAATAATATTTGGAAATGATTAAGATGTTAGTAAATGAATAAAATATTATTAAAAGGTTAATAATATTTGTAAACAATTAAAATGTTAAGAAGTGAATAAAATATTATTAAGTGATTAATAATATTAAACAAAAATTTTAAGATGATAATATAATGATTAAAATATTATCAAAGGACGATAATAGTACTGATGGTTTAAGGTGTCGTCTAATATTTAATTATGTGGTTAAATGTTAGATGATTTATTATTTCTAAAATAGTGGTATTATGAGGTATGATATGATATGTTGATTGAGAGATCAATCTTATATATGATAGGTCTTTCATAAGAGATTAAAATAGATTGCATAGCAGTAATCGATGGACAAAAGAAGTTTCCTAACTCAAACTCGAATTATTATGTTTTAAGCGTACGTGGTAATGGTTTAATTATTTACAATTATTCCACATATTTGATTATTGATTCGCACTTGGTCCAAGTTGCATATGTTCATCAGGTATGAAAGGTTGATCACCTTCATTACCATAAGGTTCAGTTAAATTTGTTCATGGTCATGGTTGACTACTCCGCATTATTGATTCAGTCATT
The DNA here is from genome assembly GCA_020205605.1 of Panax ginseng. Classification (NCBI taxonomy): domain Eukaryota; kingdom Viridiplantae; phylum Streptophyta; class Magnoliopsida; order Apiales; family Araliaceae; genus Panax; species Panax ginseng. The sequence continues at coordinate 13,710,420 of CM035133.1, read as the reverse complement.
CAATCATTAAAATTGATTCATGCTCTTTCACAATTATATTACATTGTTGAAAATTTGAAACCTTATTCATTTTCAATCATGATAAAACGAATGTTCGAAGAAAGACAGAGACAATGATAAATTCTAAAAGTAGCTTATTATGCGTTAACTATTATGTTACCTTAAATAGGTTGATTATGTAAATTTTTTTAATTGTTTAAGGTATGTAATGAGTTAAGTTTGTAGACCTCGGGGAAATGTTGTGGAATTATTTGAAAGGAACAAAGTATGCTTATATATATTCCGCGTTAGTTATAGAATGTGTAAAAAGATGTTGTACCGTGATGCACTAGATACGAGGTTTGAGGGACTCGGATAGGTAACGTGTCCTTTCAATTATGCTCGAATATCGAGGGACGACTCATTAATGGATGTCATAATGGGGCACTTGGGTGGAGTTGAAAGGTTGGTTTGCCATATGGGCTTCAAAGGTTCTTAGGCCTGATTTTGTTCATTATTAGTCGTTGGGCCGTGTTTGGAGTATTCTTCCATTAAATATTTTATTTGAATGGAAGACTGGGAGACAATGTTGGGCCATGACTATTTGGGTCCGATTGGTATGGTGGGTTACCGTCCACATGAGGTTGTTTAAACCCATGTGAGATTCTCTTTTGGTGATTGAAGTGCGTAGACGAATCTTGACATTAACACATACAAAACTTAATATTTTTTTATTCTAAAAAAATATAATTATATTAATTATACTTTCAATACTCCCTAATATTTCATATATAATATTTAGAGTGAATTATATATTTAAAATATATAATATAAATCATTTACTATTTATATAACAACTACATTATTCAATATTTATAAATACTCTTTCCCATTCTTTTAATAAATTGCTCTTGCTCAATCTATTTAATAACAATATATTATTTACTTAAATCAAATAAGTAGTTCAATTTACATTATTCGATTTATTTACGCAAATAATCATTAGAAATATATAATACCCTTTCCTTTCTCAATAACTAAATAATCATTTAGTTATTAATATTATTTTTATTATTAGGCAATATGACTATACATAGTTGAGTATGTTTTATTTGTGTACAGTCGGCCAAAATTACGTTGTTCTGGCATATTTGTTTTTTAAAATAAATAGTTTTTCTCTTTCCAAATCTGAAATCAAAAACAAATCTGTCAAAACGACGTAATTTTGACATACTATGTATAAATAAAACATACACAACTGTGTATGATCATTATTCTCTTTTTTATTATTATTATTTTATTTTTTACCAAAAGTGATTACTTAATAATAGTTAATCATTTCCGTACAAATTTCTTTTTTTCATTTGTTCTCATTTCTAGGGCTGTAAATGGTAATCGAAAAATTCGTATTCGTCCGCATCCGTATTCGAAAAAAAGCGGATATTATTCGCATTCGAAAAAAAATGGATATATCCGTATTCGGTTTAAAGGTATCCGTAAATAAACGGATACGAATACGGATATAGGTGTATTCGTATTCGATTAACATCCGTCCGTAAATATATCCGGCGGATACAGATATCCGGAATTCGATATCTTATATATATATATATATATGTGTGTGTGTGTGTGTGTGTGTGTGTATTAATAACTTACATTCATTAATTAATTACTAGCATTCATTTATATAAGTTATTAATATATATATATATATACACACACACACACATATATAAATTAATAACTTATATTCATTATTTAATAACTTACATATATAAATTATAAATATTCATCCATAATCCAAAGATTACTTAACAAACATAAAGGGACATCTACTTATTAATGGATATCTAAACATCAATAAGTAGAGCATTCATTCATTAATGAACTATACTTTAATTAAATTTGACAAAGCTCTAAATTAAAACTATAATTTAGAATTCTCGAGATCAACTATGAGGGGGGAGCAATGGACAATATAATTTTATTGTTAAAATGTGTTAGAGTGCGAATTAATTTAAAATTAATCTAGAAGGAGAGTTAAATAAATTAATTCACGTTTATGAATTTTTTGGGTGGAGAGAGTATTTATCACTTTCATTTGCCTAATTATTTAGAAACTAGAAGTCCAAATATGTAAAATAAGTTCAAATATGCAAATTAATCTTGTAATTTTTATGATGATGTGTTTGACATTTTCCTCCCCTTATGATTAGGATGTTTAATTAATATGTATGGTTTAAATATTAAATTGTGTTTAATTAATATGTATGATTTAAACTTTAATTTATTTTTTTTGTAAATATTTTGAATGAATTTTATATTAGGTTACTGATAAACGAATTCGGATATTCAGATATCCGAATAATTTATCTATTCGGATAAAATAAACGATAACGGATATTATCCGTATTGAATATTTTTAGAATCTAGGATCTGAGATAATATTTTTAAAATCCATGGGATTTGGAGTTACGGATACGGATAGCGAATTGATTTTCCGGATACGGATACGGATATACCTGTATCCGTATCCGTTTAATACCGTTTACACCCCTACTCATTTCTATATCCCAAATAATTAATTCACAGCATCACAATTACCACATGACACAATTATATTTATATTTAATTATATCATAATTATAAAACATATATTTGTAATAAAATTGTATTTTATTCACAAATATATAACATACAATATTCTAGGTTCTCACATTCTTTCCCCCTTAAGAAGATTATGTCCTCGAAATCATAATTATTCACTCTGTTAACGCCAAATTTTGTACGCCAGACGAAATCACCAAAACAGCAAGCCAAAATCGCGCTAACGGTTGGTGGAGTAGTTGATTATATCAAACTAACGAAATACATTCACACAAATATAAATAAAGACATATAAATATGAACACCAGAATTTACGTAGAAATCCAATTGGGAAAAAACCACGGAGAGAGAGAGAGAGTAATCCACTATAATAATATTGGGAGTACAAGTTGATAATATGGAGAGTACAAGTTGTGTATTTGTGTTGTATCTCTTGTATTCTTGTATCTTCCAAATCCTAGCTTGTAGCCGTATATATAGAAGCCACCTCCCCCGCATCCAACTAGGAGAAAGACTTCTTTTGTAAAATCACCTTATAACTACTGAATCCAATTAGGAGTAGGAGTCCTAATTAAACCTTCTTATCCCACCAAATAAGGAAACACAATCTTTCTTTAATAAGGACTCTCTCAATGTCAAAATAAATATATATTATGGGTCAATACCAAATCTAGCCCATTAAATAAATTGAGTTACACATTGGCTAGACCCAAATAATCACACTCCAACATTGCCCCCCAGTCTCTTATTTATAACTTATAAATAAGAGAGTATTCAAAAAGTTTCCGTGGGTTTTTTATCCTCGGGATTTTCATCCTCGGGATTTATATCCTCGGGATTTATATCCTCGAGATTTATATCCTCAGGATTTATATCTTCGAGATTTTTATCCTCGGGATTTATATCGTCAGGATTTATATCCTCAGAATTTTTATCCTTAGAATGTTCATCCTTTCGGGAGATCAAAGCCTTTTCGAAGGACGTTTGTCCGACCTAATAACCCCTCCGACCTTATGTCGCTATAATATCCGTCTCGACCCCTGTGGGAGGCTTCGATCAAACTTTATATCTGCCGAAAGTAAACAGCTGAAGATATGATAAAACCGGTGTAGCCCAAAGAGGAATCGCCAAAGAGATTGCCGAAGTGGTCCGAACCTAACTTCATATGTTCCCATGTGGTTGGCAGATGTTGATAGTGACGAAGGACAACGAAACCTTTTATTTAATATGTGGAGGTGATTGCTCGCTCCCCTCTATTTGTGAAAATTAAGAGCCACACATATTCTATCTGAGGCTTGTTATTCTCCCGACGATCAGTGTTGATGTCAGGTGCTCATTTTATTTTGCTGAAGCCGATAGGCTTGGATTGCCTTGGTTGGCTTCGAGAAGCATATAGAAGATGTCGTTGTTGACTCATGACATGATAGGCCCACACGAATTATTGTCGCTCATGTGGCAACCCTTTTAGAATGTTAGCAGCAATGCATCTTTTACTCACCTGAATCAATAATCAAAGTGATTAATGCTTTGATTTAATATATATAACATGAATACTATCTTCACCTTTTATGATTTAAACGATGTAACGTGTAAAATAATAAATACTCGGTTACAATCACTTATCTCCTTCGATGAATCGGTGATTTTAAATCGACACTAGAACAAGTGTCTTGGTTCCCACAGACGGTGCCAATGTTAACGCCAAATTTTGTACTACCGATTTAAATCACCAAAACAAAGACATGCCAAAATCATATTAACGGTTGATGGAGTAGTTTATTATATCAAACTCACGAAATACATTCACACAAACATAAATAAAGACATATAAATATGAACACAAGAATTTACGTGGAAATCCAATTGGAAAAAAACCACGGAGAGAGAGAGAGTAATCCACTATAATAATATTGGGAGTACAAGTTGATAATATGGAGAGTACAAGTTGTGTATTTGTGTTTTATCTCTTGTATTCTTGTATCTTCCAAATCCTAGCTTGTAGAAGTAGATATATGTAAACCCACCTCCCCAAGATCCAACTAGGAGAAGGACTTCTTTTGTAAAATCACCTTATAACTACTAAATCCAATTAGGAGTAGGAGTCCTAATTAAACCTCCTTATCCCACCAAATAAGGAAACACAATCTTTCTTTAATAAGGACTCTCTCAATGTCAAAATAAATATATATTATGGGTCAACACCAAATTTAGCCCATTAAATAAATTGAGTTACACCTTGACTAGACCCAAATAATCACACTCCAACACACTCGATTTACATCTAACTTTTTCCGAAATATTTATAGTTTGAATTACTGTGTTAACATAGGTATTATAATAATAATTTCTTCTATTTTCTCAATTAATACTTATAAGATTTATAACTTAACATTTAATCAAGCTCTATTATATTCAGAGCATTATTCTTTTCTCCAGTCAACCAATATCCTTTTCTACGGATCACCGTACGCCACAATTGTCATAATCGTTTAATCCCAAGAGTTGCTTATCACGTAAACATCCGGGATATCATAATATCAGGGTTTAAAGGTATTGGAATATAGAGCAGTATTAACAAGACTAATTGACAAATAAAATTGAAACAACTTATCTGGTATATGAAGAAAGTCGGGGCGTAATAAAGCTATTGTCCTAAAAAGTTATTTCGCCCTCACTGGTTATAAACCTTCATTACAGATGAGCTCCATGGCGTTCACTCTCCAGAATTCAACGGCAAAGCCTTCAATTACATGTACTTACAGAAGAAGACTGTGGACTTTTCTTTATGGATTGCCCAGAACATTTTAACAGAGTATATAGAGATAAGAAGAAGATAAATTGTATTGTGTTTTTCTCTTAAGAACAAAACTGGTATTTATATTAGGAAAAAAACATTGGGTATAGAAAACGGTACAGAAAACGTTGGGAAAAAGTATCGTTAATGTGTACGTTACTAGGAAATAATAAAAGGCTTATTAAAAGAAATAGAAATTAGAGATTTTAGCAAAACAATGGACTACTTGGGTGCACCCACAAGGCATCCTCATGTGCACGATCCCATCTCTTTTTCCTCAATCATGTTACTAAGTTTATACCAACATAAACTAATATACACAAAGAATGTTTTTAAAATGTGGGAATTTGTGAAAACTATAAATTTTGAAGCATAACCAACAAAAGATACTCAAATTAAGAGGCATCACATATTTAATTGTTTATATGCATAATTAATTTATAACAGGTTTAGTTTCCTCATCCTCAATCACAAGCCTGTTCCTTCAATATCATCATAATTATATACAAATTATTTTAATAATTAACGAGAAGTTGAGAATTATCCTTCCTTTTTTAGGATGCGAGATTCTATATTGTAGGATTCTGTTAGTTTATATTAGGAGTCCTACTAAGTATGATGATAAATTTGTATTGATATCAGATATCGTCTTATGCAGATACATGGGATAAGAAGATTAAAAAGAGACGACATTATTATTTTGTTTTATATATCGTTTAGAGTTTCATAGTTTTCGCAATTCAACTTTGTCATTATATTTGTCGGCATCTATATTATTTCTTTTAATTAATATTTCTCTAGCTTGTGGGATTGTATAAACTAGCTCAGTGTCTCGTCCCAAACACGTGATTTACAATTGTATGTTATTTATTAAATGTAATTTATATTATCAAATGTATTTTTAATTAGTTAATTAGTAATGGTAGTGTGATGCTATAAATGATAGTGGAAAATGATGAAAAATAAAGATTATAATGTAACTTTATTGTCTTAAAATAAAAATATATTTTTAATTTTGAATCGAACTGAAAAGAAAATTGTATCCCTAATTTTGAAAACGATTTGAGTGTTAGTTGAAAATCCTATATAAATACTTTTAAATATTAATTTTACTATTCTTTATTAAAATAGTTAGGTGGTGTTTGTTTACCTCATAATACCTCTTAATAGTCTACCTCTTATTCGCTAAGAGGCATAAAATTATTTGATAAAAAAAAAAATTGCCTCTAAATGTGTCTAAATCGTTGAGATACAAACTTAAATCTAGAGGACCATCTGAATAAAATTAATTATTTTTTGAACAAAAATGACCTCTTCAATATTACAAAATTCTTCTTTTATCTCCAATAACCCTAATCAATATGCATCTTTTCCTCTTTCTCTCTCTTTCCTGCGGCACTTGGCTATGTTCTCCTCTCATCAACTCTGAAAAAATGTCGACTCATAATTAATATAAAAAATGATAATATTGTAAAAATAATTTAAAATATTTATTACTGTATTGACTAAAATTAAGGAACTCCGTGTCAATTTTTAATATAAAAATATTCTAAATAACTTCAAAAAAAAATCCTATATTTTAGAATCAAGGAATTTTTTACATTTTGCACATGCGTTTCATGTAGCCTGGAAGACTTTATGGCGACTCAATCACGAAAGATATCGAGTATAAACACTGAGATTTTTCTGAGATTTTGCCTAATTGTTTATATGCATAATTTATAATCGTCTTCCTTCAACATCATCTTATTGATGTACAAGTTATAATGAATAATTACTAGAAGTCTAGAGTTATCCTTCCTTTTTATGAAGCGGGATTCTATATTGCAGGATTGTGTTTGTTTCAATTAGGAGTTCTGCTTAGAACTGAGGAAAAAAAAGCGGGTAAAATCGAATAACTGAATTGGACCGAATTGTTTTAACCGAAATATTTTTATTATTCAATTATTTTGAGTATTTCGGTTATATCCGTTTTACTATCCAATTTTCGAGTTCGGGTTTACTTATTGAAATTTGATAATTCGATTAACCGTATAACCGAACAAGATGTACAAAATTTTAAAACTTAAAAGCTATACACTACTCCTAGTTTGTCTCTGCCCTAACCCCAAATCACTAAAATCAGCTACTTAGATTTGGTCCGATGGGGTCACCACCTACGTATATTACCTATGTATATCACCACTTCCAAATTTACAATCTTCGACTTCCATCGGACCCATTTCCTACTCGTCAGCCTCTTTACTTGAAATAGCAGATTTAGTCTCCTCTCTGGCGAATAGGGTTTTATTAAAGTCTTCAGACATATCTTCGTAGTGTCGAAGATCAATATGGATTATGGTTTATGTTTTGCTTTAGATCTACCGACTACCGATCTGTCATCTGAGTTTGTTTCCGATTTTTACTCTTTCTTAGTTGCTTTATTGTACTGTCCCAATATGGATTGGGGATTCTGTTTGTTCTCTATGTTTTTATTAATTATATTTAGCTTATCTCTGTTTTGGGGTTTATTCAATTTTGTTACTGCAGGAGCATATTCAAGACATAAAATATAGTAAATATTTTTTTATTGCAGGAGCATATTCGAGACATGAAATAAAATAAATATTTTTTCTAACATAACTATCGATATTATTTTTTCAGATGATGGCGAATAAAAATAATTGATTTTGCATGATCCTGCAGGGATGCATGTTTGTCAATCTTAATTATATCTTCACAGTTGTCTTTATATGAATATCAATATCAAGAGTCTATGACAAGTAATTCTTCCTCGTTATATATCAAGGACAACAAATTTAAATTCATAAGATTTGACATCTATATAAATATATAAATACGTAAGAAATTAAATAACTAAGTATAAATTTATAAGAAGACAATAAAAATATTTACCCTTCTCTAGTCTCTAATACTACTAAATCACAAAAGTAGTGTACTTACGTAATTTATATTCTCAGAAACTTCAGAGTTGTCCATTATTATTATTGTCTCACGCGTCTTTTGTTAAACAAAATGTTTTTGTGTATATCAAATTTAATTGTAAAGAAAAAAAATACTTACAGTGAATTGAGAGAACTTTTTTTTTTCTTCCCAAAACTGGGTAGAGAATCGTGCTGATAACGTGTTATAAAAATATACTAAATATTAAGAACAATGATGATTAGTGGAAGAGAGAGCATTTGTAAGACCCCAACTTTTAATAAATAAAATTGAATTTTCTCTAATTATTATTTTTGAATAATAAAGTGCTAAATTGATATAATGATTTAGTTATGGGTGAAATGTGCAAATTTTATAAAATAAGCAAGTGGTTATAAAATATTCATTTTGTCTGGGGAATATTAAATGACGGCCAAGTATGACCATTCGTGGGCCTCATAATGTAATAAGCGTCGGTGAAGAAAAGCGACAAAGTATGAGTTTTTATAAATAACAGCGTAGTTGTTATCGTGAACAACGTTGGAATACCCGTTTGGTTAAAATACATTAATCGCGTGATTCTTGCTAAAGATATACGCGAGTATTGTACATGGTATTTTTGAATTATTGATTTTTACGTAAGAAGACACTACTCAATAATTATCACAGTAATTACTTTTCAATATTTTATTTTATTGATTCAATAATTGCTGTGTTGATATTTTATATTATTGTTGTTTCAATAATTGTCGCTGCTCAGTATTTCTCATTATCAGATCAATAATTCATATTATTTGAATAATATTATTAGATAACATTATTGGCAATGTCTAGAAAGTTCTGTCAAGGAGAGGTTTGGTCATCTAATTGCGCACCAGTAAGGAGAAATCCTTATTGGAAAGTCCCCTCTTTCCTGGGAACGACCTGGTTGTCATAAATGTGATTCTGTAATATTATTTGTGAATAATTAATTATTGATTTATATGATAAGGAAATATTTATTTGATGTGGATTAATAATGGATTTATTTATTTTATGTGAATATAATTGAAGGATACATTTATTTTATTTGGATATAAATGAAGGAATGTTAGTATGATATAATTGTTAAAAGTTTGACATATTTTCTGTGGAATTGTAATTATTTCTCCGATAAAATATTCATTCAAATATATTATTATAATTATAATATATATATATATATATATATGCATGTGATTAAAAAGAAGAAGTAATCAAAATGTATTGGAATACTTCGTTTTTATCATTGTTTGTGGGAATGGTTGGTGAGAATATGCTTGCAAAGTAATATTGCCTAATTTTTGTGGGGCCTCAATTGTGAAAAACAAGTTGTTAGCCCATTGATTGGTGGAAAGTTGGTTGGTACATTTGATTTCCTGCAAATTAGTTTTCAAAGAGTAGGCCCCCAATATTGGAAAAATAATGAATTAGGCAGAAGTTAGGCAGGAAATATGTGGCTCAACAGTTTGTTTTCTCTCCGAAGCTGCACTATAAATAGGAGGTAATCCCTCCTTCCTCAACACACCAATTGATAATCAGAAATTCGTATTCTAAAGTATTGTGAGTTTTTTTTTCCTTGAGCATAAGAAAACTTTGAGCATAGTTTTTCTGCAAGATTTTCTCAGAATAATATCCGATATTTCAGTCAAATCCAGTTTCTACTAAGGTAAAGGATATTATTTTATTGCAATACTCATGAGAAATATTATTTCCTTTCCTACTCCATATTATGTAAGCGATATTATTTCATCTCGTATTCCTAAATTTGAACTTACTATGGTAAGTATTGTTTCTATAATTCCTGAAATGATTAGAAATTTCGCTTCATCTAATATCATTTCATAGGAATATTGATTTGAAGTTTTTAATCAAATTTGGAACTTTTCATCACTGAGTATTGTTCACTGGTCGTATTCGCGATTCCATCGTTCACACAGCATTGTTCATGGGTCTCGTGTTCACGGGTATTGTTCACGATTCATCGTTCACGGTCATCATTCACAAAAAAATATTATTTTTTCCTTTCAAGTTATCTGTTGTGACCCTTATTCTTGAAATTGAATCCATATTTTGATCTTCACTATAGTTTATTATGGAGCGTTTTTAAACTTGAATTATCTAAAGTACGAATCTCTAATCTTTGTCCTTTTGTCTCACTGGATTCGTTCTCTAAAATATTTTTTATTATCCTCAGTCCTTAATGGTGATACTTGATGAATGTCTTTGGCCTGTAGTGCAAAGATGAATGATTACCTGATGAATATCTTTGGTCCGTAGTGCAAAGATGAACAGGTGTTGAGATGAACATGACCAACTGGTAATACAGATGGATATCTTTGGCCCGTAGTGCAAAGATGAATATTTGATGCAAGATGTGTATTGATTGATGTTACAGGGATAGAATATTGATGATGGACTCTTAAATTCATAGATTATAGTAGATTTCATTCTCTACTTAACTCTTCTAATGAATTGTTATTTGCGCTGCGAATATTGATCTAAAATTGGTTGTCCATTATATTTTATCTGATTTGTTGAAGGCTAACGATAAATTGTTGTTCTTTATCTTAGTCATAATATTCTTTACTGGGCTAGTTGAGCTCATCCTTTTTCTTTTTGTTCCATTTTTCTTCTCAGGGGGTGAGAATGTAGCAGGAACCAGTCGGGGTAAAGAGTGATGGTCCTAGACAGTTGTTTTAGCAGTCCTCACTATTTTTGTAAAATAGTGTATAAATAAATGTAATGAGGATTTATTTTAGTGTGGATATTGTCTAGAGGATAATATTTATATTTAAACTCACAGTATTGTGTTGTCGTATTTTGCACGACAATTGTATTAATGATGTTATAGTTGTTTCTGTACCATGTATTTGGCGACTCAAAATGGGTGATGTATACCTAATTTGGGGGCGTCATAGTTGGTATCAGAGCTTGGGGATATGGTCTCTGGCGAAGATCGGGGAATAGAACTAGGAGGGGAGAGACGAGTAAATCCTTCGCTAGTGTGTCCTACCTAAGCTTATTTTGTTGGTCGGTCATAATATAGGGATATTATGTGATATGTTAATTTGTTTAATTAACCCTTGTTTTATGGCAGTTTTTAAGAATGACAGCCAAGAACGTTAACAATGGAGTCTATGAGACTGTGGAACAACCATCAATCACCAACCAAGAGAACGTGCAATAGGATGGCAATATTCCTCCTGTAAACAACACTATGGAGCAAACGATGAATGATGGAATGTTTAGAAGCTTTTTGCAGTTCATGCAAAATCAGACAAGGGAGACTCGTGTGCAAAATATGGGTGGGAATGATAGCAACGTGCGGTTTGTCACAGCCAAGAAGTTCAAGGAGTTGGGGCCATCAGATTTCTGGGGAAAGCCGGATCCGATTAAGGCGGAGACGTGAGTCAAGCAAATTACCAAAATATTCGATGTCTTGGGATGCACGGAAGAACATAAGGTTCCATTCGCCACTTTTATGTTCCGTGGTGAGGTTGATTACTGGTGGGAATCATTAAGCGTATTGACCCGGTACTTTTTCAAAGATGTCTTGGGAAAAATTTCAGAAACTGTTCAATGACAAGCACTTTCCTGAAAGTATTCGTCATATGAAGGAGGTAGAGTTTATTAGACTGGAACAAAACAACATGACGGTGTCCCAGTACGAGGCAAAGTTCACAGAGTTATCCAGGTTTGCACCTCATTTGGTAGAAAATGAGGAACGTATGACGCGGATGTTTCTGAGAGGTCTAAAATCCGAGATTCGACAATATCTTATCTCTCATAAATTTTCTTTATATTCAGATGTTGTAAACAAGGCTCAATTATTAGAGCGGGATAATGAGTATGTTTAACCGAGGGACCACGACCAGGGTCATTGCGGTGACAGCAGTCATCGGAGCGATGATAACCAGTGAGGAGGGAAAAATATGGACAAAAGCGGTAACCACTCGGGTGGTAATCGTGGCCATGGTAATAGGAGAGGTGGGTCAAGTGGAAATTTCAAAAAGAGGAGATTCAACAATGATGGGAAGACATCAAGACGGTGAAGACCAAAGACCAAAGAACAAATTCTAGGGGAGAGAGAAACGTGCCGATTAGATGCTACAGATGCAGGAGAGAGAGGGACACATAAGTTCAAACTGCATTTCTGACCTTCCAATGTGTGTTTCAATTATGGAAAAGATGGTCATATAGCCCAATTTTATCACTCAGGCGAAGTCAAGTCTAAGCTGGGGGGAGGCACCAAAGGCGACTACGGACAAAACAAAGCCGGTGGTTCGAGGAGGTGTTTGTCGTGGATCTGCCAAAACACGAGAAACCCGAGCGAGGTGATCACGGGTAAGCTAATCTTGAACTCAAGTCGAAGTTTATACCTTACTAGATCTGGGTTCTACCCATTCTTTTATCTCTCTCCGCCTTGTGCTCAACATTTAAACTTGACTCCGGAGAAATTGGACTTTAACTTATCTGTTGAAACTCCGTTGGGTGAAACCTTCGTTACATCTACAGTTTATAAATCTTGCTTAATCCAAGTTGGCACAATCACATTACCTGTTGATCTTATTTCTTTAAAGATACTTACATTTGATGTGATTTTAGGGATTGATTGGTTAACTACTCATCATGCCAAAATTGATTATTTTCGTAAGGTTGTTAGTTTTCATATTCCTAACCAACCTGTTATACGAATTCAAGCAACTAAACCACTAAAATCAGTCACTGTCATATCAAGCCATAAAGCTATCCGTTTATTAAAAAACGGATGTCAAGCTTTCTTAGCCCATGTTATGGACTTGAACAAAAACACGTCAGATTTGAATAATATTCCCGTTGTTAATGAATTTTCCGGCGTATTTTACGAAGAACTTCCGGTCTACCCCTTAACGAAGAAGTGAATTCTTTATTGATCTTGAACCGGGTACAAAACTCATTTCTAAAATCCCATATCGAATGGCTCTATTGAACTTGAGGAGTTAAAAGTCCAACTCAGGAGTTATTAGACATCGGTTTCATTCGATCCCTAGTACATCTCCTTGGGGTGCTCCTGTTTTATTCAGTAAAGAAGAAAGGCGGAGTATGCGACTTTTTATTGACTACCGAGAATTGAACCATGTCACCATCAAGAATAGGTATCCACTACCTCGCATTGATGACCTGTTTGACCAGTTACAAGGAGCACAATTTTTTTCAAAGATCGATCTTCGTTCTGGATATCATCAGCTAAAGATTAAAACTGAGGATATTCCAAAGACCACCTTCAGAACTCGGTACGGGTATTATGAATTTTTAGTCATGTCTTTTGGATTGACTAATGCTCCTGCTGCTTTCATGGATATGATGAACCGTGTATTCAAGAAATATTTGGATCAATTCGTTGTTGTCTTTATTGATGACATCCTCATCTATTCCAAAAGCCGTGAAGATCATGAGCACCATTTGAAGCTGGTACTTCAAAGACTTCGTGACAATAAGCTATATGTCAAGCTAAAGAAATGCAAGTTCTGGCTTAAGGAAGTAGCATTCCTTGGGCACGTGGTGTCAAAACATGGAGTATCTGTTGACCCGACAAAGATTGCAGCAATACAAAGTTGGGAGCAACTGAAGTCGGTGACCGAAGTGCGTAGCTTTTTGGGCTTAGCTGGTTATTATCGGAGATTCGTGGAAGGATTTTCTCGAATCGCTACTCCGTTAACTCAGCTGACTCGGAAAGATACAAAATTCATATAGAGCGAGGAATGCGAGAAGAGTTTCCAAGAGCTTAAGAGGAGACTCATTTCGACACTTGTTCTAACAATACCATCTGGTTTAGATGAATTTGTTATCTACAGCGATGCTTCAGGCAAAGGGTTAGGATGTGTTCTCATGCAACATGGAAAAGTCATAGCCTATGCCTCGCGATAACTCAAAGAATATGAGAGGAATTATCCTACTCATGATCTGGAGTTGGCAGCAGTTGTTTTTGCGTTGAAAATCTGGAGACACTACCTGTATGGGGAAAAAGTGGAGATTTATATGAATCATAAAAGCCTCAAATATTTCTTCACCCAAAAGGAACTCAATATGTGACAACGACGTTGGCTCGAGCTGTTAAAAGATTACGACCATAGCATTCAATATCATCCTGGAAAAGCAAACTTTGTAGCTGACGCATTGAGTAGAAGATCATATGAGAGTACGAGTGCAATGTTGTTAACACAAATGCCTATTTTGTATGACTTGAAAAGGATGGAGATAGAGGTAAAGGCTCCAAGTACCCACATGATGATATCAAACATACGAGTAGAACCGACTTTAATTGATAAAGTTAAAGCTGCTCAAGCCACAGACCCAGAGATGATACATATGAAGAAGAAAGTGCACGAAGGTGCTATTTCGGAAGCAAGAATCGATGAAGAGGGAATCCTTCGAGTCAACTCCAGACTTTGTGTTCCTAACGACTCTGACTTAAAGCATAAAATCATGATGGAGGCCCACAACACACCATTTGCAATCCATCCTGGAAGTACCAAAATGTATCATGATATTCGACATACATTTTGGTGGAGCAATATGAAGAGAGAGATCGCGGAGTTTATCTCAAAGTGTTTAACTTGTCAACGTGTAAAGGCAGAGCATCAAGTACCAAAAGGTCCATTGCAACCACTTGAGATTCCGGAATGGAAGTGGGAACACATTACTATGAATTTCGTTACAGGTCTTCCCAAAGTTTCTCAAGGCATAAATGCGATTTGGGTTATTGTTGATAGATTAACCAAGTCTGCTCATTTCTTGCCTATACGTGAGACTTATTCCCTTGAACGTCTTGCTCGTATGTATGTGACTGAGATTGTGAGATTGCATGGTATGCCAGTATCCATAGTTTCAGATCGTAATCCAAGATTCACTTCACGATTTTGGGTTAGCTTGCAGAAAGCTATGGGCACGGATTTACAATTCAGTTCGGCATATCATCCTCAAACGGATAGGTAATCGGAAAGGAATATTGAAACCCTTGAAGATTTATTAAGACTCTGTGTCCTAGATTTCAAAGGAAGTTGGGACAAGTACTTGCCACTGGTGGAATTCTCCTACAACAACAGTTATCAAGCAAGTATAGGCATGGCTCCATTCGAGGCGTTGTATAGACGAAAGTGTCGT
Source organism: Panax ginseng (assembly GCA_020205605.1). NCBI lineage: Eukaryota > Viridiplantae > Streptophyta > Magnoliopsida > Apiales > Araliaceae > Panax > Panax ginseng. The sequence goes on along the minus strand of CM035133.1, from coordinate 13,694,954 downwards.
TCTCCGATTAGATTTGGGACGAGGGGGGGAGAAGCAACGTTGTTGGGACGAATTAGTACGCATGACTACGAGAAAAGATTCAAATGATCCAAGAACGATAAAGACCTCACGGGATCGATAAAAGAGTTATGTTGATCTTCATCGAAAGGACGTGGAATTTAATATTGGGGATCATGTATTGTTACGTGTTGCTCCATGGAAGGGAGGTACAAGATTTGGGAAGAGAGGAAAGCTCAATCCATGATTTGTTGGTCCATTTGAGATTCTTGACCGAAAAGGAAATGTGGCCTATAGACTCGCATTACCTCCAAGCATGTCTCGTGTTCATAATGTTTTTCATATATCTATGCTTCGTAAATATGTGAAAGACCCAAACCACATTATTGCGTTAGAACCAGACGAGATAGCCGAAGATTTAACGTACGAAGAGGTACCTGTCAAGATATTGGATAGGAAAGAGCATGTCCTACGAACAAAGGTTATACCACAAGTCAAGGTTTTGTGGAGGAACCATGCTATTGAGGAAATGACATGGGAGTTGGAATCGGAAATGAAAGCGAGGTACCATCACATTTTTGACATTCCAGGTACGTACATCAATTTCGAGGATGAAATTTCATAAGGAGGAGAGGTTGTAAGACCCCAACTTTTTATAAATAAAATTGAATTTCCTCTAATTATTATTTTTGAATAATAAAGTGCTAAATTGATATAATGATTTAGTTATGGGTGAAATGTGCAAATTTTACAAAATAAGCAAGTAGTTATAAAATATTCATTTTTGTCGGGGAATATTCTTTTGGTCGTGGAATATTCTTTTTTGTCGGGGAATATTCGTACGACGGCACAACCATTCGTGGGCCTCATAACAGAATAACTGTCGGATGAAGAAAACGACAAAGTATGAGTTTTTATAAATAACGGCGTAGTTGTTACCGTGAACACTGTTGGAATACCCGGTGGTTAAAATACGATGTACGCTTAGTCACAAGCTTGAAAGAAGACACCAGTATTATTGCAGGTATTTTTGAATTATTGATTTTTACGTAAGAAGGCACTACTCAATAATTGTTACAGTAATTACTTTTCAATATTTTATTTTATTGATTCGATAATTGTTGCGTTGATATTTTATATTATTGTTGTTTCAATAATTATCGCTGCTCAGTATTTCTCATTATCAGATCAATAATTCATATCATTTGAATAATATTACTAGATAACATTATTGGCAATGTCTAGAAAGTTCTGTCAAGGAGAGGTTTGGTCATCTAATTGTGCGCCAGTAAGGAGAAATCCTTATTGGAAAGCCCCCTCTTTCTTGGGAACGACCTGGTTGTCATAAATGTGATTCTGTAATATTATTTGTGAATAATTAATTATTGATTTATATGATAAGGAAATATTTATTTGATGTGTATTAATGATGGATTTATTTATTTTATGTGAATATAATTGAAAGATACATTTATTTTATTTGGATATAAATGAAGGAATTTTAGTATGATATAATTGTTAAAAGTTTGACATATTTTCTGTGGAATTGTAATTATTTCTCCGATAAAATATTCATTCAAATATATTATTATAATTATAATATATATATATATATATATATATGCATGTGATTAAAGAGAAGAAGTAATCAAAATGTATTGGAATACTTCGTTTTTATCATTGTTTGTGGGAATGGTTGGTGAGAATATGCTTGCAAAGTAATATTGTATAATTTTTGTGGGGCCTCAATTGTGAAAAACAAGTTGTTAGCCCATTAATTGGTGGAAAGTTGGTTGGTACATTTGATTTCCTGCAAACTAGTTTTCAAAGAGTAGGCCCCCAATATTTGAAAAGTAATGAATTAGGCAGAAGTTAGGCAGAAAATATGTGGCTCGTGATGCATTGCTTTTCTCCAAGTCACTTATAAATAGGGGGTAACCCCTCATTCCTCAACACACCAATTGATAATCAAAAATTCGTATTCAAAAGTATTGTGAGTTTTTTTTTCTTGAGCATAAGAATACTTTGAGCGTAGTTTTTCTGTAAGATTTTCTCAGAATAATATCCGATATTCCAGTCAAATCTAGTTTCTACTAAGGTAAAGGATATTATTTTATTTCAATACTCGTGAGAAATATTATTTCCTTTCCTACTCCATATTATGTAAGCGATATTATTTCATCTCGTATTCCTAAATTTGAACTTACTATGGTAAGTATTGCTTCTATAATTCCTGAAATGATTAAAAATTTCGCTTCATCTAATATCATTTCATAGGAATATTGATCTGAAGTTTTTAATCAAATTTGGAACTTTTCATCATCGAAAATCGCATTCACGGCTTTGTTCACGATTCTTGTTCATGGGAGTCTTATTCAAAAAAAAAAAAAAATTCCTTTCAAGTTATCTGTTGTGACCCTTATTCTTGAAATTGAATCCATGTTTTGATCTTCACTATAGTTTATTATGGAGCGTTTTTAAACTTGAATTATCTAAAGTACGAATCTCTAATCTTTGTCCGTTTGTCTTACTGGATTCGTTCTCTAAAATATTTTTCATTATCCTCAGTCCTTAATGGTGATACTTGATGAATATCTTTGGCCTATAGTGCAAAGATGAATGATTATCTGATGAATATCTTTGGCCCGTAGTGCAAAGATAAACAAGTGTTGAGATGAACATGACCAACCTGGTAATCTGAGATGGATATCTTTGGCCGTAGTAGCAAAAAGATGAATATTTGATGCAAGATGTGTATTGATTGATGTTACAGGGATAGAATATTGATGATGGACTCTTAAATTCATAGATTATAGTAGATTTCATTCTCTACTTAACTATTCTAATGAATTGTTATTTGCGCTGCGAATATTGATCTAAAATTGGTTGTCCATTATATTTTATCTGATTTGTTGAAGGCTAACGATAAATTGTTGTTCTTTATCTTAGTCATAATATTCTTTACTGGGCTAGTTGAGCTCATCCTTTTCCTTTTTGTTCCATTTTTTCTTCTCGGGGGTGAGAATGTAGCGAGAACCGATCGGGTAAAGAGTGATGGTCCTGAAGCAGTTGTTTTTAGCGATCCTCACTATTTTTGTAAAATAGTGTATAAATAAATGTAATGAGGATTTATTTGAGTGTGGATATTGTCTAGAGGATAATATTTATATTTAAACTCACAGTATTGTGTTGTCGTATTTTGCACGACAATTGTATTAATGATGTTGTAGTTGTTTCTGTACCATGTATTTGGCGACTCAAAATGGGTGATGTATACTTCTTTTGGGAGCGTCACAACATTCTCATTGAATATGTATATCCCTTTCATCTTCTTGACAATACTTCTATTTATAAGCACATGTACATAAATTCTTGAAAGTTTCAAAACTCATAGGTCATAGGAGTTTCAAAGCTTAAATGATATGAGAGTTTCAAAGCTCAAACGTCATTACAATAAAGAGGGGTATGAATGTATGTAGACATCGATAGGAATGTATCTAGACATCCACACACTATGTATAATTTTATAATATGAATTTTTCATTAAACTAAAATAAAATATCACATAGGATTTTTCCGTTACAATACATCACCTTTCATAAAAATTGGTTGATTCCACATATTACTTTTTTTTCATTATGAATAAGTAATATTTACAATGTCTCGTAATATTCTTAGTTAGAGTCTTTTATCTTAAAAGTCTCTCTTCACAATCATTTTATACTCTATGGGCTCTTTATAGCACATAAAAAATTTCAATCCTTTTTTTATACATTTTCTTTAATAAACTACGTTTTAATAGCTAATCCTTATTTAACTTTTTAATATTTTTGTTGAAAGAAATATTGCTAATATTCGGGACATATATAACATGTACGGTCACTGGACAACTTAAAATTCTAAAAAATAATTTCTATTGATTTGACTCGTACAATACACTTGCATTCAATTTCAAATTAGATTAATATACTAACAAAAATCAAATTCCAATGGCTAACATCAACTTAAATGATAAATCAATGAAAGTGCTGCAATAACAATTTTTATTTAGGCATGGTGAATGTGATGTAGTAAAAATATTAATTATGAAAACAAAAAGTATATCTTAATCATCGAAATATGACGCGCTACATATTATTATTGAAAGAAATTGTGTAAAAACTGTATTAAAGGAAAGCCACATCCGTCAAATCTTATATGCCAACTTCAATTCATATTTTATGGCTAATAATAATACAAAAACCTTTCATACAATATAGCTCTAAACATATGTACTCCCTCCGTCCCGTCCCATGATGAAAGTCTTGGTAGATTTTTCACGCATATTAAGAAGATGAATAAAATGACAAAATTACTTATAATAATGTCATTAAATATAGAGAGAGAATTAGAATAAAAAAAGTATGAGATATTTAATGTTACGGGTATAATAGGAAAATATGTGTAAAAATTTGGTTATTAAAGAAAAATAGACATTTAACATGGGACTACCCAAAATAATAATAAAAACTTTTATCATAAAACAAAGAGAGTATTTAATTTTATACTTAAATATTTTTGCTATGTTTTCCATGATAATGAAATTAGTTGACATATCAAATAATAATAATAATAATGGAAGTGGTTGAGTGGTCACACTCCAATTTATATTAACATATAAAGGAGTTGAATCGCGTTGGCATTTTATATTACGTTGCACAGAAATGTGATCATATCAGTGGGGTGTTGTCTTACAGGAAATAATTGAGTTTTATATGTTTGTCCTTCATCTATAAATATCTGACTAGTACAATAGCTTCCAAGCAATAATATTTAATTCATATTAAATATTTTTTAAATTCATATTCCTTCTATCAATAATATTAAATTGTATAATATTTTTATTATTAAATTGTACAAGTATAACTCTGTGAGTTTAAATAAGATAGTGCTATTACATAAATAGATAAATATATGAATATGTATTCTGATGAATCATTAGTTTAAAGACGAATACTATTATTTCAATTATATGAATGGATGAATTATTATTGTAGAATATTTAAATTTATTTAATTTCCAATTAATAATTAGGTAAATAATATATTTTAAAATAAAATAGTTTTTAATAAAAATTATCTCACACAATATAAATCTATTGTTATTATAATTAATATATTAGTGTAGTATAGTACAAAAAGTTATATATAATAGAATAATTCTATTATAAAACTCATACTTCTAATAGGATCATGAGCTAGTTTAACAAGAAGAATACAAATAGAGCATTCTGATATGATCATTCCATTTAACATTATCTTCACCAATCATTGGAGTTGTCCACTTATTTGATCAAATAACTTATTTAGTAAATGTGCATGGAATTAACAAATAGAAGTACTTTTTATTCTCTGTTTCTTACGCATGAAATCCTTGACATTTGATATCCTTGTAAGCTATCCAAAAATTAAAATTTTAATCCTCTAATTGAAAAAATTGAGAAGACAATCTCTAAAGTGTAACAATATTAAAAGTTTAAGGTATTAATCCATATTTAGGCCTAACAATAATAATGAAAAATAATGTTATTATCACATAAAAAAAGCTCACATACACACACATGCATATTTATATTTATTTTTATATATATGTCGAAGAGAAATTACAAGAGATATCGTGTGTGTGTATGTAAATATTATGTAAGTCTTGTGATAGTAGTATTGTTGAATAATGAAAGTCGTTGAGTGGTCACACTCTAAATTATATTAAGTGATAGTAGTATTGTTGAATAATGAAAGTGGTTGATTGGTCACACTCCAAATTATATTAACATATCAAGTAGTTGAATCACGTTGGCATTTTATATTACCTTGCACAGAAATGTGATCATATCAGTGAGGTGTTGTATTCTAAGAAATAATTGTTTTATATGTTTGTCCTTCATCTATAAATAGCTGAGTAGTACAATAGCTTCCAAGCAAATAAAAGAGAAGGGATATAACTACATATATATAAACATGGAATCACTTAATTTTGCTTTATTTGCTTCTTTCTCTATCCTCATGGTAAGCGTAATGTGTAAACACTCCTCTAGTTTAAATTAAAAAGAATCTTTAACAAAGTTTTGAATTTGTGATATGATATATTGGTATATATTGTGGATACATTATTTCACACACTCAAAGTTATACAATTAAAAGCATACATGTTTGGTTGTGGTTGACATTTTTTTTTTTTTTTTGCTATATTCGACTGAAATATTTTAACATTCTTGCCTTTGACATATTTATGTAATTTAACTTTTCCTTAATTATTTGAGCAGGTTGCAAGCACTATTGATGCAAGAACTGATCCCGGCGCATACTGGAAAATTGTGATGAAAGATCAGACAATGTCGGAACTTCTTCCATTCTTTTACCACGGAACAAATGTTGATGAAAAAAAGACTCTAAATCATGGCGAAATGAATGCTAAGAAAAGTGAAGACTCTATGTCAGAACTTCTTCCATTCTTTTACCACGGAACGAATGCTGATGAAAAAAAGATTCTAAATCATGGCGAAATGAATGTTGAGAAAAGTGAAGACTCTATGTCAGAACTTCTTCCATTCTTTTACCACGGAACGAATGTTGATGAAAAAAAGACTCTAAATCATGGCAAAATGAATGCTGAGAAAAGTGAAGACTCTATGTCAGAACTTCTTCCATTCTTTTACCACGGAACGAATGTTGATGAAAAAAAGACTCTAAATCATGGCGAAATGAATCTTTGAGAAAAGTGAAGACTCTATGTCGAACTTCTTCCATTCTTTTACCACGGGCGAATGTTGATGAAAAAAGACTCTAAATCATGGCGAAATGAATGTCGAGAAAAGTGAAGACTCTATATGTCGAACTTCTTCCATTCTTTTACCACCAGGCGAATGTTGATGAAAAAAAGACTCTAAATCATGGCGAAATGAATGCTGAGAAAAGTGAAGACTCTATGTAAGACCCCAAAATTTTATAAATAAAATGAAATTTCCTCTAATTATTATTCTTGATTAATAAGGTGGTAATTTGATTAATGTGGTTAGTTATGGGTAAAATGCGCAAATTTTACAAAATAAGCAAGTGGTTATAAAATATTCATTGTTGTTAGGAAATATTCGTTTGGTCGTGGAATATTCATCTTTGTCGGGGAATATTCGATGCGATGGCACGACCATGTGTGAGCCCCATAACTGAAAGCGATCGAGGAGGAAGAAAGCGACAAATATAAGTTGTTTAAAAATAACTACAGCGTAGTTATTCTGGATTTACCTTTGTTGGAATACCCGGTGGTTAAAATACGAATACGCGTGGTCGCGATGCTTAGACACGGTATTACGCATGTATTGTTAAATTATTGATCCTTACGTAAGAAGGCACTACTCAATAATTATTACGGTGAGTTCTTGTTCAATATTTTATTGATTCAATAATTGTTGCGTTCTTTAGTTTATATTATTCTTGCTTCAATAATTGTCATTTTTGACATGATATTTTCTATTATCGGATCAATAATTCATATTATTTGAATAATATTATCGAGATAACATTATTGGCAATGTCTAGAAAGTTACATCTAAGGAGAGGTTTGGTCACCTCACCTAATGCTTGCCAAGATAAGGAGAAATCCTTATTGGAAAGCCCCTTTCTCTCAGGAGCGGCACTGTGGTTGTCGATCTTTGTGATTCTCGCAATATTATTTTAAATAATTAATTATTGATTATTATGATAAAGAAAATATTTATTTTATGTGGATATAGATGGAGAAAATTTTTAATGTGACAATTGTTGAAAATTAATATTTTATCTTTTCGATAAAATAATTCATTTAAATATATTATTTTAATAATATATTAACGGTGATATTTTTATAATGAATGTGGGATATATGAGTATATGAGGAGGTAGAGTATTTTGTGGCATTAAATGTTTAACATATGTTTTTGTGTGTCGGTGGACACAATTCTTGAATCAAAATTGATTATAGATCGTAAAATCGCTCATTTATGGATTTCGGATAATTTCATTTGGAATTTGGAAAACTTCCTTACGCAAAGTTGTAGAGAATTGAATTTCCTATAAAACATCGTGAGATTCAATTTTCTAATAAAATGGCTATTTATCATGAATTATTGAAGTTAGGAGTTCAAATAATTGATTTTGGAAGTTTTAATTATTTTATATAAGAAAAACGTTTTTGTGGTTGTTGGCACATGGGTGGCTGATGTTTTTGACCAAAGAAGGCATGATAGAGTTTTCAAAACATGTGGGTAAGAATTTTGAATAAATAATAATATATTTTATTAATTTAGTCTCCTTTGGCGTTCTAACATTTTTCTATAAATAGAGGGCTAAGTTAGAATTGAAAATCACACCGAAACTAAGTTTTCTCTCTTCTCTCTCTATATTATCGAGCGTATTCTTGTGAGTATACTTTGAGTGTTCTTTATCTGATGCGAGTTTTACAAGACTTTATACCGAAATTGATGAAATACGGTTATTTTGAGGTAAGTGGATGTTATTTCTTTCATGAAATGATATTATTTTCTTCAATATCATTATGCCAAAATCTTTGTTGAACTTTTTATTAAATTTGGAACTTTTTCATGTCTGGGGTTACTATTCATGAGTTACTATTCACGAGTTACTATTCATGATGAGTTATTATTCAAGCGTGAAGATATTTTTTGTGAAATTTCTATCTTTTTGTGTCGGGAGTTACTATTCACGATACTAAGATTATTCACGATATCTGCACTATTCAAAACTGTGACTATTCACCAAAAATGAAAATTTTTCTTTTTTGTCCAAGATGTCTATTTCGATTCTACTATCTTTGATTGTATCCATGTTTTGATCGTTATTTTTGAGTTCGCTTCAAAATCGTTTATTATGAAGTATTATCGATCTTGGATAAACTGTTATACGAATCCCTAATATTTGTCCTTCTATCTCAATGGATTCGTTCTTAAAAATATTTTCATCATCCTCGGTCCTTAATGGTGATACTTGATGAATATCTTTGGCACGTAGAAGCAAAAGATGAATGATTAAATTGATGAATATCTTTGGCTCAGTAGTGCAAAGATGAATGATTAAAGCGATGAATCTCTTTGGCTGTAGCGAAAGTGAAAAGTGAGCAGTGTTGAGATGAACATGACCAACTGGTGATACAAATGAATATCTTTGGCCCTGTAGTGCAAAAGATGATTAAAGATGTATATTAATTGTTATTCTGGGGATAAAATATTGATGATGGACTTTTAAATCTTAGAAAGCGGTAGAATTCATTCTCTACGTGACTCTTCTAATGGATTCTTCATTTCACGTTTGCATTTGTTGATCTAAAACTTGTTGTCTATTGTATTCTATTAGATTTTTCCCTGTTGAAGACTAACGATAATTTGTTGTATATTATCTTAGTCATAATATTCTTTATTGGGCTAGTTGAGCTCACATTTTTCCTTGTTGTTCCATTTTCTTCTCGGGAGGTGAGTAACATAGCAGGATCGAGTCGGGGTATGGAATGAAGGTTCTAGAGAGAGTTGTTTAGTAGTCCTCACCATTTTGTAAAATAATGTATCAATAATTATGATGGGGATTTATTTGCGTGTGGATATTGTCAGGCGGCAATATCTCGTATTTAAACTCACAGATGTATTATCGTATTTCACACGACATTTGTATTATTGAAGTTGTAGTTATTTCTGTACCATGTATTTGGCGACTCAGAATGGGTTGGGTGGAATGGACCTATTTTGGGGGCGTCACACTCTATGTCAGAACTTCTTCCATTCTTTTACCACGGTACGAATGTTGTTGAAAAAAAGGCTCTAAATCATGGAAAAATGAATGCTGAGAAAAGTGAAGACTCTATGTCAGAACTTCTTCCATTCTTTTACCACGTAAGCGAATCTTGATGAAAAAAGACTCTAAATCATGGCGAAGCGAATCTTGCCGAAAAGTGAAGACTCTATGTCAGAACTTCTTCCCTTCTTTTACCACGGTACGAATGTTGTTGAAAAAAAGACTCTAAATCATGGTAAAATGAATGCTGAGAATAGTGAAGGAGAAATGCAGAATCGTAAAGACACCAAGATTTTTATGTGGTTCAGCCCCTATCCTCTATCTAGTAGCCTAATCTACGTCCAATCCCAATTAGGATTGGACTCTTTTTATTATAATTTAAACCTTAATTAATACAAAAATAACCTCCAAATCTGATGTTGGACACCTATATATGCCCCCTTTTTGCACATCTGCAACTTGTACACCTCTGCACCCCTTCTCATCCACTGGCGGATCTATCTTGGGGCAGTGGGGTCAATTGACCCCACTGAATTTTGAAGAGTCAATTTTTTTATTTATTTTTAATTTTATAAAATTTTTAGTAAAAATAAAAAATTCAGACTAAAAGACCATTAAATATCTCAAATTTCTATTAACACCAACACTCCACTCTTTTATATTGTTTAGTAACTTACATTGAACATAATATTTTTGCATCTATTGAAATGAGGCTATCATTACAATAGTTTTAAAGCAATAAAGTCTCAAAAAATGTTATTATAAATAATATTTTAACAATATTATTTAGTTTGGTAATTTATTTTAGAGGACACGAGAGGTGAGAGATATCTCACATTCCTGCGTGAGTTGTCTCTTATAATTAATAACAATGTTTTAAAAAATATAAAATCTCATTTTGTACATAATTATTTGCAATATCCCTCACATCCTTTGTTACCTTTATTTTATTGCATTTTATTTCTTTGTAAATTTTTATTTTTAAAAAATTGACCCCACTGAACTAAGGGGCTGGATCCGCCCCTGTTCTCACCTCTGAGAACTTTGAAGGTTTCTTTGAACAGACTAACTAAAATAGAAAACAGAAAATCATATAGTGAAAATTGTAGAGTGAAAACACTTATTTTGGCTTGTTGTTTTAAGATGCTTTATTTAGAAAACAGAAAATCATATAGTGAAAACCGTAGAGTGAAAACACTTATTTTGGCTTGCTGTTTTAAGATGCTTTATTTAGTTGTTCCAATGTTCCAATGATAGAATAAAATACTACGAAGTAAGGTCTATAGGTATGCCCAAAGTTCAGATCTAAAAGATTAATACAAAAATTCCTAAAAATTATCAAAGTAGCCTTGAAAATCATAAAAACTGCATATTTTGCTAAGTAAGAAAATGTGTAAAACAACCCATTTGGGGTCTTTTTTTACTTAACTTGATAGTTTTAAATACCTAAACTAACAAAGAAATACTATGATATGAGATCTATAAAATTTCATAAATGGGAGGTTCAAAAGGTTACTATAGAAATTACTAAAAATCCTCAAAGGTACCTCAAAAATTATAATTTTGTGTTTTGAGTTATATATTAAAAGTAAAGTTTAAGGCTTGTAAATGTCTTAACATGACTAAATAATATAATAAAAGTATTTTATGATCTAAGATTTATATCATGACATGTTTAAGCTGAATCAAATATGTTTTCTGAGATATATGAACTTTATAGGTGATATGTGTCTCTATGTGTGCTATTTGTATGAAAGTGTCATATAAACTAAGCTATAAAGAGGTGTTGTGATAAACTATAAGACTATGTGTAATAAGTTATATTTGCAAATAAAAGCTGAATGTATACTTGGGTAATGTTAGCAAATAACATATATGTTAGTGATTGGATATAACTTCAATAACCTTAGTAGAGCTATGTGTATCAATAATATAGACCTTGTGCTATAAGATAACTAAGAAAACCGAAGATGTTTTGAAGTCACTTCAGAGTGTTGGACAGATCATTGGTGAAGTTCTCAGGCCTTTGGACAATGAACGCTAGTTGTAAGATGACCCGTCATAATTTCCGTTGCTTATCCATTTTTTTAAAATAGACATGACTTTGTAATTGGGAAGCTAGGTTCATATATTGTTTCTGTTTTTTTTTCGCTATTGATTTTTTTTCCTTCACTTTTTCACCTTAGGAAGTTGCTATTATAAATTGATAAAAGTAAAGTATTTGGGCATATTTTGTATTTAGAACACAAATGTGCTTCATTATCCCTTTCTTCCTCTAGTTCATTTAATCTTGTGTTCTATTACAGTGATAGTTAAAAACTCTTTTCTTAACTACTCATTGATTAAGGTAATTCTGAATTACTTATATTAAACATTAATTGTATTATAGCAGATTTGCGTAAGATTCAAGTCCTTGTTTTCTCCTGGTGTATCTGTGGTTACTGCTTTAACTTTTATGTGTTTTTATATATTACTCCCTCAGTTCCATATTAAGTGTCGCTATTACATAAAACACACATATTAAGGATATCATTACTTTGTAATTAATATATGTCCCAATTTCCATATTTACCCCTTATGTGTTGGTAGTCTCTCTCCTCCAATTAAGGTGCAAACTAACGTGTATCTCTCCTTAAATAAGAGAGAGAGAATAGAATGGAGTAAGTAGTGTTTTTATAGGAATAAATTTCCTTGGAAAGTGGAGAGAAATTAGGTGTTGTGCTTTTATGGAAATAAATTTACTTGGAAAGTATTGCACTTGAAAAGAGAGATTTAGGGGTAAATCAGGAAAATATGAGAAAATTTCAGAGGCTTGATTCGCATTTTGTCAACAATATGGCAACGGGTCGCACATGGTAATCGGTCGCATACGGTAACGCGCCCTCATTAAACATTTCTTATCCAACATGGTACTGGTCGTACTAAATTTTTTTTTGCTATATGCAGTATCCTTTATGATAATCATCCTTCTTGTTATGCTTGTGTTGTTTTGGGTTTCTTGTTTTCAACTTGAGCCTTCTTTATTTTAGATAATATATACATGATAAAAAAGAAATGACTAGATCTCATAACTTCCAAGCTTTATAAATATGACTGTTGTGAGTGTAAATATGTGGCAATTTATTGATCTCGCGTGTCTCCTCGTATTTTACATGTTTTTTCCTGGTGCTCCTTCTGCAGGTTGATATATGTTGTTTCGATAAAACTGGGACACTAACATCTGGTGAAATGGTATGTCAGTTATAACTTGTATTTATTTTAATTGTTTTATATATCATGTCTAATTACATGATTGTATATGGTGCTTCAATTGGCAGGAGTTTTCTGGAGTTGGGTTGACAGAAAGTTTAGAATTAGAAACAGAAATGACTAAAGTGCTAGCTCGCACTCTGGAAATTCTAGCATCTTGTCATGCGTTGGTTTTTATGGAGAACAAGTTGGTATGTGTACTAACTTTTAAATCATATTGGATACAACTACTATGTTAGTAAACCATATCTTGAACCATATCTTGTGGTTGTCTGTAAACAGGTTTATGAGTTTTTCATACTAATTTCGTACATAATTTGTGAGACCCCGAATTTTATGAAATGAAAATATTCAATTTTCTTATAATTATTCTATTTAGTAAATGGTTAAATTGATAAAAGGTTAAAGTTAAGGGTGATATGTGAAATTTTTTTCAAAGTATGCAAGTTGTTATAAAATATTCTTTTTGTCGGGAATATCTCGTAGGATTGGCACAATCATTGGTGGACCCTAGCGGAAGTATTATCGTAGTTAAAAGCAGCGTAATTATCATTTTATAAAAATAACGGCAAAAGTGTTACCGTTAAAAGCTGTTGAACTACCGTTAGTAAAAAAATGCGATGTCTGGCGTGGTTGCATAGTAGCACACTGCGGTATTGATTATTGATGCTTACGTGAGAAGTCACTCAGTTATACTCAATTATTACTACGAGAATTGTTGCATCATATCTCTCATATTATTGATTCAATTATGGTCACAAAGATCATCGTATAATATGATATATTATTAAATCAATAATTGAGACGGCAAAATTATTCATATTATTATTTGCAATATTGACAATGTCTAGAAGTTCTATCAAGGAGAGGTTTGGTCACCTAATTACTCGCCAATAAGAAGAAATCCTTATCGGAAAGCCCCCTCTTTCCTGGGAACGACCTGGTTGTTAAATATTGTGAGTTATAATATTAATGATGAATAAGTTCGTGTTGATTAAAGATGAAATTGATAGTTCCATTGTGTTGGGATTATTAGTGTTAGTGAAAACCGATATTTATTTCGATAACAATTGATGTTTGGAAGTTATATTGACCAATCGGGTAATTAATCGGATAAATAAGCAATTAATTGTTATTAATTCACATGATTATAACTATTTGTTCACATGTGTGTACTATTGAATCACATTCATTTACTATTAGTGGAGTTGGTGCAAGTTTGATAATACTTGCATGACTAAGTTAAAAATGGAGGTATAGATGAAGGTACTATACTATAATTAATTTTTTCACATGTTTAGAACTATTGAGTCACATGATTTACTATTGACTCACATGATTTACTATTAGGGGAGGTGGTGAAAGTTTAATAATACTTGCATGACTAAATTAAAAATAAAGGAAAAGATAAAGGTATTATACTGTAATATTTTGAGCCCCAAAATGTGTAATTATGAAAACTATATTACTCTATAAATAGAAGCTCATTCCTTCATTATTTTTCACCAATTCACTAAGTCTCACAAGAGCAATTATTATAGAGAAATTATAGAGAAAAAGAAGAAGAGAAGTCTGCTACCTCACTTATTCCAATTATCCAGTTTTTCTTCAAGGTAAAGGGTATTATTCTTTTCGTATTCATGAAGAGAGTTATTTTCTTTCAATACTCGTAAGGGTTATTATTCCATTCTTTATTATTATGTTGGAATAATTTTTACATGCGAAATACCGCATACATGGTGAAATTCTTCATTATTCCATTCTTTATTATTACGTTGGAATAATAACTCATCTGTATTTCTATCGCATGCCCGGTGAATTCTTTTGTTATTCTATTCTTTATTATTACATTGGAATATCATGCGTCTGCGGATTATGCGTGACTGGTTCCATTCTTTATTATTCTATTGGAATAACACGTCTGCATGCCTATCGCATCGCACGCAAGTGAATTTTGTTGTTATTTCATTCTTTATTATTCAGTAGGAATATATCATGCTCGCGGATTACGCATGACTGGTTCTATTCTTTATTATTACATTTAGAATATCACATGCATGCGGATCACGCATGACACAGTTCCATTCTTTATTATTACATTGGAATAAACACATGCATGCGATCTATCGCATGCACGGTGAATTCTGTTGTTATTCCATTCTTTATTATTACATTTGGAATATCACATGCATGCGGATTATGCATGACTGGTTCCATTCTTTATTATTACATTGGAATATCACATGCATTGGGATTACGCATGCTGATTGGTTCCATTCTTTATTATTTGGTTGGGAATAACTTGTTTGTGCGATTCTATCGCATGCACGATGAATTCTTACATTATTCTATTCTTTATTATTACATTTGAATAAACTTTTGTCTATGTGGATTACATGAGGCATGGTGAATGATCCTTTCGTATTCATTCTTTATTAAATTGTGGAAATGATCTATCTACGTGGATTCTGCATGGCGGTGAAAATCCATTTGCAATTTCATATATTCTATTATACCGTATGAGATATCATTTCTTTGTACTCGTACTCATCATGGAATATAATTTTCTTTGGTATTTTTTATGGGTTTACTATTCACGGGTTACTATTCACCCGATTCATTATTCACTCTAGTATTATTCACTCGGGTATTCGGTACTTTTAGGTGTCGGAATACTATTCACGAGTTACTTATTCACGGAGTTCTTATTCACCCAAATTACTATTCACTCGAATATTATTCACTCGGGTATTTGGGGTATTTTTTATGTCGTGGTACTATTCACGAGGTACTATTCCCGAAGTACTATTCATAGGGTACAATTGCGGGATACTATTCACCCAAAAAATATATTTCTTTTCTGTCCAAATTATTTTTGGTACATGAATATTATTCTTGAATTTTACTCTACAAAGCAGTATCATGTTGACAATTTGGACGTTATTGATTTCTGGATAAATTAAATTATAAATCTTTAAAATTTATCCTTGAACTTGTTTTATTGAATTATTATATCATTGTCATCATCCTCATGCTTATATTGTGATGAAAGGTGCATAGATGGACTGTTGATTATTAGTTTTACAGTTGTATATCTTTGACTTACGTGCAAAGACGAATTGTTGATTATTAATTTTATAGTTGTATATCTTCGACTTACGTGCAAAATGGACTGTTGATTATTGGTTTTACAGTTGTATATCTTTGGCTTATGTGCAAAGATGGACTTTTGATTATTGGTTTTACCGTAGTATTTCTTTGGCTTACGTCTTTAAGATGAAGCTGTTGATTGATATCTTTGGTCGTAGTGCTGAAAAGATGAAGCTGATTAATTGATAGCTTTGGGCGTAGTGCAAAGATGGACAGGTGTATGACATGATCATGACCACTTGTGATACTAATGAATATCCTTGGTCGTAGTGCAGGGATAATTCGATGATGTGATTAGCAGGATCATGACCATTAGTTAAAAGTTGAATGTCTTTGGCCGTAGTGCACTGACAGGCAATTGATTGGTATGATCATGACCATTGGTTTTATAGTTGAATATTTTGGCCAGTAGTTCAAAGATAGACAACTGATTGGTATGATCATTGTTATTACATTTGAATATTTTTAGCCTTTGGGGTAAGGATATTGAGTAAATGTTCTATTAGGCCTTTGTGGCAAAGAGAAATTGTCGATTCACATTATTATAAACATGAATTGTGAATTTAACTAACATCTTTGGTGGTTCAGGTGAAGACAGGTAATGAAAGTTCTATTTGTCTTGGGTATAATAAAGAACTGTTGATGAGTATTACAGGGATAAAATTGATGATAAACTTTTAAATCATAGAAGATAGTAGATATCATGCTCTACTTGACTCTTCTAATGGATTGCTTATTTCCGCTGCAGTTGTTGATCTAAAACTTGTTGTGTATTGTATTCTATCAGTTGTTATACTGTTGAAGTCTAAGGATAATTTATTCTGCATTATCTTAGTCATAATATTTTTCTTTGGGCTAGTTGAGCTCTTGGTTCTTTTTCATTGTTCTCTTTAGGAAATGAGAATATAGCTGGGACGAGTCGGGGAATGGAGTGATGGTCCAGGATAAATGGCTTTAGTAGTTCTCTATTCTACGGAATAATGTGATAATAATTATAATGAGGACACCATTAAGTGTGGATATTGTCTAGATGAAAATATTCTTGTTTAATCTCTCAGCTATGTTTTGTCGTATTTTACACGACTGTTGTATAATTAAGTTGTATTTGAATTTATGTACCATGTATCTGGCGACTCAAGATGGGTGATGTATACTTATTTTGGGGGCGTCACATAGTTGAACTGCAAATGTCAAGTTTCAGGAAATATATATTTTAGCACACTTATGCCTTTCCTTTATTGCGAGTTTTCTGAGAGATTGCAGTTGTGGCGCCCCAAAATAGGTATACATCACCTATTACGAGTCGCCAAATATATAATACGTAAATACAAATACAATCTTAAATATACAACAAGAAAGCTATGAGTTTTAATACAAACATTATCTTCTAGACAATATCCACTCTCAAAATAAGTCCTCATTACATTTATTAACACACTATTTAATGAGTAATAGTGAGGACTATTAATACTATCATCCGGACCGTCACTCCATTCCCCGACTAGTCCCGCCACGTTCTCATTTCTCAAGAGAACATTGAAAGAAAAGGTGAGCTCAACTAGCCCAAAGAAGAAATATTATGACTAAGATAATGCGTAGAATAAATTATCATTAGTCCTCCTCAGCAGTGTTAAACCGATAAAATACAATAGACATCAAGTTTAGCTATGATGAACATGCAATCCATTAAAAGAGTCAAGTAGAGAATAAAATCTACTATCTTTTTATGATTTAAAAGGTTTTCATCACTTTTATCATTTGAGACTAAAACAATAAATAATCGATATCATCCTTGCACTACTACGAGGATATTCATTAGGGTCACGACCACAAATTATCCATGCACTACGGGCCAAGGATATTCGTGTATTCATCAATGGTCATGATAATGCCAACAATTGTCCATCAATGCACTACGGGCCAATGAGTACTTTTACCACATCATTTGTAACATTACGGTCATGATTACACCGAATAATCCTTAGTCATAATCATACCAAGTCCATCTATGAACTACAAGCCACAGATGACTTTCAACATAATATAAACATGAGGATGATGACAATGATATAAGAATTCAATAAAACAAGTTCAAGAATTAATTTATACAGGAACTAATAACGTCCAAATTGTCAACATGATACTTCTTTGTAGAGTAAAATTCAAGAATGCTCAGAAGAATATTTCCATTAAAAGATACTGGATGAAGCACAAATATCAAGGATATTCCACTAATTTTATGGAGTATAGAAGTCAAAACTTTAACCAATTGAGTATAATAAAGAATGGAATAACAAAAGAAATCACCAAGCATGCGATAGACCGCATGCAGAACGAGTTATTCCAATGGAATAATAAATAACGGAATCGGTCGGTGAAATTACATGCCAAGCTGGGATATTCCAATGAGAATAATAAAGACGAAACCAGTCCCAAGTAAAAGCGCTTGATGCGAGGATATTCAACGAGAATAATAGATGCGGAATAATAAATAATGGGACCAGGGTTTAGCGCTTGCAGAGCATGGATATTCCAACGTAATAATAAAGAATGAAATAATGTAAGAATTTCACCAAGTATAGGGTAGCAGCGTTATCTGAGTTATTCCAACAGAATAATAAAGAATGGAATAATGAAGTTCTCTTCATGAATACAAAAAAAATAATACCCCTTACCTTAGAAAAAGAAAGTCTTGGATATAGGAGTAGTGAAGTAGAGAACACTTTTTTCTTTCTCTCTATAGTTTTCTCTCTAAAGTTTCAAATTGAATTCGTAAGAAATAATGAAGGAATGAGCTTCTATTTATAGAAGAATGGAATGAATAGTAACCAATCCATGAACGGTCGAGATCGATTTACTTTAAACGGACGGTCCAGATTGGTTTACAATAAAATATAATATATTCTATTTATAATCTAATAAAATGAATAACTTTTAAAAAAATTTTACTATGCAAACACTACGCGGTAGCGCTTATGCAAACACTATGCATAATAAAATATAATATATTCTAATTATTGTCTAATAAAATAGATAACTTTATAAAAGTATTACATTTTTATATAAAAGATTTTACTTATTGGCCTAATAAAGCGAATAACTTTATAAAAGTATTCATTTTTTATAAAGTTTTTACTGTTTTATTACGTTAATAATACTAATAAAACAAAACTTCATCATCCTTATTATTATTCACACCATTAATCGACCGAGGTTGTTCCCGGAAAGAGGGACTTTCCAATAAGGATTTCTCCTATTAAGCGCCTTGATTAGGTGACTAAAACTCTCCTTGGCGAGAACTTCTAGACATCGTTAATAATGCAAATAATAATATTAATAACTTCGTCATCTCAATTATTGATTTAATAACATATATAATATCGACAATAATTGAATGGTGAGTGACTTCTCACATAAGCATTAATAATCAATACCTGGTGTCTTTCTTGCAACCACGCGTATTCATTGTACTTTTTACTACTGAAGAGTAGTTCAACAAAGATCAACAATAAAACTTCCATCGTTATTTTCAATAAAATATTTTTTCGTTTTTCGATCAATCCGATAATAATTACATTTGTAGGGTCCACAATGATTGTCTTGAAGTAAATACGAATATTCCCCGACATAAAAATATTCCCCAACCAATCGAATATAATATAACAACTTGCATACTTTGCAAAATTTATAAATATTACCCACAACTATAACATTATATCAAATTCACATCATAATATAAAAAAAATATTTCGAGAAAATTAAATCTTTATTCGTAAAATTTGGGATTTTACACTGGTCTACTTGCACAATAAAAGACATGTAATCCATAGGGACATAAAGCCATCAAACCTGCTTGTAAATTATAAAGGGGAAGTAAAAATTATAGATTTTGGTGTGAGTGCAATGCTAGCCAACTCTATGGGTCAATGTAATACGTTCGTTGGGACTTACAATTACACGTCGGTGAGTGGAGTCATCATCCTTGAAAGGCATAGTCTATTTGCTTCTTCAGTGTCATTTATATTGAAAAGTGAATTTGAGATGTATATATGGATAGTTTGGTATATATTTTGTGGATGTAGTAATTTGAAACTGTAAACGAATGATATTATTGGGATGTATTTTGAATGGTTGATACATTTTGGCTATATATCATGGCATTAGTATATTGCAGGTGCATTGGTAATATAGGTGAACCACATCCTTTTTTTTATCTACAACATTTAAAAAACGTTGTCTGATATACTAAACAACAACATTTTTGGTGAACCACAACCTTTTTTTTCCTTTTTTTTATCTACAACATTTAAAAAACGTTGTCTGATATACTAAACAACAACATTTTTGGTGAACCACAACCTTTTTTTTCCTTTTTTTTATCTACAACATTTAAAAAAACGTTGTCTGATATACTAAACAACAACATTTTTATCCAAAAAACGTTGTGGAATCATACCTTCTACAACGTTTTTAAGCATCTGCTAATTTTTGAAAAATAAATCTACAACGTTTTTTTCTAAAAAAACGTTGTGTATTGAGCATAACTACAACGTTTTAAAAACGTTGTGTAAGGGTGTCAAATAGATGACACCCTTAACCACGACATTTTTCTGACTGAAACCACAACGTTTTTTCGCGTTGTCTATTTACTGTTTTGTAGTAGTGGTCGGAAAAGGATATGAATCTAATGTCATGTACAAACTAAATGTTATTAATGAAAATTCATCTTTTGCTTATACGATTTCTACTTTTAATGTTTGGCATGCTAGATTAGGACATGTAAATTATAAAAGTATGCGTAGCATGAGTAATCTTAGTTTAATTCCTAAGATTAATTTTTCTTGACTTAGAAAAATGTGTTATATGTGTTAAATCTAAAATTTCCAAGAAGCCTTTTAAAAAAGTAGAAAGAAATTCACAATTATTAGAATTAATTCATTCAGATATTTGTGAATTTGAGAGCATATTAACTAGGGAGGTAAAAGATATTTTATAACATTTATAGATGATTGTTACAGATACACTCAAGTTTATTTGTTAAGGACTAAAGATGAGGCTTTAGAAAAATTTAAAATCTACAAAAGGTGAAGTTGAAAATCAATTAGATCAAAGAATTAAAATTCTTAGATCGGATAGAGAAGGAATACTTCTCTTATAATGATTTTTGTGAGAATTATGGTATAATTCATCAAACTATGTACTTATAGTCCTCAACAAAATGGAGTGGCGAGCGAAAAAATAGAACACTTGGAGAAATGATTAATACATTACTTCTTACTTCTGGTTTGCCTAAAAATTTATGGGGGGAAGCATTAATGACTGCTTGTTATATACTTAATCGTATACCCCATAAGAAAACTAATATTACACCTTATGAATTGTGGAAAAAGAGAAAACCCTCTCTTGACCATTTAAGGGTGTGGGGATGTAGAACATTAGTAAGGTTAACTGATCCTAAAAGACCTAAACTTGGTGCTAAAGCAATCGAGTGTGCTTTTATAGGCTATGCACAAAATAACAAAGCCTATAAATTCTTGACCATGGAATCCACAGATTCTGTTAGCCAAAATATAATTTTGGAATCTAGAGATGTTGAGTTCTTTGAGAATTCTTTCTTTAGGAAAAGGTCAAGAGAAGACACTGATAAAGAGGATCAAGAAATTGTTCATCATGGAACAAATAATGAAATGGAACTTACTACATCTACTGAAGAAATAGAACCAAAAAGAAGTAAAAGAATAAGGATAGAAAAATCCTATGGCCCTGATTTCTACATGTACCTAGTAGAAGGAAACAGGGATGTTATTGTTTCTTCTAGTGTTTTTGTGACTGAACATGATTCTAGTGATAGAGATCCATTGACTTTTAGAGAAGCAATGTCCTCTCAAAATTCAGGTTTTTGGCAAGAAGCCATAAATGATGAAATGGATTCTATCATGGGTAACAAGACTTGGGTCTTGGTGGATTTACCTCCTGGTAGTAAACTCATTGGCTGTAAATGGATCTTTAAAAAGAAAAGAAAATCAGATGAATCCATTGATAAGTATAAAGCTAGACTGGTAGCCAAAGTTTTAAGCAAAATGAAGGAATTGATTATTTTGATACATATGCTACAGTAGCAAGAATTAGTACCATTAGGTTATTAATTGCATTAACATCAATTCATAAACTTGTTATACACCAAATGGATGTTAAAACTGCTTTTCTAAATGGTGATTTAGAAGAGGAAGTCTATATGGAACAACCAGAATGGTTTGTTTTGAAAGGCCAGGAAAGAAAAGTTTGTAAACTTATTAAATCTTTATATGGCCTAAAACAAGAACCTAAACAGTGGCATGAAAAATTTGACCAAATGATTGTTTCAAATGGATTTAAAATAAATGAATCGGATAAAAGTGTTTATTCTAAGTTTAATAAAAGCTTTGGGGTTATAATTTGTTTCTATGTTGATGATATGCTTATATTTGGTACTAGTGAAAAGTAGTATTAGAAACTAAAGCATTTTTGTCTGCTACTTTTGATATGAAAGATATGGGGGAAGCTGATGTAATTTTAGGTATTAAAATTGTGCGGTCTCAAGATACTATTTCTTTAACTCAATCTCATCATATTGAGAAATTGTTAAAGAAGTTTAATCACGAGAATTGCAAGATAGCCTCTACCCCATATGATCATTCTGTTAAGTTATTTCCAAATAAAGAAAATAGCATATCTCAATTAGAGTATGCAAGTGTAATTGGTAGTCTAATGTATGTAATGAAGTGTACTAGACCTGATATAGCATTTGTAGTAGGAGTATTGAGTAGGTTTACTCATAATCTAGGTTAGGTTCATTGGGATGCGGTATCAAGGATATTTAAATATCTTAAAGGCACAATGAACTATGCATTATGCTATACAGGATACCCAGCTATGGTAGAAGGGTACACGAATGCAAACTGGATAACAGATTCGGATGAAATAAAGTCTACAAGTGGATGGATATTCACTTTAGGAGGAGGGGCAATTTCTTGGGGTTTCAAGAAACAAACCTTGATAACACATTCAACTATGGAATCTGAGTTTGTTGCATTATCAACTGCTGTAAAAGAAGCCGAATGCCTTAAGGATAGATACCACTTTGGCCCAAACCAATGACAGTTATCTCAATATATTGTGATAATGAGGCAGCATTATCACGGTCTTATAACAAGGTTTATAACGGAAAGTCTAGACATAGTTATGTAAGGGAGCAAATAAATAAAGGGATTGTTACCTTTAACTGTTAAGTCAAAGGGAAATTTGGCATATCCTTTTACAAAAGGCCTAGGCAAGGATGTAATATGTAAGACTTCCAGGGAGATAGGTTTAAAGCCTTTAAATGAGAGGTAATCTATAAGTGGAACCTAACTAAATACTAGAGTAACATCTGATATATTATTTCAATTAATGGAAAAATACTTATAGTAATAACCAGTTATACACTAGACAAGTATGAAGAAGAAATTCTTCAAAACCATCTCAAAGATAGTGTATGCTTGTATGGAGAACAAAGAGAGTAGGGTAAACCTTTAATGAATCTATGTCCGGTTTGGAGGATGCAGGTCATACAAGTGCATCTAATTAGATTCACCTATGTAAGTGAAGGAAGTGAGCCGCTTCTACGAGACATAAGGCTTATCTCTAAGTCACTTACGAAACCCAAGAGGTAAACACAAGGCCATAAATGTGACGCCCCCAAAACAGGTATACATCACCCATCTTGAGTCGCCAGATACATGGTACATAAATTCAAATACAACTTAATTATACAACAGTCGTGTAAAATACGAACTTATTCCCACACAATGGAACTATCAATTTCATCTTTAATCAACACGAACTTATTCATCATTAATATTATAAGTCACAATATTTAACAACCGTGTCGTTCCTGGGAAGAGGGGCTTTCAGATAAGGATTTCTCCTTATTGGTAGCCTTGATTAGGTGACCAAACCTCTCATCGATGAACTTCTAGACATTGTCAATATTGCAAATAATAATATGAATAATTTTGCCGTCTCAATTATTGATTTAATAATATATCATATTATCTGGATGATATTGTGACAATAATTGAATCAATAATATGAGAGATATGATCGCAAACAATTCTTTGTAGCAATAATTGAGTGTAAGAATGGTGACTTCTTTACGTAAGCATCAATAATCAATCTGGTACTACTCTTATGCACGCCCAGCGTATTCTTTGTATTTTACTACTAGGGTAGTTCAAGCGGTTTTAACGGTAACACTTTCGTAGTTATTTTTATAAAAAGATAATTACGTCGTTTTTCTAACTACGACAATACTTACATTATGGGGGGTCCACCAATGATTGTGCTGTCGTACGGATATTCCCCGACAAAAAGATTATTTCCCGACCAAACGAATATTTTATAACAACCTACATACTTTGCAAAATTTTCACATATCACCCTTAACTTTAACCTTTTATCAATTTAACCATTTACAAAAAAAAATAATAATTATAAGAAAATTGAATACTTTCATTACATAAAATTCGGGGTCTTACAATAAATGTGTTGGGTCTCCTTAAACTATAAGAGATATATTATATGTCTATAGAGCAAGATATCACTTTAAGATTTTTTAGTTCAAAGCTAACGCTACTAAAAATTCAGATATTTTGTGAAATAGACTATGTAAAGGTTCAAGTCGAAAGACACCTATTACTTATGTATACTATATTTAATAAGAGAAAGAAGAATGTCTAAGGAAAAGAATTGGAAGATTATGAAAATAGGGGAGGATTGTTGGATATTTTCATTATCTAAAGTATATAATAAATATATTATATGTTATCCATGTAACCAACAATTAGTTTTGGTTCAGTTGGATAGGGGAGATTTGTTGATATATATATACGGTCAGGATCAAGAGCATTCTCCTTAAATAGCATTCTTTTATTAAAACTACGTCGTTTTGGAGACGCGGTGGCATTTTTTGTAAATACTGGCGATGGCATTGTATTTACAAAAATGTCACCGCGTCCTCCAAAAACGCACGTAGCTTTTTTAATAAAAAAGAATCTTATTTAAGAGAATATTATTTAAGGATATATATATATATATAAGAATAAACTGCAGCATAAACTGCAAAATAGCCCTTTTGGACATCAATGGCTGATGCAGCCCCATGGTTTTCTGTCAATAGAGATTGTCAAAGAATTTTCTTAGCATGAATAGTACGAGGCATACGAATAGCCATGATTTTTATCTATAAGGATAATTCTTTCCAAAGAAATCTCTTAATGGGCTTGTAGAATAAAAATAGAGTGTGTGGAGGACTTGGTGCTAGTTTGAAGTTCAAAATATGTATATATAGATGCATGAGCAAGTGGTGATACTTCAAGAGGACAACTGAGAGACAGTGCCATCTGAAAGATCATATGGCTCATGCAACTTGCTCTCATAAACTTAGGATAATAGGCTAAATCGTATATGCTGTTGAAGAACATCATGTCTAACCAGTACTTTGGTAACATAGCAAATTGAGAACCCCTTAGTCAAAATAACATGTTTGAGACATCTGCTTTGGGGTCCTCTTCTATCTCAAATCTATTGGCAACCTCTTAATAAATAGAATTTGGGCCATCTCAAAGATTGCATGATCTACCAACTTATTATCAAGAAATTAGAATGATAGACTGACTTTCGATCATATATGCTGCTGATGAACATCATCTCCAATCACTCCACTTGGAAATAAAAATTATTGTGTTTCAGACTTCTGTTTTTTTGCTTGTTTAATTTCTATCTATTTTCAGTCACAACTCCTAAAACAGAAGTGGTCCAAAGAAAGACTTCCTCTCAGGCAACTTCAATAAAGAAATATAAAATTGCACTACTATGCTTTTGCTTCTAAAATTAGACTGAGAATGTGAGAGAAAGTGACGACTTTCCATTTACATTTTTTTGACATGGGAATACATATATACTTCTAATTCTTAACTATATAATTCAGAAAAGGAAATAATGTTATACTATACAAAGTGATGATTACTTTACAAAATTTTGTATTTCTATCTACTAGTGTATCTTTTCTCATTATCTGCTCAAGCTCGAGGTGAGCTCAATGAAGACCTCTTCTCTGCAGGGAATTGTGAGACCACCCTCTGGATATCTTTTCTCATTAACAAGTCTTGGAAGGAAGGTTCATTAAGGTATGAAATCAGAACCACAAATCTTCTTCTTTCCTTCTCCCCAACATAAACTGCTAAACAGCCTTTTGGGACTGAATCCAATTAAAAGGTATTTTTGCTCTGAAATAGGCAGAGAACTTGAGAGGAATTACTTTACATTTTTTATACATAATATTCTCATAGTATGAACATTTTTCCCTCCTAAAAACTCTTCAATAGGAGAGGAAAACCAAAAAAATATCTACATGGACATGTTACTTATAGCTTTACAAAATTGTGGTATGCTAAGAGCCTAAAATATGCTAATTTCCCAATTCACTATCCACTCAAACCAGAAATGAGATCGACGAATGTATCCTCTCTGCAGGGAATTGTAAGACCACCCATTGGATGATCATATCCGAATTCTTCCTCAGCTTGACTTAACAAGTATTGGAACGAAGGCTGGTTCAACATTGATATTGGAATCACAAATCTTTTCTTTTCCCCCTCTCCAACATAAACGGCTAAATAGCCCTTAGGAACATCTATGGCTGATGAAGCTGCATTGCTTGTTGTCAATAAAGATCGTCGAAGAATTTGCTTAGCATGAATGATACGGGGCATACGAATAGCCATGGTTTTATGTGTAAGGATATTTCCTTCCAAAAGAGAACAAGAAAATAGAAATCTTCAAGTGCTTGTAGAATGAGTAAAAGCTGTGAAAATAGAGTTTGTTGCGTTGAGGATTTGTGCCTAGTTTTAAGTCCAAAGTGTGTATATATAGATGTATTAACCAAGTGGTTGTCCTTCAAGTGGGCAGTTGAGTGGGGACAACTGAGAGACAATGTCATCTGAAAGATCATATGGCTTTGTCTTCCAAATTATTATCAAGAAATTAGGACAACAGGCAAAATCATATATGCTGTTGAATAACATTCTGTCCTACAAGTCCTGGTACCATAGCAAAGAGAGTACCTGTTGGACATATAATTGGGAATCCTATTCTATCTCAAGGTTATTGACAACCTCTTAAGAAATGGAAATCTGACCACTTGAAAGATCACATGGTTTTGTCTTCCAACTTATTATCAAGAAATTAATAGGATAGACTTTAGTCATATACGTTGTTGAAGAACATCATCTCCCCACCATTTCCCCTTGAATAAAAATCATTTTCAGGACTTTTTTTTTATGCCGGTTAATTTGCTAGCTGATATTCAGTCACAAAAAATGAAGTGGTCCAAACAAAAACTTATCCTCAGGCAACTTCAATATTTTATCGACTAAATAGAATTGATCAAATATGAAATATCAGTCAGTCATGAATTATATCAACTCTCTTGTTGTCTATCTTTTTCTTTTATTCTCCCCGACATAAACTGCCAAAAAAAGAAATTTGGGACATCTAGGAATGCTGAAGTTCCAAGGTTTTCTGTAATGAAGACCGTTAAAGAATTTTCTTAACTCGAGTAATTTGAGGATATTTCTTTGTGAAGGAATATTGTAGGAATGAACTTGGTGCCTATTGAAATATGCTTGAAATTTCATTGAACTAAAAACTACATAATTAAAAACAGAGATAGAAGACACTTTTGAGATGAGCTTATAATGGTAACAGCATTCTGTATTAAGAATGCTGGCGTGGAGCTTATTCTTGTTATATGGTAACAGCATTCTGTTTTGTTATATATGCTAGAGCTAGCTAATATATAAATTTGCATCGGCGATTTTATTTACTTTTTCAACTTTTATATGTTCTCTAAGCTAAAAAGAAAATTTGGAATCTTAGGTGAGATGTTACCGACTATTTTGAAGACACCATAAGTTCATGGAAAATATATAAATATTGATGAATTAATAAAAGAAATATTAGATAGAGATATCAAAATGTTAATTATCATTTAGCAGTAATAATTTACATGAATTTAATGTTACAAGAAACAACCAACTCTCCTAATTCAAAATCGGAGAGGTTGAGAAGGTTAATTGTTAGAGTGAGCATGCCAAATTAGCATTGCAAACTAGAAGTGATATGAACGAAAGTTTCTTCTCTGCAAGGGAAAGTCAGACCGCCCAGAGGATGATCAAACCCGAACTCTTCTTCAGCCTGGCTTAGCAAGCTTTGGAATGAAGGATTGTTCAAATATGATATGGGGACTACAAATCGCTTCTTTTGTGTTTCGCCTACATAAACAGCGAAGTGGCCTTTTGGCACAGATGTAGCAGCTGGAGCATTTGAAAGTATTCGTCTGAAGAATTGCTTGGCAGGTACATTTTTTAGCAAGCGGATAGCCATTATAGAGCGAACAGATATTCTTCAGGAGTATATTGGTAAGTAATTGATCTGTTGTAGCTGATAGAAATAAAGAAAGAAACTTTAGCTGTGGAGTGGAATGGAAATATTAGGATACTTGTATATATAATATAGGAATACTACATGCCATCAATTTAAAACAGAAGACAAACCTTTACATTTCACATGGTTATGCCTCCCACCAAAACTGCCATGAATACGACTGTTTGGTGTACGATTTTATATAGGTGAGGATTTTTTTCAACCACTTTAAGCAAAAACTGGAGGCCAGAAAAATACAACAATCTGTATGCCAGCTGCAGATTGTGGGGTATACTCCATATGCAATATGTAAAACTTGTTACATTAAATATGTTATATTTTATGGTAAGGAAAGAACAAAGGCCACCTCTACCATATGACATTCGGAAACATGGGGGTCAAATAAGTTAGTTGCTCATGTGACAATGTTTTTGGCACCTACAGTTATTAATTGGTAATGATATGAACTTGGTCTAATTCGGTTGATTAAAAGAATGAAGAAAGAAAGCCACCATGATTGATAAATGGTATTGTTGAATGTTTTGATTTACTGACAAAATCAAGAAGCGATAAAATTGACAAATGGTGCGAGTGAAAGGTGCTTGGAACATGATATTGGAACCAAATGTGCTTCTTAATCCAAAAAGAGTTTCCTTTGCAGTCATAAATACTTGACTAATGAGTTTCTTTGGAGGTAGTCTAGTCTGGTTTATGGGCAGGATGGCCGTTTAAGACATAAGTTGCATCTTAATCCAAAATGAGTTTCCTTTGCAGTCAGTCTAGTTCGAAAAAGTAAATGATGCTGATTGAGAATTTGGTTTGTCTAAATACTTGAATAATGAGTCATATATCCCTCGGTTAATAGACTTGGACTTATGTAAAAAGATTCAAATACTGTATATACGTGGTGCGTACAATATCATTAGCAAATACTGTACTGTATATACGTACTACATGCATGATATTGTAATTAAACATGCGAGCCATGCATTGATCAATTACATGCATATAAAAGTGCAGATAGACAACACAAATATATACACAGAGCAAGAAACAGAGAAACCACATTTTTGTATGCTGCATGTTTGACTAAAAAGTATCACTCCCAATTGTTTGCTTCAAAAAGAAAATAAAAGTTGGCATAAAATCCACTGAATATTCCAACTAAAGGTACTTAATTTTCCACTGAAATAAGGAGAGATTTTGAGATGAATTACTTAAACTTTTGTATATAATAGGAATTACTTAGCATGAATAATACGAGGCATACGAATAGCCATGATTTTATGTATAAGGGATATTTCTGTTCAGAAAAGAACCAAAACTGAAGGACTTGTAGAATGAGTAAAATCTGTGAAAATATTCAAATAGTGTGTTGAGGACTTGTGCTAGTTTTAAGTCCAAAATATGTTTATATAGATGTATGAGAAAGTGATGATCCTTCAAGGGGCAGTTGAATGGGGACAACTGAGAGACAATGCCATATGAAAGATCACATGGTTTTGTCTTCCAACTTA
This sequence comes from Panax ginseng, assembly GCA_020205605.1. Taxonomy (NCBI): domain Eukaryota; kingdom Viridiplantae; phylum Streptophyta; class Magnoliopsida; order Apiales; family Araliaceae; genus Panax; species Panax ginseng. The sequence goes on along the minus strand of CM035133.1, from coordinate 13,664,725 downwards.
TTATCAAAAAATAGGTGATAGGCTAAATCAAATATGCTTTTGAACAACATATCATTTCCTGCCAGTTCTTGTACCAAAGCAAAGAGAAGATCCCTGATTGTGAGTTCTCTCTTATCTCAACTTTATTGACAAAATCTTTATAAATAGTAGAAGTTGGGACAAAAGAACAACTTCCCTGAGACAAACCATAAGTTGGAACAATGATAATAGCATAGAGATGGGAAATTGTGTTTTTGACAAAAATGGGTTATAGAGAGATATGCAGCTTGGTTGGACTAGTTTTGTTGCTTGTTATGCTAGTGTTTATTATTTCGAATTGGCACCGGCGTGCGCTATATTTGATGAAATGCCTAAGAGAAGTGTTTGCATGATGATTGCAGATTATAAACACTAAATGTGATTTACAACAGTAGAATTTGGGAATATGTCTGATAGAAAGCTACTGTCAAAATTTTCATTTCTATGTCAACAGTCTCAACAGAAGGGATGCCTTACTATTGTGTGCTTCTTTCTTTTTTTATGTCTGAAATACTTAGAAGCGATGAAGCATTCTGCTTGTGCAATGTATACACAAGAACCTGATAACCTCATTTGGTGTATATGACCAAAACCTTCTGCTACTTTCAATTTCAATTAATTAGAATAGTATTTTGTAAATATGATTCTGACCATCTGTAGTACATTGTTATAGGTTGATTTCTTGTTTTAGAATTATATATTTATTTAAGTGCTTCAAACTCAACTCTGCACATAACTGCACTTGCTATATGATCCACGTGTGATGTATTTGAGACTATTATTTTCTAATTCCTCCAGCCAGAGATAGTATCATAAGCCACACACGAACGGAACAGCACTCTACATGAAAGAGATCTAGAATACTAAAGAAAAAAAACACACCTAGGGTTGCCATGTACACATCCTTGTTACCGATAAATGAAATGTACCTTGCATAGTATTGAATTAATATTTTGTATCTTTACAAAATTTATCAATAAACAATAAAGTTTTTGATTACCATGTTTAACGAGTAAATGAATTATTGCGAATCGGCTCGTTCGAAATCGAGTTTGAATATTTCCGAGAGTTTGAATTTTCGAATAATATGATCCGAATATCAATAGAAAATTACAATTTAAGGAGGTTCGAGTAATTTATTGAGATTTAAAATTTGCTCATATTTGAATCATTTATATTTCAAGTCAAGCGAGTACGAATCAAGCCCGAACTATTTGTTTATTTTACAGTTTACTCCACACCCATAAAATTCAGCAAAAACACATATAACAGTTATACAGCATATACTGATCATTATATTGCTAAACATATAAAAATTCATTGAGAAACTTATACAAACATAAACATACCTTGTTCATCTCAACTTGGGACAACACAATTATGTGGTGGCTTCTGTTTTCTAATTTTCTGACAATAAAAAAAAAGCCCAGAAGATTTTTTGAAATTCTGGGAGTAACTTTTGGCTTCTATGAAAATTCTGAACCAACACCAAATAACAATAAGTAGTAAAATTCTGCATCAACACTAAATTAAAATAAGAATAGTGACATAAAAAGATTTACGTAAATTGAGTACCAAATGAAAGACAATATCACAAAAATAATTAAAAGTTAACATCAGAAATAAATTAAGGTAGCACCACATTTGGTTTGAAGGCTCAAAAAGATATCCTCATTTGGTTTCACATATTTTCTTCATCAATAGCGTTGATAACAATGAGAGGCGACTGCTCGAATTTAAGACCAAAATTGTTCATTCAAATAAATAACTATGTACATCCACAACAGAGTGTTCGGCCTCAATTTTGTTGGGTGTTGCCTCCCAAGTTGTGAGACGAAGAAATTGCTAGGATCATTTTTCTTCGTAGCAAAAGAAAGAAAGGAGGAGAGAAGAGAACATGATTTTGAAAAAGGATGGTAAGAGACAGATGGGTTTATAAATCTATGAAGAACATGAACAAAGAAACAAATAGAATGGGCAATGAAAGCATCAGTTACAGTGAGGACTAATGCTCCAATCTGATGGAAGAAACCATCCGTTACGGTGAAGAAATGTTTAAGCCCTATCCGGACGAAACCCAAACTAAATCCAGCAGGGACGAAATTTGGTTAAGCTTATATATGTTTTAGTTGATTCCATAGAACATGCTAACATGACATTAAGATCATCATTCATGCAAATACTCCACAACAAGGCAAGGAAAATCACTTTTATCAAGAAACATAATCGAAAAAACTGATCCTGAAATAACTTGGCATACATATTCGACAAATACTCCACAACACAGCAACCCTTGCCAGATATTTTGCCTTCTCTTATGAAAATGTTTCAATAATTACATCAGATTCACCATATAGTTTCTCCCATGATATTTAATTTTTATAAAACAAAAAATTGATCTGTAAGAAAGGTAATATCAAGCTTCCATAGAATATAAAAGTCCACAGCAATAACTTATGAAGGGAGGAAGAAAAGAGAATGAGGAGCAGACCTCACCGGCCAAAAACTCTAATAACAGTTGACTATGTACAGCCTCCACATCTTAATTAACAAGTTTATACTCAAGAGTCATGTACAGCCTCTAAATCTTTTTTCCCTTTTTTGATAGGTAATTTTACCCCCAGTTATGGGGATTGGAATAATTACTTTTTCAAGCCAAGCAACATTAACAATCCTATACAGTAAAATACCAGATTAAGGGGGAAATGGGAAGCTAAAAGGAAAATTATCTTGCAACTCTAGTCTAACATTGCTCACATAGTGCTTATAGCTAATTCATGCACAAATGTTCTTGGGGAGTGAACTAGATAGATTAGTGTCAGTATGAACTACAAAACAAAAAAATCTTGGAGTGGCCATTGATCAACAAGATCTCTTCAACTAAATTTAATTACCTGGGTAATTCTTTCTGCAGATATTAGATCCATAAAAAAGGCCAACCACCATCCACACATCCGTATTGAACTACATGTCTTTTTAAGGTAAAATCGACCAAGAACAGTATGCTAAAATAACATTAAGATCATCATTCATGCAATTCAAGTCCATCTTTTATTGCAATATCATCATCAACATCATCATCTTAATTATCATCGCATCATCATCATCATACATAAATATGAAAAGGACTTTGGAAATGAGAAAAAGCACTATTAAAAGGTTGTCCTACAATTTGGAGATCACTAGGGCACAAATGAAAAACCAGTAGACGCAGTCTGAATGATCTCATTACTGCACAACCTTGCATATATCTTCATATTCAACTGCGGGCAGAACCCTTCCATCATACACCCCCTTCTCAATCTGTACCTTAGCACAAAATTTATTTGTATCAACTGCCATCAACCTAGCATTTGATCCACGATATGCACCATTAACAATCCTCACAAGGCCCCCAATTTGGGGGATCACAGTCTCAAGCTCTTCCTGATCCACCCTCAACACATGCTTACTCTCAATCATCTCAATCTCCCCAACATACTTATCAACCACTTTACGAACAACTCCCTTCTGCTTATAGTAACCCTTCTCAGCCAAAGGTTTGCACATAACCTTAACAACAATTCCCTCACATAACCAATAATCCTTCCTATTAATCCGCTCTTTCGCCTTTTCTTGCTCTCTCATCAATTCATCCAACGCTGACCTTCCACCAAACTTAAAATTATCATTCTTCTTTAATTTCTCTTGCTTATTATCAGTCTCAACCTCCTCAAACACCAATTTTGAACTCTCCCTTTCTCTTTCACTACTACATTTTTTCGAGGTCGAACCGATCTTAAGCTTAATTTTGTTATCATCACTCTCCGATCTTAGTAAAACTTTTGGTTGCTGCTCTGCTTCTGCGTCAACCCCATTTGGCATCAACTGTTCAGCTCGCTCAATTTGCTTCTTAATTTCCCTCTCTTGCTTCTCTTCATCGACCAAATCCGCTCTAATTCGCTTATTTTTCATCTTCTCCTTAAAAAGGGTCTCTGAATCTCGATCTATATACGTAATAAACCACCCTTTCGGGGTTTCTTCAACTTTACACTTGCCGGTTCTCCCCAAATACTTGACAAACTCAGTCAATGTGGCCCACTGAGTTGAATTCATATGAACATGGTGCCTGTCTGCAATATACTCGTTATAAACAACAGTAGCCGCAATTCGGCTGAACCTGTGACTCCTTTTCATATGGTCCAAAAATGTAGATTCAAATTCCTCGGTGTATCCATCGACTACACGAGTAGGGTTTTGACCAAATACCTCCATCTGACGCTGATGGCTTTCGCTCATACAGTGGCATTTGAACCCGTTCTCATCTCTGCATTGCTTCTGGCACATCTGGCAGTACCATCTCAGCTTTTGGAGACCTTTCGCTTTAATTCGGTTGGCAATTGCCTTCGGAGTCAGAAATTCGTTTTTCCCCATCCGAATTAATTCAACTTCAAATTCACGATTTTCTCAGTTCCAAACACTGATTCGAACCAATAATCTACCAAGATTTCTACTTTTTAGTGCAATTCCTTTGATGAAAAAGTAAAAAAATCAAAACCCTAAACTATTTTTTCCCAAAACGAATACCAATTAAATTTGTCTAAAGAAAACCAACGAATCAAGCAAAACTTAAGCTAGAAGAAGCCCATATTTACCTATAATAGACACCAAAGCCGGAGAACAACCGCCGACGTCGGAGTTTTGCACGCCGTGTACTCTCTTCCCTTTCCGGATTCTGTATACTGGGCTATGTGTATATGTAATTATGTATATATCTATCAACCAGAAAACGGAAATGAAATAAGGGCAACATGAACTATTTCATGATTTCATCAATCTAATGGAAACGGATAAATTTACAAAAATCGCCTCTATAATCCTATAGGCTATAGCGCGTCCTTGTAAATTTATAACGATATTTTTTATATAAAAATATCAAAAATATTTATTTTAAAAGTATATCTTGAATTTTTTATTAATTTTAAAACGGTCAAAATTTTGTATGTCATATGGTTTCAGCAATCGGAGCATGAGATATTCTCAAATTTGTTGGGAATTGTATCTGGTTTCATTTCAACTTTATGATTTCTAGATGTATAGCATACTTTTATAGAGTTTTTGGGTTATTTAAATTATGGATAATATCAATTTTAATTAAGTCTATAAAATAAACCTAGACTTGAAACGTTCAATTTGATAATATAAATGATTTAAATATGAAGAAATTTTAAAATTTAATAAATTATATGAGTCTTTTTAAATTATAATTTTTTGTTGCTCAAATCAAACTTTATTTCAAACTCGATAAATTTTATGAAATAAATTTGACCACCTTTATATTCAGACTCGACTCGATTTATTTACACCTCTAAACATTATTAAATGACTTAAGTATCCTTTATTTTATATACTTTATTTTAATATTTTTAGAATAAAAAATTTGTACCTTTAATTCAACGATGAGTGAGGATATCTGACAAATACTTTAAAATTACTTCAAAATTACTTGAATAAGTCTTGGCAGACCCAAAAAATGGATCGGAAAATTAGATATTTTTAAATTTATTTTTTTTGTTTGTGAGTCCCAAAAAATGTATACTATTTATTTTAATTAAAATTTTTATAAAATATAGTGTTTTATGTGTAATTTAAATACATATACAAGAACAGAGTTGTACAGTGTACAACCCTATTATTACAAAATTAGATATATCTGTGACGCCCCCAAAATAGGTATACAACACCCATTCTGAGTCGCCAAATACATGGTACAGAAAGCAAACTACAACTTCAATAATACAATTGTCGTGCAAAATACGACAACACATACTGTGAGTTTAAATATAAATATTGTCTTCTAGACAATATCTGTAAAATCCCAAATTTTACGAATAAAGATTTAATTTTTTCGAAATATTTTTTTGAATATTATGGTGTGGATTTGAGATAATGTTATAATTGTGTGTAGTATTTATAAATTTTGCAAAGTATGCAAGTTGTTGTATTATATTCGATTGGTCAGAAAATATTCGTTTTAGCAGGGAATATTCATACAACGGCACAATCATTGGTGGACCCCACAACAAAATTATTGTCGGATTGAGAAAACGACAAAAATATTTTTATGAAAATAACTACGAAGAAGTTTTACCGTTTATCTTTGTTGAACTACTTTCGGTAGTAAAAATCTGATGTCTGGCGTGGTTGATAAGAAAGACTGCAGTATTGATTATTGATGCTTACGTGAGAAATCACTCGATTATACTCAATTATGCTACACTGATAATTCACGCATCATATCTCTCGTATTATTGATTCGATTATTGTCACAAGATTATCATCGCATTATATGTTATATTATTAAATCAATAATTAAGACGATAAAGTTATTCATATTATTAAATTATAATATTTATAATGTCAGAAGTTTATCGAGGAGAGGTTTGATCACCTAATTCATGCTACCAAGGAGAAATCCTTATTGGAAAGCCCCCTCTTTTCTGGGAACAACCTGGTTGTTAAATATTGTGAGTTATAATATTAATGATGAATAAGTTTGTGTTAATTAAAGATGAATTTGATAGTTCCATTGTGTTGGAATTATTTGTGTTAGTAGAAATCGACATCTATTCCGATGATAATTGATGTCTGGAGGTTATATTGTTCAATCGGGTATTCGGGACACTTTTAATATCGGAGTACTATTCACGAGTTACTATTTACCTGAATAATATATTTCTTTTCGGTGCAAATTATTTTTGGGTACAATATTATTTCATGAGTAGATGTGCTAATTTTTCAGACCGTTGGTTGAATTTATAATAGTAAATCAATATAGATCGCTGGTTTAAAGTTTTAATAGTAAATCAATATGGATCACTGGTTTAAAGTTTTAATAGTAAATCAATATGGATCGTTGCTTTAAGTTTTAATATGGACCGTCCGTTTAAAAGTAAATCAATCTGGACCGTTCATGAATTAGTTACTATTCAATCCATTCTCCTATAAATAAAAGTTCATTCCTTCATTATTTCTTACGAATTCACTAAAACTCTAGAGAGAGAAATTATAAAGAGAAAGAAGAAGAGTATTTTGCTACTTCACTACTTCTATATCCAGTTTCTTCTTTATAAGGTAAGGGATATTATTTGTTGTACTCGTAAGGGGTATTATTTCTTTTGTATTCATGAAGAGAACTTACATTATTCCATTCTTTATTATTTTGTTGGAATAACTCAGATATCACAGTGCTACCTATACTTGGTGAAATTCTTACATTATTCCATTATTTATTATTACATTGGAATAAACTTTGATATCTGTGATCATCCTATACTTAGTAAAATTCTTTTGTTATTCCATTATTTATTATTCTCATTGAATAACCGCATACATGCCAATCGCATACATGGTGAAATTTTGTTGTTATTCCATTCTTTATTATTACATTTGGAATATCATATGTTCATGCGTTTACGCTTGGACACAGTTCCGCTTTTTATTATTCTGTTGGAATATCACATGCATGCGTTTTTACTTTGGGACTGATTTCATCTTTATTATTACATTGGAATATCACATCGGTCGTATTACGCTTTGACTGGTTCCGTTATTTATTATTACATTGGAATAACTTTGTCTACATCTGCAATCTGCATGCATGGTGATTTTTTTGTTATTCCATTCTTTATTATACTCAGTTGGTTAAAGTTTTGACTTCTATACTCCATGAAATTAGTGGAATATCCTTGATATTTACGCTTCATCCAGTATCTTTTCACGGAAATATTCTTCTAAGCATTCTTGAATTTTTACTCTACAAAGAAGTATCATGTTGACAATTTGGACATTATTAGTTCCTGGATAATTTAATTCTTGAACTTGTTTTATTGAATTCTTATATCATTGTCATCATCCTTATGTTTAGATTTTGTTGAAAGTCATCTGTGGCCTATAGTGCATAGATGGACTTGGTATGATTATGACCAGGGATTATTCGGTATAATCATAACCGTAATGTTATAAATGATGTGGAAAAAGTCCTCATTAGCCCATAGTGCATTGATGGACAGTTTTTAGTATGATTATGGCTATGGATTCTCTTTGGCCAAGAGAGCAAAGATGAATTGTTTTATGGCATGATCAGGACCGTTGATGAAAACACAATTATCTTTGACCCGTAGTGCATGGATAATTCGTGATCGTGACACTAAATAATATTCTTGGCCTGTAGTGCAGGGATGAATTGATGATGTGGATTATTTTTTTAAGTTGAGTCTCAGCGATAAAAGTGATGAAAAAAATTTTAAATCATAAAAGATAGTAGATTTTATTCTCTACTTGACTCTTTTAATGGATTGCTTATTCCGTTGCAGTTAAACTTATTTTCTATTGTATTTTATCAGTTTAACATTGTTGAAGGCTAATGATAATTTATCCTGCATTATCTTAGTCGTAATATTTCTTACTGGGCTAGTTGAGCTCACCCTTTCTTTCACTGTTCTCTTCAGGAAATGAGAATGTAGCAGGGACTAGTCGGGGAACGGAGTGATGGTCCAGATGATAGCATTAGTAGTCCTCACTATTCAATGAAATAGTGTGATAATAATTGTAATGAGGACTTATTACGAGTGGATATTATACAGAAGATAATATTTGTATTCAAACTCATGACTCTTGTTGTATATTTAAGATTGTATTTGTATTACGTACCATGTATTTGGCGACTCAAGATGGGTGATATATACCTATTTTGGGGGCGTCACAGTATCAACACTTAAATAAGTCCTCATTACAATTATTCATACACTATTTTACGTAAATAGTGAGAGGATCGCTAAAATATCTTTCTAGAACCATCACTCCATACCCCGACCAGATCCTCGCTATATTTCACCTCTCGAGAAGAAAAATAAAACAAAAAGGAAAATGGTGAGCTTAACTAGCCCGAAGAAGAATATTATGACTAAGATAATATACAACAAATTATCATTAGTCTTCAACGAGAAAAAAATCGATAGAATATAATGACAACAAGTTTTAGATCAACAAATGCAAATGAAACAACAATCCATTAGAAGATTCACGTAGAGAATGAATTCTACTATCTTCTAAGATTTAAAAGTCCATCATCAATATTTTATCCCTGTAACATCAATCAATATACATCTTTAATCAAATATTTATCTTTGCACTACAGGCCAAAAATATTCATTTATATCACCAGTCGGTCATGTTCATCTCAACACCTGTTAATCTTTGCACTACGGGCCAAAGATATTCATCAGTTAATCATTCATCTTTGCACTACAGGCCAAAGATATTGAATAATATCATCATTTAAGACTGAGGATGATGAAAAATATTTTAAAGAAAACGAATCCAGTGAGACAGAAGGACAATATTAGGGATTCGTATAACAGTTTATCCAAGATCAATAATACTTCATAATAACCAATTGTGAAGCAGAATTCAAAAATAAAGATCAAAACATGGATACAATCAAAGATAGTAACTATAATAGACATCTTGGACAAAAAGAAAAAAATTTATTTTTTGGTGAATAGTGTCGTATTCATGAATAGTGTCGTATATGTGAATAGTGCTGTATACGTGAATAGTAACCTCGACACAAAAAGTTCCAAATTTGATTAAAAGGTTCAAACCAATATTTCGGCATAATGATATTGAAGAAAAATAATATCATTTAAGAAGAAAATAACATCCCTTACCTCAAAGAAAGCAGAAGATTGAGAATGAAAGGTCGGAGTAATCTTTGAATGAAACTTATCTTGAACAAAGAACTCTCAAAGTATCTAAATACTCACAAAAAATACCGATAATATAGAGAGAAGAGAGAAAGCTTATGTTTCGGTGTGATTTTCAATTCTAACTTGCCTTCTATTTATAGGAAAATGTTAAGACGCAAAAGCGGACTTGGCCCTCTTACGATGGCTTTACCTGCTACTATTACCACCCACCACATTTGAAATAAAATTCAGCACATTTTTTCATCAACCACAAGTGGGGCCCACTTAATTCTAGAATTTTCCACCAAAATCATTTATAAACCTAATTTTCGAATCAGTCACCTCTTAAAATTCATAACAAATCATTCATTCATTTTTAACGGTTTAAAATTTGTGGACATATACTCAACTTATATATGTATAACATATCCAAAAATCACAACAATCCAACGGTTGGATTAAAAATTATAACTCACGCAATATATCGTAAAAATATTGATTTGATTTTTAATACCTCCATTCCGATAAAAATACTGATAAAACACCTCAATATTAATTCCTTCAATTATAACCACATAAAATAAATAAATCCATCATTTATATCTGCATCAAACAAATATTTCCTTATCATATAAATCAATAATTAATTATTCACAAATAATATTATAGAATCACAATTATGACAATCAGGCCGTTCCCAAGAAAGAGGGGGCTTTCCAATAAGGATTTCTTCTTACTGGCACGCAATTAGGTGACTAAACCTCTCATTGACAGAACTTTCTAGACATTACCAATAATGCTATCTAATAATATTATTCAAATAATATGAATTATTGATCTGATAATGGGAAATACTGTGCAGTGACAATTATTGAAACAATAAAATAAAATATTAAGCAGTAATTCATCGTAACAATTATTGAGTAGTGGCTTTTACGTATAAATCAATAATTCAACAATATTGTGCAATACTGGTAAGCTATTTCTTTGTGCAACCACGCATATTACTGTATTTTAACCACCGGGTATTCCAACAGTGTTAACGGTAACAACTACGTCGTTATTTATAAAAAACTCAAACTTGTCGTTTTCTTCATCCGACAGTTAGGGGCCCACAAATGGCTTCGCCGTCGTACGAATATTCTCTGATAGCAAGAATATTCCACGACCAAACGAATATTCTCCGACAGAAATGAATATTTTACAACCACTTGCTTATTTTGTAAAATTTACAAATTTCACCCATAACCAAAACATTATATCAAATTAAATCCTTATTCTTTCAAGATAATGAATAGAGAAAATTCAATTTTATTTAAAATAAGTTGGGGTCTTACAACCTCCCCTCCTTATAAATTTCGTCCTCGAAATTAACGTACGTACCTGGTCATGTTTCAAAAAGTTGAGGGTACCTCGCTTTCATTTCCGATTCCAACTCCCATGTCATTTCCTCAATTGCATGGTTCATCTACAAAACCTTAACTTGTGGTATAACCTTTGTTCGTAGGACATGCTCTTTCCTATCCAATATCTTGACAGGTACCTCCTCGTACGTTAAATCTTCGGCTATCTCGTCCGGTTCTAACTCAATGATGTGGTTCGGGTCGTCCACATATTTACGTAACAAAGATACGTGAAAAAAGTTATGAACACGCGACATACTTAGCGTTACGGCGAGTCTATAGGCCACAGTTCCTACTCGATTGAGGATTTCAAATAAATCGAAGGTTTGAGCTTTCTTCTCTTCATCGACTCTTACTTCTAGAATAACGCCTTCTTGCACCTTCTTCTTTATATTCATCACTCCGTGTGTCGTAGCGTAGCTTGAGCGGCTTTAACGTTATCGATTAAAGTCGATTCTACTCGTATATCATCACGTGGGTCCCTAGAGTCTTTAACTCTATCTCTATCGTTTGTAAATTATACAAAATAGGTCTTTATGTTCAACAATATCGCACTCGTACTTGCGTACGATCTTTTACTCAACGCGCCAGCTACCACGTTCTTTTCCAGGATGGTATGGTCAGAACAAGTGCCGAAATGAGTCGCCTCTTGAACTCTTGGAAAATCTTCTCGCATTCCTCGCTCCATACGAATTTTTTATCTTTTCGAGTCAGCTAGGTTAATGGAGTAGCGATTCAAGAAAGTCCTTCCACGAATCTCCGATAGTAACCAATTAAGCCTAGAAAGCTAGATATTTCGATTACTGACTTAAGTTGCTCTCATATGTGATTCATATCCCAATCTTGGATTTCACGTCACAATGGCACCTATCGTTTTACCACCACACAAATATAGAGTTCCCTACGGAGAGTCTGGATTTGGTGCATTCCACAAAGGAAGTCACCAGATAGAGGCTCGGGTACTAACTCCTGTAGTTTGATTTTTAACTCCTGAAGTTCAATAGGAGCCATTTGATATGAGATTTTAGAAATGGGTTTTGTACCGGGTTCAAAGTCGATACAAAATTCAATATCACACCCTGGGGTAGGCCAGGAAATTCTTCAGGAAATACGTCAGGAAATTCACTAACAACAGAAATTTTATTCAAATCTGACGTGTCTTTATTCAAATCCATAACATGGACTAAGAAAGCTTGACATCCGTTTTTCAATAAACTGGCTTTATGGCTTGATATGAAAGTGTTTGACTTCAATGGTTTGGTTGCTTAAGTTCGCATAACAGGTTGGTTTGGAATATGAAAACTAACAACTTTACGAAAATAATCAATTTTGGCATGATGAGTGGTTAACCAATCAATTCCTAAAATCACGTTAAATGCAAGTATCTTTAAAGAGATAAGATCAACAGGTAATGTCATTGTGCCAACTTGGATTAAGCAAGATTTATAAACAGTGGATATGATAAAAGTTTCTCCTAATGGAGTCTCCACAGATAAGTCAAAGTCTAATTTCTCCGGAGTCAAGTTTAAACGTTGAGCACAAGCAGGAGAGATAAAAGAATGGGTAGAATCGGTATCTAGTGAGGTATAAACTTCGCAAAAATTTATGATTAACTAACCCGTGATAACTTCATTTGGGTTCCTCACTTGTTGGGAAGTCATGACAACCGCTCTCCCTTGAACTACCCTGCTTTGACTTGTCTGGGGCAGCATTTGGTGTCATCACTACCGTTGAAATTAAATTTTCTATAGGGCATATTCCACCCTCAAGCGCTTCATCGTACTCTGTTTCATGATGCGAATCATTAATCTTGATCCATATCGAATTGGGGTTGAACGAATGTATGTGGTAATTCAAAACTCTATGCTGGGTTCTCTCAATTGCTGTCCAAAAAGAGAAATACATATCATCTATTTTAGCCTTCTTAGATCGGACATCTCTTTCCAAAATATCAACGCATCGTACGGCTTTTACCCATGCATCACTCATTCTCACTCGTTCAGTTGTTTCTTCTTTCAGCTCAAATTCCAGCTTTATCGTCTTATACTCTGCCAAAGAGTGCTTCTTGTTCGTTCCCGGTAGGCACAATATAGATTTAGAAGGGGGGGTTGAATAGATTCTTAGAATTTCAACATATTTTTACTCTATTAAGTTGTATTTCTCATTAAGTAGCTCATGACAAACTTAAGAATCTTTTCAAGCATAGCGAAATAAGTAAAAGATACCCTTCATTGATATATTCATAATCACACATACATTGTTCATAGAGTTACTTCAGTAGTAAGAAGTTAAAACATACATAGCAGTTATAGTAGTTAATGTACATAATGTAAATGACGTAAAGTAAAAGACACAAGGGGTTTGAAGTGGTTCAGAGACTCAAGCTCCTAATCCACTCTTCCGCTTTCAACTAGCGAGATTTCCACCAAGGAAGGGCAACACCACGAATCACTAAGATTCCTTCAAGGCCGTGACCTCGGGACTTCAGTTCACTAAGAACTATTCAAGGCCAGCAGCCTTGGAACTCCTCTAGTTCCCTAGGAACTCTTCAAGCCCAGCAGGCTTGGAACTTCGTTTAGTCCCTCTAGACAAGGACCCCTCAGGCCCTAGCTTCTTGTTGAGTTATTTGTTTGTTGGAATTGGTGCTGAGCTGCTAAGATGTCTTTAAGCTCTGAACATCTTCTTTACTTAGCAGCTTGGCGTGATCATCCTTCAAGTGCAGTTGAGTGTTGCATGATGCTCAGCTTCTTCAGTTACTCAACCACTTCTGATGATCCCTTGATGAACTGCCTTGAAGATCATTCTTCTTGATACTTGATGGCTGCACATTATGGGTTTCTAAGATGACTGTAGGCTCTTCTGCTAGGTACTTAGAAACTTTTTCATGCTTCACACCATGATGGCGTTGGTGATCTTCCTTCATGATACTTGATGCCTTCTAACGATGGACTTGCTAAGATGACTGTAAGCTCTTCTCTTTGGTACTTAGAGTCTTCCCATGATGGACATCAAGATGACATTGATGCTCTTCTTTCTCTCGGCAGTTCAGAACACTCTTCTTGTAGTAGAACTCTCACTTCTACTTCTTTATTTGTCTGTCTCTAAGTGTTCTTGGTGGATCGTAGAGTGAGCCTTCGGACCTTCATTGGTCACTCACTATTTTACGTTGGCTAGATCAGACCACCATCTCTCCAAACTCAGCAACTCCAGCAACTCACGATCTTTGAAGCTCTTGCTGATTTATACTCCTTCCCAATCCTTCCATTGGAAAGTAGCCGTTGAAGGCTATTTAAATATCTTCACAGATCTCGAGTTGACTGAGGTAGACTGCAGATGTGACAAGTCATACGTTTCGACATCGCGCAGATCTTCACCGTTTCACCTACTCGTCGAGATGTCACTTTAATGTCTTGGGCAGGTCGAAGACTTTATTTTCTCCTTCTGATTTCTCGATCAGAGGTTGTCCTTTTGCATCGATGCTCTCAATAAGCTCTTGTCCGAATATTACCTTTCAGATTGAACCGTTGCCAATGCTTCAGTCTTCAGCTATTCGAACTCTACGATTCTGATGCATGTCTTTATGGACTTGATCGTAGTGTCTTGTTGACTTGTAGACACAACACTAAGTTCTAGAGGAGTGTTCACTTGTTCTTTAGGGTAGAACATCTCTTCCTCTTTTTGTGTAGTGCCTCCTCACTTCTGTTTGCCTCGACTGTTCTCAGATACTGATGGCTCGATTCCTTGCTCTGGCCTCTTCTGAATAACAAGACACTTCAGATTTGTGGCGTGTCCAGCTCGCTTTCACCTTGTGATCTCCCGTTCACTTATCATCAATGGACTGACCCAATGCTTAATCATTTTAGCCTTGTTCTTCAGAAGCTGTCCAGTATCTCTGTATGCACTCCATCAGTTCTTCCTTTGTTTGGCAAACACTACGATCCTGGTAACTTCCAAGATCGTTGTCTTCTGTCACCTTGGCAATACCATCGTGACTTCTTGACTTTTTTCTTGGTCAGTTATAGAAGTCTTCTTCGGATCTCCTTATGGAAGACTTCATCTCAAATGGCTTCATAACTCAATTTTGATGCTGATTGAGTTGGTGCTTAGATCTACTGTTAGCTTGCATGCCATTCGTTGAGTGCTCTCTGGTTTCCTTCAGGTAGGACGTATCTATGCAGTGTCAACCAAAGGCTTCATTCCTTTGGATATTCTGGGAGTGCTCATTCATTGAAACTAGTATTTGCTCTATGATTCTGCCTTGGCATTGTGAGCACATCTGTTGAGGTCTTAGTTATGCACTCTACGATTCAACTTTGGCTGTGCAGACACTACGACTCTGAGATCAGATCTTGACACTCTACGATTTCTGTCGTTGTGCTTGTTGTCTTCATCTGATCTTGCTCGACTATGATCTCTGCCTCTGGTATGATTAGTAGACTCTACGACTCTGAGTGTAGTCTACGATTCTTGACTTAGATTTGACAGATACTCGGTCGGCTCGTAGGCAGGCTGTCTCTACGATTCTGAACATGACTTCCTCAGCAGACTACGGCCCTGAGGAAGTTCTCCTCGACACACTACGATCCTTTCTCGTCTCTCCTAGAAGTCTACGAACTCCAAGATCTACTATCTTGCAGACTACGATTCTGCCTCGATATCTCTCAAGTTTTCCTTGACTCTCCTGGCAGACTACGATTTCTGGTGCAGTGCTCGACGATCAGACAAGCCTATCTATTACATCATAAGATCAACCTAACATGCTTGATCTTTCTATATTTATAGTCCTTGTACATCATTTCTTTTTAAGGACTTTACAATTTTTTTTGCTTATGTAGGATCAACCTAACACATTTGATCAATTCATTCTAAGTCCTTGTACATATGTTTCTATTATCTATCAAAGGACTTTACAGCTTTTCTTAATGCAAGCATACTTGCATATTCATTCATATATATATACATATATATCATAATCAAATAATATATCAATAGGAATACCATTCACATGTTTATTCCTGACAATCTCCCCCTATTTGATTATGACAAAAACAATAAGTGCATATGCATGTTATGAATGAATCTTATATATAGTGAGTAGTTGTATTTCTAAAACAGATAATCATGAATGTCATTTATAATGATGTGGAATTTAATACACTGACATTTTACATCCTGGATCCAGAACATACCTAACTAGTTAGAGATGTACCTCTTTGGTTCCATGTATGCTTCCAGGATGTCTTTTGATCAGTTATTCATCTGTTTGATTCATTTGCTCCCCCTGGGATGTGGAGCTATTCCTTTTTTCTTTTCTTGGTTCAGGCTCCTTGCTCCCCCTCAGCCTTAGGCTCCCCCTCACCTGATGAACCATCTCTTTCTTCTGCTTTCTCCTTCTTTGTCTTCTTGACTTGTTTGCTCCTGCTCTCTTTGCTCTTTCTAGAGTGCCTCTTTTTCTCCCCTTTTTTATCATTAATCATTTGAGAGAGCTGCTCCATTATGTAGGAGGAGTTACCAACTTCAATCTTGAGTTCTTGTTGGCTTAACTCAAGTTGCATGGAGAGGGACTGATTCATGTAGTCAATCTTGTCGGAGAGGACTTTGAGTTGCTCTTCATTTGCCTTTTGTGCTAGTAGAGCTTCAGCCTTTTGATCATGTAGAGCCTTGAGATATATGTGATCTCTTTCTCTAATTTTGAGGGATATATCAGCCATAGTTGTTTGGAGTCTATCTTGAACTAAATTGTCTTCTGTTGTCGTCAGCTTCTTTGACTCTTCAGCGAATAGAGATATTTTCTCAATTAGTTCATCATAATTTCTCATCAGCTCCTTCTCCACAGATTTATGATCATCTGGTTGGGCAGCCCCTTGTTGAGTATCAGATTGTATTCTACGATCTGCTTCTTTGGACAGATTTTTGATGGTGTTGAGAATCTGAAGAATTGTTGAGTTCCAATCACTGGTTGAGGATGAAGGAATGTTAGATAGCTGTGCTTGGGCAGATGGAGGTATCTGATTCTAGACTTGATCATCGGTGATAGAGTGAACAGACTCTACGATCAGTGTCTCGACCATATTCCTTTTTCCATTAGAGTCCACTCTACGATCATAAGGAATATAATGATTTTCAGCATGTCGGTAGATTTTGTAGTGGGGCTTATCATTGATCATCATGGTGGCAAACTTCTTTACCCTAGGGAAGTTCTATGACACCAATTTCTAGATTTGAAGCGAGAATAGCACCAATCAAGTAGCTCTCATCATCAAAAACATTAGTATGTGCCTTCAACCATGGCATGGGAAGAACCATCTCATTAGAAGGTCTTGAGTCATCATACAAGATTGTTGTGCAGTCTAATTCCATATTTTTGCCAGTTGTGAAGTACTTCATCTGTGGTCATTCTTACAACTCGAAGTTGTTCATTTCCTTGATTTATCCATCTTGTTGGTGGTTCTGCTGGTGGCTTATTAAAGACATTCACTACAATTCTTCTGCTAATTCTGGCTGGAGAGAGAACAAGATAATATTCTAGTTCCTCAAATTCATCAATAGATTCTTCTTGCTGAACTTTATCTTCAGAATCCTCTTCAGCAATGGCTTCCTTGGAATCATCTCCTTCAATGCTGGTCTTATCTTCAGCATTCTCTCCCCCTGATGCGGATTCATCATTACTTAGTTCAATGATTTCAGCAGATTGATAATTTCTCCTTCTAGAGGCAAATTGAGCTATCAATCTGTGACTCCTTCTTCTTCTTCTTGGAGGTTCAGTTATGGGTGAAACAGATACATCTTGTTCTTCAGATTCTGAGGTCTTTGAGTCAGCAGACGAACTTTCTTGATTTTCATCATTGGTGGAGACATTTCCTTCTTCTTCAGAATCATTATCATGTTCATCATGAGACAGGCTAGCTTGATGTTTAGCGATAGTGGGGGCATTTCCTTCTTTATTAGAATCAGCATCATTTGATCCATCATCTAGGTTGGTTGGAGCATTTGTATTTGGAGATGCAGTTTGGTCAACTTGTATCTTATCTTTATCAGCAGAGTGAATGCTCTGGGGGCTTGTGCATTCTTCTTCATCAGCAGATGCTGCATTTTCTTCTTTTAATCCAGCTTCATATTCATTACTAGATTTGGCCTGTGGGGACTCAGCCTTTTCTTCTTTTGATTCTACGTCCTTTTCTTCATTTGACGTACCTTCAAGGTGAGTTAAAATTGGACTGTCTATCATCATAGCTTTCTTGCTGGATGGCCTTTGAAGTAATCTATTACTTCTTCTCTTAGTGGTCTCTGCAGTTGAGACCTTTTCATCATCAACCTTGTCTTCTGTGGATAGACTTTTTGGAGAGGCCTCAGCTTTACTCATGCTCTTGGATTTCTTCCTGGCTGGTGTTGTTGTCGTTGAGTATGTAATCATCAGATTCACAATTTTCTACCTCTTTTGCCTTCCTCTTCTTTTGCAGGAGGCTCTGCCATCTGCTCCCAAATGAATCGCCTCCTTCTATTCTCCTTTTGGGTTTTTCTTCCAATTTACTTAACAAATTGTGGAGACATTACCTTGTGAACATTAAGGATTTCACCATCATCATTCTTAATTTTATTCTTCAACTTTTTCTTCAGGACGATACTTAAGAATCTCCCATGAAAAACCTTTGTGAGTGGTTTTTCAGTTAATCTTTTCTTTTCTTCCTTATCCAACCACTTAGACATATGATCGAGCAGGACATCTCCAAAGTTGATGTGTTCCTTTAAGACTATGGCAGACATGATCTTCAGCTGTTGGTCAATCACAGTATCATGTGCAGTGTCTTTGCATAAGATACATTTACCCACTATTTCAGCAAGGAACTCATATTCTTCAGGAAACTCCTTTTTCTTCATGTCCTTCAGACTAGGGTTTCTTTTGTACTGCATAATCTTCTTAGCTTTTTCAGTGTCGATCTCTTCCAGGCTTTTCAGATCTTGATCAGGAAGGTCTAAGCATTGATTGATGTCAGAAGAACTTAGTTTTAGTATCTGACCCTTAACCTTAGTGGAGAGAATCCTAGAATTTATGGTTGCGTTTGAATGAAACTCTTTGACCAGGTCACCATATATTCGTGTGTTCTCCTCAAGACATTCTGAGAACCCTGCCTCCTTCACAAGTTCGAGAATATCCCTGAACTTTTTCTCAGATTTTTTGAACGACTTGGTTCCTAGCTGAATGCCAGTGATTACTCGCCAATCTGCCATTAGAGGAGTTCGAGGAGTATGGGTGTTGGTTTTAGGAAGTCTTGTAAGAGATAGTTGACTGTGATTTAGGTAAGGATTTAGAGGGTTAATGGATTTAGGAAGTGAACAGGCTTTTAGGGTTTGAAAACGAGAGGGAAGAAGTTTTGATAGTTTCTAACAACTGTTTGTAGATTTTGAATTTGTCTTTATGGCAGTTTCTTTTAACTCTGCATACACTGTGATGTGTCAACTAGCCATTGGTTGCACGATGCCCAGTAATGAGTTGTAACTCCCCATTAACTTTTCAGTTAGATGTCTCTTTTGGAAGAGTAGACGTTTGATTGACGTGGATTGACCGTTGACCTCTTCGGTTCGTAGAGTAGCATGATAAGGTAACTATGGACTCTACGTTTTTCTTTGTTGACTCAACGATCATCTTTTGAGAGATGTTGCAGTGGATGGTTTTAACATTAATCCTCATCATGATGCTGCATAGCTCAACCACTGATGTACTTTATGAAGGCTTGGGCACTTTTCTTCAGCAGGATATCTTTCCAATCAGCATTCGAACTTATCTCCTCATAATCTGAATGGTTGAGGCAATTGTCCAGTTCTTCCAAGCTCCTCATTAGCTAGAGTATCCTCTGGTAGGACTGCGATCGTCGAGTCTGCTTCTACGATCGCTGAGGTTGCACTATGATCTTTGAGGTTGCATCACGATCGTTGAGTTCTCTTTAAACTTTACTTTACGATCGTTGACTGCCTTGGTCCTTGAGATGAACTTGATCAAGCAATCCTTCTGGGTTAAGGTAGCTCAAGAAGGGCCAACCTCATAGAGTGAGCTAAGGGTTAGGTTTGTCCCTGAGGCGCTTTCCAGATGAAATACTTTAGAAGTGATTTGTACCGATATCTCATTTGACCTTTTCTGGTGGTGAGGTCTTCTACCAACTTTAGACAATTGCATTTGCTATAATCGTGGTGTCCTCCTGCTCTTACACTTCAATCACAAGTTTGATCGTAGGCTCTCCACGATTTTGAGTTGGGTGGCTGAAAGGTTATCAGTAGTACGTTTTGAGACGTTCCTACTGACTATGGATCTTCATTTGGTTCATCAGCCACAAAGTTTTGGGACTCTGTAGCTGGTACACTGCTTTATAGTATATCTCAGTGTTGTTGTTTCTTAACAGATCACTGCTTCCCATGGTTGATGCTGTCTTCTCAGATAGATGTGATTCCCTTTTCTTTATGTGTATTAGAAGATAGCCTTACATATCTCCTTCTGACTGGAATCACCATTATCAATTAGATTTTCTTATATCGTAGGCATGTATATCTTCAGGACTGATCACTCTACGATTATTAGTCAGCACTACGAACGTAGTCTTCTTTGACAGTCTTGTGTTTGTGAAGTTCTGCTTCCGTAATGAGTTCTTCTTGACTGATGCTCGATGATCCTTTGTTATGAGCTTCCTTGAGGATTCCTCTCATATAGCATGCCTTGCCTAATTTGAGCATATAAGGCCCTTTTCATCTTTGGTTGAGCGGCTTTACTTCCATATATAGATTAATGACCATGTGAGCTTCATTCAGTTAGCTCAAAGCCAGTCTTCAAGATGTGCTTTGACATATAAGAGTTTTATCAGAATTATTTCTGAACAGTCCTAAGCCTTCTGTTGGTTGATTCTTCTTGACTGAAGTCTTTTGCTTTAACATTCCTTAGTGTGGTCAGATAGACCAAGTACCTGCAGGTTATAAATTTCTATTTTTGGTACCCATGGTTAAATGGGTCCTGCTAGGTTAGTTTTCTAAACCCCTGTTCCTCATATATTTGGATAATCATCATATTGATCACCAACAGTCATATTCATGCATATACTTCATTTAGAAAATATATTATAAGATGCATGGTGGTGAGTGTGAGAGAAATCTATTTTTTTTTAATAAAACACTCTTTTCCTCGATGGTTTCATCTTTTGCTAAGTTATGTTCACATGGTTTAAATGTTCACAGAGTGAGAATCAACTCTACGATTTATTAGTATCTGGTTGATTCATGGAGGTGATCAGTTTCTATAAATCATCAAGATACTCTTGTAGAGCTGTTCATACTCTGTGAGTTATAAAACACTTAGAACATAGGTTTGTACATACATACTAACCCATCAGCAAGGATTACTTCTCATAAAATTAATTTAACTTGTGATGCTCTTATGACCCTTTTTCAGATTTCCTTCCTTCAAGATGTCATCTTCAACCTAAAACTTGGATGGAGAGAAAGTTTATAAGCATTTGAGTTTCCAACCTCAGTGTACTTTCTTCCTTCACCTTTTTAGGTAGATTATGATTTCTTGACAAGATACTGTTATAGTGCATAAGGAGGTGTAACATGATGTATACAATTATATTAATGAGGAATCGTACCTTTGTACTGTCATCTTCTTAACAGTCATTTATCTTAGACATACTGAGGTTAGGCATTGATGTGCATAGTTTCTCATTTGCTCCTGATAGCTTGTTGTTCTAGTTGACCTTCAATCAATCAATCGTGGTCTTGAAGAGTAATCTAAGAGAATCTCAGCATTTTTAATTCGTTGGCATCCTTCAGTTTGCTAAGTTTGCACCCAGCTGCTAGTTGGCCAAACACATGTTTGAGAAGATCTTCTCTGGATAAGCGTTTCTTAGCATGTGTGGCCTTTTCATCTTTCAGGGTGGTGGATGCTTGACTCTTTGTCGTTGATATCTCTTGAGCTTTCTCATCTGGTCTTCAGATTACAAGATTAACTGCAGGCAAGGATTGGTCTTGTTGATGTATCAATCAAGAACATGGACCAATCTGAGCGGCTTCAGGTGTATATACACATATAACCTGCTCACAATATTTCTAACGTGTGAGCTAATCTGCATATAACAAGTGACTTACTACTGAACTAAGTATAGAACAATGTTTGTGTCTAGGATCAGACTCAAAGCGATTAGCTTTTGAATATAGCATGAGAACCTACTTTGATACCAATTGTTAGTTCCCAGTAGGCACAATATAGATCTAGAAGGGGGGGGAGTTGAATAGATCCTTAGAATTTCAAAATACTTTTACTCTATTAAGTTGTATTGCTCATTAAGTAGCTCATGACAAACTTAAGAATCTTTTCAAGCACAGCGGAATAAGTAAAAGATCCCCTTCATTGATATATTCATAATCACACATACATTATTCGTAGAGTTACTTCAGTAGTAAGAAGTTAAAACATACATAGCAGTTATAGCAGTTAATGTACATAATGTAAATGACGTAAAGTAAAAGACACATGGAGTTTTAAGTGGTTTAGAGACTCAAGCTCCTAATCCACTCTTCTGCTTTCAACTAGCAGGATTTCCACTAAGGAAGGGCAACACCCGAATCACTAAGATTCCTTCAAGGCCGCTGACTTGGGACTTGATTCACTAAGAACTCTTCAAGGCCGCCACCTTGAACTCCTCTAGTTTCAAAGAAGCTTGGAACTTCGTTTAGTCCCTCCGGACAAGGACCCCTCAGGCCCTGGCTTCTTGTTGAGTTATTTGTTTGTTGGAGTTGGTGCTGAGCTACGAACTCTGAAAGTCTACGAACTCTGAGATCTACTATCTTGCAGACTACGATTCTGCCTCGATATCTCTCGAGTTTTCCTTGACTCTCTTGGCAAACTACGATTTCTGGTGCAGTGCTCGACGATCAGATAAGCCTATCTATTACATCATAAGATCAACCTAACATGCTTGATCTTTCTATATTTATAGTCCTTGTACATCATTTCTTTTTAAGGACTTTACAAAGCTGTTTTGCTTATGTAGGATCAACCTAACACATTTGATCAATTCATTCTAAGTCCTTGTACATATGTTTCTATTATCTATCAAAGGACTTTACAGCTTTTCTTAATGCAAGCATACTTGCATATTCATATATATATATATATATATATATATATCATAATCAAATCATATATCAATAGAAAAATGAAGAATATCATTTACAGAGTCCAAGAGCTTACCAGTTTGCAAAGGAGTCGCAGAAGAACGCTGAAGTTGCTCGAGCCTATCTGGAGAAGGCGTCTCAACGGATGAAGAAGTGGGCTGACAAACGCAAAAGGCCAGACCCATTCAAAGTCGGAGACTTGGTACTCATCAAGACCGCGACTAGTTACGAACATTCAGCCGAGTACACCGAGCGCACAAAGGAAGAAAGACAGGAACTAAGCCAACTAACATGGTATCTATCTGCTCAGGTCTCTTGCAATTACTTTCCCTGAGTAGTCTCTATTTCATCTTTTTCTTGTTTTGTTTAGCTCTAGTACTAGATAAATGTCGGGGAATCATTCGTTTTGCCTTTTTTGTGTGTTCTTTCCTTCTTATTTCGTTTTCTGTGTACTTTTTGTATGTAATAGCGGACGGTTTCCTGTCGGGTTCTCGTCCGGTTGTTTAATCTACTGTCCTACTTTTGCTTTCGTAGCTGAAGGTCTTGAGCCGGTAACGAGTAGGGAGCTTCCCCAGAGCAAGTCTATTAGTAGACGGAAAGACTTGCTCTTCGGCGCTTAGCTGCTACCGACTTAATTGGTTGTATTCATTACTACGATGTCACTTTCGGCCGGAAACAGCCGACTTTCTTGTTGACTATTTACTTGAAAAAGGCCTTCACGTAGTGGTTACAGCTTAGGGGGGCATATCCGAGACTATTGAAGTTGGTATGGGTCCATCTTTGCTAATAGTTGGGGGACACAGGGATACCCCCTTCTTTATTCATTAGTTACATTCGCCCTCCTGTATGAGCAGCAACTCCCTTATTCGCTACTTATATGGTCCCTAAGCAACTACCTTCTTATGGTAGACCTTACTCGGAGAAAGCCAATATGGCATGTCTATTTTAAAACAATGGGATGATTAAGACGTGAACCAATACTCATTTATTGGGGTTCGGCATTCATGCAAATCAGGCAGCGCCCCTTATAAGGAAAATGAAGGAATGCTTTCTAGGTATTTCAGTAGGCACATGTCAGGATCCAATTCCTGCCATTTGATCGAGAAAAGTCATTTCATAAGGGACCAGTCAAAAGCGTGGTTGTTTGGTGTTCATTCATGAGCGGTTGATCGGTGAGGACATTCAATGTCCGCATCCAGCGCGTGTGCTGGGAACGAAAGGGAACAATCAAGGCATGTCATCGATGGGGTGGTATTGATAAGGGACAACATACATAATGAACTCAGTCGGTAGTTACAGATGACCTAACTAAAGTAGCAGGAAACGAAACGGAACTGCATCTGTATAGAAGGAACTCAACTCTTCGGCTATTGGAGGTCCTAATAGGACTTTCAACACTTCCATCTTTGAGAATGGATGTTGATCAGAAGGAGCCCACTTCTTCATTAATGGGTGGGTGGGGGGACATCTGCAGCGACCTTCTCTTGTTAGTAGTTACAGGGGCTTACCCCTTAGATAAGGAGCTAACAGTAAAGGAAGACTTACTGGGTAGGGGGAATAGAAGCTATTAGGTGAGTTCCTACTAAGACGAAAACCTTACGAAAGAAGGAAACAAGCGAGCTACCTTACAAACAACCTTAGGGCACACTAAGGTTACACACGACACTCGCTCACCCACCTCGGCGAGCTTCACGGCTCACATTAAAAAAGGCATATGCATGAGACATAATCTATTAATTGATCTGAATCCATTTCTTAATCTCTTTCTTTGAAATACTTTATTCTAACCATATCATGATCTCATTTTATAATACCTCCGGAGCTAATGAAACTATTTTAGTAAAATTTAATCGTCTCAATTCCCGGCAATTGCACCAAAACCCGAGTTCCTTTGGGTTTTTTTTTGATTGATGACAACCGCATCATTGTCATCATATCGTATTATCATACAATTATCACGTTTGAGTTCTTTACAAGACGTATAATTACTGACTCGACCACTTCTCATCTTGCTAGGGGCATGTTTGGCATCGCTTCTTTGATCACAAAGAATAATAACGTCACGATATATGAGCATATCGACGATTGCTAGCTCTATGATTCGAATACACATCAATCCCCGAGCCCATACCGTTATTCGCTACATTCAAAAGGGTCCGAGGTTGAATCATATCATTTTTTAATCTATTCTTTCAATGCAAAGGGCTAAGAAAAAAGAAATATTGTTTGTCCAAAAAATAAATCAAAGACCAACGATTGTTTTTTTTTTTAATTCTCAAGACCTATTTCCTTTGATTCTCCATTTTTATGTCAAATAATGAATTGAGTTCAGATAGAATTTTAAACGATGTTATTGAAATAGCCTTTCGGCTATATTTTCATCATATCGCACCCATTTCATAAAGGATTCGATTCGGTTTTAACAATACTACCTAATATTCAGGGGATCCTTTCCCCGAACCCATATGTGTTCTCATGAGTCTTTATCAGAATCGGTTTTGTCCGAAAATATACATACCTATATTTTTCCACCACGTCGTGCATTTTCGTGTCATTGCTTTCGAATTCGCTTTCTATTTGTCTAGATGTGATCCAAAGGGTTCAAGTATTCGAAGAGCATATTTACCGAAAAGAAATATGATTACCTCGATAAGATATTCCTTCATTCTTCCTCTATGTTGTTTACGTAAATCTGGTTCTTTTGGGGTTATAGTTGATGGTTGGTTCTGAATTCCATCTCTACTACTGAATGGACGTGAGAGTTTCTTCTCATCCAGCTCCTCACCATAATAAGAAAATCTTCAACTTCTATTATTCGTTTGTATATCTTGTTTTTTAGATAACTAAACATATTAATATTTCTATTTTAAATATTGTATGACTTTTTATAATGTTATAACGAATCTTTATTTTGTTTTGTCTTTTATTTTCTTGATTGACCAAAATTTAGCAATCCAAGAAAATAAAGGTTTCAAGCAGTGAATATTTACTCTTTTCATCGCTATTTCAGTTGTAGGGTTAGCTCTTGATTTTTCTTTTCCCAATAGATGAATATGAATGAATTAGTCTTTGGTTTGTTCCGCCATCCCGATTAATGAATCCGTTTTCAATAGATTTGGATTCATAGGTTCCATTGTTCCCATCGCTTCTTATTTAATGGTTAGGTCTGATTTCTACAATGGAGCTCATAATGAAATTTTTTTCTTGAGACAATCTTCTTAGTCTTTATTGGCTCAAAGCTCTTATTTTTTCTTTTATGAGCTTTGATACCAACTATGACGCCCCCCAAATAGGTATACAACACCCATTCCGAGTCGCCAAATACATGGTACAGAAAGCAAACTACAACTTCAATAATACAATTGTCGTGCAAAATACGACAACACATAATGTGAGTTTAAATACAAATATTATCTTCTGACAATATCAACACTCAAATAAGTCCTCATTACAATTATTCATACACTATTTTACGAGAAATAGTGAGGATCGCTAAAACATCTTTCTAGAACCAT
Organism: Panax ginseng; assembly: GCA_020205605.1. NCBI lineage: Eukaryota > Viridiplantae > Streptophyta > Magnoliopsida > Apiales > Araliaceae > Panax > Panax ginseng. The sequence continues at coordinate 13,637,905 of CM035133.1, read as the reverse complement.
CACTCCATACCCCGATTAGATCCTGCTATGTTCTCACCTCCCGAGAAGAAAAATAGAACAAAAAAAGAAAAGGGTGAGCTCAACTAGCCCAAGTAAAGAATATTATGACTAAGATAATATACAAAGAAATTATCATTAGTCTTCAACAGAAAAAATCGATAGAATATAATAGACAACAAGTTTTAGATCAACAAATGCAATGGAAACAACAATCCATTTAAGAGTCACGTAGAGAATGAATTCTACTATCTTCTAAGATTTAAAAGTCCATCATCAATATTTTACCTCGTAACATCAATCAATATACATCTTTAATCAAATATTCATCTTTGCACTACACAGCCAAAGATATTCATTTATATCACCAATTGGCCTTGTTCGTCTCAACACTGCTCATCTTTTGACTACGGCCAAAGATATTCATCGATTAATCATTCATCTTTGCACTACGTGCCAAAGATATTCAATAATATCATCATTTAAGATCGAGGATGATGAAAAATATTTTAAAGAAAACGAATCCGGGAGATAGAATGACAAATATTAGGGATTCAGTATAACAGTTTATCCAAGATCAATAATACTTCATAATAACCAATTGTGAAGCAAAATTCAAAATAAAGATCAAAACATGGATACAATCAAAGAGATAGTAACCATAATAGACATCTTGGACAAAAAGGAAAAAATTTATTTTTCTATGAATAAGGTCAGATTCGTGAAATAGTGTCGTACACGTGAATAAGAACTCAGAGCACAAAAAGTTTCAAATTTGATTAAAAAGTTCAAACCAATATTTTAAGATAATGATATCAAGAAAAATAATATCATTTAAGAAGAAAATAACATCCCTTACCTCAAAAAATAAAGATTACTTTGGAATGAAAGGATCAAGTGATCTTTGGATGAAACTCAGATCTAATAAAGAACTCTCAAAGTATCTAAATACTCACAAAATATACTCGATAATATAGAGAAAAAGTTTATGTTTCGTGTGTGATTTTCAATTCTAACTTAGCCTCTATTTATAGGAAAATATTAAGACGCCAAAGGCGGACTTCGACCAACATTACGATGGCTTTACCTGCTACTATTGCCACCCACCACATTTGAAATAAAATTCAGCACATTTCTTCACTAACCACAAGTGGGGCCCACTCAATTCTAGAATTTTCCATCAAAATTATTTATAAACCTAATTTCCGAATCAGTCACCTCTTGAAATTCATAACAAATCATTCGTTCATTTTTAACGGTTCAAAATTTGTGGACATATACTCAACTTATATATGTATAACATATCCAAAAATCACAACGATCCAACGGTCGGATTAAAAATTATAACTCACGCAATATATCGTAAAAATATTGATTTGATTTTTAATACCTCCATTCCGATAAAAATAATGATAAAACACCTGAACGTTAATTCCTTCAATTATAACCACATAAAATAAATAAATCCATCATTTATATCCGCATCAAACAAATATTTTCGTATCATATAAATCAATAATTAATTATTCATAAATAATATTACAGAATCACAATTATGACAACCAGGCTGTTCTCAGGAAATAGGACTTTCCAATAAGGATTTCTCCTTATGCCGCGCAATTAGATGACTCAAACCTCTCCTCGATGTAACTTTCTAGACATTGCCAATAATGCTATATAATAATATTATTCAAATAATATGAATTATTGATCCGATAATGGAAAATCTCGTGTAAATGACAATTATCAAACAACAATAATATAAACTATCAACGCAGCAATTATTGAAACAATAAAATAAAATATTGAACAATTAATTATCGTAACAATTATCGAGTAAGGCTTTCACGCATTTAATCAATAATTCAACAATCTTGTGTAATACCGTAATGTTATCATTGCAACCACGCCAGACATCGTATTTTAACCACCGGTATTCCAACAAATGTTAATCTGTGAATAACTACGCCTGTTATTTATAAAAATTCAAACTTGTTATTTTCTTCATCCAAGCGCTTATTCGTTATGAGGCTTCACAAATGGGCATGCGCCATCGCATTTAATATTCCACGACCAAACGAATATTCTCCGACAGAAATGAATATTTTACAACCACTTGCTTATTTTATAAAATTTGCACATTTCACCCATAACCAAAACATTATATCAAATTAACTCTTTATTATTTCAAGATAATGAATAGAAAAAATTCAATTTTATTTAAAATAAGTTGGGGTCTTACATACCTGTTGGAATAAATACTATACATTTTTTGGAACTCACAAGCAAAAAAAAATAATAATTAAAAATATCGAATTTTCTAGTTCATTTTTCTGGTATGTGTAGAAGTACTCTTTTTCTCTTATTAAAAATGAGCAAAATACAATAATTTTGATTTTTTAAAAATCTTTTTGGACTAAACTAATAAAATAAAATGAAAGGATTAGAAAAACAAAAAAAAGATGGAGAAAATTTAGCTAAAACTATAATATTATTGGCTGAGAAAAATCAAACATTTTTCAAATATGCTTAAAAAAGTTTCAAAATCCCAATCTGGATTAGGGTTTAACTTTAATCTTTCTATTCGCCATGAAAACAAATCGTGAAGCTTCACAGGAGCTCTCAGCAATGGCGGATAACAACTGTGGACGGGATGAGTATGGCGTTCTGTTATACTACAAGTACACCCCAATTCCAGACCTTAACGAGCTCTTCAGCTTCTATAATACCAGCTGCAACTCTCTCTCTCTCCTCGGCCGCGTCCGTCTCTCTCCAAATGGCGTCAATGTTACTGTAATTTTTATCTTTCCTCTAATTTCCTCCTACTGGATACATTTCTGTATATTACAAGTATATGGTTTTTGTACAGTGAACTGCAAATTTCTTTCAAGAGTTGAAATTATGGGCTGATTGATGCGAATAGATATGTTTTCACTGAGGCTATGCGGAACTGGTACAAAGTAGTGAGAAATGAAAAGGAAGGAAATGGAAAGTGAGATAAAAAAAGTATTCCATGTTACACTAAATTTTACAAGTATTTGCTTGATTTTATGTTTTTTAAAGTGTGTTTATAATTGGACATATGATCAGAGGCGGATCAAAACCGATAGTTCAGTGGGGTCAAACTTGAAAAAAAAAATTCTTACAAATAAAAATTTCATAAAATAACTTGCAAAACTAAACAATCCTCAAATATTATTTATAATAACATTTTTTGAGGTTTCATTGCTTGAAATTGTTGCATGATAGCTTCATTTTTAATAGTTACAAAAATATCACGCTCAATGTATGTTACTAAACAATCATTCATCCATTCATCTCCCATTCGGTTACGAAGTTCATTCTTCACGATATTCATAGCTGAAAATGTCCTTTCAAATGATTCTGCAGAGTAACGGCAAAAAGTAGAGCCAATTTCAGCAACAAATAGACTGGGGATACACATCATCCTTTCTTTTCTGAACCAACATTTGAGCCAATTCACCAATTCCTTTTATACTCAAAAAATTGGGATCGTTTCTCATATCCACAATATAATTTTGGAGTTGACAATCAAGTGCCAAAAGTTCCATATCATCAAATTTCAAGGGTAAAGTTTGCAAATTCAATTAATTTTTATCATTAAATGCCGAGAAAGAGTCACGCGGGTCAAGACATGCTATACTTGAAAGTAATTCTGTATTTGTGTTATCAAAACGGTCATTCAACTCCCCAAGTTGACTATCAATCACAGTGAAAAATAATTGAACCCTAAAGCGATGAAGGTTTGTGATTTCTTCAATATTGCGTCGTGGTCTTCTTGGAAACACAAAAATATCCACCATCCTCGTGACAACTATGTTATGCAATGCACAAAATTCACAAGTTTCCGCTAACAAATCATCCCAGTTTTCTCTCATGCATTGTAATCGTTGCTTGGTTACATTGACAAGAGCTATTGCGTTTATGATGTCTTGATCTTTCCTCTGTAAGGCTTGTGATAAGTCATTTGTAATTCCCATGACTCCTTTCAATAAGTGTAATAAGAACACAAACTCAAAATCATGCATGAATTTTAAAAGTGTACTAGCTTCTGTACTTTTCTCCCCTTCGACATCATCTGCTACAAACTCGAGCACATCCATTATTGGAGAAAACAAGGTAATAACACTCAAAATTATTTTAAAATTTGAACTCCAATGCGTTTCTCCAGGTCGTTTTATTGTTGTTTCTTGATTCAAACCTCGTCCACTCTTGATTTCGCTTACTTCAAGAACTCCTTCCGCCTACTTTTTTGAAATTGCTTCAATCGGAGAATTTCTTTTTCGTCATAAGAAGCCCCAACAACATTTGCTAACAATCCAAGATAATCAAAGAAAGAACATAATGACTTATGTTTCTTAGCAACTGCAACAAGTGTCAACTGAAGCTGATGTGCAAAACAATGAATATAGAAAGCACATGAATTTTCAGATAATATTAAACTCTCAAGACCTTTAAACTTCCCTGACATATTGCTAGCTCCATCATAACCTTGACCACGCACACATGATATGCTCAATCCATGTTTAGAAAAAAGTTGATCAATAGCAACTTTTAGTGTCAAAGCAGAAATTTCAGGAACATGAATAATGGCAAGAAATCGCTCAATTATACAACCATACCTGTCCACATATCGTAAAACCACTGCCATTTGTTCTTTGATTGATGTATCACGAGCCTCATCAACCAACAAAGAAAAAATCCATCCTCAATTTCTTTAATGATAGCTTGTGTAGTCAAAATGCAAAATGCTCTACAAATATCTTTTTGAATTGAGTGTGCAATCAATTTATGATTCTCTGGAGCATTTTTTAAGACAACTTTACGCACCTCATCATTGTTTTCCGAAAGAAACTCTAGCTGAGAAATAAATAGCCCTCGTTTTCTTGAACCCTCTGACTCATCGTGACCACGAAAAGGCAATCCTTCTTTTAAAAGAAACCTAACACATTTAACTGATGCGAGCAATCGAAGACGGTAATCGATCCTTTGTTGCTCAGTTATGTTAGCAAGATTGATATCTATGTGTTGAGGTTGATTCAATAAATCACGACAAGTCTGTTCACATTTTCGATGAACACTACCATGATCTCCAACATGTATTTCTAATCTGTCCATCTTCTTCCAATTTCTAAATCCCTCGCCAACAAATGCATCCCCACCACCTTGGTTACCATGATCAATTTTAAATAGGTAACAACACAAACAAAATAGAGCATCTTCACTCAAACTATATTCCAACCAACTTTGATATTTTTTGTACCAATTCTTGTTGAATTTACGAGCAATTCCACTAATTTGTGTATCTGGAAATTTGTGAGGTATTGGTTGAGTCGAGCCCCTAAGTAAATAACTTCTTCGAAAATTCTCTCTTTCACTAGCTGGATAAGAACTTATTGGTGGTCTTTTACCGGGATCCCCCTCAATATTAAGGGAAGGAGATACCGATGTATGGGTTTGGAGGTTAACACTTTGCGGGTGAGTTTCTTGGTGAATATCAGCAGTGACATGTTCGTCACTAGTCCCTTCGGCTTGGACATTTTCATGAATAGATTCAAATTTTGTACGTTTAGTTGTTGTAACCCAGTTACGTATGCCCATGCCTGACAATCAATAAATATTTAAAAACTAATTCAACATCAAAATAAATCAATATATAATATGAATAGTCAAGTGTAATTAGCAATTAACACCAACAATAAACGATCTCAATTAAACCACTAACAAGTAACATTAAAAAATAAATTACAAAATTTAAAGAATGTAAAAATAGATTAGAAACACATACTTGAAGAACTTTTATTTGATGGAGTTCTCTTCATTGTTGTAGTGTTGCTTTAAGAAGTAAAAAGCCCTAATTTTATAAAATTACTAACAAGAAAAATCCATAAACAATTACAAAAATTCCTAAAGTAATTATTAAATTTGTAAAATTAAAAAACTAAAATTAAAATATACTTTCGGATTGATGGCGGACTGATCGACGTGATCGTGATTGGTGAGATCGCATGCTTTGTTCATCTATTGCCACTTGTGAGTTGTGAGTTGCCGAATAAAAGAATAGAAAAGGTTGGATACATGGAACATATGATCATCAGTGGGTTTATCACTTTTCAATTTTTTTTCCCTTGCCTTCTGAAGATATTAGTGTTTTGTGAGTTGTATGCATTCATATATGGGGGTGTATATACTTTTATCTAGAGTTATTTCATAAACAGAGAGCTGAAAACCGTCTGCAAGAATCTAGAGCTGTAGAGTGATTATGGATACACTCGATAGTCCACTTTTAAATGTTATTAAGAAAAGTTTCAATTAAGCATAACTAGCTAAAATTTTAACCTACTTAAAATAGGTTGATTTCCAAATGCATTGATTTTGAAAGTAGATGAAATTTTTGGATCCCTAAAAGGACAAAGCGAGCTCTAATTTGGGACGGGGGAGTATTATGTACAATCAGATAGTGATGTTTGGTATTACGTGTGTGTGTGTGTGTGTGTTGGAGCTTATCGGTTCGGGATTTTTGGTTATTCTTAGGTTGGTGGAAAGCTATCATCTTTAGAGAAGCACATTGCTGCAATGAAGTCAAACTCTTTATTTAAAGGAACAGACTTCAAGCTGGCTTCTTGCCATCAGCCGTCAAATGATAGGGTTGCAGAGGAATGTGGATTCACTTCTCTATCAATCCGCATTGTCAAGGTGAAACAACTCTGCCATAAGTATTGTAATTGACTCATCTGCAATGTAAGCTTCAGTTTGTACATTACGTTTAATTGTTTGTAGCATCTACTTATTAGTGGATGATAGCTACGATAAAGTTTTTGTGTTATAAGAAAACAAAATTTTACCCTGAACAATGTCTTATTAATGAACATATCTACTTGGTATGATGTCAAAAAATTTAGTGTATAATCTGAACTTTCTTTTAATATGCTTTTAAGTTGGCAAACATGATGATAATTGTAAGATTCTTATGTACTCAGGAGCTTCAAGGTTATCTTAATTAATTGGCTTCTAAAACTACGAAACATTCTAGTGCAGCTTGTCCTTTTCTATTGATTCTCTAGGTTGATATTGTGCTCAGGAATTGGTTACATTTGGTTCTCATCCTCTGTCCAAACCACCAGAAATCTCAAATGTTGGGAAGCATCTCTCTGCAGTTGAGTTCCATTCTGCCATTCAGAATAGTGGTGAGTTATCCTTTTGTGTTTTGAAGCTCTTTTCTTACTTTTTGTGCTGGTCGGTTGCCTTAATTAGGTTGAATCATCTATTAGAATATGTTTTGCAATTTTACTTGCTTTGAGTTTCAATATTGGCATTTCTCTCAGGTAACTGCTGTAGTCTCTTAATTCAGTTTTTTTTTTACCAGGACAACATAAAGAAAAAGATACACCAAAAAAACTTGTTCTACTGGATGCTAGGAATTTATATGAGACAAGAATTGGGAAGTTCCAAACTCCAAATGTAGAAACTTTGGATCCAGCAATCCGGCAGTATAGTGATCTTCCTTCTTGGATAGATAATAATTCGGAGAAATTGCAAGGAAATTGTATCCTCTTGTAAGTGCTGATGCAGTAGTTTACACTAAAGGTTTCCTGATTTTTAATTTTGTTTCTTCTTATATTTTGTATAACATAAATTTTGAGGAAATTCTTTAATACCTCTTGACGTGAGGCTTATATATTCCATTCAAATGTTGAGAAGATGATCTCTTTCTTTATGATCCACCATCTTGACATCTTTATGTCTTTTCACCTTGCTACACACTTGCGAACTAACTGGTATTGTATGAATTTTTTATACATTTAGAAAAAAAATCCTTTTTCTATTCATTAATATGCTCTTACCTTTCTTGTTTAGGTATATAAACTTTTTTCAAAATCCGTCCTCATGCATATATGAAATATATTGTTTCAATTATCTTATAGCTTCTAATTTATTAATGTGCCCAGCTCATATTGTTTTTGATGGATATGTTATTTTTATCTTCGTTTAGCTTTGAATTAAAAAACTTCAAAGGGTTGGTAATAATTAAAGGAGGATATAATTGTGTGCATGTCTTACTTTCTATTTTTCATTGTTCTTATCATAAGAATTTCAAAAAATACTTATCTACTGCTTGTATATCGTGGTTAAATGGTAGTCACTGAACTACACTGATCAAAAATAGTTATTGTGATCTTCCCCCCATGCTTTATGTTAACCTTATCTTGACAAAGTCCTGTTCATTCACCTATAATAGAGTTCAAAGCAAGATGGCATTTATAGCAATTTGGTTAAAATTTCAGCCGGCGCTTTTATGCAGGCTCTTCAATTTTTATTGGTTGGTTTGTGTCACAGGTATTGTACTGGAGGAATTAGGTGTGAAATGGCATCAGCCTATGTTAGATCTAAAGGTGCAGGCTTTGAGAATGTGTTTCAGGTTTAAATGGATTTCTATATTTCTATTTCTTCATTTAATGATTATTACTAATAATGTTGTATCGAAATTAAATATGTTTTTTGAATGGATGAAATGTAGTTGATCCAATCAACTTGTACTAAATTGTATGTTTTATAAAGCAATTGATGATTTGTAGTCATTAAAGATGCATGAATGAGGAGCCTTTGGTTATGAGTAATCCACAAGATTTCCATATTCACACAATCATTTTTCTTATATTTTTGTCCTTCAATCTTTTCTGTTCAAGGGACACGAAAGAGTTAATGTATATATTTGCTTACTACTAATTTTCTCTCAACTGTAATTTTGTTCAAAAAGGAGGAAACTGTCTGGATAAACTCCAGAATTATTTATTATTTATAATTTTCTTGAGGTTTCTAGGTGGATTTTTTTTGGGATAAGCTAACATTGCATTTAGTCATTATTTGAGATGTGAAAACAATTCTACTTAAATACAGATATTTTATACATTGTCCCAAAGATCATCTAAAACAAAAGTTCTGTATGTTGACATTCTCTGCGATGAAAGTTCCATGCTAAAAGTAGAATGCTGTCTTAAAGGATGCAATTAGTGTTATGTGGTTTGTTGAGACTTAGATGATGTAGTAAGCATATATATGCTGATGTTTTATGAATTCCCATGTCTAATAAAAATAACAATATAAATTGAATTGGCATATTCTCTATTTCTTGTCTCTTTGCACTGTGATTTAGCATATAGTTATTATGATAACATGGCCCTAATGAAGTATAAATGGTTCTCATGTAGATGAAGAACTTTTTTAGTAACAATAGTTTTCTTGCAGTTATATGGTGGAATTCAACGATATCTAGAACAATTTCCAGATGGTGGCTTTTTCAAAGGAAAGAACTTTGTTTTTGACCACAGGTATTGTATATGATACTTAATGAGTGAACTGTTAAATCAATTCTGTTAACCTACACTAAAATTATCTCAGCGACTAGAGAAATCGGGCTCCATTCTCTGGATCCTATAGAAAAGTCTGATGCTCTTTTTGTTTTGTTTTCCCCCTTTTTCCTGTAGCAGAGTGTATTCTTTTTTTTCTCCACCAGTGCTAAAAATATTTATTCTTGTTTTAGAGTTTAGACTAACTAAACGTCATTGATAATTTTTGTTCTATTATGGAGAAACTAGTCAGGTAGTGGTGTGTACCAAAAGAAAGTTTTGTTTTATTTTACAATGACTGATAGAAGGAATTTGGTCTAATGTCACTTGGAACAAGGATACTTCCTATATGTGGAGCCCATATATGAGTTTGGCAGCCCATGTAAGTTACAGTATGGTGTGAATTGTGGTAGTGCAAGGCTGCTGCCTGCCAAAAGCTTCTTAGCACGATCTTAAAAAGGAAGGGGTACAGGTTAGGGTTCCCCATTCGTAAAACGATCAATCAGGAAGAGCAAAAGGTTATATATTACATAGTCCGATGTGTTGAGGTTATTCTGCTTACGAGAGTGATGTTCTTTTGGAGAATAGATGATAAAGTTGAATAAGATATGACTTAATGAACTTGTTCTTGACTTATGTTCTTCCGAACACACCAAATTGTACTCTTCTCTTTTACAATGGTTTATTCACTTTCCCTTTCCTAAAAACCTCAAATCTCATCCTAAGTAGACACTGATTGTAATAAGGATAGACCATGACTCTCCAGTAACTCAGAAAGCCTATTTTCGTGAGTCCACATTGCTGCCGCAAACGGTGCAATACAAAAATGACAGAGAACAAACTTCTTTGTTCAATTTGAAAAGCAACACAAACCAGGAGGTAGAGACTTTCAAGAACGTGCTTATGCAATAAATCATTAGTTTTTAGTTTATTATTTTATTGAAAATAAAAGACCAAACAAAAGCATTAACCTTCGAGGGAGATTTGGCTTTCCAAATAAAATAAGATAAAGGAAACATCACCATCTAAAATCTTAGTTTTGAAAGCAGAATTCTATCTTTTCTGTTTTTTGCAAACTGCATGGCAATTGTATTCATTCTGTTAGGATTTGTTGAATTTAGTTTAGTTTGGTAACCATCATAATACTCTTGAAGAAAAAAAGTGTGATACTGAAAAAAGCTAGTGAGAATGGTATGGTGAACTTTTTGTTATTTCTAGATGGAAGTGGTAATTCTTTAACTTACCTTCATTGTTATTGTAGGGTTTCTGTTGGCTGTTCAGATGCAAATGTCTTGGGTTCCTGCCTTCTCTGTAAATCTCCATTTGATGATTATTCTGCTAGGAGTCGATGCAGTTACTGTAGAATGCTTGTGTTAGTTTGTGATAGTTGTCGGGTATGTGCTGATGATATTACTTCAATGCATAGTGAGGACAGCCTTTATCATAAATATACTTTGTATGCTTATTTCTCTTAAATGTATAGGCTTCAATGAACTTACCTTGCTATCTGATCCCATATACCGACTGGCCCAACAACTTCAAAGTGGGATGTGGATGCCCATTTAAATGTTTTGGCCCAAGTTTTTAGTAGCTCATGGTTGAGCCTCTTATGAGCCATTTTCTTATTCCCTCATATTCGATGAGTATCACAAGAAAAGCTAAAAGTTAAAAGAGCAAAAGAGCAAGTGAAAAGATCATTTGCAGTTTGTCTAACCATGCCTTTATCTATATTGCTTGGGGTGTCTGGTATGCATGTTTCACATATGAAAGCTTTTTTTTCCTTATATCTTTGGTGAAACAAACTGGATTCGAAATGTGGTTGACACCTACTTAACAAATACTACTAGTTTCAATCTTTCCCATGAACAAGACAGAATATTATATGGATGAATTTTTAAGAAAAAGAGTTACAATCTTAGGTATGGATGAACAGTTAAGAAAGAAAATTGATAAGAGAGAATTTATGAGTAGAATTCTAGACATAGAAGTGAGATCAGAGGAGAGTAAGAAGAAATTAGATTTGGGGAGAAACAGAATGAATTCCAGAAAATTATGTTACAATCAAAAATATCCAACTAACTCTCGATGCTACTAACTCAGTTATTTATAGAAAAGTAACAGACTCTTAAGTAACAACATCCACCTTCTGACACATCATCACAACTAACACACTACTGGACAACTATAGCATAACATGTACCCTCCTTTATTTAAGTACATGGATTGACTATTGGTACATATAAAAAAATTACGTGGAATGGCACCTATTCATTGTATCTGTAATTTCTTAGATTTCAAGATAATTGCTTCTGATTTTTTTTACATGGTCTGGCAGGAAAAAAGTTGTGTATATGTTTGCGAGCTGTGCCATGAAAATGGCAAGAGTGGTGTGTTGCTTCCATCAACTGAAAATGAGAATTTGCAGGAAACATCAACACCCCTTGAGTTTGAAGGTGTTCCTACAACGGATAATATGATATGTTCATCTGATTTACCTATGAAGAATGGTAAAGTCTGTAAACTGCATCACTAATACAACTTTTACTTTTTCTCCCTTCTCCCATAAAGCTTCCTTTCCTGAATCTTAGCTCTTCTCTTTGATCTAACATCAAGTGTAATGCCATTTCCTTGTTTTTGTAATTGACCCGTTCAATCTTGCAACAATTATTTGGTATGCCCATTATTTGGCTTCAAAACTTATTCACCAAAATCTGGTAAATTACTGAAAAAAACATTAATCTGCCTTGTCTAGGTGCAAAGACTTTGAGAAAACTGAGAATTTTATGCTTGCACGGGTTTCGGCAGAATGCTTCTAGTTTCAAAGGAAGATCGGCATCATTAGCCAAGAAACTCAAAAACTTAGTTGAGCTTGTTTTTATCAATGCCCCCCATGAGCTGCCATTCGTTTACCAACCTTGTCCAGCAGACCTAAATCTTAATCATGTCTCAGTTTCTGCAGAGCGAAGTTCACCACCACCACCACCACCACCACCACCACCACCAAAGAGGTGCAATAAAAAGTTTGCATGGTTGGTTGCTCCTAATTTCAACAACAAAAGCGACTCTGATTGGAAAATAGCAGATGTTCCATTTGATTATCTGCAGCACCAGCAGCAAACCGAAGGGTTTGATGAATCACTTGGATATTTGAAAACAGTATTTTCTCAGGCAGGACCTTTTAATGGAATCTTGGGATTTTCACAAGGAGCAGCTATGACTGCCTCAGTTAGCGCACTTCAACGGAGGCTAAAGGGTGAGGTAGATTTTAGATTTGTGATTCTGTGCTCGGGATTTGCTGTTAATTTATCAGATTATGAGCAAGGTTCAATCAATTGCCCCTCCCTCCATATTTTTGGCAATGAACAGGGTGATGACAGACAGATTGCAAGCCAAACCAGCAGAGACCTAGCATCTCTATTTGAAGAAGGTTGTTCTGTCACTATTGAACATGAATATGGCCATATAATACCTACACGATCCCCATATATCGATGAGATCAAAAGTTTTCTTCAACGCTTTCTCTAATTTGGGGATTGGCACATCGACTCTAAGCTTGAAAAGTACATTACATTGAAACATAAAACGTCTGAGATTTTCTCATCTTTGCTGTTCTATGAGACCGACCCATCTGCAGAAAGACATTTAAATAATGTGCCATATATTTGTCATGGTCTCAAGTTGTACTTTACAAATGTAGTCAGATGACAATTGTATTTTTTTTTAAACTAGGGTTCCAATATTTGTAGCCTTGTAGGGCATGTATACAATCTTATTTGCTCACAATACTTGACAACTGATAAAGCCTTGTGTTTGGCTCTGTTGAGTGTTATAACAGCTCCTCACTTGTGCATCTGCATTCTGCACAACTCATTTGACTCTTGATTAAGCTCTGCGAATAAGCACGAGCCTTTTGATTGCAGGCTCATTAGTATATTTTTACTATTTTATTATCAAAAATTAAATAAAAATATATTCTTACTATATATAAATTATTATTATTTTTTTTTGAAGCTGCAGTGTTATGATATTATGACGATGATATTGTGATAAAATAATTTTTTTTTTGAATATTATCATAATAAATTTGAGTAATTAAGATTAGAAATCTTAATAAATTAAAGACAACGGATATTTTTATATAAAAAATTAATATCTTAATGTGATTCTTGGTGAGTGGGTCACACACCTTTCATGTGATAGGCTGTGATGAATAGTGACTACGTGTCGTCTAAAAATATCAGTTTTTTAAATTAAATGATTTAAGTAAAATAGTATATAAACTTAAAAACTGTTTGGTAAATAAAAATACAAAACATAATAATAATTTTTAAATTTAAAATATTAATTTTAAATTTAAAAATATATTTGACTTTTCAGCTGTTAATAGTTTAGATTCTTTCCTTACCCAAACAAAATTTTACTAAACAATTTTAACTTTTTTTACCGAATGAAACACCACGAAACAGAGAGTACAATTTGGAGATTCTAAATAGGAAGAAGAATCATCTGAAAATGTTTATCAAGAGGACTAAAACCCTAAATTGAGAATTAAGATAATTCTGATACAAAGAATGCAGATTCTCAGGGGAAAACTACTACAAAGAACCTCACTCAGATTATTCAATCTAGTTCGTATCTTTTCTCAAACATTTTTTCATGTTTTTGTCAAGTTTGTTGTATTTGTGGAGTTACGAATTGGGTACTTTTCTAATGAGTCTTTTTTTTCTTCAATTCGTATAATTTATTCGGAAGTTTATTAAATTTCATTGTTAAAGTTTGATATTTTGATTGAATGAATGCTTGTTCCGTTTCAAGTCTAAATCTTTGTATGCTTCTGAATTCAAGATAGTAACTTTCTATTTTTTTTTAAATATTTTTTGTTATCATTGATACTCTGTTGGTCTTGTTGAATTTTCATGAAGTACTGTTGTAGAAATTCCAGCATTGTCATATCGAGCTATCCCTTTATCGAATTGACATAATGGAAGTTGCTTTTTCTAATTTGCTTTTGTTTTTTCGGGCACTCAGGTCATGAATTTTTCCCCATTTGAGTGTTTTATTCATGATCTGGAATCTATCGCTCTCTTCGTGTCACTGTCTCTCTGCCTCTGTCACACACTTTACCTGATTAATATCAAGCTAATATTTCATGAATTGGTAATCATAGGTAGCTGAAAGCCGTGCTTATTCTACGAAGAAGTTATGCGATGTCGGGCAGCCAACAGCTGCTACTCACCCTCATGTACTGCTACTGACACCTAATTGTTTTCTTGTTTAAGGAAAATTTATTTTTACATTTACTTATGCCTTTGTTTGTGATTGTAGTTACTTAAAGAAGGGAGATAACACCTGGCATTACAAGTGAAGAATATATTTCAAGAAGGAAGAGATTACTGGAACTTCTTCCGGAGAAGAGTTTAGCTATAATTGCAGCAGCCCCAGTAAAGATGATGAATGATGTTGTGCCTTATACTTTTAGACAGGATGCAGACTACTTGTATGTTACTGGTTGCCAACAACCTGGTGGCGTAGCAGTTCTAGGTCACTTAATTTGGGTTATGCATGTTCATGCCAGAACCAAGCCCCCATGTATGTTCAAACTTATATAATATCTGAAAATATTATCTAATATTTTTGTGGTGATAACTCTGCTTGAGTAATATTGTTTGCATGAATTTACTAATTGTCTATAAAGTAAAACTATTGTTTAACTGAACTTGCTCCAATACTAAAAAAGAGATTTTACTTTTCTCCTGACCCTTTTCTTTTATGAATATTAAGGTTACTGAGGACACACTTTGACATTACTTTTTTTAAAGAATAATTTTTTGTTTCTTGTTAATAAGATTTAAACCTTTATACTTAGATATTGAAAAAGGAAAATCATTTCTAATTTTGACCTATGCAAACCTTAATATTTATAAAAGAAAAAGTCAGTAGAAAAGTGGAGTCCTCTTTTCGAGACAACGACAATATAATTTAAAATGTGATGTAAAAACTAATTTTTTTCTTCTCTTTTTTCCAATCAAATTCTCTATTCAATATACATTTTGACCCTGAAATGAAATTATTATACAAAATAGTGAGGCCATGCATATAGAGTTGTACAATAGAAACAACAGTTTGATATGTCGCTGATTTTTGCGAAATGTAATTTAGGATGTTACTTGGCAAGGTGAAATTGCTGGAGTTGATGCAGCTTTGGACACATTCAAGGCTGAGAAATCACATTGAAAAATGGTTATGTCTAAGTTTGTGCTCTTGGCTAATTTTCAGGATACTTGTATAATCTTGTGATGTAAAAAACTAACTTTTTTTTTCTTTCTTTTTCCAATCAAATTTCTATTCAATATACATTTTGACCCTGAAATGAAAGTATTATACAAAATAGTGTGGCCATGCATATAGAGTTGTACAATAGAAACAACAATTTGATATGTCGCTGATTTTTGCGAAATGTATGTTATTTTAGGATACATTCAAGGCTGAGAAATCATATCCTGTGAGCAAATTAAACGAGGCAAGTTCTTTTCTTTTTCATTATTTATTTTTTCTCTTTGGTGATGATAGAAACTGGAAGAAATGAACGAAGTTGCAATTAAGCTTTGCGTGGGCCAAGGGAAATTACATTTATATCCCTCTAAGTTGTTTTAAGTGTAGTTTATAGAAAAGGAATAGACATGGTATAAGGTGAAGGCAAATTGTTGTGCTCCTGGAGGAATATTTTAGAATTCCATATACTAATGATACCTATGACGCTTAGAAACAACTCAACTAGTTTTAACTATATCTTCTTAGAAAGATTTTTGTAGCGTACCACGTTCTAATTAAACATATTGTACAAACTAAGTGATTCAAAAAACCCTACCCCTGTTGTACTCTTTACCATGAAAGTGACATTTTCTGTTCTCAATTTCGTTCCACGTACTGCATCTAACCACGATTTAGATAACATTTGCCTGGAATAATATTTAATCAATCACTGTGGAAAAAGTTGTTCATGGTGTAATAATTAATTGCAGCAACCAGGAAGAGTACAATTAGTTAAAGTTTTTGAACTTCCTTAACTTGACTTTTGTTTATTTACTGGTGGGAAAAAATTCCAGCCTCACTTTATATCCTGTATGGATCATTAAGCTTGTGTGCAGCCTTGACCAAGGCCTTCAACATGCGCAACTGGCCATTTGTAACTTGAAGAAACTCTACCTCCGTTATACAAAGATATGCCCCTGTTTTGGTGGTTTTTTAGAAAAAATAAATTAGGATATGCAGAAACATATTTATACATATGTTATATTTATTTCTATAATATGTTTATATTCCCTACCATAATACTTGTCTAATAAAACACACCTTATTAAGAAAACTTTCTTTTCTCCAAATTACCATTTGTCCCTTCTAACCCTAATAATTATCTATCGTCTCTCCTAATTAATTCTCTCACATTTTCCCCTCATTTACTTTCTCTTAATATGGTTTTGAAGTTTCTCTTTTCCATCCTACATAATTTTCCCTTCTTGCTTTTCCGTGCGATCTTAATTATAGTTGTATTCTTATTCTTTGAAAAGTAGAACAAATTAAGGAAGGGTAATATTGAAAAATAGGGCCAAAAATAGTATCAAAAAGGATACAGGACAATTAAAATGGGACAAATTAAGGTATTACATTTTCAACTATATGAAATACATGGTGAATATAATATATAAATATGTTATCGGCACGTCTTAAAATTACATGCCAAAAAACTAAATATCAAAGGGGCACATCTTTGTAGGACAGAGATTAAAGTTTCAAGTATTTTTAGATTCTTGCGCTTCAATTGTTTTTGATCAAGATGTCTGGTACAGAATTCGGGACTGTATTTCTTCTATTTATTTGATCCTTTATTTAGCCAATTACAAAGGACGCAAAGAAAATGGATAAACATTCATACCTTTTAATCAATATTGTCCATTTATTGTTCTATTATACATTTTTCAAATGGATACTTTATTATTTATAATTTCGAGTAAACAGTGCAATAAAAAGAAATATGTTTAAAGAGTTTTTGTGCGCAATATTATCATTATTTGACTTTCTGAACACAATTTGTTTTTTTGTTGTTGTTACATATTCAAATTAAATATCAGAGACAGATGTCATACTCTTCCCAATTGCAAATTGCCGGACAAGATTTATCCATGTTTTTAGATGAAGCTGTGTAATATATAACAGAAGTTAACAGTTAATTACAGACTTATCGTTATCATGTTTGTTTTAAAATCAAAGTTTATGATGTGGCCAGAGTTGTCCAGTGCCATCTGCTCACTGTCCTACTTTTTCTGTTGTGCTTCAGATCCTTCCAGACATGATTGGAAGTTCTTCCAAAGTATTCCATAATGTGAATACAGCTATACCAACTTATATGAACTTACAGGCCTTTCAAAAATTATCTTTGAGAGACAAAGTAAAGGACCTCTCCATGTACACCCATGAAGCACGATGGGTTAAATCACCAGCTGAGCTTAAATTAATGCGAGACTCTGCATCAATAGGTTGTCAGGTACTTGTTTAATTGCGCTGTTGTCATATATAATTACTGGCACTAAATGGATACTTTGGTTGTGCTTATCATGTGGTTTTCTTTTCCCATTTTTTAGAGATATTTGATGAATTGTTAAGTTCTCTTTGATATTTATTGGCACTTTTTTGAAGCTAACTGATGAAAACAGAAAATAAATTTATTTGTCCATAGGCAATTAACTTTTTCTATATCTGTTGATGTTACGCTTTGTTCATATTTACCGCTTAGTACTCAGGAATTTTGTTTTCGTATTGAATAGGCTCTTTTACAGACAATGATATATTCAAAGACAGTTCCTTATGAAAGCATGTTATCAGCTAAGGTTGAATATGAATGCAGAATGAGAGGTGCCCAAAGAATGGCGTAAGTTCCTCTTTTTATTGAGTTTTAAAAAATTTTGTGTGCTGATCCCCTATCCCAAAGAGACCCTTTCAATCCATTTTACATGCTCTATTCTTTTGCTTGGATGGTAAGAATAAAATTTAATTTGTATCTGTTTTACCACGATATCCGAGCTAAAAGTTTACATATATAATGTCTGACCAGTAGTGGTTTTTTGCTTATTCATGGTATTTCTAGAGTAGGATAATGTGTACTGTATAACAAAATTAATTTTCTTACTAAACCAGGTTCAACCCTGTGGTTGGTGGTGGGCCTAATGGTAGTGTTATACATTATTCCCGAAATGACCAGAAAGTGAGTTTGTTTATTTCAAGCCTTTAATCACTTTTCGTGTATGAATCACCATTACTATAAGTCTAAAATTTGTATTGACAGATCGAAGAGGGAGACCTTGTTTTGATGGATATAGGATGTGAAATGCATGGTTATGTTAGTGATCTCACTCGTACCTGGCCCCCTTGCGGCAGCTTTTCTTATGTTCATGTATGTCTTCTACTTTGTTGTTCCTTCTATTATCTTAGTAATGATGGCAGTATGGCACCAAACAACAATAAATGTTCTTTTTAAGCAACTTATCAAATAAAAAAAAAATTCTTTTCAAGCAAAACTTTAACTGGAAAATGGACAAAATTTATTGAAATAAACTTTACTAGCTAACTTACATAGAACAATTCTACTAAGACAAAGACTAGAAAGAAGCAGTGATAGGAAGGGGCAATAGGTATTTCTGATGCTTGCCACCGTACTTATAGTATCACCATCCACATAGAGTGACCCCTAGAAATGTTGGGAATTATTAAAGAAAAAAGCAGGGGGCGGAGGAGGGGGAGTAAGAGAGAGATTAGTTGGTTTACAAACAATTTAATTCACTAGGCGATGAACAAAAAGATGACCACTAGTTAATTATCTATCACAATACTTCAATACAAAAACTTCCCCTCAAGTATGAAAAATTAGACAAGTTAGTCCATTAAGTTTGAAGTGAGACAATTTAGTCCATTAAATTTAACTAAGACAATTTAGTCCGTTAAGTTTTAACTTAAAACTTAGACCAATGTACAGAGTAAATTAACCAAGTTCGTTCAATCCCTTGGCAATAGTTGGTAACTAATTTACTCTTCTTAATTACATAATTAATGAAAAATTAATCAAAATTTAGTCAATTGACTCAGACAATAAATTATTATTTGTGTTATTATAATAAGCAATACATATAATAGGACTTGATTAATTAGATCAATCGTACAATTTGCATTTATATCATCTTAAAGATCTATTCTTTTCATTTCATACATAAAAGATTTTAATGAGTTTGAAATTTTCAACTGTCCTCAATGTATCTATCATCATAATTGGCATTATGTTGTTGCTTGTCCTTATTGCATTTGATATGTAATTCGCCCCATGGTTGGGAACTAATTATTGGCTCTGTCTAATTAGAAAGAAACGAAATGAGGCTATGCTTTGAAATACTAAGTGGATAGCAAATCAGTTTGTACCAAGCAGCATTATTCTTTTTTATTGAGAACATTTCATGTTGATTTTGCAATTTAATTTTTAGAAGTATGAAACATCTTATTAAATAAACTTATCTTCTATATTCATTACTCGTTAAAGGAAATAAGGTTGAACAATAATATCATATTTACCACTAGTTGCTTAGGGAATTAACAAACTTGGTTAATTTACTTTGTATATTGGACTAAATTGCATGTCTAAGTTAAAATTTAATGGACTAAATTGTCTTAGTTAAAACCTAATGGACTAAATTGGTCACTTCAAACTATATGGACTAATTTGTCTAATTTTCCATACTTGAGGGGAAGTTTTTCTATTTAAAGACTATCTTAAACATATTTAGTGTATATTTGGTTTTTCTTTTGGGTGACTTTCCATACACAACATTCTACAGGGACACTAGGTAAATCAAATCCTTGCCTCCAACCCGCAAGGGGAAGTAATTAGTGCTTTCTTGATGACGTGTTAAAGTTGAACTAAACATTCTCAAAAAATTCTTAGAATAATTGGATGAAGTATCACCAATTGATGAAATTGCATTCTATGATTAACCGTTTTAAAATCAGAATTTGTGTATGAGAATGGCTTTTGTCTGTCATGTTGAAAAATTTGATATTTAGCCTGGAGAAACTTTGAAGGTCACTCAAAAATATATAAGTTAGCAGAGTATTTCTTATTTATGTCCGAAGATATCTAGCCTATAGCTTACCCTAACAACTAAAGGTCGGTGACGATTAGTTAATAATTATAAAATCAAATTTTCAAGCTATGTATAGCTCATAATATCTAGTTCTTGTTGGATAATAACTGTCTAATCCCCAGGTATCTCATCAACTAAACAAACCCATAATCATAGTTGTCAAATCGTGAATCATATTTTGTATCAAAAATCCACATATCGTGTTGCATGTCTTGTATCGTGAATTGTTTGTCTCATACGGAAAACGAAATTAAAAATGTGATAATATATATTTAAATATATAAAGCGCACAAGTATTGGACAGTCAAGCATATTAGATCGACTATATGTAAAAGTAGTCAAGTAAATTTATTGGATAATCAAGCATATTACTTTTACAATTTACTCTTTCACCTCCCACCATCACCATCACTAGTCACCACCACCACAACCACTTTCTACCATTACCCCAAATTATAGTTGTTTTTACATTTGGTCCCCTAACTATTTTTTCTTTGTTTTGTCCTCCCTGTATCTGTTTTTCATGTTAGTCGCTAAATTATAATTGGTTTTCAAGTTTAATCCAAGTATAATCATTATTCAAGTTTAGTCCCATTTAATTGCTCTATTTTTGTGAGGTGGCAATGGGATTGCAGATATTATAAAGTTTGAGGACAAAATACGCAACAATAATAGTTGGGGGACAAAATTAGCTATAGCTTGGGGACTGTTTACAGAATTATTATTATTATTATTAGACAAGTACTCACTTCCAAACTAGCAACCACTCTCTTTTCTTTTGAGCTTGAGCTCGATCCTTTGGCGCCTCTCGCACCTATTGCGTATTTTGCGCCTTTTGCACCTTTTGAATCTTTTTAACCTCGAAAGTCTTTCAGATCTCTGTCTTTCGAACTTTCACTACCTTGCCAGTCTATATACATTCTAGTGGCGAGATATGTTGAGATGGAACCCCACATATTTTGTATATTGAGGAGATCCATTTCGTTGTTGTACCAATGTTTACAATAACTGAAAAACAAATCAAATCTGATCTATTCAGAAAACATTTGAGCGATTAAAATGATGAGCTTTGCAACTTTTTCTTCGTTATTGTATTGTACGAGATCAAATATAGTACCGTCGAATTTAACATTGTTGGCATGCGTGCCTTGTCTTCCTCTATCAGATCTAGGATATGATTACCAAAAAATGCTAAATTGGTAGCGAACATTTTGGTACGAACGTTTCAAAACATTAAACATGGTATGCAATGTTCTAAAAAAATCCTCTATTAGGAAGGAGGCGATTTATGTAATGACAAATACGCGTAAGTGCACACGGGGCAATCAAGTAATAAAGAAGTAAGAAGAGTGGCGGATTTAACAATTAATCTAATTAACAAGTTTTTATCATTTTCAAAGTCACTTAAACAATTAATATTTTATGAAAATTACATTAATCAAATAAAAAACTAAATTAACAACAATATAAAGCAAAACAATCTATAATAAAGATAATAAAGGCATTAGCTTAAATTTTTTAAAATGAACATATCCATATTATTACATATCAAAATTAATAAAAACTTACAAATATGTGCATTTTCGCCTTCATACACCGGCAAGAGCAATTATTCAATGTTCAAACATGTATTTTTTAATGCATTAGTTATTTACAAGAATAAACAAGATTGCTATTAAATAATAAAATTTAAATTTTCAAGAATTTAATCAAAATATTAAACTTAAGAAACTAAACATAAATTTAAGAATTATATTAATTAAATAAATATTACAAATAATGATCATGAATTTATATAGGTTTCAAGTTGGGAAAAGTTCAAAAAATTATAAACTATAATAAAATTATCCATTTTGGCTTGATATTGTTCGAGGAATTTCTTTGCTTCAATCTGTGATTTGATGATGCTTCAACATGTAGTGGCTCTATGAATATGGTAAATCATTAAATAAATTTATATCTAAGAAACCCTAGCAAGTTAGTTAATTAAAAAAATTCTCTCAAATTGGACAACAGATCCCAAATCACCTAATTTTCAAAGGCCTCCCGGAGGATTTTTTGCCACTTCTGATAGGAAAATCGATGGTGCGGTGCACCCCTGAGGCCTAATTTCTCATTGCGGCGATCCTTTCGTAAAACATGCATAACTTTTGATCCGCTAGAGTTACGAGGCTGTTAACTATCAAATCTTTGAGAATCGATGATTCTAAGCCGGATCAAGGTCGAAATTGGCTTCAAGTATTTTTAGATGTAAATGGCAAGCACGACAACTCTAAGCTTTGATCTCAAAAAGATGGTAACGCATCAAACTCGGATTGGGATGATTCAAGATGTTCCTAGAAGTAGAACAACAAGTTCAATGGCGATTTAAAAAAATCTTCCCTTCTTGCATTTCTATTTACTCGAAAGATGTCCGAATTGTTTTTCCTTGCTTCTTCATGCCAATGTCATGTCATAGCCTACAAAATAACATAAAATATAGAAATGATTAGAACTTTACTTTATGATTCTTTATATATATTAGAACTTTACTTTGAGCATCCTTTTATATGGTCTGGTCTTTGGGTCATACAAATAATGGTTAAGATCAAATCTAATGGAAGGTTATGATTGACTTTCTAGAATCAATCTCAAAAATATCAATAATATTTACAAAGTATTGTCACATTAATAAATCTAGAACACTATATTAAATACCCTACTATATAAAAGAAGATTCTAGGGATTGTCATATATAAAACATTTATTCCTTAATTATTCGGTCGTCATTCTTCCATATTTTTGTTTGAACATCTTTTTATCAACCATTTTACTCTACATCCTATCATATTGTACTCTAAATCCTGTAAACATGACGGGAGTCCAAATGTTTCAAAGTTACGAATCTGAACCTACTTTGTTTATACTCCCTCCGCCAAAGTTATCCATAGTGGACCCCACTTAAGTTCACTAATGAGTCTTTTGTTTGTTGAAATTAGTTGACTCCGTGTAAGTCAATCTAGAGGTTAACATAGTCCTTTTAGAACATTTTACACTTTGAATTGTGTTCTTGTGTTGTATTTTTGTTGACTAATTTTTTTGTACTGTTGTCTCTTTTGGTGGATAGAGGGAGTATCTGTTATCTTAATATATTATATTTTGATTCTGCATATGACATTAGAAAGGATTTGATATACAACTAGGATGTGTATATTTCAGGTAGAACTTTATGATCTTATTTTAGAGACAAATAAGGAATGTGTGAAGCTTTGCAAACCTGGCACAAGCCTTCGGGATATAGACAACTTCTCGGTATGATTATAATCATAATCCATGTTTATATTATTGTTTTCTTTGGATGGTTTTGGAATTAAATTTTTTAACTAGACATTTATTATTCAGTGTCTTATTTTTCATTCTTTTACTCAAATAACAATGTAGTTGGATTCCTTAAAAAGGTTTGAGTACAGAACCAGTCAAGTGTAACTTTCCTTTTCACAATTTCATCTGTAGAAAATTAAAGAATGGACATGTTCCTATATACTTGGTAACTTTATCCAGGGAACTTTGGTTAATGTTCACATTATTGTTTGTTCTTATAATACTTGGTCTGCAGTGCTATCTCAACATCATTTTTGTTATTCCATAAGAATGCATTATCGTAATGGTAGTGACATAACGTTTATCGAATTGCCACAAGCTTGCGAAATTTATTCCTATAAGAGCATCCAGGTGTCTAGGACTTATTTGTTTCTTTGTCCAATGTTGGATGATTTATGGTTGATGTATTACTGCCATAAGGTCTCTCTGAATGTTTCAGTAACTTGTCATGCACACTCATTAACTAGTGGTTGCATATTTACTTTTTTGATTCGTCATTATATATTAAACAAGACCGCCAAAATGGATGGGCTCCTATGTACAGTATATTATTGGCACAAGGAGAAATAAAAAGACCTCCAAATGCCTCAAAAGGGAAATCACAAAAGAAACCCTACACCCCATACAACCAAACACTCTAGTAGCACCCCCTTAAATTCTGATCACATATTATAATGTTGGCATCAGATCTGGCTCATAAAGTCTATTTTTCTCTTTCTTATACGGAAACAAGTTAAGAGTATTTGTTGGCACTTTATGCCTTTGTTCAGGTCATTAATGTAATACTATTTTAGGTGCTTACTTCTTAGATATGGTT
The DNA here is from genome assembly GCA_020205605.1 of Panax ginseng. Taxonomy (NCBI): domain Eukaryota; kingdom Viridiplantae; phylum Streptophyta; class Magnoliopsida; order Apiales; family Araliaceae; genus Panax; species Panax ginseng. Next base: position 13,613,180 of record CM035133.1, on the reverse strand, counting down.
GATCAGTTGTTGTAACAATTACTAAAGGGAGTGCACGCTCTGTGCACATGAATTATCCTCTGTTGTCAACATATGATGAGTTCTTACTTGTACAAATGACCCATGTTAGTTGTTGCAATAATTTCTTTATTCTTGTTGGCACTTCATGACTTCTTGGTTGACCAATGATAATTGTCCTGCATCTGAGATACTTCTTTTACTTGACTGGTGGTAATACTTTCTAACTTTGAATATTGATCACAACCTCCAATAGTATGACCAAAGGTTTTGCTTGGATAACTTGTACTTTCCAAGAGCTATAGTTCATCTGGAAAGACAGGTTTGTCACCATGGAGGAACCCACCACGAAATTTCAGAAAGATCTCTTTCGTGGAAGATCGAAATTGGAAAGAAAAAAAAAGAGAAAAAAAAAACTTATTTGTTCACTCTATAAGTTTCCTTTAGTTTGTCTTCACCAACTAAGAAGTGGTATGATGCTTGAAAAATGTTTTCGCTACAAATGCAAATATATTAACTTTATGATGCTACATGACATAGATTGATATGCTTCGGAAAGGTTTGAAGGAGATTGGTATACTGAAAAATGATCGTGATAATCGGTACCATCAGCTGAACCCAACCAGTATAGGTAATTACTACAATTCTTTATTTTTGAATTTGAGGTGGATTTCAGCATCCACAATAGCAAGTTCAGCCTATAGTTGTTTAAGCGTGTTAGTTCCCAATATAAAATCTATTACTAATCTTGGCGCTGAATCAACCTGGTATTGTTCTCTGTTATGTACAGGTCACTATCTAGGAATGGATGTTCATGATTGCTCTACGATCACTTATGACCGCATTCTGGAGCCAGGTGTTGTAAGTTATTTACCTGACTTATGCACATCTTGACTCAACTTGGTAACTGTGATGTTGATATGTTTCATCCTTCTTCCAAAACTTTCTGGTTTATTTTTTGATATTTTGTCATTGATTGCATAAATTCTTCTGGATGGTCATTCTTTGGAAGTTTTTAAATTGGGGAAACTGGGAGGCACTGCTATTAAAGCCCTTTTAAAAGTAAGATGGAGAGAGTATATGTATCTAAGTTTTATTTATTTAGTGTTCCTAAAAATGGGATACTTATATTCTGAAATACATCTTTTTTTTATTTTATTTCTTGCATCTTTACATGATTTTATGTAAATTTCGGTGAACAAAAAGCTGGTAAACAATTCTTCCTACATGAACATTGAACTACAATAGTTCACATTTGTAGATTAATTTAATGTAAGATGTTACTATTCCTCAATACTTATGTTTCCAAGAAATTGGATATTTTATTTACTATAATTTACATTCCAAGAGAACATCTAGAAACAACTCAAAAGGTTCTAGGGAAAATCTCAAAATAAAGTATATACACATCCATTTGCAGTGTTATCTATCATGTTCTAATTTTTCAATCCCACTCCTGTGTATTTCCTAGTTTCGCATAGTTACAATTCAAAATAATTGGGAAAATACTACCCCGATGAGTTAACCGTGTGACTCTTTTACAAGACTTCTTAATTCCAAATAAAAGGTCTTGAAAAAGTCATGCGGACGGCGCATGGGTCATTTTCTCCAGATTAATTTCAAATAGGAACAACATTGCAAGATATGAAGATAGGGAGGAAGGTGACTGCAAAAAATTGAAACATGATGGGTATACTTGAGTGGATAACTTTAAGTTTGCCCAAAGTTTTTTGACTAAATATTTTATGAAAGCCACCCTCACATACAGCATCCCAGTTATGTGAACCAAAACAATCCGCATTCTAGGTGACATTGGATAGTAATAATAAATTTTTGGGGTTCTACAAAGTACAAACTCCTAAGTATGAATAATTTCAGCATTCCAATGGAGGGGGACATTGAGATTTAAGCACCATAATCTTAAAAAAATATGGCTATGGAAGTACCAAAGTTCTGTTAAATCTCTGCAGCACATTTTATGTTCTTTGCTATTGGTTAACTTTTCTTGCAAAAATGTATTGCAGGTAATAACAATTGAACCTGGAGTTTACATCCCATATGATTTTGATGGTCCAGAGAGGTATGTTGTGTTATTTCAATTTGTTATTTCATGTTAACTTGCATCATTCAGAAATGGAATATTTGATGGTCCAATTTTAGGTTTATCATGCCAGTTAATTATTTCTTTAAAAAGCAAAAGAAATTTTCTTAGTGTTGAATCTTCAGTTACGATAGTCCTATGAAACAATCCTTTGCATCAAACCTATAAAGAGGAATAACTTTCATCACCTTGCACTTTTTGGATTAGCATGTTACCCATTCAACACATTATTTTAATAAATTCGTGTTTGCCTTTGGAAATCTTATTCTTGATTTTGTGATTAGAGCTCCTTCAGCAAATATATATTTCCAATTACAATGTAATCGTTTACACTTTTTCAGCTAATTTCGTTTTTCTTTTTTTACTACTATATTTTTTTTTGCTAAGTTACTACTGTATTTTTCCCATATGGGTTTCATTTGAATCTGTGATAAAAACAAAGGAGCTTCCTTTCTCCAAACTGTAAATGGCACACTTAGGTTTTTTTATTTGTATGAAATCGGATCTTTTTGGTCCTTACTAAGCTACATCCTCCCTGATGATATGATGATACTATAGGGCATGCATCTCCCTTGGCTTTGTGAATTTTTCACTTTAGGTTACAACTGTAACTCAAATATTGAGCAAATATAATGCAGGTATCGAGGCATTGGAATGAGGATTGAGGATGAAGTCCTCATTACTGAATCAGGTTATGAGGTACATTTTCCAACAAAAAGTTTACATGTGCTCTTAGAAATCGTCACCACTGTTTTATACTCCCTCTATTCTTTTTTTTCGTACGTCGTTTGTAAATGTCAAGGAAGCATCTTAGTTTCCCATATTATCCCTACATTATGCTAATTTTTTTTTCTTCTTTCATCTTTCCAATAAATTGTATAAGGGTAATATTGAGATTTTATATCCAATTTGATCAGCCAGACGATATAGGTTACATTTTTAGCCTCTGCTTTTTTCTAAAACATTAGTTAAAAAGGAATCATTTGCATATTGTCTAGTAGTCTTTCCTTGATAGCATATGCTCATGGGATAACAGGTCCTCACCGGGTCATTGCCGAAAGAAATCAACCATATAGAATCTTTGCTAAACGACTACAGTCATGGAATCAGGGCTGGGGCTGGGAATTCTAAAATCATGCAAGCTGCTTCCAGTTAGTTTGGATCCTTGGAATTCTCAATATCGAAGACTGGTCGAAGACAAAACCACGATATAATCATTCTATTTCATTACATACAACTTCCTCAATTTATTTTTATGTAAAATTAGATAGGTAGGAAATGTTTGTTTGCAAGAATTATACTTGGAATATTAATTTCAAGTTCAAACTTGGGACTATTAGTTTTGACATTATAAATATAATTCTAGAATTAATAATTTTGGAATTATAATCTCGGGATTATACTTGCAAACAAACATAGTGTATTCATGTCACATTAGATTGTATGTTAATTCTTGTAGAGGACAATTTTTTAAGATCTCATTCTTCTAATTATTATTTTTTTTATTTTTTGTTGATTTTTTCTATTGTTACTGTAATTTCCAATAAATAAATAATTATTTCAGCCGTTTTAGTGCACCATTGGTGGTATGTAAATTGTCAGTTATACTAAGGGTGTAAATGAATCAAGTCGAGTCGAATATTAAGTTGTTTGATTTGGATTATAAAATTTATTGAGTTATTTGGTTCATAAAAAAGTATAAAATAAAGTTTGATTGAGTCTCGTTTAGCTCCACTCGAATCGAGTTCGAGCAGTTTGAACTTTTCGAACGATCCGATTATCAATAGAAAATTGTAATTTTGAGGTTCGAGTAATTTATCAAACTTTAAAATTTGTTTATATTTAAATTATTTATATTTTGAGTCGAGTTCGAATTGAATTTTTAATCGAATCGAATTTATATTTAAAATTATTTGAACCGACCTAATTGAAGTAACACCATGGCTACCCAACTGGAGAGGTCTTTGCATTGACATTAATAATTAGGTTAGGCAGTTAAAACTTACATAATTGTTTTCACTAATCCTTGAAAGCTCAATAGGATTTATGTACTGATAATTAGGGCTGAGCAAGTAATTAAATTGGAATCGAAATCGTACTAAAAATTGCACGAACTGCACTAATTAAAATCGCACCAACGGTTCCGGCGTATGTGACGGTTTTAGGTGGGTTGAATAACCAAATTTATGGTTTCGATTTGGTTACTAGTCAAAATCGCATGCATAAAATCGAAACTGCACCATGTGTGTGTATGTATGTATTATCTCTAGTAAATTCTAAAGTTACTTTTCACTTGAACATGCTCAGAGAAAACTCCGGTCTTGCATTGTCATTTTTTCACCAATTGAAAGAAGATTGTTAGAGGTTATAGAGTCAAAAATTAAGCAATTGGGTTTTGGAATTTCGAATTTGTTTGATGCGTTATTGGAGGGGCTTATAGCTGAGGAGCCAAATTCGTTGGTTCGAGTACTTGATGCATTGGTTAAGGTCAATACTATAATAGTAATAGTTTAATAGATTAATTTTTCAAATTAGGCATAGTTAAGATTATATTCTATAAGTCCTCCCTGTAATATATAAGATAAAATTGCATTCTATCACTAGTATATACTGTTAATTTTTGGGGAACTAGATAAACCTTCTTGCTTATTAGCGAATATATGGTCTTTTGTTTTATATAGCGTATGTTTTAGTTTTAAAGCATCATTCTTTTATTATAAACTAAAATTATTTTACGTGTCTCATTGTTCTATGATTTGATGGTGAATTTGACATGTTTGGCAGAAAGAACTTTGGTTTTATGCTTGATATAATTCTCATTGCCGACTCTGTCACTAAGTTAATTGCTCGATGTAAGTTCTATGTTAAATTTTATTGAAGGCTTAAGATTTTTTTGTTGTTTCAATTGGTTTTAGAACCGAAATCGCACCAATTAAAACCGAACTGCACACTTTAAAACCGCACCGCACCAATTATAAGCGATTTCGTGTACGGTTTTAAAATTTTCAAATCGCACCTAAGCGATTTCGGATACAGTTTAAATTTTTTAAACCGCACCATGCTCACCCCTACTAATAACCTAATCATTTCTTTCACAATCTAATTTATATTTTGCTTGCCTTTGGTTATGTTCTTTCTTCTTTCCCAGTCTTGTCACAATACTAAATAAATATTTAATAAAAACATATTACAGTGCAACGCTGTGTCTATCTCTCTCATGATAATAGTACTGACTAATCAATTTTTCACTTACAAGATCTTCAGAGTTAGGACTATTTTAGGAAACACAATTTTTTTTTTAACAAGGGACTTAAGATGTATTTGATAAAAATTGAATGAATCTGAATTTGAATGAAAAAAATTATTTGATAATTAACATGTCTGAAACATCTGAATGACAAAATTTTATTATTTTATCTCTCTGAAAAAATTCAAAGTTGTTGTAAATTTATTTAATATTACTTAATATAATAGTTAATATTTTTTTTTAATTTTTAAACTTTAAATTTTTTTTACTTTATTCAGCTACTCATTCAGTCAAAAAAAATTTGACTTAGTCATTTAGCTCAATCATCTGACCAATTTAGCCATTCAGACGATTTTTCCCCCAAAATAAACGCACTTAATGGCTGGCCGATTCAGCTATTCAGCCATTCAAATGTATTCAGTCTTAAACAAACAACCTCTTACTATATATTGCGATAAATTTATATCGAATTATAATTACGAATTTTATTAATACATGTGATAGAAATTATAAGATCTCACTTATTATACGTCTCTCAAAAAAAAAAACCACTAATACATATTCATTTAATTGATATCAAAAAATAAACGTAAATATTTATAATATTTATCATTTTTCTTTAACTTAATAGGGTTAAGACTTGTGCTTTTTTTTCTTCTTCTTTTTCAGGACAATGCCCAACTAGATTAGTCTCAATTCAATGTATATATGAAATAAAATTAAAGATATCATGTCCCATTACAAGAAGGTGGGAAACAAGAATTAAGTTCCATGACTTCTACTTTCATTGTCATTTTGATTGGGTAGTTGACCGACTTCACTATTTGAGTTCTCCATTATTATATGGTAAAGAAAGGATTTACGGGTTGTTTGTTTAGAATTGAATACATCTGAATGGTTGAATAATAGAATTGGTCAGTCATTAAGTACGTTTATTTTGGAAAAAATCGTCTGAATGGCTGAATCGGTCAGATGATTGAGCTGAATGGCTAAGTCAGATTTTTTTGACTAAATGGCTGAATGAGCAGCTGAATAAAATAAAATAAAATAAAATAAAATAATTTTTAAAAAGTAACTATTATATTAAGTAATATTAAATAAATTTATAATAATTTTGAATTTTTTCAGAGAGGTAAAATAATAAAATTCTGTCATTCAAATGTTTCAGACATATTAATTATCAAATAATTTTTTTTATTCAAATTCAGATTCATTTAATTTTTATCAAACACCCCCTTATTCTATTTGAAAACTGATAAATTCAAAAAAAAAATAATAAATTTATAACAGAATCGATATATAACGATATTTTTATTATGAAAATATTAAAAAATATTATGAAAATATCTGTCATATCATTATTCATGTCATTGTTTGGTTCCATATCTTTTCACATCAACAATAACTAATCCTCCATAATAAATGTCACATAAACTGACTTGAAATTGATGAGCCAATTGTCCCCAAAGTTAGATATTATGGACCAAGTATCCCTCATCATGTGCATTTCTGATTACTCACCTAATTTTCTCAATATATATTTAATGATATAAATACTTATTTCTTCTTATAATATTAAAAAATAATTTATTTTCTACTACTAATTATATAAAATGACCCAATATTCTTAAATTTGTCATTACATATTCATAATCATATCACACTACTAAGTATTAATTTATTAGTTTTAGGATATATGTCAAAATAAATAAAACTTTAATATTTACGAATTTTATAAAAGAGACTCTTTTTGTAGAACGTTAGTATTACTTTTAAGAATGACACCAACAAGACAATTATTTGCGATAAATAATAAGATTGCTAAAAAATATATTATTTTGTATATTAAGAAAAATTAAGTAGAAGGTATCATGCAGAGGAACCTGCAGATCCAATTATTATATCCAATTATTTTATTTATTAGCTGTATTGCTAATTTGCTAGTACTCTACAAAGTTGATTTCATATAATCTGGGGGTGGGGGTGGGGATGGGGGTGGGGGTAGGGGTAGGGGTGATATATATATATATATATATATATATATATATATATATAGAATATATATATATATATATAAAAAAATGTTTATATAATCGATTCGATTCTCAAATCATTTCCTTTCAATTATTTGGAGAAAGCAGAATATATATATATATATATATATATATATATATATATGCCCCTTTGTTTTTGTTTTAATCTTGATTTTGACTTCTATCTAATATATATATATATATATATATATATATATGTTTTTGTTTTTGTTTTAATCTTGATTTTGACTTCTATCTAAATCAAAGGATCTACCATCAAGGAGTTGAAAATTTTCAAAATCTAGAAAAATGTTTCTGGAACATGCTATTGATTCTTTGTCAAAGATAAATCATAAATTTGGTGGCACAAAAGCATCCCTTTCATTCAAATTTCACCAAATGAAGGTGATAATGGATTTTTTTTTTTTTTTTTTTTTTTAACTTTTTTGGCTCCAGTGGAAGATTATTCGGTTCCTTCTTTTTTGTCTTTTTTTAAAATCAAAAAAAGAATTTTGTTTTTGTTTATATTTCAGGTTAGAATTAGTTACTAAATTTTTCGTGTTATCTTTAATAATTAAATAATAATTTATTTCTCTCTCACGATTTCAATAATTTTAGAAGGATAATATTGTAATTTTAATAACTAACTTAATCAATAAGACAATACATTAATTAATTTCTTAATCTATATACTTACTCAGTTACTCCTAAATCATCAATTAAAAGAAAACGGATGAGATCAAATATGATAGTCTAGTAATAAAAGTCTATCTCATTGTTACTCTACGTGAAAAAGGCCCCAACTCCCCTCTTGATTCCTTTCACAGCTCCCCATAGGCCCTTAAGAATATATCCCCTTAATTATGAAAATATAATATTATAGGTTAAAAAAATAAAGGATAAAAAATAATTGTATAGTATTAAATATAATATCAATTGTCTATGATACTCTTAAATTCTCATCATTACTACATTTATTTAATTTTTTCTCTCTCATTCGTAACATTTTTTCATAAGGGGTAATTTTAGAAAGATTGTAATTAATTTTCCTGAATTATATAAAACGACAAATAATTAAGGAAAATGAAATCATTTAAAATGATACTCCCTCCGTCTCATAATATTTAACGTTTTAGATGATTTTATTTTTCTCAAATTATTTGACGTTTTATATAATCTTAAGAGAATTAGCAACAATCTTTCCAAAATTACCCTCACGGGAAAATATTACAGATAAAGAGATAAGTATATGGTAAATGGTATTATAGATAATTAATACTATATTTAATAATATATAATCATTTTCTTAATTTTTGTGCATAATTTTAAAACGTCGTATATTATGAAACGTATGAAGTATATATTAAAAGACAGATCCGGTAATCATGAAGTTTACTTCATAGTAAATTGGTCAATTAATTAATATAATGCTGATATACAAAAATAAAAATTACTTTCCAACCTACATATCGTCACTATATTAATTAATTGATCAAAATTAATTTTATACTAGTCCCTCCCGTTTTTAGCCCCTCCCCTTAAAAACGGAGGAAGTAGAATTTTAAAAGTGGATTATGAGGTTGACCACATGAGTCACCTCTCCAACACTAATTGGGTAACCTTTCCAACCACATTACACATGAGATGCGAAAGCACCTGCTACTACTCATTTCAACTACCTTTTTAATTATTCAACTGTTTTCATTGCTTATTTATGTTCCAAATCCTCCCTATTCTTGCTCCATATTACAATTTTGACTCTCATAATACTAGTAGGTGTCCAAACTCCTAGATGTCTGTCTTTATTTGTATGCGGTGGAAAAAGATGGGAGGCAGAATGATTCGTTTAAAAATAAATCTACTATCATATAAAACCGTTCACGTACAGCTCACATATATTCACATGCATATTTTAATGAATCATGTACAGAACAAATTACGTGAGTCATCAAAATATATATGTAACTGTATATGCGCGATTTTATATGATAGTAGACTTACTATTCATTTAATCCATGCCCAAACTCCACGTCATTACTTCTCACATCAATTAAACACCAAATTATTCACATAAAAATAAATAATATATAATATATAATGTTTAAGATGATTTTATTTTTTTCAAATTATTTAACATTTTATTTAAGAAAAAAATAAATTACTTAAATGAATATTTTAAAAATAATACTATATAATGGTAAAGAGTATTATTTCCGTTGTAAAAGTATCTTTTCAACTTCTCTTTCCTTTATGATGCTAAACATTGAAAAGACACACTTATAAAGTTTTTTTTTTTTTTTTTTTTACCTCATATGCCGAACAAAATAATAGCTTACAATTCTTTATGAAAAAGGAAGTTTACTCTTATATTTTAGGAAATTAATATTTTTACAAATTAAATCTTATATTTTTATAAGATATCTCTTATAAATATGAGGTTTATTTACTATTTATACGACAGATATCTTAAAAAAATATCATTTTTACTTATAAAAATGTCAATTAATAATTTTTATTCTTTGGCTTCTTCATTCCTAATATACTAAATAGGAAATAAATTAGAGATAGAGATAGCTAGAGCTCCCAACTAAATTTCAAACTCACCAACAATTATTAAAATAACTCATCAACATAGAAGGAACTTGAATTAATTAATACTACTCGCTGCGTCCTATTTAAATGATGTTATAGAAGTCTTTACACGCTTATTAAGAAAATAATTAAAAATATTTTAATTACCTAAAATACTCTTAATATGTGATTATTTTTAAAAAATTACACTCTCAGTAACACGCTTATCTATATATTTTTTTAAAAATAATTAATTTATTTCACCTAAAAGTCTACACTATCTCTCCATAAAATAACTTGAATTTTCACCTTTTAAAAATTCTCCTCTTTTTTTTCTTACATTTTGAAAGTCATTGCAGTATCAAGTTTTAAAAATCATCCATGATGACATAACAAAAATTTATGAAGAGATTGAAATTTTATTGTGTACCCATATATAAGAAGGCAAATTTTTTTGAGAAAACAAAAAATAAAGTCCATAATTAATTTAGGAAGAGATGAAAATCATTAGGGGTGTAAGCCGAGCCGAGTAGTCCGGTACTCGACTCGAGATCGGTTCGAAAATATGATCCAAAGCTCAAATTCGAAGTTGATTCGAGTTGAAACTGATCCATACTCGTTTTCTGTTGAATGATACACGAGACGAATTCGAGTATACCAGTGTTTGCTCATATTATGGTTCGAATATTTCATTTTTTTTCTCGAACCATACTTGATACCTACTTGATGAATCATATTTGAATACTGGTCTGATCCATACTAATAAGCTAAATATGTGATATTTGTATCAATCTTTATAATTTATAAAGTGTAGTATTAAATTGTGTAAACCTGTACTTGAATAAATCAATGAATTGATTGTCAATTTGTATTACATTATTTGTAATTTCTTTACATAAATAAAGTAAAAAACTTTTATATATAAACATTAGTTCAATATTCAATTTAGTATGTAATGGTTCAGTATTAAGTGAAATGGTTCATATTCGAAACTCGATTTGAATGCTCATGAGTAACTCGTTTTGTAAACGAGTTGAGTACTTACGAGCCGAGGAGGTCTGAGTAATGATCCGAGTCGAATTTGACATAAAATTAGAAATTCCTTATCGAATTCGAGTTCAATTTTTTTGAGTCGAGCCGAATCTGAGTATTAGGGTATTCGCTGAGATTTGACTTGTTTATACCCCTAAAAACCATTGAAATTGAAATTGAAATTGATGAAGTGGAGATATGAAGCGATGAAATAGAGAGAGAAAAGATAAGGGAGAAAAATTAGGGAGTGAAATAGAGAAAAAAAGATAAGAGAAAAAAAGTAAGGAGTGAAAACTTTAAAGGGTTAGAGTAATCAGGAGGTTGGATAAAAGGTGAGTCTGTTAGGAAAAACAAAAAATGGACATATATATATATATATATATATATATATATATATATATATATATATATATATATAACTTGTCTCAAAAATGCAGAAATAAATTTGTCAAGGATAGTACTTAGTACTATGTTCTTAAGACAATTATGCCCTCTGTATGGTGCTCAGAGTTGATAGCACTTGTCTCCTAGGATATTATAGCACCACTATAGATAGTATATCCAACGAACCAAAATAAATGGATAAAAACTCTATCAAAATAACTATGAAATAGATGAACAAATGAAGACTTTATAATGCTTGAATGCTTGTGAAATAGTGATTTTAATGGGTTGCCCCCTATCTATTTATAGAAGGGGTTGGTGACCCTTCGGATGAGATACTAGCACTTGAAAAGGCATGGAATGTGATGCCCCAAAATAGGTATACATCACCCATTCTGAGTCATCAAATACATGGTACATAATATAAATACAAACTTAATTATACAACTATCGTTAGCCTTCAACAGTATTATACTGGTAGAATACAATAAACAAAAAGTTTAACTGTATCGGAATAAACAATCCATTAGAAGAGTCAAGTAAAGCATGATATCTACTATCTTCTATGATTTAAAAGTTTATCATCAATTTTATCGCTGAGACTCAGCTTAATAAATAATCCACATCACTGAATTATCCATGCACTACGGGCTAAGGATATTCATCTATGCACTACGGCCAAAGATGACTTTCATCACAATATAAGGATGAGGATGATGACAATGATATAAGAATTTAATTAAATGAGAGTAAGGATATATTTTAATGATTTATAATTTAATTTATCCAGAATTCAATAATGTCCAAATTGTCAACATTATACTGCTTTGTGGAGTAAAATTCAAGAATAATATTGTATCAAAAATAATTTGGACATAAAAGAAATGAATTTTTGTCATGAATTGAACCTCGGGTGAATAGTACCCGAGTGAATAGTACCCCATGAATAGTACTTTGTGAATAGTACCCCGTGAATAGTACTCCGGCGTGAAAAGATTAAATTTTAACAAGAATATTTAGAAAAATATCCTTGTGAAACGATACTAGATGAAGCACAAATTTCAAGGATATTCTACTAATTTCAATGAGCATAGAAGCAATACTTAACAACATGAGTGTAGAATTCAGAATTTGAAACGAAATAATATTACTTACATACTACATAGTATGAAAGAAAATATTATTTCATACGAATATTGAACAAAACTAATATCCCTTTCGAATACGAACGAAATAATACCCCTTACATTAGTAGGAGATTGGATACTGCAATAGTGTAGTAACAGAATACTCTTCTTCTTTCTCTCTGATTCTCTCTCTATAGAATTCTCTTGTGAGTCGTAGTGAATTGGTGAGAATGAAAGAAAAAATAAGCTTCTATTTATAGAAGATTTCTAGCTTAGCCCTTGCAATGTGAAGAGGCAAGTGGCTTGACAACTGGTGATGTGAAAAAAAAAGTGGTTTGACACCTGTAATGTGAAATAACAAGTGGTTTGACGCCTGTAATGTGAAATGATAAGTGGTTCGATGCCTATAATGTGAAACGACAAGTGGTTCGACGCCTGTAATGTGAAACGACAAGTGGTTTGACGTCTGGTAAAGGCAAGTACTATTGGCAAAAGTGACTCTTAGATGATGACATATGAGCCCCATAGAATAAACCAAACTTACAACAAATGTCTCATAACAGACTTCTTATTTATATCAAAGATTGAATAAATATTTCAAAAATTATTTTATCTTCAATCAACACATTTTTCTAATCTTTCAACAATTATTCATCATTAATATTATAACTCACATTATTGACAACCAGATCATTCCCAAGAAAGAGGGGTTTTTTCGATAAGGAGTTCTCCTTATTGGCGCGTAATTAGGTGACCAAACCCCTTTCCTCGACAGAACTTTCTAGACATCGTCAATAATGCAAATAATAATATGAATAACTTTGTCATCTCAATTATTGATTTAATAATATAAAATATTATGCAGATGATACTGTGACAATAATTGAATCAATAATGTGAGATACTATGCACCAATTACTGTAGCAATAATTGAGTATAACTGAGTGACTTCTCACGTAAGAATCAATAATCAATACCGTGTGCTACTATGCAATCACGCATATTACTGTACTTTTATCACAGGGTATTTTAATAGTTAACGGTAAAACTTTCACCGTTATTTTTATAAAAAGATAATTCTATTGTTTTCTAACTCTGGCAATAATTTCGTTGTGGGGTCTACCAATGATTGTGCCATCGTACGAATATTTCCCGATAAAAAGAATATTCTCTGACCAAACGAATATTTTATAACAACTTGCTTACTTTGCAAAATTTATAAATATTACCCACATCTATAACATTATATCAAATCCACACCATAATATTTAAAATGATATTTAGAGAAAATTAATCTTTATTCATAAAAGTTGGGGTCTTACATGGAATGATTCTAAAAATGCATGATATATTATCCTTTGGTCAAAATGAATAGTTTTTATCCTTTGCAGAATGGGCGCGTCCATTTAGGCCACAAAACGACGTAGTTTTAGTTTGATCAGTACAAAACGACGTAGTTTAAGACTTAACTTAAAAGGCGCATCCGTTCAGGCAAAAACGAAGTAGTTTTGCAGAGCCTGTTCAGGCAGATAGCGTTTCCCAAAACGATGTAGTTTAGATGCGTCTGTTAGGCAGGTAACGTTTCCCAAAATGACGTAGTATAATAATAAATATTATTTATCAAAATGACACAGTTTTGATAATAAAACTAAATAAAATAAATTTTAATTAAAATTTTGTCCAAAAAATTATATACAAGGACCCAGACCCACGAATCTCGAGCCACGTGCCATGAGCCCGAAGTCAGTTAGGTAATGCAATTGACCGGCAGGCATAATGTGTTTGGTTCAAATCAAGCCTTGGCTAGGTCCTCTCCCTTCCACAAAAGTGGAGTGCCTTTTGGGGCCCAAACCCAAGAGCAAGTTTCTAGTATATAAACTAATAATTCTGTTGTTCTTAACTGATGTGGGACTTGGCTTCCCACATGTATTTATTATTTCCAAGGGTGATATTTGGGAGTTAATATCTCATTCATTACTCCATGGATTTGATCTTTCAAATACTTAATTAAATCTACTCATAGAGTAGAACACATTGATATGTGGAATCATTATAAATAATTAATGATACCCATATTAATTTAGGCTCAAATTCTAACAATTCCCATATAAATGATATTGATTGCCAACCTTATGCAAATGTTATGCAGTCTATGAGAGAGAGACATAATTGGAAATTGTCTGTATCGAGAGAGGTATCTTTTGGCTTTGAACCTTCCCCTGTGAAAGACAATTGGGTTTACTGGTTGTCCAGTGAACGTGATGTCTTGAACTATCCAATCACTTGTGTAAATCGAGATAATAGTAATTCACACATAATATTTTCAGACATTATTTGGTTCTCATGATTTTATTCATTTCAGCCCCGATCAATCCTTGATTTATGAGCGCTTTAGAGAAGTATAGCCTTATCCTTCTCCTAGAATTGACCCAATTCACACTCACATAGGTGATTCATAATAAGAGTATCATGTCATATCCTATTTGTTTATCAAGCTTTAAGAATCATTAAAATCATAACTTATCCTGAAACCGATGCAGGTATCACGATCTTGTATCATAGAATGAGTAGAAGAAACTAATTTCTTCATAGTGATTTGGTTGAATCATTTACAATTTAGTTGTACTTTTGAACCTACATCTTGGGATTTCCAGTCAATTAGGTTGGGTTTCCATCATGACGATCCTTGTTTAAAGGCTTTAAACTCATTCCCCTCGAAGTTATTTTTACTTGCTCTCTAGTCAAACCTTTAGTCAACGAATCCGTTATATTTTCTTTAGACTTTATGTACTCAATAGACATAATGTTATTATAAAGTAATTGTTTTATGTTATTGTGTCTATGATGAATATGTCTAGACTTACATTATATATGTGACTACATGCCCTTCCAATTGCTGATTGACTATCACAATGGATACAAATAGGCGACACAGGTTTAGGCCACATAGGAATATCTTCGAAGGTGACGGAAAGCCACTCAACCTTCTTTCTCCAAATTTTATCCAATGCAATAAACTCAGATTCCATCGTTGATCGAGCAATGTATATTTTTTTAGAAGATTTCCATGATATTGCTCCTCCGCCTAGTTTAATACAAAGTCGCTTGTGGATTTAGAGTCTTTTGTATCCGATATCCAATTTGCATCACAGTATCCTTCGAGTACTGTTGGATATCTTGAGTAGTGTAATCCAAATTTTAGAGTATATTTTAAATACCTTAAAACTCTTATTATTTCTTTTCAGTGATCTTGTCCTGGATTACTCGTAAATCTACTCAATTTATTGACAACTTGTGTTATGTCAAGACGTGTACAATTCATTAAGTACATAAGGTGTGATGCCCCCAAAATAGGTTCACACAACCCATTGAGTCGCCAAATACATACCACAGAATCCAAATATAAACCTTTTTATTTACAACTATTAAACTGTCGTTCAAAATATGAACACACATACTGTGAGTTTAAATACAAATATTACACCGTACATAATACGAAAAATATTCAAACTCAAATTAAGTCTTCATTATAATTATTTTCTCACTATTTTACAAGTGAAGAATTCTATAGTAAGTATTTCAGACCATTACTCTACTCCCCGACTAGTCTCAGCCACACTCTCATTTCCTGAGAAGAACAATGGAACAAAAAAGAAAAGAGTGAGCTCAACTAGCCCAGTAAAGAATATTATGACTAAGATAATGGATAATAAATTATCTTTAGACTTCAACAATGATAAATCATATAAATATAATGGACAACAAGTTTTAGAT
This sequence comes from Panax ginseng, assembly GCA_020205605.1. Taxonomy (NCBI): domain Eukaryota; kingdom Viridiplantae; phylum Streptophyta; class Magnoliopsida; order Apiales; family Araliaceae; genus Panax; species Panax ginseng. The sequence goes on along the minus strand of CM035133.1, from coordinate 13,596,914 downwards.
CAACAACTACATCGGAAATAACAATATATTAAAAGAGTCAAGTAGAGCATGATGTCTACTATCTTTTATGATTTAAAAGTCCATCATCAATATTTTATCCCTGTAACACCGATCAATAATTATTTCAAATCAACAATTTATCTTTGCACTACGGGTCAAAGATATTTATTTGTATCACCAGTGGTCATGATCATGCCAAACACATATCCATCTATGCACTACGGGCCAAAGAGGACTTTCACCACAAACTTTTGCCTGCAATATTAAAGGTCATGATTATACTAATACACAGTTCCTGGTCATAATCATATCAATCAACAGTTCATCTTTGCACTACGGGCCAAAGATAACTCTTCACCATAATTCAAGTATGAGGATGATGATAATGATATAAAGAATGACTACAAGTGAGATCAAGTATAAATATTAGAGATTTATAATTCAATTTATCCAGAGTTCAAGAATGTCCAAATTTTTAACATGATGATCAAAACGTGGATTAAAATTCAAGAATAAGATTCATATATCAAAGATAATTTGGATAGAAAAAGAAACTAATTTACGTCGTGAATAGTACTCCGACTTGAATAGTAGTACTTCGACATGAATAGTACCCCGATATGAATAGTACCCCAACATGAATAGATTAAAATTTAATAAAAAAGTTCATACCAATATTCTAGTGAAATGATATTAGATGAAGCGCAAACCTCAAAGAATTTCTAATCATTTTAAGAATTATAGAAGCAATACTTACTATAGTAAGTTTAGATTTAGAAATATGAAATAAAATAATATCACTTACATAATATGGAGTATGAAAGAATATACGAAACTGCAAATAGATTTTTACCCGTCATGCGGTAATCCGCGTAGACAGATCATTTCCACAAGTTAATAAATAATGAATACAAAGGGTTATTCACCAGGTATGCGGTAATTCGCGTAGACATATTATTTTCACAGATTAATAAGGAATATAATGACAACCCTTATGAGTATAAAGAAAATAACATCCTTTACCTTAATAAAAGACTAGATACTGCAATATTATAGTAACGGAACTTTGTTGTTGTGGTGTGTGCTTGCTTCTCGAATACTATTCTTCTTTCTCTCTTATTCTCTCTCTATAGTTTTCTCTTGTGAGTTTTAGTGATTGGAGAGAAAAAAAAGGAAGAAATGAGTTTCTATTTATAGAAGAATTCTAGCTTAGCCCTTGCAATGTGAAGAGGCAAGTGGCTTAATGCCTGTAATATGAAAAGGAAAGTGATTTGACATTTAGTAAAGGCAAGTACTATTGGCGAAAGTGACTCTTAGATGATGACCTATGGGTCCCATGAATAAGCCAAACTTACAAAATGCCATATATCACCATTATTTCCTTCGAGTGTCAACAACTTCTTACCGATGGTTATGCTAAGCATCACATAATTAATTAACACCTTTTTAATCCTTCAATAATTATTCACTATTGATATTATATACTCACAAAATTGATAACCAGATCATTCTTAGGAAAGAGGAGACTTTTCAATAAGGATTTCTTCTTACTGGCGCGAAATTATATAACCTAATCCCTTTCCTCGATAGAACTTTCTAAACATTGTCAATAATGCTATCTAATAATATTATTTAAATATTATGAGTTACTGTGTCATGAAAACTATTGATTTAATAATATAAAATATTGTGTAGATGCTACTGTAACAATTATTGAATCAATAATATGAGATACTATTCAATTATCACTGTAGAAATTATTGAACCACTAATATAAATAATATGTAGTAACTACTGTGACAATTATTAAATGAAATGTTGAGTGACTTCTTTCGTAAGAATCAATAATCAGAGATATCGTGTAATACCGTGCAATAATACAGTGTACCTTCTTTGTGCAACAACACGACATCAGCATTTCTTTTATCAAGGGTATTTCAACAATTTAACGATAAAAGTCTTGCCGTTATTTTATAAAAAGGTTATTTTTGTCTCTATATCCGATAGTTATTAAGTTATGTGGTCCACCAATGATTGCGCCATAGTACGAATATTCCCCGACAAAATAAATATTTTATGACAACTTGCTTATTTTGTAAAATTTGCACATATCATCTATAACTATAACATTTATTAAATTATCACCTTACTATTTAGAAGAAAATATATAAATCAAATCAAATCTTTTTCATAAAAAGTTTGGGTTACAATTATAATTGTATTGTTTGAATTTCTTGAGTATTTTCTCAATATAGTGTGATTGTGATAATACTAACACATCCGATGTTTTAGAAATTTTAATTTCTAATATTACATCGGCATCACCCATGTCTTTCATGTTAAATATATTATTTAATATTCTTTTAGTAGTTTTAATGATTTCATTATTACTACCCATAATGAGCATATCATCTACATAACGACAAATAATGACATACCATTTCTCAGTGTCCTTGACATATACACATTTGTCACACTCATTTATCTTGAAACCATTTAATAATATTGTATTATCAAATTTTTCATGCCATTGTTTTGGTGCTTGTTTTAATCCATAAAGGAACTTCATAAGCCGACAAACTTTCTTTTCTCGTCCTAGAACAATAAACCCTTTTGGTTGTTTCATGTAGATTTCTTCTTCTAAATCTCCATTTAAGAAAGATGTTTTCACATCCATTTGATGTATCTCTAAATTATATATAGCTACAATGACTATTAACATCCTAATTGAGGATATTCTTGTAATAGGAGAATAATTATTAAAATAATTCAAACCCTCCTTTTGCCTATATTATTTGATTACAAGTCTTGCTTTATATTTGTCTATAGATCCATCTGCTTTCATTTTCTTCTTGAATATCCACTTATATCCAAAAGGTTTAGATCCTGCTGGAAGATCTACTAATTCTCACGTATGATTGTGTAGAATGGATTCTATTTTACTATTTATAGTCTCTTTCCAATATGGAGCTTCGGGACTCGACACCGCTTCTCTATAAGTTTGAGGCTCATTTTATAACAAATAAGTTAGAAAATTCAGACCATAGGATTTTGATGTTCTAGAACATTTACTACGTCTGGTTCATCAATATCTTCTACCTCATGATTACTATTACTAACAGTGTCATAAGTTCTTTTGTTTGAACTTGTTTCTTGTTCATTAGAACTTGGCCCTTGTTCCCTTTTATTAGGAAATACTATTTCAAAGAATTCAACATCTTTTGACTCAACAATACTATTTTCATGTATTTCCTTTATTTTTGATTTATTAACCAAAAATCTATATGCATTATTAATATTAGCATAACCAATGAATATATAATCTATTATTTTTGGTCCTATTTTTACCTTTTTGGGTGGAGGAACCATTACTTTTGTTAAACACCTGTAAGACCCCGACTTTTATAAAATAAAAGTCTAATTTAATTTATTATTATTATTATTCTAAAACTGTAAAATGTTAAATTTATAAAAAGTTAAATGAACAATTAATTGGATAAGTGAGTAAATAAGAGGGGGATTAAATCTTCTAGAAGCGTGGGCCAAATGGAGGTGGCTAAAAGGCTGATAATTGAGTGGGAAATGCTGGGAATTATTTCCCCTAATACTCCAAACCTTTCCCTAAATTATGCTGTAAGACACCAACTTTTATGAATAATCTCGAAATATATTTTTGAATATTATGGTGTGGATTTGATATAATGTTATAGTTGTGGATAATATTTATAAATTTTGTAAAGTAAGCAAGTTGTTATAAAATATTCGATTGGTCGGGGAATATTCATTTTAACAGGGAATATTCGTACGACGTCACAATCATTGGTGGACCCCACAACGAAATTATTGTCGGAGTTAGAAAACGACATAAATATCTTTTTATAAAAATAACGATGAAAGTTTTACCGTTAAAATGTTAACATACCCGGTGATAAAAGTACAGTATACGCGTGGTTGCATAGTAGCACACGGTATTCATTATTGATGTTTACGTGAGAAGTCACTCAGTTATACTCAATTATTGCTACAGTAATTGCAGCATGATATCTCTCATATTATTGATTCATTTATTGTCATAGTATCATCCGCATAATATTTTATATTATTAAATCAATAATTAAGATGACAAAGTTGTTCATATTATTATTTGCATTATTGAAGATGTCTAGAAAGTTCTATCGAGGAAAGGGGTTTGGTCACTTAATTGCGCGCCAATAGGGAGAAATCCTTATCAGAAAGCCCCCTCTTTCTTGGGAATGATCTGGTTGTTAAATATTATGAGTTATAATATTAATGACGAATAAGTTCGTGTTGATTATTTCCATTGTGTTGGAATTATTAGTGTTAGTGGAAATCGATATTTATTTCGATAATAATTGATTTCTGGATGTTAAATTGACCAAACGGAAAATTAATCGGATAAATGAGAAATTAATTGCTATTAGTTCACATGAAAATTACTGTTGGTTCACATGTATGGAACTATTGATTCACATGCATGTACTATTAGGGGAGGTGGTGCAAATTGATAATACTTGAAGGACTAAATTAAAAATGGAGGTATAGATGAAGGTACTATACTGTAATATTTTGAGCCCCTAATCGTGCAATTATTGAAACTATGTTTTTCTATAAATAGAAGCTCATTCTTCTTTCATTCTCACCAATTCACTAAGACTCACAAGATCAATTTTAGAGAGAGGTTTATAGAGAGAAAAAAAGAAGAGTATATTCTACTTCACTATTATTGCGATCCGGTCTTCTACTAAGGTAATGGATATTATTTTTGTTCAATACTCGTATGAAATAATATTTTCTTCCATGCTCTATAGTATGTAAGTAATATTATTTCGTTTCGTATTCCTACTTCTACACTCATTTTGTTAAAGTATTGTTTCTATACTCCGTAAAATTAGTAGAATATCCTTGAAATTTGCGCTTTATCTAGTATCGTTTCACAAGGTTATTTTTCTAAAAATTCTTGTTAAATTTTAAGCTTTTCATGTCGGAGTACTATTCACGGGCACTATTCATAAATACGACACTATTCATAAATACGGTACTATTCACGGGATATTATTCATAAAGTACTATTTATGGGGTACTATTCATGAAGTACTATTTATGGGATACTATTCACAAAGTACTATTCCCGAATTACTATTCATGGGGTACTATTCACTCAAGTACTATTCACCCGGGGTACTATTCATGATAAAAATTGATTCTTTTTTGGTCCAAATCATTTTTGGTACAATATCATTCTTGAATTTTACTCCACAAAGCAATATCATGTTGACAATTTGGACGTTATTTATTTCTGGATAAATTAAATTATAAATATTTAAAAATTTATCCTTTGCTTTTTTAACTGAATTCTTATATCATTGTCATCATTCTCATGCTTATATTGTGATGAATGTCATATTTGGCCGTAGTGTATAGATGGACTGTTGATTGGTATGATTATGACCAAGAATTATTCGTTATAATCATAACCTGTAATGTTACAAATGATGTGGTAAAAGTCCTCATTGGCCCGTAGTGCATTGATGGACAGTTTTTGGCATGATCATGACCATTGGTGATTACACGAATATCCTTGGCCCATAGTGCAGGGATAATTCGTGGACGTGATACTAATGAATGTTCTTGGCCCGTAGTGCATGGATAATTAAATGACGTGGATTATTTATTAAGCTGAGTCTCAATGATAAAATTGATGATAAACTTTTTAAATCATAGAAGATAGTAGATATCATGCTCTACTTGACTCTTCTAATGGATTGCTTGTTCCGTGCGCTGCAGTTAAACTTGTTGTTTATTAGTTTAACACTGTTGAAGGCTAACGATAATTTATTCTGCATTATCTTAGTCATAATATTTCTTACTGGGCTAGTTGAACTCACCCTTTTGCTTTCATTGTTCTCTTCAGGAAATGAGAACGTAGCCGGGACTAGTCGGGGAACAGAGATGGTCCGAGATGGTGGCTATAGTAGTCCTCATTATTCTATGAAATATTGTGATAATAAATGTAGTGAGGACTCCATTTGAGTTTGGATATTATCTAGAAGACAATATTCGTGTAAACACTCTCAGTTACGCTTTTGTCGTATTATATAAAAGAAGTTTGTATTTGATTTATGTACCAAGTATTTGGCGATTCAGAATTGGTGATGTATACCTATTTTGGGGGTGTCACATATGCACCAAACCTTTCTTCTATTGGTCCATTTGTTTTGTGGGGCAAGGATGTTGGCCATTCATTTTGGCTAAGTAAGTCAAATTTTCAGCACACTTTACTTCTCATTTCACTCCCTCCCGTAGCCCAATTTTCAGCAAAAGAAAAGATAGAGAAAGAAGAAGAAAGAAGAAAGAAAGAAAAGAAAATAAGAAAATAAGAAAATAAAACCAAGAAAAGTAAGCATTTGATTTTTAATTATAGATGTTAATTTCATGCATTTTATTGATGTTATGTTTATACTTGTTTTAAATGATTTGAACAAGTATTAAATAAGAGAAAATAAGAAATTAAATAGATTAAGTTTTGCCAAAATTTCGTCGAAAAACTTAGATCTAACGGTGATTGATGGTTTGTTTTCAAATCTAAGATCATGGTTGGACTCCTAAAATATAGTAGATCTGATCTGGACAGAAAAATACTGAAAAAATCATCAGAAAACTAGACAGTCCGCCGAAGAAGATGACCGAATAATATTTTTCGACGAACTTTTCCAATAAGCCTGTTTCTCAATGTTAGATCCAAAATTTGAAAAAACTTTCTTCTATAAAATTTTAGAGAATTAAATTTCACATGTAAAGGACAAATGATCCGTATTTTTCTGATAAAAGGGCTAATTCTTACAAATATTTGAAGTTTCTGCATATTAGAAATTTTAAATAAATTACTTAAAATAATTTTTGGGCTGAAATAAATTTATCGTAATCTCATAATACTATTTATGAATTATTGTAAATTTTTGAAGAATAATTGAAAATCAAAAGTATTTATTATACTTTTAAGCTATTTAAAGTTAGTTTTAAAAAATAGAGGAAAGTCGTAGAAAATTCTATTAATGGTGGAAAATTATGAAATTTATTGAAAAATCTTATAATAATATAAGATTAATAGTGATGTTGCTTTAAGGATATAAAAGTATATGGGGTTATTGTTTCTATTTTTTAACTATTAAATAATACTTTTAATAAATAGAAATAATTGTAGAAAATTGTCGAATAGTTCGAAAAATATGCAAATTGGTTGAAAAATCCAAAATAATATTCTAAAGACTTTAGAATGTTTAGTAAGCTCATGAGGTGTTGGGATGTAAACACACAAATAAGGAATGAATTATGATAAAAATAAAAAACAATATTTTTGTTCAAGTAAAATGGTGATAATACTAGAATAATGGATTGACGTTTTAAAAATAAATTATCATATATGAGTTTTTATATTTCTAAAGTTTTATTATTCACTTCTAAGTTTTAGAATATGAATAATGATTTTATGCAATAAATAAAGACACATTGAATGAATTATGAATTATTAGTTAATTTATATGTTATTCGAGCTAAATATGTTTTGGTGCTGACTCCGACTTTTAATAGAATTTAAATTGTTTATAGTAAGGAGTTGATATAATAAATGTTATTGTTATGTGCAAGTTATATGAAGTGAACAATATTAATTTTGTCGATGAATATTCTTTTTGTCGAGGTATATTCGTACGACGACGCCAAACCAACCAATCATTGGTGGATCCCACAATAAAATAACTGTCGGATAAGGAAAGCGGCATAAATTTTTTAAAAATTGATGACAAAACTTTTACCGTTAATTTTTGAAATACCCGATAATAAAAGTACAGTAATACACATTATTCCACACTAGTACACGGTATTGCATAGTAATATTTTTTCTAATTATTAATTTTTACGTCAGATTAGGTATTGTACATTAACTCATATTATTTATTTAATAATTGCTAAAATGATAATTACATAGTATTTCATATTATTAAATCAATAATTGTCACGGCATAGTAACTCATATTATTTGATATAATATAATTAGACTAGTTGGTAGCATTGTGAGTCTATATTAATAATTGATGAATAAAATGTTTTGATTAAAGATAAATATGATATGCAGATTTTTGTTCAATTTTTTTTTTTACAAAAGTTAGTTTGGCAAGACTTGCTGACACTCTACTTTTCCTAAAGCAATATGGACCACAACTCTATTATTAAAACAAATTTCGTTAAAACGTGTACAAGTTGGTTTAATTTTCTCTACGGGACCATAAATTTCAATACCAACATTTTTATATAACTCATTTGGTTATTTTGTCAAAGCGTGTGTGCTAGTTGTTTCCTCAATTTTCAGTATAAATAGGTTGTTCGGTTGAGAAACTAAATACACATCATCAATACATTAAAAATATAAAATTCTTTTACTATAATATTGTGATGATAATTGTGACGCCCCCAAAATAAGTCTAATCCACCCAACCCATTCTGAGTTGCCAAATACATGGTACAAAAAATAACTATAAACTTCATTATTACAAATTTTGAGCAAAATAAGATAACACATATACTGTGAGTTTTAATACAGATGTTGTCTTCTAGACAATATTCAAACTCAAATAAGTCCTCATTACAATTATTGATACACTATTTTACAAAATAGTGAGAACTGCTAAAATAACTGTCTAGAACCATCATTCCATACCCCAACTAGTTCCCACTATATTCTCGTCTCCTAAGAAGAAAAATGGAATAAAAAAGAAAAGGATGAGCTCAACTAGCCCAGTAAAGAATATTATGACTAAGATAATGTAGAACAAATTATCCTTAGTCCTCAACAGAGAAAAATCTGATAGAATATAATAGACAACAAGTTATAGATCAACAACTGTAGCGAAAACAATAATTCATTAGAAGAGTTAAGTAGAGAATGAAGTCTAATATCTTCTATGATTTAAAAGTCCATCATCAATATTTTATCCCTGTAACATCAATCAATATACATCATGAATCAAATATTCATCTTTGCACTACGGGCCAAAGATATTCATTTGTATCACCAGTTGGTTATGTTCATCTCAACACCTGTCCATCTTTGCACTACGGGCCAAAGATATTTATCAGGTAATCATTCATCTTTGCACTACAGGCCAAAGATATTCATCAAGTCTCACCATTTAAGACTGAGGATGATGAAAAATATTTTAAAGAACGAATCCAGTGAGATAAAGGACACGATTAGGGATTCGTAATTTAATTTATCCAAGTTCAAGAATATTGCATAATAATCAATTGTGGAGCAAAATTCAAGAATAAAGTTTAAAACATAGATCCAATCAAAGATAGGAACCATAATAGACAACTTGGACAATAAAAAGAAATTTTAATTTTTCTATGAATAATGTCGTATACGTGAATAGTGTCGTATACATAAATAGTAACCCCGACACGAAAAGACAAAAAATTCACAAAAAAAACCATACTTCATGAATAGTACTCGTGAATAGTACCGTATTCGTGAATAGTGTCGTATACGTGAATAGTGTCGTATACGTGAATAGTAATCTCGACATGAAAAGGTAAAAATTTAATAATAAAATTCATACCAATATTTTGGTATAATGATATTGAAAGAATAACATCATTTACAAAAAAAAAAATAACATCCCTTACCTCAAAAGAACAGTACTTCTGACTGGAATATCGGATATAATGCTGAAGGAAATTTGCACTGTATAGAAACTCTCAAAGTATCTAAATACTCACAAAAATACGCTCGATATAATAGAGAGTATTACTGTATTTTAACCACCGGGTATTCTAACAGTGTTAACGGTAACAATTACGCCGTTATTTATAAAAAACTCATACTTGTTATTTTCTTCATCCGATAATTTTCCATTATGGGGCCCACAAATGGCTGCGCCGTCACACGAAAATTCCCCGATAACAAGAATATTCCTCGACCAAACGAATATTCCCCGACAACAATGAGTATTTTATAACCACTTGCTTATTTAAAATATTCGCGCATTTTATCCATAACTAACCACGTTAATCAAATCAACCCCTTACCATTTCAAAATAATAACTATAGAAATTAATTTATTTATAAAAAGTTGGGGTCTTACAATATTAGTGTAATTATTTCTTTTGAGTGTAAGTGTTATGCCCCCAAAATAGGTATACATCACCCATTCTGAGTCGTCAATAACATGGTACAGAAACAACTACATCTTTATTAATACAACTCATAAACTATGAGTTTAAATACAAATATTGTCATCTAGACAATATACATACCCAACTAAATTCTCATCACAATTATTGATACATTATTATACAAAAATGGTGAGGACTACTAAACAACTTCTAGCATCATCATTCCATACCCCGACTAGTACTCGCTATATTCTCGCCTCCTGAGAAGAAAAAATGGAACAACAAAGAAAAGGGTGAGCTCAACTAGCCCAGTAAAGAATATTATGACTAAGATAATATAAAACAAATTATCGTTAGTCTTCAACAGGGAAAAATCTGATAAAATACAATAGACAACAAGTTTTGGATCAATATTCGCGTGAAATAATAATTCATAGAAGAGTTATGTAGAGAATGAAATCTACTATGATCTATGAATTTAACGATCCATCATCAATATTTTATCACCGTAACATCAATCAATATTCATCTTTGCACTACAGCCAAAGATATTCATCGATCGGTCATGTTCATCTCAACACTGTACATCTTTGCACTCACGGGCCAAAGATATTCATAATAAAATCAACCATCTTTGCACTGGTGCCAAAGATATTGAAGAATATCATCATTTAGGACCGAGGATGATGAAAATATTTTAAAGGAAAAGAATCCAGTGAAACAAAAGAATAAATATCAAGGATTCGTATTTCAGCTATTTCATGTCCAAAAATACCTCATAAATAATCATAGTGAAGTAAAATTCAAGAATGATCAAAACATGGATACAATCAAAGCTAGTATCCATAATAGATATTTTAGACGAAAAGGAAAAAATTTTATTTTTCGATGAATAGTGCCGTATTCGTGAATAGTATCGTATACGTGAATAGTATCGTATACGTGAATAGTAACCCCGAAACAAAAAGTTTCAAATTTGATTAAAAGTTCAAACCAATATTTCGGCATAATGATATTGAAGAAAATAATATCATTTAAAAAGAAAATAACATCCCTTACCTCAAAAAGACGGTACTCCTGACTGGAATACTAGATATAGTGCTGAAGGGAACTTGCACCGTATAGAAACACTCAAGGTATCAAAATACTCACAAGAATATGCTCAATATATCGAGAGAGAAATAAAGAGTGAACTTCAGTTTCTGGTGTGATTTTCAATTCTAACCTAAACACCCTATTTATAAGAAAATGCTTAGAACACCAAAGTAGAAAATTTAATATAATATTAATATATTTATCAAATTTTTCTTAGCCCACCTCTAGACATCTGATTTCAGCACTTTGCACATGTTAATGATGTCCACAAAATATAAAAAACGTTTTTTATCAAAAAAATAAATAAAACTTCCAAAAATCAATTATTTCGGAACTTTAGAACTTCAATAATTCATAATAAATAGCCCTTTTATCAGAAAAATTCGAACCACATGTCTTATCCATAGGAAATTTCATTCTCTACAACTTGCGTAGAAGAAAGTTTTTCCAAATTCCAAATGAAATTGATAGAAATCCACAAAGCGGGCAATTTTACAAATTTATAATCAAATTTCGATCAAGAATTGGGGTCTACAGACACACAAAATATGTGTTAATCATTTAATGCAACAAAAATACTCTTCCTCCTCATATACTCATATATCCCACATTCATTGTAAAAATATCATCGTTAATATATTATTAAAATAATATATTTAAATGAATTATTTTATCAGAAAAAGATAAAATATTAATTTTCAACAATTATCACATTAAAATTTTTCTCCATCTATATCCACATAAAATCAATATTTTCCTCATCATATAAATCAATAATTAATTATTCACAAATAATATTACAGAATCACAATCATCGACAACCGCACGGTTCCAGAAAAGGGGCTTTTTAATAAGGATTTTCTCCTTCATGGTAGCGCAATTAGATGACCAAACCTCTCCTTAAGTAACTTTCTAGACATTGCCAATAATGTTATCTAATAATATTATTCAAATAATATGAATTATTGATCTGATAATGAAAATATTGTGCAGTGACAATTATTAAAACAACAATAATATCAACGTAGCAATTATTGAATCAATAAAATATAATATTGAACAGTAATTACTGTAACAATTATTGAGTAATGTCTTCTTACGTAAGAATCAATAATTGGTGCAATACCGTGTGCTACTGTGTTTAAACCACCGGGTATTCTAACAGTATTAACGGTAACAACTACGCCGTTATTTATAACCAACTTATTCTTGTCGTTTTTTTCATTCAATCACTTTCCGTTATGGGGCCCACACAAGGCTGCGCCGTCGTACGAATATTTCCCGACAGTAAAAATATTCCACGACCAAACGAATATTCCCCGTCAACAATGAATATTTTAAAACCACTTGCTTGTTTGAAATAATTGCGCATTTTACCCATAACTTACCACATTAATCAAATCGACCCTTACTATTTCAAAATAATAAATAGAGGAAATTTAATTTCATTAAATAATAAGTTGGGGTCTTACAACCTCCCCTCCTTATGAAATTTCGTCCTCAAAATTGACGTACGTACCTGGTGTTTCGAAAAGGTGAGGATACCTCGCTTTTATTTCCGTTTTCAACTCCCAGGTCATTTCCTCTATAGCATGGTTTCTCCACAAAACTTTAACTTGTGGTATGACCTTCGTGCGTAGGGACATGCTCCTTCCTATCTAAGATCTGGCGACAGTACCTCTTAAAGACGTTAAGTCTTGACTATCTCGTCGGTTCTAACTCAATAACGTGGTTTGGGTCTTTCACATATTTACGAAGTACAGATATGTGAAACACATTATGAACATGAGACATACTCGGAGGTAACACGAGTCTATAGGCTACATTACCTACTCGATCAAGAATTTAAAATGGACCAATAAATCGTGGATTGAGCTTTCCTCTCTTCCCGAATCTTGTAACTCCCTTCCATGGGGCAACACGCAACAGTACATGATCCCCAATACTAAATTCTACGTCCTTTCGATGAAGATCCGCATAACTCTTTTGTCGATCTTGTGCCATTTGTATACGTTGTCGAATCATTTGGATCTTTTCCGTAGTCATACGTACCAACTCGGGTCCCAACAATGTTGCTTCACCCACCTCGTCCCAACATACTGGAGAGCGAGACTTTCGTCCATACAATGCTTCAAATGGGGCCACACCAATGCTTATCTGATAACTATTGTTATAGGAGAATTCCACCAATGGTAAATACTTATCCCAACTCCCTTTGAAGTCTAGGACACAGAGTCTTAATAAATCTTCAAGAGTTTGAATAGTCCTCTCTGATTGTCCGTTCGTTTGAGGATGGTATGCCGAACTAAATCGCAAATCCGTGCCCATAGCTTTTTGCAAGCTAACCCAAAATCTTGAAGTGAATCTTGGGTCACGATCCGAAACTATGGATACAGGCATGCTATACAAACCTCACAATCTCATTCACGTACATACTAGCAAGACGTTCAAGGGAATAAGTCTCCCGTATCGGCAAGAAATGAGTAGACTTGGTTAATCTATCAACAATAACCCAAATAGCATCGATGCCTTGAGAAACCGTAGGAAGACCCGTAACGAAATCCATGGTAATGTGTTCCCACTTCCATTTCGGAATCTCAAGTGGTTGCAATGGACCCTTAGGTACTTGATGCTCCGCTTTTACACGTTGACAAGTTAAACACGTCGAGATAAACTTCGCAATCTCTCTCTTCATATTGTTCCACCAAAATGTATGTCGAAGATCACGATACATTTTGGTACTTCCAGGATGGATTGCAAATGGGGTATTGTGTGACTCCATCATAATCTTGTACTTTAAATCAGAGTCGTTAGGAACACAGAGTCTGGAGTGGCCTCGAAGTTTTCCTTCTTCATCGATTCTTGCTTCCGGAATAGCACCTTCTTGTACTTTCTTTTTCATACGCATCGGCTCAAGATTGGTGGTGGCTTGAGCAACCTTAACTTTTTCTATTAAAGTTGGCTCTCTGTCATTATACTTTACATCATCGTACTTCGTTCCTGCATATGATCTTTCACTCAACGCTAGCGTCCTACCACGTTCGCTTTTCCAGGATGGTATTGAATAGTGTGGTCGTAATCTTTCAACAGCTCGAGCCAACGTCGTTGCCGCATGTTGAGTTCTTTTTGAGTGAAGAAATATTTGAGGCTTTTATGGTCTAAATATATCTCCACTTTCTCCCCATATAGATAGTGCCTCCAGATCTTTAGCGCGAAAATGACTGCTGCCAACTCTAGATCATGAGTAGGATAATTCCTCTCACATTCTTTAAGTTGTCGAGAGGCATAGGCTATGACTTTCCCACGTTGCATGAGAACACATCCTAACCCTTTGCCCGAAGCATCGCTGTAGATAACAAATCCATCCGAACCAGATGGTATTGTTAGAACAGGTGCCGAAATAAGTCTCCTCTTAAGCTCTTGGAAACTCTTTTGCAATCCTCCCTCCCTACCAAATTTTGTATCCTTCCGAGTTAGCTGAGTTAACGGAGTAGCGATTCGAGAAAACCCTTCCACGAATCTTCGATAATAACCAGCTAAGCCCAGAAAGCTTACGTGATTTTGGTCACCGACTTCGATTTGTTCCAACTCAGATTGCTTCAATCTTGGCACGGGTCGACAGATACTCCATGTTTTGACACCACGTGCCCAAGGAATGCTACTTCCTCAAGCCAGAACTCGCATTTCTTCAACTTGGCATATAGCTTGTTTTCACGAAGTCTTTGGAGTACCAGCTTCAAATGGTGCTCATGATCTTCACGGCTTTTGGAATATATGAGAATGTCATCAATAAAGACAACAACTAACCGATCTAAATAGTCCTTGAATACTCGGTTCATCATATCCATGAGAGCCGCAGGAGCATTAGTCAATCCAAAAGACATGACTAAGAATTCATAATGCCCGTACCGAGTTCTGAAGGCAGTCTTTGGGATATCCTTAGTTCTAATCTTCAGCTGATGATATCCAGAACGAAGTTCGATCTTTGAAAAGAATTGTGTTCCTTGCAGTAAGGTATAAACTTTGCAAGAATTAATGATTAGCTTACCCGTGATCACCTCGTTTGGGTTCCTCGCATTTTGACCAGTCACGACAAACGCTCTTCCAGGAATCGTTGACTTTAACTTTTCTGGGACAACCTTTTGAGTCACCGTCCCCCCTGGACTTGGTTTCGCTATCGTACAATCTCGGGCAATATGTCCTTCCTTTCCACAATTATAACATACCTTGAACTGTTGTGGACAGTTTGGGCTGATATGTCCCTCTTTTCCACATTTATAGTATACGACCGGTGGTCGTTCTCCTCCCTTAGAACTAGTTGCTGCTGGCGCTGACGTCTTCACATGGTCATTGTTGAATCTCCTCTTCTTGAAATCCCCTCCCGACTCACTTTTTTTATTCTCATGGCCACCACCAGAGTGGTTACCATTTTTGTCTGTCTTCTTCTTTCTCCACTGGTTATCGTTGTTCTGCTGACCGCTATCTTCGGTATGATCCTGGTTATGGTCCCTCGGTTGAACGTGCTTGTTATCTCGCTCTAACAATTGAGCCCTATTAACAACATCTGAATAGAGAGAAAATTTATGAAAAATGAGATACTGACGTATGCCGGGTTTCAAACCTCTCGAAACATCCGCGCCATAATACGTTCCTCATTCTCCATCAAATGAGGTGCAAACTCCGGGACTGACCGCAAACTTTGGCTCGATTCGGGACACCGTCATGTTATTTTGTTCGATCTAATAAACTCCACTTCCTTCATATGAGCGAATACTTTCGTGGAAGTACTTGTCATTGAACGATTTCTGAAATGTCTCCCAGCGACATCGCCGAGTGGTATTGGATGGGTACGCTTCACTGATTCCCACCGATAATCTCGCCTCGTTACGGAACATAAAGGTGGCGAATGGAACCTTCGTTCTTCCGCATCCCAAGACATCGAATATCTTGGTAATTTGTTTGACCCACGTTTCGCCTTAATCGGATCCGGCTTTGCCCGAGTGCAGTGGTCCCAACTCTTTGAACTGCTAGTAGTGACAAATAAATACGTTGTTATCATTTTTCACTGTAGTTTGTGCACGTGTCTCCTCGTCACGATTTTGCATGAAGCGCAAAAAGCTTCTAAACATCCCGTCGTTCATCATCTACTCGATTGGAGTTGTTCACAGGAGGAACATTCTTCACTGCTTGCCGATTCTCTCCTCATTGGTGAGTAGTCTGAGCGTCTCCACGGTCTCATTTACTCCACTGTTAACATTCTCAGTCGACATTCTCAAATACTGCCATAAAACAAGGGTTAATTAAGGAAATCACACCAGAAACTGAAAACTTCTCTCTCTTTCTCTCTTGATATATTGAGCGTATTCTTGTGAGTATACTTTTGAGTGTTGCTATACGATGCAAGTCATAGCCTATATACGGTGTTTCAACTAGAAGTACTATCTTTCGAGGTAAGGGATGTTATTTTTTTCATATATGATATTATTTCTTTCAATATCATTATGCCGAAGTATAGATCTGAACTTTTAATCAAATTTGAAACTTTTGTGCTCTGGGGGTTCTTATTCACGTGATACGACAATTATTCACGATATCGACACTATTTACGAATACGACACTATTCATCGAAAAAATGAAATTTTTCCTTTTCGTCCAAAATATCTATTATGGATACTAGCTTTGATTGTATCCATGTTTTTATCATTCTTGAATTTTACTTCACTATGATTATTTATGATATTTTTGGACATGAAATAGCTGAAATACGAATCTTTGATATTTATTCTTTTGTTTCACTGGATTCGTTTCCTTTAAATATATTTTCATCATCCTCGGTCCTAAATGATGATATTCTTGAATATCTTTGGCATGTAGTGCAAAGATGGTTGATTTTATTATGAATATCTTTGGCCCGTAGTGCAAAAAAGATATGCAGTGTTGAGATAAACATGACCCATCGATGAATATCTTTGCTCTGTAGTGCAAAGATGAATATTGATTGATGTTCTGAGGATAAAATATTGATGATGGATCGTTAAATTCATAGATCATAGTAGATTTCATTCTCTACATAACTCTTCTATGAATTATTATTTTCATTGCGAATATTGATCCGAAACTTGTTGTTTATTGTATTTTATCAGATTTTTTCCTGTTGAAGACTAACGATAATTTGTTCTATATTATCTTAGTCATAATATTCTTAACTGGGCTAGTTGAGCTCACCCTTTTCCTTGTTGTTCCATTTTTCTTCTTAAGAGGCGAGAATGTAGCGAGTACTAGTCGGGGTATGGAATGATGATGCTAGAAGTTGTTTAGTAGTCTTCACCATTTTTGTATAATAATGTATCAATAATTGTGATGAGGATTTAGTTGGGTATGTATATTGTCTAGATGACAATATTTGTATTTAAACTCACAGTTTATGAGTTGTATTAATAAAGATGTAGTTGTTTCGCATACCATGTTATTGACGACTTCGTAATGGGTGAAGAAAAACGACAAGAATAAGTTGGTTATAAATACTTGGCGTAGTTGCTACCGATTAATCTTGTGGGAATACCCGTTGGTTAAAAACACGAGAGCACAAGATATTGCACCAATTATTGATTCTTACGTAAAGAAGACACTACTAATAATTGTTATAGTAATTCTTGTTCAATATTATATTTTATTGATTCAATAATTGCTACGTTGATATTATTGTTGTTTGAATAATTGTCCTTTTGCACGATATTTTCTATTATCGGAGCAATAATTCATATTATCTGAATAATATTATTAGATAACATTATTGGCAATGTCTAGAAATTTACATCTAAGGAGAGGTTTGGTCATCTAATCAATGCTTGATGAAGGAGAGATCCTTATTGGAAAGCCCCCTCATATCTGGGGGCTGCTGGTTGTCAATAATGTGATTCTGTAATATTATTTATGAATAATTAATTATTAATTTATATCATGAGGAAAATATTGATTTTATGAGGATATAGATGGAGAAAATTTTTAATGTGACAATTGTTGAAAATTAATATTTTATCTTTTTCTGATAAAATAATTCATTTAAATATATTATTTTAATAATATATTAACGATGATATTTTTACAATGAATGTGAGATATATGAGCATATGAGGAGGAAGAGTATTTTTGTGGCATTAAATGTTTAACACATGTTTTGTGTGTTGGTGGACACAATTATTGACCGAAATTTGATTATAGCCTGTAAAATCGCCCGTTTATAAATTTCGGTCAATTTTTGTTTGGAATTTAGAAATACTTTCTTCTGTAAAGTTGTAGAGAATTGAATTTCCTATACAAAGTCGTGAGATTCGAATTTTCTGATAAAAGGACTATTTATTATGAATTATTGAAGTTCCGAAATAATTGATTTTTGGGAGTTTTAGTTAATTATTTTGAGAAAAACGTTTTTTGTACAATTAGTGGGCTCACATGTGTTATCAATGTGCTGAATTCAGATCATCAAAGGTGGGCTAAGGAAATTTATAATATATATTAATATTTTATTAAATTTTCTACTTTGGTGTTCTAAGCATTTTCCTATAAATAGGGTCTTTAGGTTAGAATTGAAAATCACACCGTAAAACCGAAAACTTCTCACTCTTTCTCTCTCGATATATTGAGGCGTATTCTTGTGAGTATACTTTTGAGTGTTCTTTATCTGATTGTAAGTCATAGCCTTTATACGGTGTTTCAACTAGAAGTACTGTCTTTCGAGGTAAGGGATGTTATTTTTTTCATATATGATATTATTTCTTTCAATATCATTATGTCGAAGTATAGATCTGAACTTTTAATCAAATTTGAAACTTTTGTGTCGGGGTTACTATTCACGTATACGATACTATTCACGTATACGACACTATTCACGAATACGGCACTATTCATCTAAAAATAATTTTTTTTCCTTTTCGTCCAAAATATCTATTATGGATACTAGCTTTGATTGTATCCATGTTTTGATTATTCTTGAATTTTACTTCAGTATGATTATTTATGAAGTATTTTTGAACCCGGATTGTTTAAAGTACGAATCCATAATACTTGTTCTTTTGTTTCACTGGATTCGTTTTCTTTAAAATTATTTTCATCATCCTCAGTCCTAAATGATGATGTTACTGAATATCTTTGGCACGTAGTGTAAAAGATGGTTGATTTTATTATGAATATCTTTGGCCCGTAGTGCAAAGATGTACAGGTGTTGAGATGAACATGACCGACTGATGAATATCTTTGGCCTGTAGTGCAAAGATGAATATTGATTGATGTTACAGGGATAAAATATTGATGATGGACTG
The DNA here is from genome assembly GCA_020205605.1 of Panax ginseng. Taxonomy (NCBI): domain Eukaryota; kingdom Viridiplantae; phylum Streptophyta; class Magnoliopsida; order Apiales; family Araliaceae; genus Panax; species Panax ginseng. The sequence goes on along the minus strand of CM035133.1, from coordinate 13,577,310 downwards.
TTAAATTCATAGATCATAGTAGATTTCATTCTCTACATAACTCTTCTATGAATTATTATTTCCGCTGCGAATATTGATCTGAAACTTGTTGTCTATTGTATTTTATAAGATTTTTTCCTGTTGAAGACTAACGATAATTTGTTCTATATTATCTTAGTCATAATATTCTTTACTGGGCTAGTTGAGCTCACCCTTTTCCTTGTTGTTCCATTTTTCTTCTTAAGAAGGCGAGAATAGTCGGGGTATGGAATGATGATGCTAGAAGTTGTTTAGTAGTCCTCACCATTTTGGATAATAATGATCAATAATTGTGAAGATTTAGTTGGTATGTATATTGTCAGATGATAATATTTGTATTTAAACTCACAGATTTATGATGTATAATAAAGATAATTGTGATGAATGGGTGATTATAGTTGACGCCTCAAAATAGTATACATCACCCATTACGAGTATATTGAAACAACTATATCTTTATTAATACAACTCATAATGAGTTTAAATACAAATATTGTAAGACAATATACATACCCAACTAAATCTTCATCACAATTATTGATACATTATTATACAAAAATGATGAGGACTACTAAACAACTTCTAGCATCATCATTCCATACCCTAACTAGTACTCGCTATATTCTCGCCTCCCCGAGAAGAAAATGGAACAACAAGGAAAAGGTGAGCTCAACTAGCCCAATAAAGAATATTATGACTAAGATAATATGAACAAATTATCGTTAGTCTTCAACAGGAAAAAATCGATAAAATACAATAGACAACAAGTTTCGGATCAATATTCGCAATGAAAATAATAATTCATAGAAGAGTTTTGTAGAGAATGAAATCTACTATGATCTATGAATTTAATGTACCATCATCAATATTTTATCCTCGTAACATCAATCAATATTCATCTTTGCACCACAGCCAAAGATATTCATCAGTCTACCATATTCATCTCAACACTGCACATCTTTGCACTACGGCCAAAGATATTCATAATAAAATCAACCATCTTTGCACTACTGTGCCAAAGATATTCAAGAACATCATCATTTAAGATCGAGGATGATGAAAATAATTTTAAAGAAAAGCGAATCCAGTGAAACAAAAGAACAAGTATTATGGATTCATACTTTAAACAATCCGGGTTCAAAAATACTTCATTAATAATCATACTGAAGTAAAATTCAAGAATGATCAGAACATGGATACAATCAAAGCTAGTATCTATAATAGATATTTTGTACGAAAAGGAAAAAAATTTATTTTTCGATGAATAGTGTCGTATTTGTGAATAGTGTCGTATACGTCAATAGTGTCGTATATGTGAATAGTAACCCCGACACAAAAAGTTTCAAATTGATTAAAAGTTTAGATCTATACTTCGGCATAATGATATTGAAAGAAATAATATCATATATGAAAAAAATAACATCCCTTATCTCGAAAAGACAAGATTTAGTTGAAACACCGATATATAGGCTATGACTCAGACCAGATAAAGAACACTCAAAAGTATACTCACAAGAATACACTCAATATATCGAGAGAGAAAGAGAGAGAAGTTTTCAGTTTCTTGTGTGATTTTCAATTCTAACCTAAGCACCCTATTTATAGGAAAATTCTTAGAACACCAAAGTAGAAAATTTAATAAAATATTAATATATATTATAAATTTCCTTAGCCCACCTTTGATGATCTGAATTCAGCACATTGATAACACATGTGAGCCCACTAATTGTACAAAAAACCTTTTTCTCAAAATAATTAACTAAAACTCTCAAAAATCAATTATTTCGGAACGTCAATTATTTAATAATAAATAGCCCTTTTATCAGAAAATTCGAATATCGCGAATTTTTATAGAAAATTCAATTCTATACAACTTTCCAGAAGAAAGGTTTTCCAAATTCCAAATGTAAATTGATCGGAAATCCACAAACCAAGCATTTTACAAGCTATAATCAAATTTCTATTAATAATTGTGTCCACCAACACACAAAACATGTGTTAAACATTTAATGCCACAAAAATACTCTTCCTCCTCATATACTCATATATCCCACATTTATTGTAAAAAATATCACCGTTAATATATTATTAAATTCCGAAGTTCCGAAATAATTGATTTTTGGGAGTTTTAGTTAATTATTTTGAGAAAAACGTTTGTTGTACAATTAGTGGGCTCACATGTGTTATCAATGTGCTGAATCCAGATCTTCAAAGGTGGGCTAAAGAAATTTATAATATATATTAATATTTTATTAAATTTTCTACTTTGGTGTTCTAAGCATTTTCCTATAAATAGGTGCTTAAGGTTTAATTGAAAATCACACCGTAAACCTAAAACTTTCTTCTCTCTCTTGATATATTTAGCGATTCTTGTGAGTATACTTTTGAGTGTTGCTATACGATGCAAGTCATAGCCTATATACGTTGTTTCAACTAGAAGTACTATCTTTCGAGGTAAGGGATGTTATTTTTTTCATATATGATATTATTTCTTTCAATATCATTATGCCGAAGTATAGATCTGAACTTTTAATCAAATTTGAAACTTTTTGTGTTTGAATTACTATTCACGATATCATATTACTATTCACGATAACGATAATTATTTACTTAATACAACACTATTCATCGAAAAATGAAAATTTCCTTTTCGTCTAAAATATCTATTATGGATACTAGCTTTGATTGTATCCATGTTTTGATCATTCTTGAATTTTACTTCGTATGATGATTATTTATGAAGTATTTTGAACCCGGATTGTTTAAAGTACGAATCCATAATACTTGTTCTTTTTGTTTCATTTGGATTCGCTTTTCTTTAAAATTATTTTCATCATCCTCACCCTAAATGATGATGTTATTGAATATCTTTGACCAGAGTAAAAGATGGTTGATTTTATTATGAATATCTTTGGCTCGTAGTAAAAGATGTACAAGTGTTGAGATGAACACGATCGATCGATGAATATCTTTGGCCTCAGTAGTGCAAAGATGAATATTGATTGATGTTACAGGATAAAATATTGATGATGGACCTGTTAAATTCATAGATTATAGTAGATTTCATTCTCTACGTAACTCTTCTATGAATTATTATTTTCATTTTTAATATTGATCCGAAACTTGTTGTTCATTCTATTGTATTTTATCGATTTTTCCTCGTTGAAGACTAACGATAATTTGTTCTATATTATCTTAGTCATAATATTCTTTTTGGGCTAGTTGAGCTCACCCTTTTCCTTGTTGTTCCATTTTTTCTTCTCGTATAGGCGAGAATGTAGCGAGTACTAGTGGGGTATGGAATGATGATGCTAGAAGTTGTTTAGTAGTCCTCACCATTTTTTGTATAATAATGTATCAATAATTGTGATGAGGATTTAGTTGGGTATGTATATTGCTCAGATGACAATATTTGTATTTAAACTCACAGTTTATGAGTTGTATTAATAAAGATGTAGTTGTTTCTGTACCATGTTATTGACGACTCAGAATGGGTGATGTATACCTATTTTGGGGCGCCACACGGTTGGTATGAGCTTAGGGATATGATCTCAAGCGGAGATCGGGGAATAGAACTAGAAGGGGAGACGAGTAAATCCTTCGCTAGTGTGTCCTACCTAAGCTTATTTGTTAGTTGGTCAAGATATAGGGATATTATGTGATATGTGATTTTTAATTAACCCTTGTTTTATGGCGATTTGAGAATGTCGACCGAGAATGTTAATGATTGGAGTAAATAAGGCCGGAGACGCTTTGTCTTCACCAATGAGGAGAACGGCAAGAAAGTCGACAATGTTCCTCCCGTGAACAACGCCACCGAAAGCGGATGATGAACGACGGGATGTTTAGAAGCTTTTTGCAGTTCATGCAAAATCGCACGAGGAGACACACGCACAAACCATGGTGGAAATGATAACACGCACGACGATTTGTCACTACCAAACATTCAAAGAGTTGGGACCACCAGAATTCTGGGGAAAGCCGGATCCTTTTAAGGCGGAAACGTGGGTCAAAAAAATTACCAAGATATTCGATGTCTTGGGATGCGCGGAAGAACAGAAGGTTCCATTTGCCACCTTTATGTTCCGTAACGAGGCAGATTACTGGTGGAAATCTGTGAAGCGTACTCCATCCACCGCACTCAAAGATGTCATGGGAGACATTTCAGAATCTGTTTCAATGACAAGTACTTTCCCGAAAGTATTCATCTATATGAAGGAAGTGGAGTTTATTAGATGGAACAAAATAACATGACCATTGTCCCAAAGACGAGCCAAAGTTTGCGTAGAGTCATCCGGTTCAGACCTCATTTGGTGGAGAATGAGGAACGATGTACGCGGATGTTTCGAGAGGTTTGAAACCGGCAGATACGCCAAGATCTCATTTTCATAAATTTTCTCTCTATTCAGATGTTGTTAATAGGGCTCAATTGTTAGAGCGAGATAACGAGCACATTCAACCGAGGGACCATAACCAGGATCATACCGAAGATAGCGGTCAGCAGAACAACGATAACCAGCGGAGAAAGAAGAAGACGGACAAAAATGGTAACCACTCTGGTGGTAATCACGGCCATGAGAATAGAAGAAGCGAGTCGGGAGGGGATTTCAAGAAGAGGAGATTCAACAATGACCATGTGAAGACGTCAGAGCCAGCAGCAACTGGTTCTAAGGGAGGAGAACGACCACCGGTCGTATGCTATAAATTTGGAAAAGAGGGACATATCAGCCCAAATTGTCCACAACAGTTCAAGGTATGTTATAATTGTGGAAAGAAAGGACATATTACCCGGGATTGTACGATAGCGAAACCAAGTCCAGGGGGGACGGTGACTCAAAAGGCTGTCCTAGAAAAATCAAAGTCAATCTGGTTCTGGAAGAAGCGTTTGTCGCGTGATCGGGTCAAAATGCGAGGAACCCAAATGAGGTGATCACGGGTAAGCTAATCATTAATTCTTACAAAGTTTATACCTTACTTGATACCGGTGCTACCCATTCATTTATCTCTCCTACTTGTGCTCAACGTTTAAACTTGACTCCTGAGAAATTAGATTTTGATTTATCTGTGGAGACTCCATTAGGAGAAACTTTCATTACATCCACTGTTTATAAATCTTGTTTGATCCAAGTTGGCACCATCACCTTACCTGTTGACCTTATCTCTTTAAAGATACTTGCTTTTGATGTGATTTTAGGGATTGATTGGTTAACTACTCATCATGCCAAAATTGATTGTTTTCGTAAGGTTGTTAGTTTTCATATTCCTAACCAACCTGTTGTACGAATTCAAGCAACTAAGCCACTAAAATCAATCGCTGTCATATCAAGTATAAAGCTATTCGTTTATTGAAAAACGGATGTCAAGCTTTCTTAGCCCATGTTATGGATTTGAATAAAGACACATCAGGTTTGAATAATATTCCTGTTGTCATTGATTTTCCTGACGTCTTTCCTGAAGAACTTCCCGGTCTACCCCCAGAACGTGAAGTTGAATTCTTTATTGATCTTGAGCCTGGTACAAAGCCCATTTCTAAAACCCCATATCGAATGGCTCCTATTGAACTTCAGGAGTTAAAGGTCCAACTACAGGAGTTGTTGGACATTGGTTTCATTCGTCCTAGTACATCTCCTTGGGGTGCTCCTGTTTTATTTGTAAAGAAGAAAGACGGGAGTATGCGACTTTGTATCGACTACTGGGAATTGAACCATGTCACTATCAAGAATAGGTATCCGCTACCTCGTATTGATGATCTATTTGACCAATTACAAGGAGCACAATTCTTTTCACAGATCGAACTTCGTTCTGGATATCATCAGCTGAAGATTAGAACTGAGGATATCCCAAAGACTGCCTTCAGAACTCGGTACGGGCATTATGAATTCTTAGTCATCTCTTTTGGATTGACTAATGCTCCTGCGGCTCTCATGGATATGATGAACCGAGTATTCAAGGACTATTTAGATCGGTTCGTTGTTGTCTTTATTGATGACATTCTCATATATTCCAAAAGCCGTGAAGATCATAAGCACCATTTGAAGCTGGTACTCCAAAGACTTCGTGAAAACAAGCTATATGCCAAGTTGAAGAAATGCGAGTTCTGGCTTGAGGAAGTAGCATTCCTTGGGCACGTGGTGTCAAAACATGGAGTATCTGTCGACCGGTGAAGATTCAAGCAATCTGAGTTAGAACAGCAACCAAGTCGATGACCGAAGACGTAGCTTTCGGGCCTAGTGGTTATTATCGAAGATTCGTGGAAGGTTTTCTCGAATCGCTCTCGCTAACTCGCCTAACTCCTAAGGATACAAATTTCGTATGGAGCGAGGAACGCGAGAAGAGTTTCCAAGAGCTTAAGAGGAGACTTATTTTTAAGACTGTTTCTAACAATACCATCCGGTTCGGATGGATTTGTTATCTGATGATGCTTCGTGCAAAGGGTTAGGATGTGTTCTCATGCAACGTGGGAAAGTCATAGCCTATGCCTCGCGACAACTTAAAGAATATGAGATGAATTATCCTACTCATGATCTAGAGTTGACAACAAATCGTTTTTTATTAAAGATCGGAGGCACTATCTATATGGGGAGAAAGTGGAGATATATTTAGACCATAAAAGCCTCAAATATTTCTTCACTCAAAAAGAACTCAACATGCTGCAGAACGACGTTGGCTCGAGTTGTTGAAAGATTACGACCACACTATTCAATACCATCACGAAAAGCGAACGTGGTAGGTGACGCGTTGAGTAGAAGATCATATGCAGAACGAGTGCGATGATGTAAAGTATCGCGAGAGAGCCAACTTTAATAGAAAAAGTTAAGGTTGCTCAAGCCACCCAGGCCGGAGGTGATGCGTATGAAGAAGAAAGTACAAGAAGGTGCTATTCAAGCAAGAATCGATGAAGAAGGAATACTTGAGTCCACCTGCACTCTATGTTCCTAACGACTCTAATTTGAAGTACAAGATTATGATGGAGGCACACAATACCCCATTTATGCGATCCATCTCGAAGTACCAAATGTATCGTGATCTTGACATACATTTTGGTGGAACAATACGAAGAGAGAGATTGCGAAGTTTATCTCGACGTGTTTAACTTGTCAACGTGTAAAGGCGGAGCATCAAGTACCTAAGGGTCCATTGCAACCACTTGAGATTCCGAAATGGAAGTGGGAACACATTACCATGGATTTCGTTACGGGTCTTCCTACGGTTTCTCAAGGCATCGATGCTATTTGGGTTATTGTTGATAGATTAACCAAGTCTGCTCATTTCTTGTCGATACGGGAGACTTATTCCTTTGAACGTCTTGCTAGTATGTACGTGAATGAGATTGTGAGGTTGCATGGCATGCTTGTATCCATTGTTTCGGATCGTGACCCAAGATTCACTTCAAGATTTTGGGTTAGCTTGCAAAAAGATATGGGCACCTGATTTGCGATTTAGTTTAAGATACCATCCTCAAACGGACGGACAATCAGAGAGGACTATTCAAACTCTTGAAGATTTATTAAGACTCTGTGTCCTAGACTTCAAAGGGAGTTGGGATAAGTATTTACCATTGGTGGAATTCTCCTATAACAATAGTTATCAGATAAGCATTGGTGTGGCCCCATTTGAAGCATTGTATGGACGAAAGTGTCGCTCTCCAGTATGTTGGGACGAGGTGGGTGAAGCAACATTGTTGGGACCCGAGTTGGTACGTATGACTAAGAAAAAGATCCAAATGATTCGACAACGTATACAAATGGCACAAGATCGACAAAAGAGTTATGTGGATCTTCATCGAAAGGACGTAGAATTTTGTATTGGGGATCATGTATTGTTGCGTGTTGCCCCATGGAAGGGAGTTACAAGATTCGGAAAGAGAGGAAAGCTCAATCCATGATTTATTGGTCCATTTCAAATTCTTGACCGAGTAGGTAATGTAGCCTATAGACTCGCGTTACCTCGAGTATGTCTCATGTTCATAATGTGTTTCACATATCTGTACTTCGTAAATATGTGAAAGACCCGAACCACGTTATTGAGTTAGAACCGGATGAGATAGCTGAAGACTTAACGTACGAAGAGGTACCTGTCAAGATCTTAGATAGGAAGGAGCATGTCCTACGCACGAAGGTCATACCACAAGTTAAAGTTTTGTGGAGAAACCATGCTATAGAGGAAATGACCCGGGAGTTGGAAACAAAAATGAAAGCGAGGTATCCTCACCTTTTCCAAACACCAGGTACGTACGTTAATTTCGATGACGAAATTTCATGAGGGGAGGTTGTAAGAGCCCAACTTATTATTTAATGAAATTAAATTTTCTCTATTTATTATTTTAAAATAGTAAGGGTTGATTTGATTAACGTGGTAAGTTATGGGTAAAATGCGTAATTATTTCAAACAAGCAAGTGGTTTTAAAATATTCATTGTTGACGGGGAATATTCGTTTGGTCGTGGAATTATTTTATTGTTTGGGAATATTCAGACAATCTGCTAGTGACCTTATTGTGGGGCCCCATAACTAAAAAGCGATTGGATGAAGAAAACGACAAAAATAAGTTGGTTATAAATAGCTGGCGTAGTTATTCTGATTATCATTGTTAGAATACTCTATGGTTCAAACACACGAAGACACCAGTATTGCACCAATTATTGATTCTTATGTAAGAAGGCATTACTCAATAATTGTTACTGTAATTATCGCTCAATATTATATTTTATTGATTCAATAATTGCTACGTTGATATTATTGTTGTTTTAATAATTGTCCTTTGCACAATATTTTCATTATCGGATCAATAATTCATATTATTTGAATAATATTATTAGATAACATTATTGGCAATGTCTAAAAGTTCATGCTCTAAGGAGAGGTTTGGTCATCTAATTGCGCTACCAAGAAGAAGAGATCCTTATTGGAAGCCCCTACATCACAGGGAACGCACCGTTGTCAATAATGTGATTCTCATAATATTATTTATGAATAATTAATTATTGATTTATATGATGAGGAAAATATTGATTTTATGAGGATATAGATGGAGAAAATTTTAATGTGACAATTGTTGAAAATTAATATTTTATCCTTTTTCCGATAAATAATTCATTTAAATATATTATTTTAATAATATATTAACGGTGATATTTTACAATGAATGTGGGATATATGAGTATATGAGGAGGAAGAGTATTTTGTGGCATTAAATGTTTAACACATGTTTTGTGTGTTGGTGGACACAATTATTAATAGAAATTTGATTATAACAGAAAATCGCTTTGCTTGTGGATTTCTTCGATTTATGTTTGGAATTTGGAAAACTTTCTTACGCAAAGTTGTAGAGAATTGAATTTCTTATAAAAAGTAGCGAGATTCGAATTTTCTGATAAAAGGGCTATTTATTATGAATTATTAAACACTGTAACGCCACCAAAATAGGTATACATCACCCATTCTGAGTCGTCAATAACATGGTACAGAAACAACTACATCTTTATTAATACAACTCATAAACTGTGAGTTTAAATACAAATATTATCATCTAGACAATATACATACCCAACTAAATCTTCATCACAATTATTGATACATTATTATACAAAAATAGTGAGGACTACTAAACAACTTCTAGCATCATCATTCCATACCCCGACTAGTACTTGCTACATTCTCGCCTCCTGAGAAGAAAAAATGGAACAACAAGGAAAAGGGTGAGCTCAACTAGCCCAGTAAAGAATATTATGACTAAGATAATATAGAACAAATTATGGTTAGTCTTCAACAGGAAAAAATCTGATAAAATACAATAGGCAACAAGTTTTGGATCAATATTCGCAATGAAATAATAATTCATAGTAATAAAGAACGTAGAGAATGAAATATACTATAATCTATGAATTTAACAGTCCATCATCAATATTTTATCCCTGTAACATCAATCAATATTCATCTTTGCACTACAGGCCAAAGATATTCATCAGTCGGTCATGTTCATCTCAACACCAGTTCATCTTTGCACTACGGGCCAAAGATATTCATTATAAAATCATTTATCTTTTGCACTCTGGGCCAAAGATATTCAATAATATCATCATTTAGGACTAAGGATGATGAAAAATATTTTAAAGGAAGCGAATCCGGTGAAACAAAAGAAAAATATCAAGGATTCAGATATCAAACTATTTCATGTCCAAAAATACCTCATAAATAATCATAGTGAAGTAAAATTCAAGAATGATCAAAACATGGATACAATCAAAGCTAGTATCTATAATAGATATTTTAGACTTAAAAGGAAAAATTTTATTTTTCGATGAATAAAGGTCGTATTCGTGAATAAGTGTCGATATCGTGAATAAGGTCGTATCACGTGAATAGTAACCCAGAACACAAAAAGTTTCAAATTTGATTAAAAGTTCAAACCAATATTTTGGCATAATGATATTGAAGAAAATAATATCATTTAAAAGAAAATAACATGCCTTACCTCAAAAAGAGCAGTACTCTGATTTGGAATACTAGATATAGTCTTTGAAGGAACTTGCAAGTATAGCAAACATTGAAGGTATCAAAATACTCACAAGAATATGCTCAATATATCGAGAGAGAAATAGAGAGAAAACTTCAGTTTCTGGTGTGATTTTCAATTCTAACCTAAGCACCCTATTTATAGGAAAATGCTTAGAACACCAAAGCAGAAAATTTAATATAATATTAATATATTTATCAAAAAAAATTTATCCCACCTCTAGACATCTGATTTCAGCACTTTGCACATGTTAATGATGTCCACAAAATACAAAAAACGTTTTTTATCAAAAAAATAAATAAAACTTCCAAAAATCAATTATTTCGGAACTTTGGAACTTTAATAATTCATAATAAATAGCCTTTTTATCAGAAAAATTTGAACCACATGTCTTTTTCATAGGAAATTTCATTCTCTACAACTTTACAGAAGAAAGTGTTTTCAAATTCCAAACAGAAATTGACCGAAATTCACAAACGGACAATTTTACAAGCTATAATCAAATTTCGATCAAGAATTGGGGTCTACCGACACACAAAACATGTGTTAATCATTTAATGCAACAAAAATACTCTTCCTCCTCATATACTCATATATCCCATATTCATTATAAAAATATCATCGTTAATATATTATTAAAATAATATATTTAAATGAATTATTTTATCAGAAAAAAGATAAAATATTAACTTTCAACAATTGTCACATTAAAATTTTCTCCATCTATATCCACATAAAATCAATATTTTCCTAATCATATAAATCAATAATTAATTATTCACAAATAATATTACAGAATCACAATCTTGTAAACGCATAGGTTCCGGGAAAGATGGGGCTTTCCAATAAGGATTTCTCCTTACTGGCGCGTAATTAGATGACCAAACCTCTCCTTAGACAGAACTTTCTAGATATTGCCAATAATGTTATCTAATAATATTGTTCAAATAATATGAATTATTGATCTGATAATGAAAATATTGTGCAGTGACAATTATTAAAACAACAATAATATCAACGTAGCAATTATTGAATCAATAAAATATAATATTGAACAGTAATTACTGTAACAATTATTGAGTAATGCCTTCTTACGTAAGAATCAATAATTGGTGCAATACTGAGTAATCTTCATTGTGTTTAAACCTTTGGGTATTCTAATAAAGATTAACTGTGAATAACTACGCCAGATTATTTATAACCAACTTATTCGCATCGTTTTCTTCATCCAATCGCTTCAGTTATGGGACCCCACAAAGGTCGTACCGTCGCATTTAATATTCCCGATAGTAAAAATATTCCACGACCAAACGAATATTCCCCATCAACAATGAATATTTTATAACCACTTGCTTGTTTGAAATAATTGCGCATTTTACCCATAACTTACCACATTAATCAAATCAACCCTTACTATTTCAAAATAATAAATAGAGGAAATTTAATTTCATTAAATAATAAGTTAGGGTCTTACAGTAAGGCTACTCTAAGTGTTGATAAAGAGTGCAAGCATTGTTCAAGGTTGATCAATTTCATAGAAAGCAGAATCCAGTCACGTGCTAATAAGGTAAGAGATATTTTTTTATAATATGGTAAAGGGATATTATTTTCTTCATACTCGTAAGGGATATCATTTTCTTTCATACTTTATATTATGGTAAGAGAATATTATTCGTTTCTTCAACTTATCATTAAATGGTGAAAAGTCCTAAATGGATTATTATATCCTTAATAGTTTATAATTCATCTAATATCTTGACCTGAATCTTCTATACAGTTTTAAGTTATTATATTTGAGTCAGGAACTTTACATTTACTTGAACTTTACTATCAAGAATTTTAATCGATTTTCTAGATATCGTGTTGGCAATTTGGACTTTGGATAGTTAAGCTGAAATTCACTAAGATCTAGTTTATCTTATTATTCTGATTTTTTCTGTCCATTCATCATATATATCATTGTTATAATCATTGAGGTCAAATTTGTCTTTGCCCTGTAGTGCGAATATGGACTATTGATTGGTATGAGTATTTTTTTACAATTGTATGTCTTTGGCCCGTAGTGCAAAGATAGACTGTTGATTGGAATGACCATTGATTTTTACACTTGTATGTCTTTGGCCCGTGGTGCAAAGAAGGAATATTGATTGTCATGACCATTAGTTTTACAGTTGTATGTCTTTGGCCCATAGTGCAAAGATGGACTATTGATTGGCATGACAACTGGTGATATAAATGAATATTTTTGGCCATAGTGAAAAGATTAATTTATTAGCAGGATTATGAACATGAATTGTGAATTAGTATAACCATGATCTTTGGTGTTTCAATTAAAGGTAGATGGTGAAATTAAGTTCTATTTGTCTTAGGTGCAACGAAGAATTGTTGATTGGTGTTGCAGAAATAAAATATTGATGATGAATTTTTAATTTGGAGATGTAATTATGGTTAAAAACTTTTATCATCTATCATATGTTCTAAATATCTGATTTATTATTGATGAAAGTTATTCATAATTTAATTATTTTAGTCATGATATTCTTTATTGGGTTATTTGTGCTCATCCTTTTGCTTCACAAATCCTTTCAGGAAATAAAAGTGTAGCTGGGACTAGCAGAGAGAAAATGAGTATAAAGTGGTGTTTCGAATTAGTCGCAATCCTCATCAAGTTATAGAACAGTGTGGCATAATAATTGTATTGAGAACTTAAAATGTGTGTGTTGTATTTTATTCGTCATTTAATAGTTGATTTTGGTAAACCAAATTGGGTGATGTAAACCCGAATTTGAAAGCGTAAAAAATGCACTCCATTAGAATGAGGAGGCCATAAATCTTCTCGTGTTCCTTTTGGACTTGAAATATTTTTATTTGTATTTTTATGGTATTATAATAATTTGAGTATGAATATTGTCGTATTATATACTTTACAATATTTGTATTGAAACTCATAATATATGTGTCGTCGTATTTTGCACGACAGTTCAATAGTTGTAAATAGGAAGGTTTGCGTCAATAGTGTTGTTTTTGGCAACTCAAAATGGGTTGTGTGGACCTATTTCGGGGGCTTCACAACACCCCCACACTTTTAAGTGTTTATAAGAAAGCTTACGTCTTTTTCATAATTCATAGGGTGAAGTATTAGACTTCTTTTGAGGTATTCGGTTGAGAATATAATTTGCTGAAAGAATTGCTCCCCCCCACCCCACAAATTCTGAGGTAGCCCATAACTTAATAATAATGCATTCATCATTTCTTTCAAAGTTCTATTCTTTTTTCTGCAACACCATTTTGTTGTGGTGAATAAAGGGCAGTTATTTGGTGTATTATACCATATTGTGAACAAATTTTAACAAAAAGAAATTCATATTCCCCTCCTCTATCACTTCTAACAATCTTGATCTTTTTATTAAGTTGGTTCTCAACTTCATTTTTGTAATTTATAAACATTTCCAAAGTCTCATCTTTACTTCTCAATAAGTAAACATAACAATATCTTGTACAATCATCTATAAAAGTAATAAATACTTCTTACTTCCTCCTGTTTGTATATACTTTAAATCACAAATATCAGTATGTATTAATTCACGAGGTTTTATACTTCTTTCAATTGATTTAAAAGAAGATTTTTAAAATTTTACCTCAACACAAACTTCACATTTATGATTAGAGTTAATATCACATTTTGGCAAACATTCCATATTAATTAATCTACGTATAGTATTATAATTAACATGTAAGACCCCAAATTTTATGAAATAAAAGTATTCAATTTTTCTATTTAATAAATGGTTAAATTGATAAAAGGTTAAAGTTAAGGGTGATATTTGAAAATTTTGCAAAGTAAGCAAGTTGATATAAAAATATTCGTTGTGTCAGAGAATATTCGATTGGTTGGAGAATATTCGTTTTAACAGGGAATATTCGTACGAAGGCACAATCATTGGTGGACCCCACAACGGAAGTATTGTCGGAGTTAGAAAACTACAGAAATAATCTTTTTATAAAAATAACGACAAAACTTTTCTTCGTTAAAGCTCTTTGAAATACCGGTGGTAAAAGAACGATGAATACGCATTGGTTGCATAATAGCACGGTATTGATTATTGATGCTTACATGAGAAGTCACTCGATTATACTCAATTATTGCTACGATGAATTGCTCTGATAATTCTTCGTATAGTATCTCAATTATCTACGATAATAATCACGCATAGAAACTCATTCCTTCATTATTTCTTATTTAATTCAATTGAAACTCTGTAGAAAAACTATAGAGAGAAAGAAGAGGAGTATTCTGCTATTACACTAGTGCAGTCTCCAAATTTTTATTAACGTAAGGGGTGTTATTTATGTTGTATTTGTAAGGGATATTATTTGTTATTTTCGTAAAGGATGTTATTTTCATATGGTAAGGGGTATTATTTCCTTCGTATTCATGAAGAGAGTTAATTTCTTTCAATACTCGTAAGGGTTGTTTAGACTGCAAAAAAGGCCCAAGCATGAAATTTGGTAAGTGGCTTACCGCCATGGTAGCAGGCGTTCAAGCTTCATTTGTTTAGCCCATGAAAAAATGAGCGTTTTTAGTCCCAAAGCCATTGCCATGATTTATTATTATTATTATTATTATTTTATAAAAAATTGATAATTTGAGTTATGAGGCTTGAACACAAGACTTGTAAATAAATAAATAAGAGTTCAAACCCTTTGAAAGTAATAAGAGTGAACACTTATTCTTTAGTTGATAGAATATTATCAAATTGCTTGAAGACTACTGTTGTATTTTATGTGAGAAATTGATAGCAAATAAGAGTTTTTCGATTTACTCCTTTTACGTTATTATACATAGAAGGCATATTAGATCGACAAATTTTTTTATATGTGAGCAATGTTGTTGTTGGAGTCACAACATAGCGATCTTGATGATCAAAAGCTTTTACGACATCAAGTTTAAATCTTTATGTCTTCGCTCAGTTGGAAAAATGGATTTGGAAATGTTTTTGTGCATACCAGGATATGATAATGTTTCTTTTTTATATTTAATTTCTCACATAACTTTTATATATATAATATATGTATATCATCATTATTGTTACTATCTTATATATATATATATATATATATATATATTAATCTTTCTCACACATATATATTATAGTATAATAAAACTCTTGCTAAAAAGTGATTAAAATTTTAATTGGTTGAGATATGTAGGTAATGTAGATAATTAGAATTATTGTTTATTATAAATTATTTTATTATTTTAATATTTATTATTATTACTATTTTTGGTGTATAAAATTTTACAAAAAAAAAAATAGAGTAAAAAGCATGGTAGGTCGGCTTTACTTTACCAACCCAACCACAGGCCTCGGATTTTCAAATTACCAAAATCTGGGCCATTTGGCCCTACCAGAACCAACAGTTTGCCACCTCTAGGGTTGTTATTCCATTCTTTATTATTCTGTTGGAATAACCTGTCTACGCGGACTACCTCACGCATGGTGAAATCCTTTTGTTATTCCATTCTTTATTATTCTGTGGGAATAACTTGTCTACGTGGACTACCGCATGCATGGTGAATGACCCTTCGTATTAAATTTTATTAATCTGCGGGATTAACATGTCTACGCGGATTACCGCATATATGGTGAATGACCCTTCGCATCCATTCTTTATTAAATTGTGGAAATGATCTGTCTACGTGGATTACCGCATGGCGGGTGAAAATCTATTTGCAGTTTCGTATATTCTTTTATACTCGTATGAGATATCATTTCTTTTGTACTCGTCAAAGAATATAATTTTCTTTTGTATTTTTTCTTTTATGAGTACTATTCACGGAGTACTATTCATGAGTACTATTCACGTATACGACACTATTCATGTATACAACACTATTTACGAATATGGAGTACTATTCACGGGTTACTATTCATAAGTTACTATTCACAGGTTACTATTCATAAGCTACTATTCATAGGATACTATTCACGACAAAATTGGTGTCTTTTTCTGACAAAATTATCGTTGATTTATGAATCTTACTCTTGAAATTAAATCCATGTTTTGACTATATTATTTTTGTTATCATATATAACATTTTTATAACTCTGATGTTGAAATTTCTCTTTCACTTGAGTGTAAAGATGGGTAGATTATTGGTATGATCGTGATTATGGATTCTCTTTGGCCAGTAGTGCAAAGATGTTTTGTTGACTGATATGATTATGACCATTGAATTTATAATTGAATATCTTTAGTTTAAGTGCAAAGGTGAATTGTTCAACATGGTTATAATTATTGTTTATATAAATTTTGAATTGATTATATATTTCTTTGAGATATTAATATCTTTGGACCATAGTGCAAAAATGACCTATTATTGAATATTTTTGTACCATAATGCAAAGATGACCTGTTGTTGAATATCTTTGGACCATAGTGCAAAGATGACCCGTTGTTGAATATCTTTGGCTCGTAGTGCAAAGAAAACCCGTTGTTGAATATCTTTGGCCTATAGTGCAAAGATGATTTGTTGATGAATATCTTTGGTCCGTAGTGCAAAGATGACATGTTGTTGAATATCTTTGGCCCATAGTGCAAAGATGACCTGTTGTTGAATATCTTTGGCCTGTAGTGCAAAGATGAACTGTTGATGAATATCTTTGGCCCATAATTCAAAGATAAATTTATTAGTATGATTATGAACAGGAACTGTGATTTGGTATAACCATGATCTTTGATGTTTCAGATAAAGACAAGTGATGAAAATTATCTTCATCTTGGATGAGAAGAGGAATTTATAACTACAATTATGATTATGAGTTATTCACTTGATTGTGGACATGAACTTTTGATTGATGTTACAGGGTTAAAACATTATTGGTGAACTTTTAACATGGAGAAGATAATAGACTTTATGGTCTATTTGACTCTTTTAATGGATTGCTCGTTCCGCTGCAACTATGGTTGAAAAGTGTTATCATCTACCATATGTTCTAAATCTCTGATTTATTACTGACGAAGGCTATTGATAATTTAATTATATTTAATTATGATATTTTTTACTGGGCTAGTTGTGCTCACCCTTTTGTTTCACAATTCCTTTCAGGTAATAAGAGTGTAGAATGGGTCGCGGGGTAACATGGGAATAGAACGGTGGTCGATAGCTGTTGAGGTTTTCCTAAAACAGTATGGAAATAATTTTATTGAGAATTTTAGATAAGTGTGTCGTATTTTATACGTTATTTAACCGTTGATTTTGGTGAACCGAATAGGGTGAGGTGAACACAACTTTAGAAGGGTGTTTTGCTACTATCACACAAGATGTATAATGACCTACGACTTCGTGTTATCATAAGACAGGGTTATGCACATCCATTTGCCGATTATATCTACGAGCACTACCTATATAATCTTGGAGTTTGGTTGAAATATAATTCTCAATTGGAGACAATGGAGATAATTATATGTTAAGAGAAGACTCACCATTGGAAAGAACATGATAGCAATCTTCTCATTTTTCTTTGGAGTTTATTGGGTCAACCAAGGATAATTCTTGAGTCATATGATATCTATTATAACTTAGATGTATGGCCTATCATGTACGAAGGTTTCCTGGAGCATTTTCCAAAGATTTTAATTTCTAAAAACAGTTATTGACTGTACATTTATGTAAGGTACCATTGTAAGGTATCACTGTAATATGCTATCTAAGTAAAGGGATGAGAGTCACAGTTGGTATCCACATCATATGTGTTGTCGTATTTCGCACGACAGTTGTATAAGGAAGTTTGTAGTCGGGGACGAAGTGATGGTCCGAAATAGTGGCTATAGTAATCCTCACTATTCTATGAAATAGTGTGATAATAAATATAATGAGGACTCCATTTGAGTTTGAATACTGTCTAGAAGATAATATTCGTGTAAAAACTCTCACCTACGCTTTTGTCGTATTGTATAAAAGAAGTTTGTATTTGATTTTGAACCGTGTATATCTGGCGACTCAGAATGGGTGATGTATACTTATTTTGGGGGGCGTCACATAACATGTCCTAATCTACCATGCCATAAATTAGATGACTCAATCATATAAGCAGAAGATGTAATTTTATTAATATTAGAAGGTATAACAATCATTACATTCATCTTGAAGAGTCCATTACTCATACATCCTTTCCCCACATACATCCCATTTTTAATTAGGACAAATTTATCCGATACAAAGACCAATTTAAATTCCTTTTGACTAAGAAGGGATCCTAACATTAAATTCTTCCTAATATCAGGCACATAGAGCACGTTGTTGAGGGCGAGTTCCTTTCCAGAAGTCATCTTTAGAACCACTTTTCCTTGTCCAACAATTTTGGATGAAGAAGAATTTCTCATGTAAAGTTGTTCTCCATTCTCAATTTCTTGATAAGTGGAGAAAATCTTGTTGTCAGAACACAAATGGCGGGTTGCTCCAGTATCTACCCATCATTCCCTAGGATTCTCAACCAGACACTTCCTCTTTTAAATTTACGCACTCTGGGTTTTATATTCTCCTAACATTGCGGGAGGTAGATTTGTCTTTTGGAGATAACCACGAAAGACAACTTACATCCATCATTTATGCTTGGATATTCTACTTTCCACGGAAGTTCGGCTCAACCCGGAACTTAAAGGCAAGCGAACATCATCTCAAAACCGGAAAACACACAGGGTGTCGTCATTTCCAATCTCTTGGAGATAACCCGAGATATGTTCGAGATCAAAAACAAGCAACAACACGGAGAGAGCGATGTCATTTGTCTCGGCGATAATACAACACATGACGTTCGGCGTTCACAGGATGTTCGGTTCCGAGAGACAACACTTTGGGAGTAGCAACCCCATCCTTGGTGATAGCCCCGAGGATGCCATTGCGATTCGGCGATAACCCGAAAATGCTTGTTTCAAACACATGCGATCATCGAGGCTCGAGACATCACTGTCGAGGCACATACACCTCGATCCGGGACTAACAAAGCGGTGACGAGGGAATACCCACAGATAGCGATGAGGCATACAAACAAGCGGTCAATCTCGGATGTAACCACGAGCAGCGTCGCTTTCCGCTTAAGCCGGTGATAACCCGGTGAGAAGTCAACACGTCATCTTCTTGTCTCAACAAGATGATATCGCGACATACCAACAAGTGGTCAATCTCGGTTGTAACCACGAGCAGCGTCTACTTTCAACTCAAACCGGCGATAACCCGGCGAGAGAGTCACATCATCTTGTTCCTTCGACAAATGGCGCGTCGTCTCAACACTTCATACATACATACATACAACAATGTCCCAAAAAGCGAGGATTGACAATCCGAGTGACTATTACGTGTGGCGATACTTTGGATAGAATTTGAAGCTTGAAGACCATGGGCATAGACCCTCTTCGACTTCGTACAACCTCTAATCCATGTCATTCGTAACTCTCGACACAAGCGATCCGAAGAAATACAGATATACTTCGTTTGGATGCTCGGATTGAAGTTTACGCAAGTTCGGCGGACATTACGATTGCATGATTGCACGTACTACGAGGCAGCCGGGACCCATGAGGCTCGGATCCACCACGACCGACCCCGAGGTACAAGCTGCTGCTACTTGCTTGTAGGTGTACTATGACCATCGATCTATAAATATAAAGTGAGGGAATTGACCATTTGAAGAGAGAGAGAGAGAAGAAAAAAAGCGAGGAAGCCTGTCCATTTTACTCTGCATACACATCTTTTGAGTGTTTCCTCTTCTTTAAACACTAGTTAGCTCACATATAGCTACTTTTTATCCGGTGGGAGGTGAGTGTTTATCCATTTAAAAGTCTAAAAGTCTACTTTGGCGTATTTTATAAGCCTTCTTACATTCTATAAAGCCTCTTTCTCATATATCACACCTTTGTTGTACCGTTGATAGTCGTGTGAGTGTGTTTGCCGGACTTGGTCCAGTGGTTTTCATTACATCTGTATATATATATATATATATATATATATATATATATATGGTATATATGGACTAACATTATCGAGTTATGCCTCGATTGAGCCTGAACTTGATGCAGGCGTTTATATATATATATATATATATATATATATATATATATATATATATATATATATATATATGTGGTATAGACTACATATCGATGAGCACAGATTTTACATACGGGCGTTTAATTTTATATATATATATATATATATATATATATATATATATATATATATATATATATATATATAATTTTACATCGGACATATCGATGAGCTTTGGATTTTACATCAAGTGCGTTTACTTAGCTTATATATATATATATATATATATATATATATATATATATCAGATGAGCGGATTTCATTTATATATATATATTTAATATATATTATATATATATATATATATATATATATATATATATATATATATATATATATATATATTATATTTGACTTTATTTACATCACTGCTGGAGTTTACTTAAGTGGCGAGTTGATCGCTTTTCTGACTTTATTTACATTTCGTCACTTTGGAGTTTACTTATGGTGGCGGTTGATATATATATATATATATATATATATATATATATATATATATATATATATATATATATATATATATCGCTTTTATATATTTACATTTCCGATCCCCCATGGGTTGCCCCGTGGTGGTTGTGATCGTGGTATATATATATATATATATATATATATATATATTTTTACTTTATATATATAGCGCTACTTGCTTTCCATACAAATTGCGGTATCATGTGAGCCTAGGAATCATGTGATCATGAGTTGATCTCTTGAATCTAGATTCGGTTCCCATGATGGACATTTTTTTTTTGTATGGCGGCTTGTACATTATTTTACGATTATGCGAGTTTCCTTGGATGGTTGTCATGCCCATAAGGAGTTGACGCTGCTTTGTATATTATTTTCTCGAGGATGCTTGCATCTGAAAATAAAAGCAAACACAATAGAACATTTAATAAAATGGAAGTATGAAAAGGTCTCAATTCCTATTGAGCACACGGTTTGAAAAACCTCTTTTACAAAACTTCATTGCTATATCTTGGTTAAAAGCTGGATTTTTCTATAAAATTCAAACCTTGTGTATATAAGTGTGACGAGGCCTCGCACTACTTTCAAATAATTGCACATTGATCCACACACACACACACACATTCATATAACAATTTCTTTGAAGAGTGGCGGTCAGTAGTGGTAACACGGATGTCGAAGTGCTAACACCTTTCCCTCGCATAATCAAGCCCCGAACCCTTAATGAATCTCGGTTTCACAGACCGTTTAGCGGTGTCAAATCTTTGGGTCGATGTGCTAACTTTACCGGTTGCGTTAGTGCAACGATTAAATACACTGTTGGCGACTCTTAAAGTCAATAAATCGACATTATACATATCGGACCTTTTTCACTTATTTTTTCAAACAAATCTCACATTAACATGAGAACACCAAAGAACAAGTAGCGAAAAGGACACACTTAAAAATCCCGGCGTCGACGGTGGCGACTCTGCTTTGGGGACTCGGTAAGAGGGCTTAAGCCGCTATTACAAGCTTTTCAAAATTGTTATATGCTTGTGTGTGATTGTTGCATTTACATTTACGATAAATGTGTGCGAATGCATCTTACTTATTACCTTTGCTAAATATCTATATATGATATTAGTGCTTCGCACATATCATCATTTTGCATAAGCGGTGAGACACGTTGTATGTGAATGTATGTTGTGTGGTCCCTCCACGGGGAGGCTATCTGTCGGTGTTTGATTCTTTGGACCCGTGGGAAGAATAATTCCCGGGGCTCGGGAAAGGCACCACTCAGATTCGCTCGGTTGAAAGGCCGGATTAACTTCCGTCGAGTAGATTGCGATGATCAGGAACCTTCATGCTTAGAAAAAGCAGCGAGAGTAACCCTAAGATAGGTCGACCTACGATAAACCAAAAGCGCGGAGAAAGTCTCTTCATGCTTTCCATTTTCAATTACTTGTAAAAGCATTTACTTGTAATTTTATTCCATGTTCATCCATATGTAATGGAAAATATGAAGAATATACATGCATGACATGTTATCAATTAACAAACCGGGTTTTGCGGGACAAATTCTAAAAGCGGACATGTTATGATAACATTTACATTACCCTAAGACTAAACTACGTAAGTCTTTTGTAGGGAAGCAATTGGGCACATTACCGCTCAAAATCCAAAAAGGCCACAAGCTTCTGACCAATCATGTCTTCTTCGAGCAGTCTAATCTGTTTCCGAGAAGAATTTGTGGATTGAGTAAACAAATCACGAGACTTGTTTATTCTATTGAAAGAATTACACGATCTACTCGAGAGTGCGAAGATACCTACACACATGAACCCCCTCTACACAAGGAGTTGAGTGCGGAAAAAACAATTCCGAACATCGGTTGGATACAACCAACAAAGACCACGAAGGCACCCATCTCAAGGAGATCCGGACAAGCGGTGACATCGGGAAGAAAGTCCTTCAAATGAGGAAACCATTCGTGTTCTCAAAGGATTGGAACTCATGGCGGTGTTTCATATCTGAGACCTTTGCATATTCCACGGTGTTCATTATCGGAGAAATTTAAAACCCACGATTTTGAGAAATATGGCGGATTAGGGGATCTTATACACATTTAAAAGTGTTCATTGGAGAACTCGGATCTTATCTTTGAGAATGAAAAGCTCGAAATCATTTGTTTGAGAAAAATCATTGGAGAAGCCGTTCATGGTATGCAGTTAGACAACTCTAAGATCCATAGTTGGGAAGAAGTGGCTCACGCCTTCCTCACTCAATCTGATTTTCAATCTCGGATGGCTCTGGCCGGGTACCAAATTACCAAGGTCAAAGAAGAGTCTAATGAGTCATTCGGAGAGTATGCTCAAAGGTGGGCGCCTTCTTTGCTCAAGTTATTCCTTCCATGTGAGAATCGAAATGGTCATGACTTTCATAGATATCTGAGAGCTCCTTTCTATGAAAGAGTTCTATTTAGTATTGGCAAACCATTTTTGAAATGATCAAAACACAATGAGATGGTGAAATGGGATTGAAGTCGGTAAAATTCAAGACCTAGCAGCTCTTAAAGGCATTCTTTGAGCACATCGATCCGGATCTTATGGAAACAACCCCGGAGAATCCATAAAAAAGAAAAGGAGGATGTTTCCTTGATCTACAAGGACAAAAAAAGGCAATCAAGCATGCCTATCACGGAGGAGAAACTACTCCCTTTTCGCCTGATCTTGAACCCTCCATTGCCTAAAAGTGGAAGTAAGCGACCTCGAGCGTTCACACCCTTAGGGGACTCGCTCGAGAATATTCTTGCTCTTACATTTGCTCGGAAGAAAAAATTACATCTTCTTCCACCAATGACCCTAATGGGAAGGGTTTTAATGCTACTCGGAAGTGTGCTTACCATCTTTGGGGCACCGGACATGATACTCAAGATTGTTGGGCCTTGAAACATAAGATTCAAGATCTCGATGAACAATGGTGAGATCGTGGTCACTAAAGCGAGATCAACCTCATGTGCAAGACAACCCTCTTCCTCAACACAAAGAAGAAGAGGTTAACATGATCGGTTGGAGCCTTTGGACATGGTTCCAATTCTCTTGGTGAATCATCCCAACCCATCAAAGGCGGTGTTGACAAATGGGATTATGCAAAGTTCGGTTTACCATGGAGCGAAAGATGAAAGCTCTTTGCAAACAAATTGAGCAATTGGCGAGAGCTGGTGACCCACCATCATCAAGTCACGCGCCGATTAATCGAGCGCGGAGCATGCCTATCTCCTTCCATTTGTTATGAATGCTTCATCAACACCTTGAGAAAAGCGAAGCTATGGAGGATAAGGTTACAAAAGCGAGCAAGTGCTAAAGCCCGTCGGGATTTACGCGATAAAGGGAATTCACCTATTTGGGCCAATCTATGGAGGAGATACTTCAAATGTTGATCAGCGAAGGAAGAATCACATTCCTTCTACCTCAATCAATCCCGCTTCGAGGTGGTTCAATCGATGAAATGTGTCGATATCATTCACATTCTCATGGTCGCTGACTGACGAGAAGAATCTTTGGGCACTCGCCATCTCATTGAGAATCTTATTGATAGCGGTGTCCTGCAAATAGCGGATGATTACCTTTGTCTGCAACTTAAGGGTGGGAATGCATGCCCTACCCGATGGAAGGATCGATAGTGATTATATCAAAGTGGATGATGAGGCTGTCAAAGTATTTCCCATACAACCAATTCATCTCAAAGGAGGTGACAATCCTTTGAAAAGTGGGCACAGAGAGCCAATTCCTTTACCTTGCGAGACTTCTGACATCATTGTGACCGAAACACACACAAAGTTCCATGGAATTATGGAGAAAATTTGAAGGATCCACGTCTCATACTCTTTGCTACGATTGTGAAAAGAAAATCACTTGTACCTTCCTCAGCGGGTTATCAAGCCTACTTGCGAAGCAAAGGGAAGTTGCCCATGGAGAAGATTGAAAAAATTCCTCCGTACTATGGGCCATAATGAAGCCAAAGTGGTTTTAAGCTTGCGAGAAGCTCCACACGATTTCAATTTTGGACTGGTTTTCTCTTCGAGGAGCATCGGAAGGTCTTGCTAAAGGTTTTGGAAGAAGCCTACACCTTAAAATCGGTGAATGTGGAAAAATTTCAACATTTGGTTGATCACATTTTCAACAACAATGTGATATCCTTCTTGATGATGACATACCTCCCGAAGGGACCGGTCATTACAAACCTTTGCACATCGCGGTGTTGTCTTCGGTACATGCTAATTTGGAGTATTGATAGATGGAGGTTCATCTCTAAAATATCGTCCTTATGCCACCTTGGTGAAGATGAATATCAATCTCAAAGCGAATCCAAAGTAGCCATACGATTATCAGAGCTTTTGATGGATCTCGGCGAAATTCCGTTGGAAAGATTGAATTGCCAATTGAGATTGGTCCTAATACATTCAGCGTATCCTTCCCGTCCTCAAGATAGATTAGGGATACAACTTTGCTATTGGGAGACCATGGATACACATGCATTTGGAATTTATTCCTCCACCTTACATCAACAACTCAAATACATCATCAACAATAGTCTAGTCTTTGTCGATCTTTGGCCGGAATGTCCTAGACGGGAACTCTACCAATTATCGACTTGATTCGGAAGTTGGCGCGGCGATTTCCATACTGCGGAAGTGAGTAACACATGATACCATTCTATTGGGCGCCACTTCCGTACCCAAGATTTACGGCGAGGTTATATCGACCACTCGAGAAATGATGTTATTGGGTTATCAACTTTGGACAAGGGCTTGGTAAGGATCACGGGGTATTAAGCACACCCTATCAAATGTCGGTCAAATTGGGACGGTAGGGCTAGGCTATTCTACTAATTCCACTCACGAGGAATCCTCATAAGCATAAGCGGGTTCCTCAAACTTCCGCGCATGCGGCGATTTTCTACCTTTACCGCATGAGTTGATCGGTCTCGATAAAGGTACCGGCCCATGTTGTGGCTATGTTGTTTTCGAAACCGGTGCCAATCAAAGCTAAAGAGGTCTTTGATTCACGATCCGGCGGAAGAAAAGGCGAAAGCGTAAACATGACCTTGCCTTGATGATGGCGGGGCATTAGCGTCATTGTTCATGATGAACACACAAGCGAGATACACCCAGACGATGATTGCCCGGATGTCATGGTTATCATTCGGGGAAAAGGAGGGACTTGGCGATCCTTCTATCATCACTGTAGTCCATGAGGACTTTTCCCTCGACAATTGGGCGGCACTCCATGCATTGGTCGACGAGGGTAAAATGGGCGAGAAAATCCCTACGCCTGTAGATAACTTTAATTGCTTGCTTTCCTTACTAACACTAGCAGTTATTTTATCACGTACATACTAACACTTTTGTATGATCGAGCGAGTTGCATATATTAAGTGAAAGCATATTTTGTTTGAGGACTACGAATTTAGATGTGCACTGTACTTGCGATGAGGTGCCTTCTCTCCACAAGAAATTTGTAACTTTGATGCAAAGTTGGACTCGAGACTTGATGGACATCGAGAGGACATTGAGACACCTCGAGAGATTAAGGAATGGGTCACAAACAAACCCAAACCCAATCTTGATCAAACCACTCCTTTCGATCTTGGAACCTTAGACAACCCTAAGCTAATCCAGTTGGTTAGGACCTTACCACAAATCAGCGGAATGACATGGTTGCCTTTATTAACCCAATTTCAGGATGTGTTTGCATGGTCTCATGAAGACATGGTGGGATTGTCCTTGACATTGTTCTTCATCGCCTTCCCATTAAAGAAGGATTCAAGCCGGTTAGGCAAAAGCTCGGCGATTGAAAAACTGAGTGGAGTTTAAAAGTTAAAGAAGAAATTGTGAAACAATTTCAAAGTGGCATCATCATGGTGTCTACATATCAGGAGTGGATATCAACATTGTTCCGTGCCTAAACCGGGAGGAAAGGTGCGAGTTTGCGTGGATTATCGGGATTTGAACAAAGCTTGCCTTAAAGATAGCTTTCCGTGCCTTTTATCCACATTCTCATTGACAATCTTGCTCGATCGGCATGTACTCCTTTCTTTGATTGCTTTTGCGGGGTACCATCAAATTATAGTCATTTGAGGAAGATCGTGAAAAGCGCTTTCATCACGCCTTGGGGAACCTTTTACTCTGAGGCGGTTGTCATTCGGCCCTCATCAGCCTTGGGGCAACCTACCCGGTGACTATGATGGCTCTTTTCCACGATTTAATGCACAAGGAGATAGAGATCTATGTGGATGACATCATTGTCAAATCCGGAAGGAGGATGACCATTTAGACCATCTCTCAAAAAAAGCATTCAGCGAGGTTGCGTAAGTACAACTTGAAGTTGAATCCATGAAGTCGCCTTTGGTGTTAAGTCGAGGCAAGTTGCTAGGCTTCCTAGTCGACCACAAAGGATTGAGCTGGATCTACCAAAATCGAGGCCATCAAGGAAATGCCCATTCCTCGGACGACGAGAGAAGAAATACGGGGATTTTTGGGAAGGATCAACTTCATTAGCGATTCATTTCTCAACTCACGGCAACTTTGTGAGCGATCTTCAAATTATTAAGGAAGAACTCCTCCATGAAATGGAATGATGAGTGTCAAAAAGCCTTCCTCACAATTAAAGGAGCAATTGATCAGCGCTCTATTTTGGTACCTCCAGGGATGATGTTTCCCCTGTTCATGTGTACTATCCATAAATAAACAACAATCTTATGGTTTGTATCTTTGAGGCGCGAGAAAGACAATAGAGGCGAAGCGAGCTATCTATTACCTCGACAAAAGATTGACATCGGTGAACACAAAGTACTCGATCGAGAAGACTTGTTGTGCTTTAGCATGGGCTTCCATGAGATTACAACATTATCTCCATGGTCACACAACCCATCTCATATCCGCGTGGATCCTCTTAAGTATGTGTTGACAAACCCATCTTGAATTGTCATTATCCGGATGGCGGTTGATCCTACTGACAATTTGACATCGTCTACGTGACTCAAAAAGTCGGTCAAAGGTCAAGGAATTGCGGATCAATTGGCATTGCTGCACTGAGGATTACAAACCCTTAGAAACATACTTTCTGATGAAGAGTAATGACAATTCGGCTACCACATCGATGCGATACATGCCGTTTCGTGGAAAATGTATTTTGATGGATTTATTAACTTTCGAGAAGGCTCTGGGCGGGGAGCGGCGTTTTAATATCTGATGCGGGGGAAGCGGTATATCCGTCGCCGTCAAATTGCGGTTTATCAACACAACAAACACGGTGAGTATGAAAGGCATGTATCATGGGACTCAAACTTGCCGTTCGATGGGTATCGGTGGTTAGCTTGTCTTTGGGGATTTCGAATTGGTAATCAAGCAATCCACGAGGAATCTATCAAACCAAAAAATTACATTCTTGCCTTACCATCGGCAAGTTCTCTGAGATGGCTTTGGAGTTGAAGAAATCTCCTTTCTACACATTCCTCGTAATAGGAATGACTTTGCGGATGCATTAGCGTTGGCCTCCTTGTTTTTTTATATACGACAAGGAAAACATGCCAAACATCACGATTGCTATCTGAAAGCCCGATCTATGGGAATTACATTGGAGAAGTATCGGATGAGTTGCCTCCCATCCACAACCCTTGGTATCAACATATAAAGGAGTATCTACGAGATGGATCTACACACATTTTGGCGAGCCCTAAGCGAGAAAGGCGGATTCATCGACTTCTTTATGAAATTCTACGGCGGAGATGCACTCTACAAAAGAGATGCGAGATTAGGTCTCCTCGGATATGCGGACAAAGACCAAGCTCGGTGACTCATGGATGAGATCCATGGTGGAGTATCTGGCCCTCACATGGCGGACCCCTACTTGTCGAAAATTCTCGAGCAGGACATTATTGGCTTACACTCAAAGTTGTTGTGATGATCACGTCGAGAGGTGCTATCAATATCGAGATCCATGGGAATGCTATCCACGCCCCTCGAGGAACTCCACAATATGAGTTCGCCATGGCCCTTTTCAATGTGGGGAATGGGCGTGATCGGGCCCATCGAGCCCCAAAGCCGATAATGGACATCGATTCATATTCACCATGATCGACTACTTCACCAAATGGGTTGAAGCGACTTCCTTCCCGGGGTTACTAAAGAAGTCATCATTGCTTTCATCGAAACAATGTTGTTTGTCGATATGGACAACGAGAGGTCATTGTGTAGACGATGCTAAAAACCTCAACAACAACATGATGGAGGAATTATGCGAGAAAATTCCACATCAAACATCTCAACTCTGTCATCTGAGCCAATGATGAATGGTGTTGTTGTTGAAGCGGCTAATAAAAACATCAAGAAGATCATGCGAGAAAATGTCCGCCGATCACAAAGGATGGCACGACCTCTTGCCCCCTAACTTTATTAGCCTCTGAGAACTTCAATGCGTGCTTCCAGCAGGGCAACCCCCTACTCGTTAGTCTATGGGATGGAAGCGGTGCTCCCCATAGAAGTGGAAATGGAATCCCTCGAGTATTGATGGATGCTCGGTTGGATGAAGACCAATGGGTACAAGGCGGTATCACCAATTGTCTACGATAGATGAAAAGTGACCGCGACTATCTTCCATAGTCGATTATATCAACAAAGGATGCATGCGATCCTACAACGAGAAAAAAATCGACTCTGGCAATTCAAACAACATGACTTGGTTTTGAAGAAGATCATTGACAACAAAAGATCAATCTAAAGGAAAATTCGCTCCTAGCTGGGAAGGCCCATTTATTGTCAAAGAAGTATTGACGAGGAGGTGCTCTCGGGTTGCGAGGAAATGGATGGCGATGAATTTCCACGACTTATCAACTTCGGACAAGTGAAGCGGTACTATGTCGAAGTTACCATCAAACAAACATCTGGTTTTGATCATCAATCACCGGTCATTCGGTTTTGAACCCTCTCTCCTTTTTACAAACTCTTACGCCCCTCGGAAACATACACTTCAACCCGGCGATGACTGGGTTTCAAACTTTTCATTTCAAACTTCTTCACGAAGGCGAGATTAAACTTTTTTTCTTCTCACGAAGGCGAGATTAAACTTTTCACACTAACTTCTCACTCACGAAGGAGATTAAACTTTTCACACTACTTCTCACGAAGGCGAGATTAAACTTTTCACCCTGCGGTTTATCCTCAAGATGGGATTAAACTTTTTCCACACTTGCGGTTTATCCCTATGGGATTAAACTTTCTTCTCCCATGATATAGCTTTGCACATGGGATTTCGCTCTCTCTTGATTGCGATTAGTCACGAGTGAACTTCGTCGACTGATCTCCACGATACGAGTGCGTAGGCAACCATATTCTATATGGCCCGGTCATGATAAGAAAAACAACAAAAACATTTACGCCCTTTCTTCACAAAAACAACAAAAACAACAAAAAATACTTCTACACCCATACGCCTTCCGCATTGACGTTGAACCTCTTACACGAGGTTGAACTACTGAGACTTGATCTCCTCTTGATAGAATGCGTGGCGACCATTCATAGTGCGATCTAACCCCTACCAGAACAAACATACTTGTCTGCAGTCTTTGGGATCAACCTTCAAATTGCCCCACTTCATCGGTTTTCGGATCAAAGGGATGGAATTATCAACCTCTTCTCACAAATAGAAGATTCGGTGACCATCTAGGCTGCGATCGTGCCTCGAAAGAGCAATACCAACCCATAAGAGATGGAATTAACTAGGCTTCTCACAAATAGAAATCTTGGCGACCATCGTAGTGCGGTCGATCTCGAGAGAGGAAGAAACCACCCTCCTCTCCATTTTTTTCCATCTGAGATACCGGTCCCAAGACACCAAAGATGGTAGGGATTTTCGGTAATCAATGATCCGTTACGAGAGACCTTGCGGCGTCTCGATGTCCATCTATCGAGGATAAGTTGAGAATGCATCAAGATCAAAGGCCACGGAGAAGCAGGCAAATATCAAGCAAGTATCAAGGCATAACTAAAAGGGAAGTGAATCAAAATATATTTCCCTGCCATATATATCTTTGTTTGATATATACATACATGTTGTACATGACAAAATGGCTAAGCTAGTGCATGCGAGGAAAATACAAAGCTATCTCTGAGATCTGTATATATCACGGACTATCGGATCTAACATAGCATCCCTCTACGAAAGCGGGAGTAGTAGCTGCAAGCTCACCTTGAGGTATCTACGAGCTAGTAGATCGGAGGCTAAGCTGCATGGTGGCATAATGC
Source organism: Panax ginseng (assembly GCA_020205605.1). Taxonomy (NCBI): domain Eukaryota; kingdom Viridiplantae; phylum Streptophyta; class Magnoliopsida; order Apiales; family Araliaceae; genus Panax; species Panax ginseng. The sequence continues at coordinate 13,545,917 of CM035133.1, read as the reverse complement.
TCATCAATGTAAGCACTCATGTCGGCCGGGTGGCCAGTCATCGGGATCTCTTTGAAGTGTTGTCTGCTGCAATGGCCACATCCCTAGCGAGATAAAGCGGCATCCGCTCGACTATCAATGCATCCTGGTGATCTAGCCTCATCCCTCTCTAATAGGCGGTATCTCTCTCATCGAAATTTGTCGACATCGTGGCCCTAGCACGATCTCTGTCATAGGTCATCGGATGTAAGCTCTGCTCCAAATGTTGTCTTAGAATCTTGAGTAATATGATGCTTTTCGGGGTGGGAGAATCTATCACAAATCTTTGGCGACCAGCCGATCAAGTCATCGGTGGGAATAGCGGCCTCCTCTATAGGCTCCTCATCGTCGAGAATCGGTCTCACCTGCTTATGGATCTTGCATGCATGACCAATCGATCTCTGTCTCCATCCATGCGGAATACTCTGCGAGAACAACTGGATGGTGACGAGAAAACTTCGGCCGACTCTCGTTGATCCCAGCGAGGCATACAACTGGATCATCCTCCATTGACAAGCGGTGTGTGTGATGACTGACTGACTCACTTGCCCCCTCATACGGATGGAAGTCCTGAAAGCTGGTCAAGCCTGACACATCACGGCCGGTGGGTGGTAAGTAATCATGCCCCTCAAACCGGCCCGGAGGAGATAATCCATGCGGAGCATGAGTAATAATGAAGTTGTAGGGTGAGCTAAGCCACGAACACGACAATATATCAAAGCGGATCTCAATCTCTGCGAAAGCGGACAAGATCTGACATCATCTGTACACCCATGAATTTGAAAGAATGCGACATGGCTATCTCATGGGTGAAACAAAATCCATGATGTCTAAATGTGCCAATCGGTCTCAAGTGTGACATGAACCACCACACATCTGACATGGTAGAGCTACTACTGTGAACACTCTGCTTGGGATAAGTGCGGCGTATATGTAGCCGACCTCAAGGTCTCTGCGATAATCATCGGTATGATGGTGCGACCCTCCACGAGAGCTCTCTCTTTGCCATAATAATGCGCGATATCTAGCTCATCCATGTCTGTGGCATGTATCATATGTGACAATCGCATAGAAAGCGATACATCTACTACTGGTTTGAGCATGATGATCCTCGGTGTGGTGAAATCCCCCGGAATGTTGTGCATAGTTGTCCTCGAGCCAAACACATCAAGCGAGAAATATTTGGGATATAACATGGCGGATGTAATCTCATCTGCACTACTCTGCGCCTCAATCTGTGAGAGTCATCATGGCTATCTACTCATGTCTCCTGTCACCATGTACTGCAAGAGTGCATCGGGGCGACATCGTCAATCGTGCATACTCCTCCAAAGTAGGAGTTAACTCACGGGTCCCAAAGCGGAATACACATGCATCGGTACCCGGTGCTCTAGCATACCCTCTACAAATCTGGAGGAACACTGAAACATCGGTAAGGTCATAGTATCTTTGTGACCAAATCATCTACGATCACCATATGCGATGGTGATATACTATCATACCATGATCGCATACCCACTACCTACCACATAAATGGTGGGGTATGATCAATCTGACTAGCTGTCGAAGAAGACATACATGCAGGCCGTGTCATAAGACCATCCGGGGTCAATCTTTGAATATCTACGGACATACATACATATGCATAACAATAACATGCATGATACAATAGATGGCAATATGATATAGGGAATGAAAAGCGTGCATACATTCCTAAGTATATCATCATCTAATACATCTCTATCTGACTAAAATACGAGGAAATGGGGTGAAGCTACCCAACATCTAATGAGAGGCCTATCAAAAGATATAGCGAGAATGGGGTGAAGCTACCCGGTGACTATGAGAGGCCTATCGAAAAGAAATACATCGAGAAAAAGTCAATGGTGTCGATGTCCACATCATCGATGTTGTCCACTGATGTAACTCCTCTGAGTCCTTTGGATCTCTATCTACGGGGATGTCGGGGCCTATACAAAGGAGGATCTGCTGCCGGCAAAACCATATGGGTCATCGAGGGACCAGCGCTAGAAAGTTGGAAGGATCAAAAGTATCTACCTCTGCGGGATCTACGCCCAAATGCGAATGAAAAGATGTGGCCGGTCCATTTGCCGCGTCAATCATCAAATCATGTCACATGAGTCGGATCTACGACACAGGCTAGCCAATCCATCATCATCACGGATCACTGGAACCATATCCCCCATAAAGCTGTGTGTGGCGCGGGTGCGAGCTCCAATCGTGCGAGGATCCACCAATCTTTGGAACATCTCACGAGAGCAGGGGCCCTCGACAATGTAAAACCGTCGATCCCCATCAATGGGATGTCGATGATGGGTGGTGGCTGTGAAAGCAGCCGATAACTTGCTGGCGAGGAGGCAAGATCGGCATCTGAATCTCTCTGTAGTGCTCACGATATACGCTCTCTAAATAGAGCTCCCATCCTCCATCTGTGAGAGGAATCCTGCGGGTGGAAATGCGTACTCTACTCTCGATCGGTACCCATCCTCAAAGCTTGACTCCCAAATGCTCTCGAGTAGGGAATCCGTGTGATGACATCATTTGTCAATAGCTCAATTTATGGCGACAATGAGTGAAACCCTCGACAACGAGGGACCTCGCCCGGTATGGAATGATGCCATCTCCGTCCTCGTGGATAGGTATCTAAACCTAACTGCGCTCACGGGGATGCAAACAAGGAAGCCTCTCATAGGCCCAAAGCGCGCTTGACACAAAGGCAAACATCTGCTTTGTCGGTCGACACTCTTAACCTATACATGGGAAAAGACAAGAGAAACACTCACCAATAGAAATGGGTAGAATCCTAACCACGCCTCGGTCAAGCCCTGCGATCGCATCGCATTCCCACGAGGAAGTAGGCAAAGGTGTAGGAACCCCGATCATACTCTCTCTATCGGTCCCACGTGTCGAGTGGCGCTGATCAAAGCGAAAGACAAGTAGAGGAATTATCTGCTATAAAGCGACCCCTAATGATCATCGGGAACAATCGCCGAAGAATGCGATCCACGACTCTCACATCATCGGGTATGGGCTCACTCAGCGACCGCTTTCATAGCATCTACGCTCAAAGGACACATGAGCAGTCCACCCCTTGGCGCCTCATGGAACTCCCAACAAGGATCGATGGCGGTGGGGTGATATCCGCCGTGCAAAGCATTGGCTCCCCTCAAACTCCATACCATGATAAGCCGCCGATCCATCGGCGTCATCATCACCTCATGATCCGACAAATGAGTGGTGAGTTTGGTGGAACCACCGCTTGAGAACAATGCCACGAGGTAACCCCGGGGACGGGCGACGGGGTAGAATGGAGAAGAACCTCCGAATCCCGACCATGGGACGATCGCTCTATAGTCATCATGCGAGGCACGATACATAGAGTGGATGCTAAACCAGTTCCCTCGAAGGGTGTGTGGCGGGAACCTACATCAAATCTGAGATCAACATCAGACTCCTTGACTCCTCATCGATAGGAAATAAGGAAGATTAAAGATCTAACTTCATACCTCGTTTGCGTGCGGGTATCTTTGAAGGATGCCTACTCAAGTCACCCTAGAAGATCTGGGTTCGCCACTTGAATACACAGCAATTCCCTACGGGGAACACGTCTGGCGGGGCGAGGAACCTCGAGCGGTACATCCTCCTCCTCGTCCTCGACATTCGGCACCTCAACCCGAATAGGGCGTACCACGCCCTCCGCCAAAAACGAGCGAATTTTGTCTCCTGAAGCAGTATTTGAGGCTCTTCAAAAAGCCCTCCTCCGTACACGAAGTGGTCTCTGCGAGGCTACTCGGTGATCTGGATCCATAATATCTGGATGACAAGTCTCAAATCACCTCGAGAAAGGGTGTGGTAATTTTCGTACTGAGTCTTTTTCAAAATGCATTCTATGATTACATGCATACATGCATTGTTTTAACATACATCTACAGTAGAGTTAAAAATGCATAACTACTCAATGCCTACATTTTGGGAAAATTTTGCCATAGCCCCCTTTGTAAATGGGACTATCCACATGCACATAGGCATGACTAGGTGGCCATTCAGTAGCACACCTGTACACAGTCATATACATCCTGTATGCATTCATCACATCACAGTAAAAATCCGTAAGTGTAGTCTAATTACCAGGATTATTTTACTATTCTACCTTTACTCATTTGTCCTCAGATAGGATAAGAAATGACAGTAAAAGGTGCCAATTTGACTGCTTCAAAAGTCAAATTTTTTCACATCATTATATTGACATGGTTTAATACTAACATTTACTATATGTTGAATATTTTTTATCAAGTCATATCGGCATGCATATTCACTACTATGTGTCTAAATGCATTTCATGCGATAAGTCATTTTCAGCAGACGAAATTGGAAAAAAAATACATGCATGTGTTACCGGGGCGGTGAAAAGCGCTTATGCGGTGATAGAATATGCGAAAGTTGCCCGAACTTCAGTGATCTGAAGAAGAGCTCTCGGATTTCCTTTTTTGCGCAACTTGAAAATGACTTATGAAAGCGACCGACCACTATACATAAACGCGGTTGGCCGCGAGTTTAACTCTCTGGCTCCTGCGGTACACACTGCGGCACCCTACATGGGTCCCACACCTCGGCTCGCTCGGTTAGAGTTGCAAGGAGGAGGTCTCACCTGGTGAAAAGGCCGAATCGGGAATAAAAAAATGCTGCGATTGGCGGAATAGACTGAAATCTTGGTTTCTTGTCGGTCGAGTTAAACTCCATCGTCTCAATGGTATTCGCTTTGAATCGGGGTATCTACTATACCAATGAGCTCGACTTTCATAAACCATGCTCGGCAATACCCCACAAAGGTCGATCTTAGTCATTTGCGAGGTTCTGACCCTAAACAATCCCGCCCAGGGGAATTACAACTTGTGAAACCCAAAATATCAAACCTCCCGTGTGGGGTTACAACAATTAGAAGTTATCAAACATCTCGCCTCCCGTGAAGTCTCTAGCGCGCATCCTTCAAACATCATCGTATCCCGGCGTGAAGTCACAAGCGCAATCGACCATTGATACACACATCAATGAAGGTCAAGCGACCTTGGCGTCATATCGGTCGATGGCAAGTAAACCCATCAAAGCAACCTTACCCAATGTGAGGGGCTACAATGCAATGCAACCATTGATACACACATCATCGATGAAGGTCAAAGCGACCTTGACAATGCACCCGATGAGGGGATTCATCCGGTGATACACACATCAGCGAAGATCGAGCTGACCACGATAACAACAAAGCTGTTGGCGATAACTTTCACGGCGGTATGAGGGAACATGTTATACACATCCTCAAAGCAGATGAACTTTATCCCCACGGATCTCTTCCACACAAGAGGTACCTCTATGGAGTATAAACCGTGTCTAGGATTCAAGACTTTGGTGATAGCCCCAGCGTCGACATCCTTGGAAACTTGGATCGCATGTCAAGCCATCAGCGATTGTCATCGGCGAGGATTACGACGAATCAATCATGCATCATGCATTTGCATCATGTTCTTTGCATATAGCATCATGTTTATCTTGCTTGCATTTCAAGTGTCTAGGATTCTTTATCCTATCCATGCCTTGCATTGCATGAATATGATAAAGAGGGGCATCTGTAGACACTCGAAATTTTCTGCACTCCTATTACTAACATTGTAGGAGGGTAGATTTGTCTTTTGGAGATAACCCTGAAAGACAACTTACATCCATCCCGGATACTACCGGAAGTTCAGCTCTAACCCGGAACACAAACCGGGAACATCATCTCAACCCGAAACACACACCGGGAGTGTCATTTCCAATCTCGGAGATAACCCCGAGATATGCGAGATCAAAAAGCCAAACAACAACAGGAGAGAAGGCAGATCTGTCTCGGCGATAACACCGCGACGTTAGTTTCGGTCCCGAGAGACAACCTTTGGAGATAGCAACCCCATCCTTGGTGATAGCCCCAAGGATGCCATTGCGATTTCGGCGATAACCCGAAAATGCTTGTTTCAAACACATGCGATCGACTTGAGGCTCGAGACATCTGTCGAGGCACATACACCTCGATCCGGGACTAAAAAGCGGGCGGCGACGAGGAATACCCACGAGATAGCGGTGAGGCATACAAACAAAGCGGTCAATCAATCGGATGTAACCCACGAGCAGCGTCGCTTTTCGCTTAAGCGGTGATAACCCGGTGAGAGTCGACACGTCATCTTTCTTATCTCAACAAGATGATATCGCGACATACCAACAAGTGGTCAATCTAATTTGTAACCACGAGCAGCGTCTACTTTCAACTCAAGCCGGCGATAACCCGGCAAGGAGTCACACATCATCTTGTTCCTCCGACAAATGGCACGTCGTCTCAACACTTCATACATACATACATACATACAACAATGTCCCAAAAGAGGATTGACAATCCGGTGACTATTACGTGTGGCGGTACTTTGGATAGAATTTGAAGCTTGAAGACCATGGGCATAGACCCCTTCTTCGACCCCGTACAACCTCTAATCCATGTCATTCGTAACTCTCGACACAAGCGATCGAAGAAATGCAGATATACTTCGTTTGGATGCTCGGATTGAAGTTCTGCAAGTTTGAAGCGGACATTACGATTCTATTTGCCGCGTCTTCTACGAGACGACGGGACCCATGAGGCTCGGATCCACGACCGACGACCGGTACAAGCTGCAGGTACAAGCTGCGGTGCCACTGATGTATACTGCGACCATCGATCTATAATATATAAGCTTGAGAATTGACCATTTGAAGAGAGAGAGAGAAGAAAAAAGCGAGGAAGCCACATCCATTTTTACTCTGCATACACATCTTTTGAGTGTTTCCTCTTCTTTAAACACTAGTTAGCTCACATATAGCTACTTTTTATCCGTGGGGTGAGTGTTTATCCATTTAAAGTCTAAGAAGTCTACTTTGGCGACCTTTGTAAGCCTTCTTACATTCTATAAAGCCTCTTTCTCATATATCACACCTTTGTTGTACACGTTGATAGTCGTGTGAGTGTGTTTGCGGACTTTGGTCAAGTGGTTTTCATTATATATATATATATATATACTAATATATATATATTTTGTATATATGGACTAACATTATCGAGTTATGCCTCGATTGAGCCTGAACTTGATGGAGGCGTTTATCTGCTTATATATATATATATATATATATATATATATATATATATATATACTATATATATATATATATATAAATTTGTGGTGGACTACATCGATGAGCACAGATTTTACATTATATTTAATTATTTTATATATATATATATATATATATAATTCTTTGTGGGACATATCGATGAGCACAGATTTTACATCGGTGCGTTTACTCGCTTTTATATATATATATATATATATATATTCTTTGTCGGACATATCAGATGAGCGGATTTACATCCGAGGCGGATTTGCGTGCGTTCTTTCTTTATATATATATATATATATATATATATATATATATATATATATATATATATTCACATTTTCTGTCTGCTGGAGTTTACTTACGTGGCGGTTGATCGCTTTATGACTTTATTTACATTTTTGTCACTTTGGAGTTTACTTACGTGGCGGTTGATCATATTCATATATATATATATATATATATATATATATATATATATATATATATATATATATATACTTTTATATATTTACATTTAGATCCCCATGGAGTTGCTTCGTGGTGGTTGATCGATCTATATATATATATATATATTCTGACTTTTATATATATATATACTACTTGCTTTCCATACAAATTGCGGTATCATGTGAGCCTAGGAATCATGTGATCACGAGGTTGATCTCTTGAATCTAGATTCGGTTCCCATGATGGACATTTTTTAGTATGGCGACTTGTACATTATTTTACGATTGTAAGAGTTTCCTTGGATGGTTTGTCATGCCCATAAGGAGTTGACGCCTTCTTTGTATATTATTTTCTCGAGGATGTTCGCATCTAGAAAATAAAAGCAAACAAAATAGAACATTTAATAAAATGGAAGTATGAAAAGGTCTCAATTCTATTGAGCACACGGTTTGAAAAACCTCTTTTACAAAACTTCATTGCTATATCTTGGTTAAAAGCTGGATTTTTCTATAAAATTCAAACCTTGTATATATAGGTTGACGAGGCCTCGCACTTTACTTTCAAATAATTGCACATTGATCCACACACACACACACATTCATATAACAATTTCTTTGAAGAGTGGCGGTCACAGTAGTGGTAACACGGATGTCGGGGGTGCCTAACACCTTTCCTCGCATAATCAAGCCCCCCGAACCCTTAATGAATCTCGGTTTCACAGACCCGTTTAGCGTGTGTCAAATCTTTGGGTCGATGTGCTAACCTTTTTCGGTTGCGTTGGTGCGACCGATTAAATACACCAATTGGCGACTCTTAAAGTCAATAAATCGACATTATACATATCGGACCTTTTTCACTTATTTTTTTTCAAACAAATCTCACATTAACATGAGAACACCAAAGAACAAGTAACGAAAAAATACTGAAATGAATTTGTCAAGGCCAAGACTTAGTACTATGACCTTAATATAATTATGTCATCCGTATGGTGCTCAGAGTTGATAGCACTTATTTCCTAGGATACAATGACTACATATACTATAGCAGCACTACAAATAGTATATCCAATGAACCAAAATAAATGCTCAAAACTCACTTTCAAAATAAATATGAAACTGATGAACAAATGAAGATTTTGTAATGCTTGTGAAATAGTGATTTTAATGGGTTGCCCCTATCTATTTATAGGAGGGGTTGGTGACCCTTCAGATGGGATACTAGCACTTGAAAAGGCTTGGGATGCTTCTAAAAATGCATGATATATTATTCTTTAGTCAAAACGACGTAGTTTTGATCTTTTGTAGAATGGGCGCGTCCATTCGGGCCATAAAACGACGTAATTTTAGTTTGATCAGAACAAAAATGACGTAGTTTAAGGCTTAACAAAAAAAATAAATTTTGTCCAAAATTTACATACAAGGACCAAGACCCTCGTGCTCAGGCTGGGCGGCCGGCGGCGTGCTTGTGGGTTTGAACCAAGCCTTGCTAGGTTCTCTCCCTTCCACAAAAGTGGGGTGCCCCTTGAGGCCCAATCCCAAGAGGAACTTTCTAATATATAAACTTAATAATTCTTTAGTTCTTAACCGATGTGGGACTTGGCTACCCACATATATTTATTATTATTTATCATTTTCAAGGGTGATCTTTGGTAGTTAATATCTCATTCATTACTCCATGAATTTGAGCTTTTAAATACTTAATTTAATCTACTCATGGAGTAGAACATATTGATATGTGAAATCATTACAAATAATTAATGACACCTATATTAATTTAGGCTCAAATTCTAACAGAGTCTAGAAATTTGGTACACAATTAATAAGAGTAGTTTAGGAAAAATAATGGCTAATTATCCTAAAAAAAAATTAAACGTCATATATTTAGAGATATAGTAGAAGCTCTAAAACGACATTTGAATAGGGATAGAGGGAGGATGATACTTGATATAGAGGAGCGGTTAGTATAAAGTTAACTTTGGTCAATTGACCAATACAGTATCGACACGCAGGCGGTGTCAACACGCACGCGGAAAGTGATCTCTCTGCATGTCAATATTGTATTGGTCATTGACCAACTTACCATAAAATTAACTTTATAGTAACTGGATCCTTGACATAAATCATAACCCCTCTTCTACTAAAGAATAAAACTAAAAAATAAAATTTTACAAAAAAAGTCCTATTTTAAGAATATTAGTATAAAATATATATTTATTCTATAACCACAATTACCTTCTTATAGAGAATCTTTAAAAAAAAAATTATATCAACATATAGTTTTTTCAACTAAGATACAGGTCCCACATCTCCACATCAAATATCAAGTCTAGGGGTGATCATTCGGTTATAACCGAACCGAATAGGCTATTCGGTTATAACCGAATACCGAATTATTCAGAATTTTAATATCCGAACACTAACCGAATTACCGAATTGTACATTCGGATATTTGGGTAATAACCGAAATGAAGGCTTCCATAATTAACATAACAACATTACAATTCACTGAAATCAGTCAATCAACACTAAACAGCAGAAGAAGCCAATGCCAAATATATGACTAAATTAACAAAATAAAACAGAGTCATTAATATAACCAATTCACAATCCATGGGAAATACACGAGAAATACAAATTCCCATGACAAATTTGGATACCGAGAAGTCTGAGATATGAGGTGTGAGAGAGTTGGATACTAAGAGAAGTCTGAGATATGAGGTGAGATGAGAGGCTAAGAGGTTAAGGGCTAGGGTTTCGATTTTGATTTGGATGGGGAGGCCTGAGACTTCAGCAGTGGAGTGGAGAGAGAGAGGAGGAGAGGGTTAGGGGTTTGGAAGAGGTGGAAGGATGGGAGGAGGAAGAGGAAGCTAGGGTTTTGAGGGTGGAAAGAATGGCGGAATCCGGTTTAAGGGATTTTTTGAAGGGGAGGGAATCGCTGTCAAAATCGAAAGTTGGATCTGCTCGTCTGCTACATTTCTTCTTGTCCGCCATTTTTAAGAGAGACAGAGAGGGGCGGGAAAATGGAAGGAGATGCTGAGATATAGTAAAGCTTTGATCGTGAGACTGTTAGGGGCTTAAGCTTAGGGCTTATATTTGGATACTCAATTTATTTTTATTTTTAAGCCTTCCGTTTTTTTATTTTTAATTCGGTTATTCGGGTAACCGAATAACAAAAAATTGGAAACCAAACCCGAACCCGAAAATTGAAAATAAAATCGGATATAACCGAATTACATAAAATATCCGAATAACCGAAAAAATTCGGTTAAAAAATTTCGGTTCGGTTCGGTAATTCGGTTTTATCCGTTTTTTGCTCAGTCCTAATCAAGTCGGTGTTTATTACATTAAAAGTTAATTAATTTAAGGTTGAATGACACTTTTGCACCTTCAAATTGTTATCTACTTTTAAAATCGTCCCTAAAATTTAATTTTTATCAGTTAGGTCTTTAAGGTGGCATTTTGTTGGCGTTTTCGTTCCTTCAGCCCAATTTGACCTCAACTCGACCCATTTTGACTAATTTTGACCAAACCCGGCCCAGTTTGACCCAACCCAATTTTTTAATATATTAAAATATAAAATTATGTTTAAAATAATAATTATTTTTAGCATTTATATATATATATATATATATATTTAATATTTTAAAATAAAATAATTATTTTAAAAATAGTTATTTTAAAATTTAAAATAAATTATTATTTTAAAAAATTAAATAATAAATATATTTAATATTTTAAAATAAAATATTTTTAAATAATTATTATTGTTAATATTTTAAAAGAAAATATTTTTTTAAAATAATGATAATATTTAATATTTTAAAATAAAATATTTTTTAAAATAATTTGAAAATAATAATTATATTTAATATTTTAAAATAATATTTAATTTTTATATTTAAAATAAAATGTTATTTTATAAAAGTTATAAAGATAATTATTATTATAAAGAAAAATATTAGACTTTTTTTTTTAAATGAGTAAAGTTTCATAAAATATAGATTCAAAAAAATTATATAAGAATATAAAATTTATTTTATTAAATTAAAGCAGATTTTTCATTTTTTATCTAAAAATTTATTTTCGAAAAAAAAAAGTTAATATCTTTATCATTATTATATGTATTCTCAATATTAGAATTTTTAAAATAAAAACTAAAAGTAGAAATTAAAATACAAAAATAGTAAAAGATAAATAAAAAACTGATTCAATATTTTTAAATAAATAATTTTTTTAAAATAATTATTATTTTCAATGAAAAAAATTAGAATTTTTTAGAAATAATTAAGAACGTTAGGGATTCAATCTTAATTATTTCTAAAAATTTTTCTAAAATTAAGATTTAATCTATATTTTGGGAACTTTTACTCATTTTTGAAAAAATACAAGTTTCTAATATTTTTTCTTAAAATAATAATTATCTTTATAAATTTTTAAAAATAATATTTTATTTTAAATATAAAAGTAAATACTATATTTTAAAATATTAAAAAATTTGGTTAGATCAAACTGGGTCGGATTTGGTCAAAATTGGTTAAAATGGGTCGGGTTGAGGTTAAATTGGATCGAAGGATCGGAAACGCCAACAAAGTGTAAGGACCTAATTGACGAAAATTGAACTTTATAAGCGATTTTAAAAATGAGTGACAACTTAAAGGAACAGAAATGTCATTCATCCATTAATTTAACTTAGCATCAGATCAAGCACGTTAAGATATAAAATCCCAAATCAAAAATATAAAACCTTATGGTCTTAAATATAATCCCAAATAATCCATCAATAATTATTTAATTTTGATTATTTGATTTATTTATGTAATGAATCATTGATCTGGCCTATTATCCATTTGATTTAATAATATGGATTATGATCTAAATTGATCAATTTGTAAAAAAATTATTTGTACAATTATATTTTTTTATAAAATGCTATTATCTATAAATTATATTAACTTGTGAAATAATATCACTTGATCTCTCTAAATTTTATTTTCTCACTTAAATATTTTTTTTTACTTTTCGTCGTTAAGTTTTTTCACTCTAAAAAATTTAATTTTTTCATGTTCAAAAATCATTTTCTTAAAAATTTCATTTAATATATATACAACATACCGATATAAATTGACTTTAAAGTAAACCAAGATTTATAATTTTTTTAACTAAAGATGAAACAGTTAAAACAAACTGTTATTATATGTTTATTCTTTTCTTTTCACCGTTTCTTTTTTCCATTTCTCTCTGTTACTCCTCTCCTGTGCATCTGCAATTTCATACACAAACACTAATTTTTCTTACTCAAACACTTAATTTTTTAAATTTGCAGACCCACGACATTAATTTTGAAAAATATTCAAGTTTTAATTTTAAGAACTGATGATTGATTACTTTGGAGAAAGAAATAAATGGGTTTTAATTGTGAGATTGATTAGATAACTTGATTTTGGTATTAATATTTCAAATTTAAACTCCATGGATGAATATGTGAAAGGGAAAAAAAACAGCTATGAGTATAATAATGCTGCAATTGGCAAGTATGTTAAAAGTTAAGATCATGTATTACACAATTAGCTTGATTGAGGTTGGTTAGCATAAACTGTAAGTTCACTTCATGATCAATACAATATTTATATGCAAGCGAAGAGATCACTCTCTCACCTGTGTGACAATACTGTATTATTTTAGTGAATCAGTGAATCAAATCAAATCAGATGTATAGTTTGTGTCATTTAAAATATTGATCCAATGAATTAATAAATAAATGAGCTGAGATTTGATCCAATAAATTATATTGAAGTCGGTCATTACAGCCCTAGGCTCTACCAGCTGTGTAAGTCATCCAAATGAAGAGAAAAGAAATATCTTTTCCCAAGCTTGTGCTATCTAAGAAATTAAACACAGAAAATGACATCCACAATAAACAATAAAAGGGCATTTTGGCAGTTTTGTACACATCCAAGGGCAAAAATATAACATACCTACTATATTAAGTAAGCCCAACTCGGCCCCAATCATTCATCAACCCATCATCCCATATTCACAATTGGAAAGGTACCAAACAGGGAATAATATTAAAAAAGAAATGTCTCTAGTAACAGAGGAAATCAGGGCTAGTGCATCAGAAATGTACCATGGAAATGACAAGTGCCAAGAAAAATCAAAATTCTTGCTCACAGAAATGGAGTTGCCAAATGGGCTTCTGCCTCTACAGGACATTGAGGAATGTGGGTATGTGAAAGACACAGGCTTTGTTTGGCTGAAGCAAAAGAAAAAATGTGAGCACAAGTTTGAGAAGATTGGGAAACTTGTTTCCTATGGAACTGAAGTCACTGCAATCATTCAGAAAGGCAAGATCAAGAAGCTGACTGGTGTCAAGACCAAGGAGCTTTTGTTGTGGGTGACTCTTACTGATATTTACACCGACGATCCGCCCACCGGAAAGATCACGTTCAAGACCCCGGCCGGCCTTTTTCGGACCTTTCCGGTGTCGGCTTTTGAGATTGAGGAATCCAAAGGGGGTGGTGGAGCTAAGGAAGTTGAAGTGAAGGAAGTCTAATTATTATTATTATTAAGGAGCATCCTATGAAGAAATATATATACCAAGTCCTAACGAAGACAAGTTAGTACTTGTGAAGTTAAATTTTTATATTTTGCTGAATATGTTGTGCTATTATGATGCTAATAAATCTATTTAATGATTCTAATGTTTCCACTGTACCATTATATTTGGTATGCAATTGAAAAAAAGGAAGCAAATGAATGATTGTTATTTATCACTTCTTCTTTATGTATTGAGGGAGTTTCTGATACCGATACGCAGAGCCTGCGTATTGACACTATATTAATCAATTGATATTATAATTTGTAGAAAGAAACAGATTAAACCAGCGATGAGGGTGCTCTCGAGTTGTGCAAAGTGATCAGTTGGTGATATTAGTGTTATCTGATCTTTTTGTGCAATTTGGTCAACTCTGGACTCTGTAGTTATGATATCAAGGTTTACTTGTTGATAAGGCAAATAGCTTTCTTGTAATTGCATGGAACTCCAGGGACTATTGAATTTATTATTCATTTGATGTAGTCAACAACCATATCAGTATTGTAGATATTTATTACTAATCACTAAAACCAAAATAGGAGGATAAAAAGGGTAGTTAAATGAAGTACAAAAGTGAATCTGAACTATATATATATATATATATATATATATATATATATAGAGAGAGAGAGAGAGAGAGAGAGAGAGAGAGAGAGAGGACCCCTGACTCCTGAGAGAGCAAGAAAAATACAAAAGAAATGGATGGAAGAAAATGAACAAGTAATGAGATTGGGGTAAAAAGTTGGCCAGTAGAGGTGCAAAAAATTACTATGTATTTGACTCTCTTTCAAAAACCTTCTTTTCAGACATGGGTAAAATGGTCTGGGAGCACAAGTTTCTTTTTTTGGGCATCCAAATAACATGAGATTTTTAGACATCTATAAGAAAATAGCATTGACAATGAATTTGGGACAGAGTAAGGGGGAAAAACTTATATAATTAGGTGGGCATTTTGGCAATTATTAACATGTCCAAGGACAAATGTATGGCATTTCAGCCATATTAACCCCTACCTTTACCCATATCCACCACAATCCTCCTATGACCTACCGTCAGAAGTAGAAAGTGAGAGAAAGAAAAGCAACCAAACAATAGAAAAGAAGAAGAAAAAATGTCTCTAGTCACAGAAGAAATCAGGGCAAGTGCATCAGAGATTCACCATGGAAATGAAATGTGTAAAGATAGATCACAGTTCTTGCTTAAAGAAGTGGGCTTACCCAATGGTCTCCTTCCTCTAAAGGACATGGAGGAATGTGGGTATGTGAAAGACACTGGCTTTGTTTGGCTTAAACAAAAGAAAAAATGTGAGCACAAGTTTGATAAAATTGGGAAACTTGTTTCCTATGGAAATCAAGTCACTGCAGTTGTCGAAAAAGGCAAGATCAAGAAACTGACTGGTGTCAAGACTAAGGAACTTTTGTTGTGGGTGACACTTAGTGATATCTACATCGACGGCTCGCCTGCCGGAAAAATCACTTTCAAGACTCCCACAGGGCTGTTTAGCACTTTTCCGGCATCGGCTTTCGAGGTTGAGGAAGCCAAAGATGTGAAGAATGTGATGGGAGAAAATGTAGGCAATAGAGCTAAGGAAGTTGAAGTGAAGGAGGTTTGATTAGCACCCAAGAAGCTAAGAGTTCTATCCTTATGAAGAGAAGTTAGTAGTACTAATTTTGAAGGGTTTTATCATTTTATGAATTAAAATATGTTGTATTTTGAATTTTTTATTTGCTAATGAGTTTGTCTTCTCTCATATTAGAGTTATTGATGATATAATGCCATGTTTTAGTGTAATGTGTTAAATCTAATGTTTCTAAGGGGGTTCCATTACATTTGGTTTAAGCGTTTACCCTTTTCTTTAACCTAATTTTTCTAATCCAAAATAGTTAGACCACACAATGCACCTAATCTTACTTCTAATTTCATCTAATATATTTTCTTGTTTTTCTCTTATTAAAAACAGGAGTCAAGACAAAGAAGATTAAATTATTTTTTGGAAATCAAGGAAAATACATTCAAAAAGGGCAAAAAAGACACATTTTAATAACCCCTTGGTTAGGTGGGTTGATAAGGTTCCGGACTGCATCTCTCTCTTGTAGCAAAAAGGAGTAACTATTAGGATTGAGCAATGCCCTTTTGGATGTGTAAATTTTATATGTTTTTATTTTCTCAATTTTTTTAATGCATTTTGGTCAATGGTCCTTTATACAATTGTACTTTCAAGGTTCACTTACCACAACCATTATAATTTGGAGATCCGACTAATAAAACGCAGAGATAAACTCAGTGTAAAGAGACCATCTTTTTCGCTGCGTGATATCAGACGGCTAATTAACCAAAGTTAATTTCATGAGAAACTCAGAGAGATTATCTCCCGCCTGCGTGTCAATACTGTATTGATCAATTAACCAAAGTTAATTTCACGTTAACTACTCTGATAATTTGACAACTTAGCTCGAGTCGACAAGGAGAGAAACATAGCAATAAGAGGGCCACATTATTGCATGTTTAAAATCTTGTTTTTATTCTAGATTTAGTCTTCACTTTTGAAGATTTCCACAGAATGCACAAGACCATGAGATACCATTTCTTTTAAAATGTTCACATAAGTTTTATATTTTCTATAAAGAAAGGGAAATAAAAACAATAAAACACTTCTACATGTTTTCAAATCCCATTTTAGTTCCTTCCGTAACCCTTACACTAAAAATTCAAATTCCGAAGTCAAAAGCTTAATTGGTAGAAGAGAAAATGACATATTAGGTCCACAAGTGCCAACACAATCACGTTCAGTAAATACAATATTGCAATATTGATGACTTACCTTCCACATTTCAAGTACTTTTAACATGCAAGAAGTTTGAGCTGCAAAGAAACAAGTAATGACACACCTAACAGTACACACTCCTCAAGTCCCAAAATCAGAGTCCCATCTAACTTTGACTTTCTAACACGAAAGAACGTACATCGTTGGGAAATTATGCATAGCTACTTGTTGCATCTTGATCTACCACTGGCATCTCCTTGGAAATCATAAGTTCAATGCCTGCAAGAATAATCAAGTTAGCCAAATATCAGTCTACGTATTTGTAGATAGAGGGCTGTTTGTGCTACTTGGCATTGTTGAGTTGGGAAACGAAATTCAGAAAGGAAAATCAGGGTGAAAACAAACAATTCAAGTTACGAGACATCCGACTCCTACTAGCAGTTGCAGACCTTGGGGGTAGAAAAATTTAAAAAAAATACTGAATATTAGGTAGTTCAAAAGGAGGAAGATCTGTTTTAACGCCTCCTGCATATTATGAACATTTAAGATTTTCTACAGAGTCTACCGTTAAGAGTCAAATGGATCTACTAGTTGTCATTTATAACTGTAAAGGACCAACTTGGACTGTAATAGAGCACATAATCCTGACATAACTTGTATAAAGCACCAGAGAACTAAATCCATACCAAAAATGTTCATTAAGAAAGCATAAGTCGTCGTACCCGAGAAGCAGTAACCCATTTGCCATCAATCCAGTCCTGATGTAGTCTTAAACCAGAGTGTTTAAACTCCATTTCCTCATCGGTTCCCCTGAAGTAGATGATGTATTTTTGGCCCTTAAGTACTTCCGATATTACACCCACCCACCACCCATCATTGTACAAAGCATCAACTTTTTCAAGCAGGCTGAAAGGGCCAACCACTACAGTTTCAGGAGGATAGGGCCGTATGTGCATACTGTCAACCTTTTCTTTTAAAAGTTCCGTATCATCATCATTTCTCAGGCTCTGGTACTCGATCAAATATTCTTCATTACTTAATTGTTCAACAATAGTTGCACCAAACCAAGCACCTTGAAAACCATCTTCGTCGCTACTAACTTCAACTAGTGTACCTATCCCAAACTTCTCCTCAACCATCTCTTTGCAAGGTTCCTTTACGGTTGACGTTGACACAGTCTGAAATAGAAATTTACAAATATTAGCATATTCGCCGCATCGAAATGGAAAACAAAAATAGATCAAAAAAAGAACAACAATATAATAAGTTAAAAAAACAAATGTGCAAACAATTATGATAAATTATCGAATACGTTGAAGTTTCAAGTACTACAAAGTACTTTTTTTACAAGAAGAAACGTTCAATTACGGAGACTGATACTTATCGCCACTAACCTAAAGCAAGAGGAAAAACCACCTTTGGTAGTCTTAACCCCTATGTGAGCATATATTCAAATTAAATAGTTCTCTGTCATGCTCATTCACCAAAAAAATCTAGCGGACAACATGCTATTTCAATTGACTCTTTATTAATCTATTTGTCCACAATTTAATTACAACTGTGTTTTGGATAACTAGTTTGAACTTGAACCGTTGTCTAAGTATCATAAAATATAGATAATCAATAAACAAAACAGGTCAACTGCATAACATATTCATTGTGCAAGAAGGAAACTAGAGGGGAGAAGGAAACTAGAGGGGGATGGGAAGGAGGAAGCATAACCAAAGATAATGGTTACAAATAAATATATTCAACAAACAAAATTACCACCACGCAAAAACCTAGAAAGAAATCATAAACATTCCAAAATATGGTGGCATTTACGTCATCAAACATAGCAATCCAAAAAAATTCTCTTACTTATTTAAATATATATTGCACAAGTATGATTCATTTTTGATTTACAAATGAAGAGCATCCACTGAATAGCTCTTAGGTCACGCAATCAAAGAGTCGGATCAAATCTAACGGTAGGCTAGGATCCACTATCGAAAATTATTCTCTAAAATATCTAGGATACTTACAAAGTTTAATAATGATATGAGTAAATCCATAGCACTCTATTGAAAACCTTAATATCTAAAAGAATATTATAAGAGAATGCCACCTAATATAGCCAATTGAGCGCATTGTGCGTGTCAAGTAAGCGATGACATAGCGTAATCTTATTGAGAATGCACTTTTTGTGACACTATACTTGGAAACAACTTAACCCATTTTAATTATATCTCAACTAGTTTTAATTATATATCTTTAGAAAGTTATTCTCAGGTTACCACGCTCCGAGAAGATGTAATTCGTACTAGCTAAACGATTCAAAGAAACTAGCCCTAGTGTACTCCGTAACACAGTCGTTTTCCGTTCCTATTTTTGCTCCACAAGTTACATTGGGACAGCCCAAATAGTGTTTATTTCAACCCCGCAGTTTGAAATTTGAAAAATCACTAAAAATTGAATTATCACATTTGATATCAGTTGACCAAAATATACTTATTTTGTTTTTTTTTTTTTGTTTCCCGGCTCACACTTTAAGCTTGACTAAGTATGGTCGGGCGCCGAAGCGGAGACCTCTCCCAAGAAAGTTACTTTCTTCCATCCACAAGACTCGAAACCGAGACATCTTGCTTTAAGCAACCAAAGCCCCTTCCACTTTGAGCAACCTCCACCCAGACCAACCTTTGTTGGCTACTTATATGACATACTTATTTTGACATGAAAGGGGGAAGTTTCTGTAACTTTTGCTAGAGCCGTCAAAATGGTTATACATATATGCAATGGAGATATAAATGTAAAAATATTGTTCTTTTACTTATAAAAGCTTGTTAATCAATCAACTCATCAATCTGGCACCAAATGCATTTCCAATCCACTCCAAAATATTAATTCAAAAACAAAACACATAAATTATAAACAAATTCAAACAATCTCAATTCCTAACCCAAAATCATACACACTGAGGAAAAAAAAATCATCATACCTCCTCTTCAATAGGCGGCACCCATTCACCATTGACCCATTCACGATGAAGCCGGAGCTCCGAAGGCCCGAATTCCATCTGCTCCCTCGTTGATCTAAAGAACACAGAGAACTTATTATCCTCCAAATGCACTTCAGTGATCACTCCCTCCCACCACCCATCATTGTGGTACGCATCCACCTCTTCGCTGAACATAAAACTCCGGCACCGTTCCCGAGGCGCCGGTGGCCTCAATTGCACCACATCCAGCTCTTCTCGGAGCGGCTCCGTCTGGGCCTCGTCGGCCATCAGGGTCTTGTACTGGACAAATATCTTGCGCTTGGATTTTGATTTTGATTTTAAGGGGCGAATTACGGTGCCGACGTACCAGGCGCCGCGGAAGCCTTCGTCGTTGCTACTGATCTCCACCTCTGCACCCGTTTTGAAGTAAGAGTTCAAGTCCGCCATTGATAGGGTTTAAGAGAAATTGGAGAATTGGGTATAGAGATAGTATGACAGTGTATTTGTATATGGACTGATGGATTCAAGTTTGGTCAGGGTGGATTCTGGTAAAAGAGAATCTTCAGCACCTAAATTGTCCAGATCTAAATCCGGGGCTATGAATATGATGAGAACTTTACTTAGAAAAGATTTTGAGGGGACTAAATTGCAAACATATATTAATCATGCAAAATTATTTCTCTATCCTTTTTCTTTGATAATAAAACAATTTCTCTTAATTGAATTTGACAAAAAATACTAAACATATTATTCCATTACATAAATTACAGTTATTGTACTGTTAACAAGTGTGTTATTACGTTCCCAATGTGACAATAGAATTATCCACTCCATTTAGAACATTAATTTAAATTCTAATGACTGCTTGTAATTTTAATTTCATAAAATACGATTCGGTTGAGATGAATTTTAGCCTAAATTAAAAATTCATGATTTAATTAAGATGAATTTGAACTCTAATTTGAGATCTTTCGGCTCATATTTGTCTTTTCGTAAATACAGATTTTGTTACTCTCAAATGCATTTCAAATAGGTTATCATAATAAATATAATAACATTACTTTAGGCATAAATAATATGTTAACACTTTTTGTCAAATTTAATTTGATAAAATTCATTTTTTTATTGACAAAAGTGGTTGGAGGAATAATTTTGCATAACTAATGTATCTATAAAAGACCGGGGGCGTCCGATACTAACGACCGGTACCTTTTTTTTTTTTACCACAATTATAAGAATAATAAATAAAAAATAATTGAGTAAATTTGAACAAAAAACTGTAAAAGAAAAAAAAAAAGTATATTTTTATTGATATAATATCAGAACAAATAAAAATAATAGAAGAAGTTGAAAAAAATCAGAAGAAAGTATATTTTTATTGAAAAACACCGTAAATGCAATTTACGTTGTTTTTTCAAAAAAATATATTTTCTTTTACAATTTTTTGTTCAAACTTACTCAATTATTTTTTATTTATTATTTTTATAATTGTGGTTAAAAAAATAAATTTACACGGTACCGGTCGTTAGCACCGGACCGGACGCCCCCCAAATTAATAAGAGAGACGTATGTTTAAAAAAAGTTTAGGGAACACTTTTGCAAAAACATAACAAATATGAGAGACAGATCTATTGCTCAATTTTTTTAAAAAAAAATTTGTGAAATTTTTGCCACAAGTAAAAATAGAGGAAAAAAATAAAAAAGTTTTAAATTTATCTTTGACCAACAAGATTGTATAAATTGATGAGTATTTTTACCTTTTTATATCAACCGATCCCAATAAATGAAATTGAAGAGATATTTAAATTCAAAATTGACATAAATTATTTTAATTTTAATTAATACAACGATAAATATTATAAACTTCCTAAAAAGTATTACTCGTTATAAGTTTCATTGTTTCATAATTTTTAATGAGTCATCTCAATTTTAAGTTTAAAAATATTTTAAATACTTTTTTAAAAAAAAATAATTATATAATTTTACAAATGAAGTATCTCATAATCAAAATATATGGTATGCAATAATTAAGAAAATGTATTCTAGACAACTTAAAGGAAGTGAATCAAAAACAATTTCAACAAGTCTCAAATTATATGTTTGATTTTATTAAATTATTATTTTTAAATTTGTATTTATGTGTGTGTATATATTATATAATTAAAAAGAAATTAATTTTTTAAATTTTGCCCACCCTTAATAATAAAATTTCTGCATCTGTCACTGCGCTGTAATGTATTTTTTGGGGACACACTGGTAATCAATGGTTTGGATACAGACAAGGGAAACTGAAATGCAAAAAATGGGAGTACTTTCATTACAAATCTGAAACAAATACAACATACAAGAAAAAGAGTAACTGTTATGTATTGTATGTACAAAGAACATGACAGAGAGTGTAAACTAGTTCATAAAAAATACTATCTTGTGACATTACATCTCAGGGAAAAAAAGAAGCTCCTGGAACTCTATACTGGATCTTCAACTACTGACTATACAGTATAAAATGTGTTGATATTTTAAAGAAAAGATTGTGGCTACACCAGGATCTGAGATTTAGCAACATTTCGAGAGCAATTTTTCCGGCCAGATTTGCTAAGTGCACAAACACATATTTCAAGAAGATCATAGTCTTCCTCCCAGAATAAGAGTGAAGAGTGGATCCAAGAGCATTTTGGATGTTAGAAACCCTCCAAGTTTGATAGAGCCTTTCCAATTTCCCAGTCCATATTAACCAGCTTTCTCAGGCTAGTTCTAGTTCTGTTCTTCCCATTTTAATGCATGCCAATGTGAACTGAAGATTAAGGAAAAACGAAAATGTTTTAGGGTCGGTGTTAAGCTAACAGGCTATACTTAGAATGCACATTCAGAATGAATTCATAGATCATCTTCTTAATCTTCATCTTCGTATCAAGAATCCAAATTAGGTCAAATTATTGTCTACTTTTATGTCTTAGGTATTATCGGAGGCACACAGAAAATGACATTAGTTTTATCACATAATTCAGAAATCCCCAATTTAATAAAGGTGTAACATCCATTTAGTATTCCCAATATATATATATATATATATATATATATAGCGTATATCCGGACCTTGTTAAAATCCGGACCTTTTTTTTTGGTTTTGTTTTTTTTTAAAACAACTCTATTTTTGAGGATTACCTGATGTTTTGATTGCGATTTGGATACATAACAATAGAAGTGTATGGCCAAGATCCACCATTGTGATATAAAACCAATTGTTTTAAAAAAAAAAAGTCCGGATTTTAACATTGACTCTCTCTCTCTCTCTATATATATATATATATCTTATATCTATTGAGGATTACCTGCCATGAGCAAGATCCAATTGTGAACTAGGGCCATTGAAAACAGTTTTCATGAGCAATTTTCAATGAACTAATACACACAGCAAGTTATTGCCTTAAATTCGACTTAGATGCGTGCATGGGCAAGAGGAGCCCAATAGCATAGAGGATTATGAATTCAAGGGTACTTACGTATTCTTTGGGTCGCTACCAGTGATTATACGCCAATCTTCATATTCCAATGCAGGGTAAATTATCTTCAGAGGCATATTCCCAATAAGATCATCCCATTTGGCTTCAATCAAGTTTAAAATAGAATCATTTTGTTTCGGAGTACTCAGAGACGATATAATGGACCACAGATTTCCAAGTGTAAAGAACCTAAAATCCATGTGAGCTGGTTGTAGATTTCCAATTAAATAACCTCCTTCTTCGGGAATCCAATCCACTAACCAATGAGAAATTTGTTCTGGGTAGATGTTGAACTTGTTGGTAGCATCCGTAGAATATTCCTCTGTCTTATATCGGTAAATCTCATTTATCTTCTTCATATCTACCCAGTAATATTCTCTGATATGAAATGACAATGCACTGAGTCTGTTGTTGATGTCTCTTACCAATTTCTTGGATCCATCACCTAGGGCAAGCATTTCACGGGAGCACCTTAGAGCTGAGTAGAATAAGGACTGCAATATCAAGTTTGGCAAGCTTAAGATCTAGGAGTAAGGAGTAAGAGAAAAACAATAGTCTCTAGCTAACATGGAGACAGTCAAACGGGATGCTAATATACAAAAACATGATAAAATTGACATCATAAATCATAAGGATACGGGCATCAACACAGAGAGGAACAACATGTACAAAAAAAATTTATAGCATAGAAACCATAAACCATGTCATAATAAGCAAGTTTGATATTTTTTGCCATGTTTGCAGAGCATCACAGAGAAGTGTTTTTACAAATCCAAAATTAAGAATTCATTTTCAAATCATGGAGACACCATATTGTGTGAGAAAAGTTGAAAGAATCCAAATAATGTATGTTGATATGCATTAGATGTGTCCTTAGAAGCTTCTATACTTACTATTACATGCTTGCAGATACTCGTACCCATAACTATAAAAGAGAAGGAATATGGATTGTTGTATTACATCCAATCCATGGCCTGCAGCTATATTCACCAACAAACGTCAAAACTCAATAAATAAGCCCATTTTTACACACAGATCAATGAAAGGATGCTCTCCATACAGGGACGGGAAAAGGGGTGGGTTGCTTATTTGCTCATGGTGAGAGCTTAATGTGACCTCTCCCTTGAGGACCTTTATGATTATGTTACCTCGTCAAAAAAAAACACTGGTTGTAAATACAAGTCTATGAGAGTATATATCATTCAAAAAAGTTCATTCACCTTATTGTTCCATTAGGCAAACAGACTAAAGTATGGGAACAATATGGAACCCCGGACCCCACCAAAGGCTTCTTATAACAAAATAACTTCATAATACTTTCGGAAAAATTGACTTACTTGAATCTCTAGGGGGTGACCATGAATACCCATCCGTCGATCTATCATGCAAGAGCCATCAGTGACTAACAACGAAGGAAACATGTCAAACCCATCAGACAAACAAAGGTTTAAAATCAGCTTTATGCCCGTCTGAACATCCACCTTTTCTTGTAATGTATAATCACCAGTAATCTTCCCATAAGCTCTCAGTAAGATAATCCACCACAACCCTGCAAAAAAGTCAATTTGCAAACAATTTTCTTTATTGATATGCATGCACTAGGCAGTCAATTGATTGCATTCATTTTTGTTATCAGTTATTGTAATATTTACAAGATAGAAATCAGAAAATTAAAGAGCAATAATTTTGCCCCCATCCCCTATTCCAACCACATTTAAATGTCATGTTACCACTTAATCATTGTGTTATTGAGCAGTAGGCAGATAATGCAGCATCTTCACTTCATTTTTTTTACCTCATGTTTTTCTTCTTTTAATAAGTAGCATCACTTTCAATTCATAAAAAGTTCATCAATGGACGGATGTCACGGAATTATAAATCAAGAAAGAAAACACTTACCAGAGTCAACAGGTGCAACACGGCCAATTGCTGACTCCCCAAAATCCGGGTCTAAAACTTCTTCGTACTTGCCCTCGTCAAGAGGCACGGTTCTAACTTTGAAACTGGCTGGCATCAACCCCTGCCCAGGACTGTAGCAGTCCACCGTTTTCTCCCAACTCTGTGGAATAAACAAGGAAATCATTGTAAAAAATCCTGAAATATCTCAGACATGAATAATAAGTACATCACACAAGCAATAATTCTGATGATTATTAACAAATCTTGGCTCTACATAAGTAGGTTGGTCCTGCTTCTGCAGGATGCTAAGAGGAGTGAAAAATGTACAAAGTCAACAGAACTAACACTATAATACAATTATAATGCACCTATTAATAAATACAAACCATACTTATATAATTTATATCTAGCAATATAACAAAAAAATCTACTTTTCCTAGTAAAATGGAAACCTTGTCTCTGTTTAACATATAAAAGGGAACTTCTCAATAGCTGCATAACTGACACATCCCATATAAACATATACTATTATGAGAAACTAATTTTACAAAGCAATAAATGTATTTCTCGTGACTATATTTCCTTGAGAATGCATAGTGGTTATATAGCTTAATAGAATAGCTCGTTGGCAGGTTGAGTCAAGAGGTTAATTTAATGCAAAACTTTATGAACTAGGTTAGGTAATACATCCTCCTTTCCAAATTATAAGATCCTTGTTGGCTTTTGAAAGTTAATTTGAGATATTTTCAAACCCAAAATTGAAATGATTCATCGGTCTGGTTTTATTGCTAACCACCTCACACCTAATCCATATAATTCAGGAAAATAGACATTTCTAATCCACCCCCAAATATTTCAATGCTCAAACTATTCAAATAAAACGAAAGGCAATCTGCAATCCAAACTAGGATACATATACAGATCCAGTTATATCTTTACATATACACATTTATATGAAGAATGTGATTACCTGCAATTGCAAGGTATCAAGGAGAAAGTTCCTCACAATTTCTCCCTCCCCCTTAAGTAAAAAAGCAAGTGCAGAGGGAACAAAATCGCGTATAAACACCTGATCATAATTCAAAGTTTGCTTATCACCAGGGTCATTTGCAGCCAATGTTCCCACCGGACTCCCACAATATGTTACAACAGCATCCTGCAACAACTTCCACG
Organism: Panax ginseng; assembly: GCA_020205605.1. Lineage (NCBI taxonomy): Eukaryota > Viridiplantae > Streptophyta > Magnoliopsida > Apiales > Araliaceae > Panax > Panax ginseng. The sequence continues at coordinate 13,519,345 of CM035133.1, read as the reverse complement.
CCTCCTTCTCGGCCTCTGACACCTCTCTACCGCCACTCGCTACCTCAGCCTCATTCAAACCAACTGAATTCTCATTTTTTACATCCTCCACCACAATTCCTTCTCTAGATTCTCCATCATCTCTATCTACATTTTCATCCGTATCAATCTTTCCTACCAAAGGCTTAACATTTAATCCATCTTGAGCATAAGTTCTCTCAAAGTTCTTGTCATTCACTCGGGTTTCGACTCTACCGGAATTACTTCTAGCATTTGATGAAACACTAGCAATCAAATTTTCAGACCTCCCAATGAACCCACCATTAAATTTTATAAAAAAAACCTAGATTGGCCCCAAATTAAATTTGGGCTGCAAAATGGCTGTTGGGTTCGATCTAAAACACATTGGAAACCCAAAATTCCAGATGGGTAACTATGAAATTTACGATTTTGATCAAAATTTGATGGCTTTTTGGTAAATGAACCGTGCCTTTTTGAAGATGATGAGAAACCAGAAAACCCCAGATTCCGGCGACGAATCAGAAGCCTACAACAGGGTTTCATGGTGAGAAAATTAACTGCGTTCATAATCAAAGGATTAAAATAACTGGGCTTGGACTATGAGTAACAAAAATATAATCTTTATATGTATATATCGTGTTTATGTACAAAAATTGTTCAATCTTCAGATAAAGAAAAAACTTAAATAACATGGTAATTTAAGGAGAGAGAAAACAGGGACAATTTTGAAGGAAATGGTGGTGTCTTTAAGATTTTTCGAAAATAGAGAACGGTTGAACAATGTTTGTGGCGACGCGGCCGTGTGAGGGAGGAGAAAACAATTTGTGCGGAGAGTAAATGACAAAAGTACCCGTATATCTTCCTTGGATTTAGGAACATTTTGGATAAAATATTTTTCCATTTATAGCAGTTTATTTCTATGGATAATCTCTCCTTCCTTCTTTTCTGAAGTTCCGAATCTAGCAGTGCAAGTGAATTTACAGCAACCGGATCTCCATAAGCCACAATTAAGTTGTTACGGCCAAGTGCCGCATCGGAAATTTCGAGTTATTAAAAAAGGAAAAAGTTATTTTTATAATAAGTAAAAAGTTGATCGAGAGTTTTATATATAATGATAAATTTATGTTAAATACATGAAGTAGAAAAGAATAAGTAAGAGATCATATAATTTTATATATGTTGTGTGTCAATATGATTAAAAAATTATGGATGATAAGATTTATTTTAAATTTTGGACTTAAATGATTTATTGAAAAAGGAATTCAAAATTATTTGATTTTATTAGAGATAGATAGATGTATTATATTAGAATGATAAATTTATGTGAGATTTATCCAAACTTTGAAGTATATAAGAATAAATGAAAAAAAAAATCATATAATTTTATTATTATATTTTAACATTTATAATTATTTTCTATCAATTTTGATGCGAAATATAAACGGTTTCTAAAGATTAAAATATCCTTTGTATTTAATATTTTTTAAGATTTTTAAAGTTTAAATCTCAATGTTTAAAATATATTTATGTGCACTTTAAGAATCTTTTATGTTAAACAAAATGCACCCTTAAAAATTTAAACTAATCAAAATATACCCCAAAATTCTTTTTAAGTCAACAAAATGGACTCCAAAGTTTGTTGTTCTAAACAAAATGCACTCTCACTTTTAAAAAATTAAAATATAAAAAAACTTTTAGGGTGCACTTTGTTATATTTTAAATATTATAGTGCAAACATCAACTACCCTATAAAGTTTAGAGTTCAAACTGTATTTTAGTCGTTTCTAAAAAATTTTGTCAAAAAAAAAAAAAAAAAAACTCTTATAAAATTAGTTGCAACAAACAGGGCCTTAAATTCGCCTTTTCTATCCATTCCGTCTTCTTTCTCCGTCCCCCCCTCATTATAGAAACTAGAATGGCTATTATAATCCCCTTTTCTCTCTCTTCTGCAACTCAACCAGCCGTCTCGTGGCGCCGTGAGAAGCTGTTCTCTTGGCCGGAGTTAACTACTCCGATTTACCGGCGGGCTTCAGTTGCTTGTTCCAGCAGCTCTACACCCAATTCTTCCGAATTGCAAACTGTAAGCCTTCAAATAATAAGTAATTTTATTAGCTCCTGTATTTCTACATCACTGTAATTTTGTCAGAGAAATGTCCGTTATAAAATTAGAGATAAATTTCTGTTTCTAGTTTGAGACTACAAATTGAATAGAATACTACATTTCTGTCAAATGCTAAGGATATGTTTGAAAACAAAAACAAAATTTTAGTTAAAAGTTTCTGTCTTAAAAATGTATTTCTAATTTTGTAGAGAGTATTATTCAATAATTCGTTTCCAAATGTGTATTGCCAGAGCAGATTTTTTTAGTGTCAAACAAGTGCTGCGTCAATGGTTCTGTCCCATTTTTATTGTACTAATATGGCTCGACTTTTATGGTCAAATTGATTATTTTTAGAATCAGTAAATTGTAATACTATTTTTATCTATGTGCTTTTCAGGAATTTTAGATACTAGTATATGTGATAGACTTTAAAAAAATTACAAGGCACTACTGTTTGTTGGGCCTTATTAATCGAAGAGTGTTAACTGATATTCATAGTTGGTGCATCTTGGAATTCTTTGCTCATTAAATGATTCAAAATTTCACTAGTTTAATTTTGTATGGTCTTTCTATGGATAGGTCTATACATGATTATGTAACTGGAACTGTCACAGACTGATAATCGCTTGATCCCAAACTGAGACTGCACTTTCATAAGTCCGTTTTGAAGCAAAAAAATGACATTAGCAATGATAAGATCAACAACTTTCTTACATAAAACAAGACGTGAGGTGGTACATTTAATTTAATATGGATTATAAGTGAATTCTTATTTTCGTATGGAGGGAGCATTAACATTTAATATAATGCATAATTGAAACATGATGAGTTCAGGGGTTAATGTTGGTGGGTGTGGGTGTGGGTGTGGGTGTGGGTGGGGCGTGGGGGGTGGGGGGTGGGGGGAGGGGAGTGTGTATTGATGATGGTGGGCAAAGAGACATTTAAAACTCATTAATCAAGGTTTAGTTTAATTTTCTGAATTGTACAACTTTTATGGCTAAACATAGGGTTACTCAGTGACGTCCTCTTGGCTTCCTCTATTTTAGGTTGCTTCGGCATTTCAAAGTTTAAGTGAAAAATGTACAAATGGATTTTAACATTGAGTTTTCTGTGACTGTTTGTTCACTTTTGCAATCATGCAAATATTCTCGAATTCCGTAATTTTCATATTAAGGAAAAGACTTACTCTCATACAGAGTTCCTTTAGCACTTGAGCAGGCTGCACCAAAAATTTATCATGTTTTTTCCTTTCTAATGTTTCAGTAGCTTGGTTGTATTAAACAGAAGTTAGAGAAAATTCTAGAGATGCAATAACATTCAAGACTTGTGATTTAATCTTGTTACTTAGCTTTTCAACAGATGAGTTCTCCACTACGTTTCTTCCCTTCTAATGTTTCACAGGCTTGGTTGTTTTGAAGAAAATTAGAGAAAAATGTATAGAAGCAATAACATTGAAAACTTGTAATCTCCTGTTTTTAGCTTCACAAGATGATTTTTCCACTTGAGGGTCACCAAATCTGCCAGTGGCCTTTGTTTAGTGTAAGGTCAATTTTACTGCATTTCTTTTCCTCCCTAGAATTCTACATAGAACTTTTCATGCATGAGGCACTCTGGACAGCACATAGAGTTCTTTTATCAGTATGTGGCTTCTCATAGTCAATTTTCTAATGTATAATCAGACTAAAGCTTTTGCAGTTCCAAGGAGGAAAGCGATGACCTTACTTCTTTCAGGTTACATATTCTCACAAGCTGATTCGCACAATACTGCATTTGCTCTACAATCTGTTGGGTTGAGAGAATACATAGATAGTTTTGATGGTTATTCTTTCAAGTATCCACAAAACTGGATTCAAGTCCGCGGTGCCAATGCAGACATATTTTTCAGGGATCCTTTTATTCTTGATGAGAATCTCTCCGTGGAGTTATCCTCTCCTTCATCCTCCAAATACAAGAGTGTCGAGGATCTTGGTCCACCGGAAGAAGCTGGAAAGAAAGTTCTAAGGCAGTACTTGACAGAGTTCATGTCTACCAGACTTGGCGTCAAGCGTGAATCAAGTATTCTTTCTACTTCTTCAAGGATAGCTGATGATGGAAAGATGTATTATCAAGTTGAGGTAAGGTCTTCTTGATGTTATAACTTAAAGTGTCAATTTCATGCACTATACAGCTATCTAAGAAGCAAGGATTCTTCTAGTAGATTGGTGAATCCCAGAATCCATACCAGAGTCTTCTCGATTGTTTTAGGGGATTCTTCCATAGATTTTTAATGATAAAAATTTAGAACATTACTAATACTTATACAATAGTACTAATGTAATATTTTATATACTAATACTATCTATGAAACTAGTATCAAATTAATCACTATATATTTCCTAAATTCCTAAAAAGTAGAAGTATATAAATTTTTTGCGTTTGTTGATTTTTATTTTTTTTTACATTTTATCATGAATTAATATTTATTAGAATTAAAATTTTAATGTATGTATGTATACTTATATGTATATAAAAAAATCTATTTAATATGTAAATATATGTGACAAATCCCTCAATTACCATTTTCTGATACTTGCTGAACCAACAAAGAGGTATGGCGAACCCGAATCCTTGCTTCTTAGACAGCTATAGATTTCTTGTTATAGTAATTACCGATTGATTATTCTTAATATTGTATGGGATGTAAGATTTGAGCATCGATTTTGTCTTAGGTTTTTTGGTAATGAATATATGAACAAGTATGTGGCATATGATCTTGGAAGAATTCTTATTTTGTTAGTAAATATGTCAACCAGATCAAGTTCCGTTATCCATCCAAGAAAACCCAAAATTTAGGCAATGAATAAACATGAGATGTTTCGGATATTAAACCAGCCTCCAGTGGAGAAAACAGCTTCCAGCAAGATATAACTTGCCTCTTCTTTTGGTTCATTTTTCTTCTTTTTTCTTTTTATAGTTTTTGAACAGTGAAGTGTTTTGGGTTTTAGGACTCTTAAGAAATAATATTCTATTTCTTAGACTGCATTATTAGTACGTCAGGTTATATACTGATCTATCCTGTTGTAATGTAATTAGGTAAACATCAAGTCATATGCAAACAACAATGAGTTGGCTGTTATGCCACAAGACAGAGTTGCCCGTCTAGAATGGGATCGTCGTTACCTTTCAGTTCTTGGAGTCGAAAACAACCAGTTATATGAGTTAAGATTGCAAGTACCTGCAAATGTATTTGTAGAAGAGCAAAACAATCTTCGTAGAGTGATGGATTCATTCAGAGTAAACAAGGTGGCTGCTTGATCAGTTATGTAACATAAGATTTGGACCCATCATTTTTTTTTATTGAAGTCACTTTTGTAGACTCATATTATTTTCTCCAATTTCTCTTCTTCCTCATCCTACTAGCCTTTAAACCCCTGACCAGGGGCAAGGATTTCAAATCTCTTAGTCACCCTGGTACATGGAAGACTAGTCCATTTACTTTATAATTGATTAATATTATTTTTATTTCCTTGATCATAAACTGGTCTAACTTGCCATTACAATCATTGTACTATATCAGCAAATTCCATTCTTCTTGCACATTTTATGTATTTATAAATTGGTGGTAGTTGCTTCTTGTAGTTGCCATGAGAAATACTTTAGAAAATTTAGATGTTGAATATTCTATGTTTCAAAAATAAACTAGAACTTAAAGCTTTAAATTTCCCTGCTGCATTTTGCTCCAAAAATGCCAGTTTTCCTGATGACTGCAGATGCTCAAGGAAGAGACGGATCTCCTGCACTGGCACAGCTGCTGGATCAGTCCGTACAAGGTACCCCCAATCTAATTCCTGGTTCAGATTAAAAAAGAGCAGCTTTTTAAATAGAACTGAATCTAAAAGCTGAGATATAGCTGATATATATATATATATATATATATATATATATATATATATATATATATATATAATGTTATCTAAGAAATGCCTTGTATCTTGAGTCAACTGCTCATCTATAATCTAATAAATTAGGTTGAACCCATTTAAACATGCTTTAATCATCTAAAACACATGGAAACTATAAATGTTGCTGCTCTCTGGCAATCAATCCATAGTAACGGGAAATAAACTCTACCAGAAACTTACCAAGTGACCTTCACTTGTATTATTCCATCTATGTGAAGCACCGAGGTATCCTTGCCTTGCCTTCTGGAGGAAAGGCGAGTCTTTCACCTTCTGGCTTTTCAGATTTGCACAGACAGACTATGAGGTTGGAGTTTACTATGAACCTACCTAGACAATTGAATTTTCTGCCCAGGTTTTACTAGTACGCTTTCACCCTGGCGCTTCTAGAAGAGGAAGAGGGTAGTCTTATACACAGGTTGATATATTAAGAAGTTGCTCCTAGCGTCAATAGAACCATAAACACCAATTGATTCAGGGTTATTATCTCTCAGCATAAACTCCAGATACGCTTGACTAAACCAGATGTAATACATGGTTGCACACACTTGACCATCATTGCTATCGCTACAAAACTCTTTGATTAAGGGTAGGCTCATTGGTTTACGACCATTCCAAGCTACGTTCCAATGTATCCATTGGTCTATTCGGCCTATTTCTGCGGAGTTAATATTTCTGCGGAGTTGTTCATCTTGTGCATGACATCCACAAAGATTTGGATAGTGTCATAGCCCAAATTTATGTCTGTCATCCGCCATTATTACTAGCGGATTCTATTCTGCTACTAATTAGTAGCAGATGCCATAATTACCAAGATCCCCTCATCTAAACTAAATAATATTGTAGTTACTATATATTAAACCAACCGCTACTAAATAACATATTATACATGTAAGAATATATAGCATAATGCAGCGGATATGAACCGAATTTTTTTACATTTTCTAGTTACTTCTTGTAGCGTATGTCCACACCAACGAACGGCTAGAATTACGAACTCAACGAATAATTATCTCAACAATAATTTGGACTACGTTAGAACATAGTACCAACTATGTTTTCACAGTTCGTGTAGCTACCAAACTTTCAAGCACACATGAGACCTCTCTAATGGCTTACAATATTATGCTAATGTTTTTGTTTGTTGTCTCTAGCTTCAGCACTATCTCTCTCTCTCTCTCTCTCTCTCTATATATATATATATATGAGGGAAAAGTGTAACCTATATGTATTAAACACAAGTATTAATATATATATATATATATATATGTATATGTAACCCCCATATAAATATGTGTAACTCCCACACATAAATATATGTAACTCTCATATATAATTAGATGTGTAACTCCCACATTAATATAGAGATTATAACACATGTTCATTGTATCTAGACAATGAACCATGTATTCCAAAACACAAGTATTAATATTATAATATATATATATATTATATTCACTGGTCGACTGTCTCTAATCCATGGGTGCTAAATAGACACTCAAAGACGCTCCATGTAATATATATATATATATATATATATATATATATATATATATATATATATATATAACCCCCATATTAATATGTGTGATTTGGATGGACTCCAATAATCAACATCTCTCACTCACCCATGGCGAGGGCAACGTTGTTATCATATAAGCTAATAAAGTCTAAATATGTAAGTTGAAAGATTTGTTTAGTTACCAAACAGTGCGACCGTTGAGCTTACTTGCAATGCGGGAGCCCTAAATCAATTCCGTTGGGGCCAAAATAGAGACATCTACCCTTTTAACAAAAAATGCAATGGGAGAGTCTTCATGCTAAACTGTTTGAGGTTTGCATTAAAACTACAACCTCTCAAACTCAGAGTACCCCAAAATAACTTTAATTTTCACCTGGTTAAGTATCTCTATCCCTCAGAGTACTGTACTTAACCCCTTTAGGCCTTTGTATGTCTTACATCTCACTTATTACTATATCGTTTTTCAAAAACATCATAGTTGTCGACAATAAGTGCAGGGCATGGTGAAATTAAGTTATTTTCCCTTTGCCCTAATGTTACTCAAATCTGAATCAATTGTTTTCCCAGAATCACCCCATATAGTCTCATAGTCCGGACTTTAGGAAATGAAACCAAAGTAACAACATTAATTCATATATTTGTAACATAGTCAAAGATCACAAAGAGTACTAAATAAAGAAAGATCAAGGAATACCTTATCCTTTAAAGGGCAACACACAATGAGAAAGTAGGGATTCATTTTCTCACCTCATTTATTTTGTCGCTAACTCATGTTATAATATCACAACGTACTATTAAATAGTCTTGTTGTGTGAACTTCAATCTAGTCACTCCTCGAGTGCCTAATTTCAAAATTTCAAATTGCTCGCTTTTTGAAGCTCCATTTTTTGAAATTTTAGGTCTATAAAACATGTCACAACATACAATATCACTCTTGTGAGCATATATCTTATAGTCATGTCGTGCGAATCTTAGTTCAGTTACTCCTCGAGTGCCTAACTCGAATTCTTGAATTGTTCGCTTCTATAAACGCCAACTCAAAGATTTCACATCTGGTTATTTACCAGGTTAATATGGATAGTGAGACTTACCATATTCGGTTAAACATAATTAACCCCATCTTGGTTTTAACTAAGGCGACATATTAAAAATATCATTTTTCTCGCTACTAAGTGCCAATTTATCGCTATCCGAAGCGCAATAGCTCGCTATCCAAAGCAAAATTAAATGAAATATCTCATCTTTGCTCGCTTTTCAATGCTAATTGATTATTTATCTAAAACATCAATTGCTCGCTATCCAAAGCGCCAAAGGTGATTGCTTGTGTGGGAGAGTCAATCTACCTGTTAGACATATAATTCTAAATACATATATAATATGTAATTATTTGTTAATAACTGTGTGAACTCAATTTATCATATGTCAATCAAGATAATGTGGAAAATAACAAGTCTTTTGCATTAAATGATAAATAATTTCAATACAATATTCAATGAAATGGATTTCTAATATAAACCAAATAATAAGTGATTAAAATGTCATAAGTACATTAAACCCTACGAAGTCTTAAAGAGCGAACATGTCTCTAAAATGCATCTCTAGGAATCAGTTTCGTTAGGGGATCAACAATCATCTGATCGGTGGGTAAGTACTTTAGTGCCACTTCATTATTTGCTACGTTCTCTCGAATAAAGCATGTCCTCAAATAAATATGCTTTGTCCTGCCGTGATACTTGGGATCGTTGATAAAATCAAGTGCTGCTGTGCTATTATAGAAAACTGTCACAGGATCGGAAGCATGAGGTACATCATTAAGATCTTTAAAGAACTTCCTTAGCCATAAGGCTTCTTGGACGACAGATGTGCATGCTAAAAACTCTGACTCCATCGTGGATAAAGTCACACAAGTTTGTTTCTTGCTTAACCAGGTGATGGCACCTCCATTTAGCAAGAATGCATATCCGATTCCCATGATCACCTCCATAACTAGCATCGGAATATATAACTATCTAAAGATCGTAACCTCCATAGCATAACATGTAATCTAATGTACCTCTCCAGTATCACAGGATCCTCTTAATTACTTTCTAATGAGCAATTCCAGGGTTTGACTGATATCGTCCAAGAACATGAACTGCAGATGCCATGTCTGGTCGTGTGCACTGAACTGCATACATTAGCTCTCCAATAGCTTTAGTATATGGAACATGGGACATTTTCTCAATTTCTTCGGGAGAGGTAGGACAATGCTCGGGGCCAATAGCATCACCTTTTATAATAGGAGTGTCAATGGGTTTACAGTTGTTCATCTGGAATAATTCAAGAACATTTTTAAGGTAAGTCTTGGGACAAACCAATAAGCTTTCTTGATCAATCTCTGAAAATCTTTAATCCAATAACATATGTTGCTTTTCCCATGGCCTTCATTTCAAAGTTAGAGGAGAACCACCTTTTAGTGGCGACTATCATCTCTTTATCATTCCCAGCAAGTAGAATGTCATCAACATACATTGAAAGGATAAGAAACTTTCCATTAGGCTTTTTGAGATTTACACAATGGTCCTCTTCGATCATTGTAAACCCATCATTAATGACTGGTTGATGAAACCGAAGATACCATTGTCTAGATGCTTGTTTCAAGCCATAAATAGAACGTTTGAGCTTGCAAACTTTGCGCTCAAAACTTTTTTTAATATAACCTTCTGGTTGTCCCATGTATATCTCTTCGGGAAGTTCCCCATTGAGAAATGCGGTCTTTACATTCATTTGGTATAGTTCTAGATCCAAATATGCAACCATAGCTAATAAGAGATGGATTGCGGCAAATCTCACCACAGGTGAGAAAGTTCTCATAGATTTCATTTCCTCATCCATTGCATTTTTCCACTTTTCACTTGATGTAGATGATATAGCTTCTCGATAAGATCAAGGTTACACGTTATCTTGTGTATCAGCCATAAAAGCATTTCCATCAATCTCAAAGAGAAGACGTGAAATATTGCCTCTTCGACTTCTTCGCAATTGAAGAACAGACGACTCTTCATTTGAAGGAAGAGTACTTAAAAGTATGTCACTCCCACTTTCCATAAAAATAGGTATACAACACCATTTCGAGTGAAGTCGCTCAAATACATGGTATGTAAACAACTACAACTTTATTAATACAAATTCGTGAAATCATCTATCATAGTAAGGAAATAAGAAAAATATTACAACACATAAATCGTGAGTTTAAATACAAATATCATCTAGATAATATCCACACTCAAATAAGTCCTCATTATTATTATTGATACACTATTTTACAAAAATAGTGAGGACTACTAAAACAATTTTCTAGAACCATCATTCCATACCCGACTAAGACTCGCTACATTCTCGCCTCCCCGAGAAGAAAAATGGAACAAAAAGGAAAAGGGTGACTCAACTAGCCCAAAGAAGAATATTATGACTAAGATAATATAGTAACAAATTATCGTTAGTCCTCAACAGGAAAACTGATAGTAATACAATAGACAACAAGTTTTAAATCAATATTCGCAATGAAATAATAATTCATTGTAAGAGTTACGTAGAGAATGAAATCTACTATCTATCTATGAATTTAAAAGTCCATCATCAATATTTTATCCCTCGTAACATCAATCAATATACATCTTGAATCAAATATTCATCTTTGCACATGTGCCAAAGATATTCATCACTGGGTTGGTCATGTTCATCTCAACACTGCTCATCTTGCACTACGGCCAAAGATATTCATAAGAAAATCAACCATCTTTGCACTACAAAAGCCAAAGATATTCAAGAATATCATCATTTAGACCGAGGATGATGAAAAATATTTTAAAGAAAACGAATCCAAAGGAAACAAAAGAACAAATATTAAGGATTCAGACTTTAAAAAATCCAAGTTCAAAAATACTTCATAAATAATCATAGTGAAGTAAAATTCAAGAATGATCAAAACATGGATACAATCAAAGCTAGTATCCATAATAGATATTTTGGACAAAAAAAAAAATTTAATTTTTCCGTGAATAAGGTCGATTCGTGAATAGTGTCAGATACGTGAATAATAAGGTCGATACGTGAATAAGAACCCTACACTAAAAGACAAGAATTTCACAAGAAAAATCTTACCAATATTCCAAGATAATGATATTAGAAAGAAATAATATCATTTTTAAAAAAATAACATCCCTTACTCTCAAAAAAGACAAGATTTCGATCGAATATCGATATAGTGTCAAGGAACTTGCATCAGATAAAGAACACTCAAAGTATCAAAATACTCACAAGAATACGCCGATAATATATAGAGAGAGAGAGAATTTTATTTTTTCGTGTGATTTTCAATTCTAACCCAAGACCCTATTTATAGAAAATGCTAGAACACCAAAGCAGTAAAATTTAATAAAATTAATATATATATTTTTTTAAATTCCTACTACACACACCAAATAATCTGAATTCAACCATTTCAACAACATGTGGGGCCCACCAACATATCAAAAACGTTTTTTTTAAAAAAATATTTAAAACTTCAAAAATCAATTATTTTAACTTCTAACTTCAATAATTCATAATAAATAGCCCTTTTTATCAAAAAAATTCAAATCTTATGTCCATTCCATAGGAAATTTAATTTCTACAACTTTTGTAGTAAGAAAGTTTTTCCAAATTCCAAATGTAAATTGACCAAATCCACATACTGGACGATTTTATGTGCTATAATCAAATTTCAACCAAAAATGGGGTCCACAAACATGAAAAACATGTTTTAAAATATTTTTAGTAACAAAAATACTCTTCCTCCTCATTTATTCATATATCCCACATTCATTGTAAAAATATCACCATTATTATATTATTATAATATAATAATATATTTAAATGAATTATTTTATCGTAAAAGATAAAATATCAATTTTTCAACAATTGTCACATTAAAAATTTTCTCCATCTATATCCACATAAAATGAATATTTTCCTTATCATATAAATCAATAATTAATTATTCACAAATAATATTACGTAATCACAATATCGACAACCGTGCCGCTCCTCAGAAAGAGGGGCTTTCCAATAAGGATTTCTCCTCATCGGGCGCAAGCAATTAGTGACCAAACCTCTCCTTAGATGTAACTTTCTAGACATTGCCAATAATGTTATCTAATAATATTATTCAAATAATATGAATTATTGATCCGATAATGGAAAATATCGTAAAGTGACAATTATCAAACAACAATAATATAAAATATCAACGTAAGCAATTATTGAATCAATAAAATAAAATATTGAATAAGAATTATCGTATAACAATTATCGAGTAAAGTGCCTTCACGTAAGAATCAATAATCAATAATCGTGCAATACCGCGTGACATCGTGTTTTAACCACCGAGTATTTCAACAAGATAACTCAGAATAACTACGCCGCTATTTATAAACAACTTATACTTGTCGCTTTCTTCATCCAATCGCTTTTCGCTATGGGGCCCCACAAGGGTCGTCGCTGCCGCATTTAATATTCCCCGACAAAGAAGAATATTCCACCACCAAACTAATATTCCCGACAACAATGAATATTTTATAACCACTTGCTTATTTGAAATATTTATGATTTTACCCATAACTAACCACATTAATCAAATCAACCCTTACTATTTCAAAATAATAAATAGAGGAAATTCAATTTCATTTATAATAAGTTGGGGTCTTACAACCTCCCTCCTTATGAAATTTCATCCTCGAAATCGACGACGCACTCGTGTGTTTCAAAAGGTGAGGATACCTCGCTTTCATTTCGCTTCCAACTCCTGTGTCATTTCCTCAATAAGATGGTTCCTCCACAAAACTTCGACTTGTGGTATGACCTTTCAGGCGTAGGACATGCTCCTTCCTATCCAAGATCTCGACAGTACCTCCTCGTGACGTTAAGTCTTGGCTATCTCATCCGGTTCTAACTCAATAACGTGGGTTCGGTCTTTCACATATTTACGAAAATACGATATGTGAAAACATTATGAACACGTAGACATACTGAGGTAACGCGAGTCTATAGCCACATTTCCTACTCCTGGCCAAGAATCAAATGGACCAATAAATCGTGGATCGAGCTTTCTCTCTTCCCAAATCTTGTAACTCCCTTCCATGGAGCAACACGCAACAATACATGATCCCCAATACTAAATTCCACGCCCTTTCGATGAAGATCCGTGATAACTCTTTTGTCGATCTTGTGCCGCTTTGTATACGTTGTTTAATCATTTCGATCTTTTCAGTAGTCATACGTATCAACTCGTCCCAACAATGTTGCTTCACCCACCTCATCCCAACATACGAGAGAGCTTACACTTTCGCCCATATAATGCTTCAAATGGAGCCACACCTATACTTGCTCGATAATCGTTGTTGTAGGAGAATTCCACCAATGGTAAATACTTATCCCAACTCCCTTTGAAGTCTAGGACACAGTAGTCTTAATAGATCTTCAAGAGTTTGAATAGTCCTCTCGATTGTCCGTCCGCTTCGAGGATGGTATGCCGAATCAATCAGAACTGCGCCCATAGCTTTTTGCAAGCTAACCCAAAATCGTGAAGTGAATCTTGGGTCACGATCCCAAACTATGGATACCGGCATGCCATGCAATCTCACAATCTCATTTACATACATACGAAAGCAAGACGCTCAAGGAATAAGTCTCCCAGACGGCAAGAAATGAGCAGATTTGGTTAATCTATCAACAATAACCCAAATAACATTTATGCCTTGAGAAACCGTGGGAAGACCCAGAACTAAATCCATGGTAATGTGTTCCCACTTCCATTTCGTAATCTCAAGTGGTTGCAATGGACCCTTAGGCACTTGATGCTCCGCCTTTACACGCCGACAAGTTAAACACCTCGAGATAAACTTTGCAATCTCTCTCTTCATATTGTTCCACCAAAATGTATGTCAAGATCACGATACATTTTGGTACTTTCCAGATGGATTGCAAATGGTGTATTGTGTGCCTCCATCATGATCTTGTATTTCAAATCGTAGTCGTTAGAACACAAAGTCCGGAGTGGACTCAAGTATTCCTTCTTCATCGATTTCGCTCGCTCGAATAACACCTTCTTGTACTTTCTTCATCATACGATCGCCCCGGGTCCGGCTTGAGCAACTTTAACTTTTTCGATTAAAGTTGGTTCTACGCGATATACTTGACATCATCGCATGGGTCCCCTGAGTCTTGAATTCTATCTTCATCTTTTGTAAATCACACAAAATGGGGCCTTCAGGTCGACAACATCGCACTCGCTCCTCAAGATATGATCTTCTACTCAACGCGCTACCTACCACGCTCGCTTTTCCGTGATGGTATTGAATGGTGTGGTCGTAATCTTTCAACACCGAGCCAACGTCGCTGCCGCCGCATGTCGAGTTCTTTTGGGTGAAGAAATATTTGAGGCTTTTTATGGTCCTAATATATCTCCACTTTCTCCCCATATAGATAGTGCCTCCAGATCTTTAGCGCGAAAACGATCGGGCCGCTAACTCTAGATCATGAGTAGGATAATTCCTCTCATATTCTTTGTTGTCGCGAGGCATAAAGGCTATGACTTTCCCATGTTGCATGAGAACACATCCTAACCCTTTGCCTCAAGCATCATCAGAGATAACAAATCCATCCCAACCAGATGGTATTGTCGTAACAAAGCCAAATGAGTCTCCTCTCGAGCTCTTGAAAACTCTTTTCGCATTCCTCCTCCATATGAATTTTGTATCCTTCCGAGTCACCGAAGTTAATCTGAGTAGCGATTCGAGAAAATCCTTCCACTAATCTCCGATAATAACCAACTAAGCCCGTAAAGCTACGATTTCGGCCACCGACTTGGTTGTTCCTAAACTTCAGATTGCTTCAATCTTCGCCGTCAACAGATACTCCATGTTTTGACACCACGCGCCCAAGGAATGCTACTTCCTCAAGCCGTAACTCGTGATTTCTTCAACTTGGCATATAGCTTGTTTTCACGAAGCCTTTCGAGTACCAAATTTTCAAATGGTGCTCATGATCTTCACGACTTTTGAATATATGAGGATGTCATCAATAAAGACAACAACGAATCGATCCAAATATTCTTGAATACTTGGCTCATCATATCCATGAAAGTCAGTAGAGCATTAGTCAATCCAAAAGACATGACTAAGAATTCATAATGCCCGCATCGAAGTTCAAAGGCGCCTTTGAATATCCTCATTCTAATCTTCACCGATGATATCCGTAATCTAAGATCGATCTTTGAAAAGAATTGTGCTCCTTGTAAACGGTCAAAAACAGTCATCAATGCGAGGTAATGGATACCTATTCTCGATGGTGACATGGTTTAATCCCGATAGTCAATACAAAGTCGATACTCCCGCCTTTCTTCTTTACAAATAAAACAGAGCACCCCAAGGAGATGTACTAGACTAATGAAACCGATGTCCAACAACTCCTCGTAGTTGGACCTTTAACTCCTCAAGTTCAATAGAGCCATTCGATATGGGGTTTTAGAAATGGGCTTTGTACTGTGTTCAAGATCAATAAAGAATTCAACTTCACGCTCGGGGTAGACCGAAGTTCTTCAGAAATACGTCAGAAATTTACTAACAATGTGAATATTATTCAAATCGACGTGTCTTTATTCAAATCCATAACATGGGCTAAGAAAGCTTGACATCCATTTTTAATAAACGAACGGCTTTTTATGGACTTGATATGACAAAGTTGATTGATTTTAGTGGTTTAGTTGTTTGAATTCAATAACAAAGTTGGTTAGAATATGAAAACTAACAACCTTATTTAAAATAATCAATTTTGGTAATGATGAGTAGTTAACCAATCAATCCCTAAAATCACATCAAAAGCAAGTATCTTTAAAGAGATAAGGTCAATGTGTAATGTGATGGTGCCAACTTCGATCAAACAAGATTTATAAAAAAGTGGATGTAATGAAAGTTTCTCCTAACTGAGTCTCCACAGATAAGTCAAAGTCTAATTTCTCCTGAGTCAAGTTTAAACGCTGAGCACAAGCAGAGAGATAAATGAATGGGTAAAGCACCCAGATCTAGTAAGGTATAAACTTCGCAAGAATTTATGATTAGCTTACCCGTGATCACCTCGCTTGGGTTCCTCAGATTTTGACAACCACAACAAACGCCTTCCAGAACCGCTGATTTTGACTTTTTCGGGACAACTTTTGAGTCACCATCCCCACCGGACTTGGTTTTCGCCATGCATAATCTCGAGCGATATGTCCTTCCTTTCCACAATTATAACATACCTTGAACTGCTAGGGCAAGCCAATGATATGTCCCTCTTTTCCAGATTTATAAGATACGACCGGTGGTCGCTCTCCTCCCTTAGAACCGGGCTTGTTGCCGGTGTCGACGCCTTCACATTGTCATCATTGAATCTCTCTCTTTTTAAAATCTCCTCCCGACTCGCTTCTTCTATTTTCATGGCCATGATTACCACCAGAGTGGCCGCTTTTGTCCAGATTTTTTCTTTCCCCACCGGTTATCGTTGTTCGATGATCGCACACACCCAGATGACCCTCGTCAGGGTCCCTCATTGAACATACTCGTTATCTCGCCTAATAATCGAGCCCCGCTGACAACATCTCGAATATAGAGAAAATTTATGAGAAATGAGATATCGACGATGTCAAGTTTCAAACCTCTCGTAAACATCCGCCATACGCTCCTCATTCTCCACCAAATGAGGTGCAAACTCGATAACTCCGCGAACTTCGCCTCGCATCGGGACACCGCCATGTTGTTTTCGTTCCAGCCTAATAAACTCTACCTCCTTCATATACGATTAATACTTTCGTGAAAGTACTTGTCATTGAACAGTTTCAAAATGTTTCCCAAGACATGCCGAAAAGTACCGGATGGGTACGCTTCACGATTCCCACCAAGAATCGCCTTCATTATGGAACATAAAGGTGGCGTAATGGAACCTTCGCTCTTCTCTCCGCATCCCAAGACATCGAATATCTTGGTAATTTGTTTGACCCACGCCTCCGCCTTTAATCGGATCCGCTTTTCCCTGCACTCGTGGTCCCAACTTCTTTCGAATCGCTCATTGTCAGGATAAACCGTAATGCTGCTATCATTTCCACCGTATTTTGTACACGAAGTCTCTTCGTCTCGATTTTGCATGAATCGCAAAAAGCTTCTAAACATCCCATCGCTCATCGTCTCGATCAAGTGGTGTTGTTTACAGGAGGAACATTGCTTTACTGTCAGACGCTTCTCTCATTGGTGAGTAAAGGTGTTCCACTGGCCTCATTTACTCCATCGTTAACATTCTCTTGCCATTCTCAAATATCGCCATAAAACAAGGGTTAATTAAAGAAATTAACATATCACATAATATCCCTATATATTCTCGACCAACCAACAAATAAGCTTAGTAGACACACTAATAAGGATTTACTCTGCCTCCCTCCTAGTTCTATTCCCGATCTCCGCCAGAGATCATATCCCTAAGCTCGATATTAATCGTGACGCCCCCAAAATAGGTATACAACACCCATTTCGAGTCGCCAAATACATGGTATGTAAACAACTACAACTTTATTAATACAATTGTCGGCAAAAATACAACAACACATAAATCGTGAGTTTAAATACAAATATTGTCATCTAGATAATATCCACACTCAAATAAGTCCTCATTATAATTATTGATACACTATTTTTAAAAATAGTGAGGACTACTAAAACAACTTCTAGAACCATCATTCCATACCCCGACTAAGTACTCGCTACATTCTCGCCTCCCGAGAAGAAGAAAAATGGAACAAAAAGGAAAAGGGTGAGCTCAACTAGCCCAAAGAAGAATATTATGACTAAGATAATATGTAACAAATTATCGTTAGTCCTCAACAGGAAAAAATCTGATGTAATACAATAGACAACAAGTTTTAAATCAATATTCGCAATGAAATAATAATTCATTGTAAGAGTTACGTAGAGAATGAAATCTACTATATCTATGAATTTAAAAGTCCATCATCAATATTTTATCCCTCGTAACATCAATCAATATACATCTTGAATCAAATATTCATCTTTGCACTACATGTGCCAAAGATATTCATCACTGGTCATGTTCATCTCAACACTGCTCATCTTTGCACTACGGCCAAAGATATTCATAAGAAAATCAACCATCTTTGCACTACAAAGCCAAAGATATTCAAGAATATCATCATTTAGATCGAGGATGATGAAAATATTTTAAAGAAAACGAATCCAAAGGAAACAAAAGAACAAATATTAAGGATTCAGATTTTAAACAATCCAAGTTCAAAAATACTTCATAAATAACCATAAAGGAAGTAAAATTCAAGAATGATCAAAACATGGATACAATCAAAGCTAGTATCCATAATAGATATATTTGGACAAAAAAAAAAAATTTAATTTTTCCGTGAATAAAGGTCGATTCGTGAATAGTGTCAGATACGTGAATAAAGGTCGATACGTGAATAGTAAATCCCGACACTAAAAGACAAGAATTTCACAAGAAAAATCTTACCAATATTTCCAAAGATAATGATATTGAAAGAAATAATATCATTTTTAAAAAAAATAACATCCCTTACCTCGAAAAAAGACAAGATTTCGATCGAATACTAGATATAGTGTCAAGGAACTTGCAACCAGATAAAGAACACTCAAAGTATCAAAATACTCACAAGAATACGCCGATAATATAGAGAGAGAGAGAGAAAACTTTTTTTCGTGTGATTTTCAATTCTAACCTAAACACCCTATTTATAGAAAATGCTTAGAACACCAAAAGGTAAAATTTAATAAAATATTAATATATTTATTTAAATTTTCTACGCCCACCAAGAATAACTGAATTCAACCATTTCAACAACAAATGGGGCCCACCAAACATATCAAAAAATGTTTTTCTTAAAAAAATATTTAAAACTTTAAAAATCAATTATTCCTAACTTCTAACTTCAATAATTCATAATAAATAGCCCTTTTATCGTAAAAAATTCAAATCTTATGTCCATTCCATAGGAAATTTAATTTCTACAACTTTCAAGTAAGAAAGTTTTTCCAAATTCCAAATGTAAATTGACCAAATCCACATAATGACGACGATTTTACAAAGCTATAATCAAATTTCACCAAGAAATGGGGTCCACAAACATGAAAAATATGTTTTAAATATTTTAGTAAAAAAAAATACTCTTCCTCCTCATTTATTCATATATCCCACATTCATTGTAAAAATATCACCATTATTATATTATTAAAATATAATAATATATTTAAATGAATTATTTTATCGTAAAAGATAAAATATCAATTTTCAACAATTGTCACATTAAAAATTTTCTCCATCTATATCCACATAAAATGAATATTTTTCTTATCATATAAATCAATAATTAATTATTCACAAATAATATTATGTAATCACAATATCGACAACTGTGCCGCTCCCTGAAAGAAAGAGGGGCTTTCCAATAAGGATTTTCTCTCATCGGGCGCAAGCAATTAGGTGACCAAACCTCTCCTTAGATGATGTAACTTTCTAGACATCGCCAATAATGTTATCTAATAATATTATTCAAATAATATGAATTATTGATTCGATAATGGAAAATATCGTAGTGACAATTATCAAACAACAATAATATAAAATATCAACGTAGCAATTATTGAATCAATAAAATAAAATATTGAATAAAGAATTATCGTAACAATTATCGAGTAAAGGCCTTTCACGTAAGAATCAATAATCGTGCAATACCGTGTGACATCGTGTTTTTAACCATTTAGTATTTCAACAAAGATTAATAAAGAATAACTACACGCCTGCTATTTATAAACAACTTATACTTGTCGCTTTCTTCATCCAATCGCTTTTCTCGTATATGGGGCCTACATAAAGGTCATATTCCACTGCATTTAATATTCCCCTTATTTGAAATATTGTGCATTTTACCCATAACTAAAATATTCCAACCTTACCAAAATAATATTCCCCGACAACAATGAATATTTTATAACCACTTGCTTATTTGAAATATTGAATCGAACTACATTTTACCCATAACTAACCACATTAATCAAATCAACCCTTACTATTTCCAAAAAATAATAAATAGAGGAAATTCAATTTCATTTATAATAAGTCCATCTTGAGTCGCCGTAAAATACACTATAAAAATCATTTACAACTTCATTTATACAACTGTCAGTAAAATACTTATTTACATGTATACTACGAGTTTAAATATAAATACATATACCAACTCGACTCATGTCACAATTGCACTTACATAAAGGTATGCCAAAACCTGCTTTTAGAAATTAAAATATTTGGAAAGTGCTCAAGGAAACCTCCGTATATAGGAGGCCATAAATCTAAGTTATGATAGATATCATATGTCCGGAGAAATATCCTTGGTCAATCTAATAGACCCCAAAGAAAAACGAGAAGATTACTATCATGTTCCTTCCAATGGTGAGTCTTCTCGACATATAACTATCTCCACTGCCTCCAAGTAAAAATTATATTTCAAATAAACTCCAAGACCATATAGTAGTGCTCAGAGATATACTCAAAGCAAGTGGATGATGCACAACCTCGTCTTTATGATAACACGAGGTTGTATGTCATTAGACATCTTGTGATGATAGTGACAAAACACCCTTCCAAAGTTGGGTTCGCCACCCTATTTGGTTCACCAAAATTAAATATCAAATGACGATACAATACGACACACTTATCTAAAGTTCTCAATAAAATTATTTTCATACTATTTAGGAGAACCTCAACAAATTTATAGACTATCGCTCTATTCCTCATTATCCTCGTCAACCCAAATTTACATTCTTATTACCGAAAGGAACTGTGAAGCAAAAGGGTGAGCACAACTAGCCTAGTAAAGAATATCATAACTAAAGATAATTAAATTATCAATAGCTTTTGTCAATAATAAATCAGAGATTTAGAACATATGGTAGATGATAAAACTTTTCAACCATAGTTGCAGCGGAACGAGCCATCCATTAAAAGAGTCAAATAGACCATCGTGTCTATTATCTCTCCATGTTAAAAGTCCACCAATAATGTTTTATCCTCGTAACATCAATCAACAATTCTCGCCCACAATCATATGAATAACTCATAATCATAATTGTGATTCTCAATTCTTTTTCGCACCTGTGATTTAAGATAATTTTCATCACCTATCTTCACCGAAACATCAAAAATCATGGTTATACCAAATCACAATCTCTCGCCATAATCATACTAATAAATTCATCTTTTGACTACTACGACCAAAGATATTCATTAACAATTTATCTTTGCACTACAAGCCAAAAGACATACCGTCATATTTTTAAGAGTCAAGTAGAACATGATATATACTATCTTCTACTTAATTTAAAAGTTTATTATCAATATTTTATATCGAGACTCAAATTTTAATAAATAATCCACATCATCGAATCACCCATGCACTACGGCCAAGGATATTCGTTGATATCACATCCATGAATTATCCATGCACTACGGCCAAGGATATTCATTATTATCACATCTATGAATTAATATTTCATTGCTGAGACTCAGCTCAATAATTAATCCACATCATCAATTCATCCCTGCATTATAGGCCAAGGACATTCTTTTAGTATCATGACCACGAATTATCCATGCACTACGGGCCAAAGATAATCTTGTTTTCATCAACGGTCCTGATCATGCCATAAAACAATTCATCTTTCCACTCTTGGCCGAAGAGAATCCATAGCTATAATCATACCAAAAATTGTCCATCAATGCACTACGGCCAATGAGGACTTTTTTCACATCATTTGTAACATTACTCTGGCCATGATTATTCAATAATCCTCGGTCATAATCATACCAAGTCCATCTATGCACTACAGGCCACAAATGACTTTCAACATAATATATACATGAGGATCATGACAATGATATAAAGAATCAATCAAATGAGATAAAGGATAAATATTAAACATTTATAATATAAATTATCCAGGGTTCAAGAATATCCCAATGTTATCAATCACTTAATAATCTCATAATCTAATATCATTAATATTATAATAATATTTTAATTATTTCTTAAACTTATAAATAATTTATTTTAATTGTTTACATTTTACCAAATAATGCATTTAATCATTCAAAAATGTCATACTCATAAGATTTCATCACCAATGATCAAATCTCTTATCAAAAATCTGCATATACCCTATATAGGATTCCCAAGCCATAAAATCCTATTTACAAATTTTTAACTTCATATAACATATTTAACTCATATACTCATAACTAGTGCATTTTCATGAAAAATACCAAATCAGTCCCAAAAATATTTTTTCCCTGGGATTTAGCAGAATATAGTCCCATAATGAACATATATTTTTCTCAGAATTTTTTAAAATTCATTTACTATTTTTCAAAAATCAATTTTTAATTAATTCTTTAAGAAATTAGCTACCTCAAGTTTAACTCCAGAAATTCCCAAATTTTGGCAGGGATTTTACACATGTTAACGTGATCTTCCAGTTTAAATTTCATGGTCATCGGAGTTATAGAACTCCGGTTATAGCGTTTTTCGTCAGAAAAACTTAAATATTAAAATGGTTATAACTTGCGCATTTTAAGTCAGAATGAGCTCATTTTTGGACATGAAGTACTTTATACCATATATTTTCATGTTCCCAAAGGCCGGAATTTTTCTCACAAATTAAGTGGCCGAAAATGCCCTTTTAAAATTTTTGGCAGTAGATGTTTTCCCATTTTTCACTTTTTTGTGCCTTGTTAAAATTAGTCCACACGAAAATCTACAACACCTTTTGCAGTGATTCCACTTGGATAAGTTAAGAAACTCATAGATCTAACTCTAGAACTTGACCACACTTAAAAATTCAAAATATAATAGGAGATATGGTCAATTGAATTTCATGTTCCATTTTTACCAAAATCTGATTTTTCAACCCTTTGTGATTTTTAAGAAACTTTTATATTTTCACATAATAACCAACATAACTCATCATAACACTTACTAATTCTTCATATACCCATGATTTTTATCAGTCTAATGCTTTTATTATGACTCTGATCATAATTAACGTAACCAGATCATTTCCACAATTTAATAAGGAATGAATATAAAGGAACATTCACCATCCATGTGGTAATCCACACATATACACGTTATTCCAACAAAATAATAAAGAATGGAATAATGTATGATTCACCATGCATGCGATAGATCGCATGCATAAAAGTTATTCCCAATGTAATAATAAATAATGGAACCCGAGTTTACAGTAAACGCATGCATACAGAATATTCCGACGAATAATAAAGAACGGAACCAGTCGTGCAAAATTAAATCAATATGATGTTCCAATGTAATAATAAAGAATAGAATAACAATGAAATCACCGTGCATGCAGACTTCAGATGTATAAAAGTTATTCTAAAGTAATAATAAATAACGGAACAAAGTTAAAGCGAAATTTAAGACCGATGGATGTTCCAAATGTAATAATAAAGAATGGAATAACAATGTAAATCACCATGCATGCGGTACTTAGATGTACAAGTTATTCCAATGTAATAATAAGGAATGAATAAGAATTTTACCAAGTATAGGGTAGTCAGATATACAAAAGTTATTCCAATGTAATAATAAAGAATGGAATAACAGAAGTTCTCTTCATGAATATGAAAGAAATAGTATCCCTTACAAGTACAACAAATAATATCCCTTACCTTAGAATAAATTGGATATAGGAGTAGTGAAGTAGCAGAATACTTTTCTTCTTTCTCTCTATAGTTTCTCTCTCTAGAATTTCAGTGAATTCGTAAAAAATAATGAAGGAATGAGCTTCTATTTATAGGAGAATGGACTGAATAGTAACCAATCCATGAACGGTCCAGATTGATTTACTTTTAAACGGACGGTCTAGATGGGTTTACAATAAAATATAATATATTCTATTTATAATATAATAAAACGAATAACTTTGTAAAAGTTATTCTATTTTATATAAAAAGATTTTACTATGCAAACACTATGCAGGCACTATGCAAATACTATGCATAATAAAATATAATATATTCTAATTATTGTCTAATAAAACAGATAACTTTATAAAAGTATTCTGTTTTATATAAAAAGATTTTACTATTAGCCTAATAAAACGAATAACTTTATAAAAGTATTTTGTTTTATATAAAAAACATTTCCGTTTTATTACATTAATAATACTAATAAAATAAAACTTCATCATAACTTACTTTGAAAAATTTTCAAATGTCACCTTTAACTTTAAACTTTTATCAATTTAACTATTCACCAAAATAGAAAAATTAAATACTTTTATTTCATAAAATTCGGGGTCTCACAAACAACATATGCCTTGGATGACTTAACTGCTTCTAAGCACTCAGCCGCAAGCTCCAAGTGACGCCAAATATCTTCAAAGTTTTTGATATTCGGGTTATGGGTCATGTTAACCCGCATATGTTCCTAATTATCTGGGAGTGAGCGAACCACAACTAATATATGTTGCTCATTTGATAAGTCATTGCTTGCAGCCTTCAATTCTCTAATCATGTTTGACATTATTCGAAGGTGTTTCTTCATTGAATGATCAACCTCCTTCTTATAACCGTCAAACCTAATAGTTAAGCAGCGCAACCTAGTCAGTGAGGTGCCTCCAAATTTTGTCTGGAGAGCTTCCCACATCTCATAAGCAGTCGAGAATGCTTCGTATTCAAACAAGAACTCATTGTTCATGTTGCTTAAGAGAGTAATGCGAGCAATTTTAGGCAGCAAGCTTTTCAATATTTTTAGCATTATCACCAGTTGGTTTAGATTCTTTTGCAAGTAGAGTCTCTTCCACTTCTAACTCTTCAAGAACCATACGGACCTTACGATGCCATACATCATAGTTATCCCCATCGAACTTATTACCCTTATTAAGATCAACAATAATTTGTTTTGTAGCCATCTAAATGATCGAGAGAACGTTATTAGGAAATTTTAAAAGTTCACCACAGTATTAACTTATCTTTGCCACATAACATAAATTCACTAAAATAACCAATTATAAACACAAAAAGGAAACTTTGCTAAGCTTGGGAATTAAAATTTGCGTGTATATTTAATCATTTTATTATTGTTTATTTAGTGCAAAGATATGTTTAGAATTTAAAAGAATCTTTTAAAATCCTCCCACTAAGTCCAAGCAAATAGTTCATGGCATTATAAATAGTCATTTATATGCGTACTAAAGAATAAATAATATCTATTGCATATTAAATATTCTAAATATTTAAAAGGATTAAATAAAAACATGATATTAAACCACATAATATACAGTAATATGCCAAATATCTTATATTGTTACTAGAAAATTTTAAGCATATTATTTATATATAAATAACATTCTGATATATTTCTGAAATTTTCCTAATAATATACAATTTATAAAAAATAAATTGTGCTTTCATAATTACTCATTTTATTCCAAATAATATGCAACACCATGTCAAACACATAGTATAGCTACCAAAAAATTTTATATAGTCTATTAACAGGTTAAAAATATTATGGAATTTTCTGAATAATACACAATTTATAATAATAAATTATACATGCATAATTTGACAAGAAAAATAGTTTTGGCCACTTTTTATAATCATTTTTCAACACCCTTGGTGGATAAATGAAAAAATAGCATCTCTGGTATCTGTGAAAAATTTTGGACAGAAAACCAACTTCCCAATATTTTTAAAACAATTTTTTAAGCAATTTTAACCACTATTTCAATTTCTGAAATTTCAAGTATATCCAAAAATTAATTTTAATATACCAAAATTCTAGAAATAAAAAATAAAAATTACTATAAAAATTTCATCACCGGAAAAAATCAGGAAGGTGCCGTGTGGCCTGCATGGCACGGGTATTCCAGTTAGGTTGCTGATGTGGTAGCCTGTGATTGGTTAACCACTGACACGTGTTAGCACACTGACCAATCCAGACTTGCATGTGTAATAATCGACGTGGCGACCACTAAGCGGGCCACGTGAAGACAATCGGATTAGTAACATACGGCAACTAACGTGTCACTCGTGACTTTATTATTGCCGCGATGTTCATCGACGTGGCTAGGTCAACTGACACGTGTCAGGACACTGGCCACTCAGGAGACGCCACGTGGTGCTGACGTGTCTACCACGTCATCATCTTCAACCTCCATCTATGTTTTTAAGTGGAAAATTATAGTTTGATACCCTTTTTTAAAACGACCATAACTTATTCGTTTTAAGTCCAAAAAATGCAAATAGTATATCCACGGAATTGTATTGAAAAAATCTACGCAGCCATGAGGTCAAAAATCTTATACGAATTTTAAGGAAAAACAGTTTTGGATTTTTAAAAAAATATTTACAAGCAACTAGGGTTTGAAATATCATTCAAAATACAAAAATAATTTGAACAAAATTTTGCAGGCTATATTATCATCATATAAGCTAGAACATACTGATATTTCATGCTTAAATAATGTCTCTATCATGTTCTACCATTTTCATGCTATTTAAGCTTTATTTTTGTAGCACAAACATTAAACTTATACATTGCATTATGGACAACATGTTAAGCACAAATTCTAGCACAATATAGCTCTGATACCAATGTAAGAATATATAGCATACATGCAGCGGATATGAACCGAAATTTTTTACATTTTCTAGTTATCTCTTGTAGTGTGTGCCCACAACAACGAACGATTATAATCACGTGCTCAACGAACAATTATCTCAGCGATAATTTAGACTACGTTAGAAGGAGTACCAAATATATTTTCACAGTTCGCGTAGCTACCAAACTTTCAAGCACACATGAGTCCTCTAATGGCTTACAATATTATAATAATGTTCTTATTTGTTGTGTATCTAACTTCAGCACTATATATATATATATATATATATATATATATATATATATATATGGAACCCCATATAAATATGTGTATAACTCCCACACATAAATATATGTAACTCCCATATATAATTATATGTGTAACTCCCACATTAATATAGAGATTATAAAAAATTTCATTGTACATAGACAATGAACCATGTGGTTATATCCACCAGGTCGACCGCTCCATGGGCGCACAGGTTTGGATCCAATAACCAATAATACATTCACATGTTGTATAGTTCTATTATGAAGGATTCCTTGCATAAGCAACTAGTAAGTTTGTGACACCCCCAAATTCAGACCACTCACGTCTTGAATTCGGTGTATCACATACTACAAATCTAATGACTAAATAACATCTCATGCAACGGAAATAACAAAATAGATTACATTTATTTAATATAATCATTTATGTCCCAAGGTTTCGTAACTTAAACATCTCTTACACACCTTAAACATAATTAAACATAGTTTAGACATAACTAATAAATAACACAATATGTCGTAACGTAAACATAAAACTTCTAAATAAATATGAATTTACTCAGAAGCTTTGCCTCGCTTGCTCTTATCGATTCCGAGAGTCCGCTCGCTTTCGCTTTTATGGCGAAATGTTTTAGGGAAAGCAAGAATGAGCCACAAGTTTGCTCAGCAAATAATATAGTAATAAGGGTGCTCAATATAGTCTTAATTTCTCAAGGGTACAACGATAATGATAGTTCAAGGATAGAAAGAAATATCAATGGTTCTCAATGATAGTCGCTAAGGATAGAAAGATATCAATAAGATTCAAACTTAATCAATTCAAGATTTCAAAGTAACGAATACTCAGCAGTCACTAAGGACTATGAACTTCTACTTTAATTAACAGTAATATACTGATAATCCAACAAAAACGAGTACAACAGGTGATCAGCCTAAAGTACCCTACGTTATGCATATCGTTTAATCGTACTCAAGTGTGCATGTCGGTTTACCGATAATTATAGTTTCCCATTCAAAGAAGGTTGTTCATCTCAGTCAATACAAGATTTCCGCACCAATCAATTGGTTTGGATCGCTTTCAATTTATGCTTTAGGTCTAACTGAATCAAATGGCATAGACCGCTCTTTAGATGTATATAAGAACAATTATAAGTTCAATACTCGAATTCAAAATTCAAAGAATATAAACAACTCTATTCTAACTATGAAGCACTATGTCATAAGATAAGAATCATACTTTCAATTGTTTACTTGTACAACCAATGATAGTACAAGCTCAAGTAATGCTCAATAAAGATTAGGGTTCAAGTACTTGCACAAATTCAAAGTTGTGTAAGATAGGAAACTTGCATCAAAGAGATAAGGTTTAGATACTTGCCTCAATCTTAGTTTATCAACCTTTAGCTTATCGATACTTTTCGAACCCTATTATAACATAATTACGTATATAGGATATTCATTAGTTATGTACATCCGATACACAGACTCGATATATAAGTTTATCATAAACATACGCTTCTAACTTAACAGTATAATCCTATACGTAAGTCATTACGTACTTTCCACACATAACACAAAACCAGTTTGTAAAACCATGGAATCATTTAACATAGTTCTTAATCATCTTTTGACTTAACGTCTAAAAATTTGTAAACACATCCCAAACACATGATTCTATCGTTAGCATGCTTATTGATACTTTGAATACTGTATTTAGACATGTACTACAGATTATTACAACAATACAAGCATGCACCACATCTCAGATCTCAAACAAATTAGATAAATCAGATGCATTGCGAGAGGTGGTGCATTGCTTAGCTCTGGTTAGGCTTAGGGACTGGTGCAATTGCTACTGCTCCCTAGCGACGACTGTGAGTCGAGCTTCTCGCCTCCTAGTTTTAGTCTAATTTTTAGCATACTTTGACATTAACAATTATCATGCACACATTCTAGAGGACTTTACATACTTGTATGACCACCTCAAGATCAACTTTACATGTTAGGGTCTTAGTTTAGGATTTCCACGGAATTAAGGCCAAATGGAATAACAAGGCCTACTAGGTTAACCATATGTATATGTGAGAAAGTCATATAAAGTGTAATATACATGCTCGCAATTATTCACATTATTTATTCATAGCTAGCATCGTTTATCACTTTAAAACATGCTTAAACTCATGGTTGGTTAACTTTCATTGTGTCTAACACATAAGAATCATGTTTAGAGACACAATGAACATAAACATGTCATCTTAAATATTTAGAACTTAACTACTCACAAAAATTCAACTTTAGTTTGAAAAATATCCGAGTTTGCTTTTGAAATCATTTTAAACTTGAAGAATGAAATCTAACACATATAAAACATCTTTAAATCTCTTTTCATGTGTAGTTAAGTCATGTTTACATACTCACAAGGTTAGAACATACTCCATGTGGTATTCATGGATATTAGTCTCAATATGTCAAGTTTTCTTTGAAAAAAATCATTTAACTCAAAGCCTAAACAAGTTGGTCATGAACAAAGGAACTATAAATCACCACTCATGCTCATTTATGTTCAAAAATTAGTCATATATGTATACTATCATGCTTAGAATTTACAGAATGCAAGTTTCATTAAAGTTCATTTTTGAAACTTTAAGTTTTTGTTAAAGATCTCCTACTAAACCATTTTGGACAATTCATAGCTCATAAGAAAGTTTTATACCACATGTTATACTTCTTTTCATGCATGTATAGGTCATAATACCAGATTAGAAACAACGTAGTACAACAGAATCGAGAATGCGGTTCGGGGATCGGCAGAATTGCTACCGCACCCTAAGATAAATCAAGCAATTGCGCGCCTTCTGGACCAAAACCAGAAAGGTGCTCTGTTCTGCAGAGTATCAACCCAAATTCAATTTTCTTCAGTTTAAACATGCTCAAGCGCATTATTAAAGGTTCCATACATGTATACACACTTCACAAACACTTTGGTAGCACAATTCCAAATCTAATTTGAAAGAATTTAGTATAATTTCCATGATTTGAAAATCTTGAAATTAAGTATTGAAAACAAGAATTTACCTTCTTAGAAGTTTAGCTAACTTAGTTTATACCTTCTGCAATTGCTAAACTTCACCTTAAACAACCAGCAACTCAGACTCTAATTCTTGAAATTCTAACAGACACTCTCAGCAACGTGAAAATGAATAACATAGCTGCTATTTTATAGAGGAGTTGTGGTCTAGTTAAAAGCTTTACACCAAAGGTTGAATCCATGGGGTATAAGAAGAAAACAATGGATATCAAAGGGTTGCTCAACCACCACTTCCCAGCCATTTTCATAGCCAATCATCACCTAGTTATAGCTACTATTCATTGCTCTGCATATTACGTAAAGAAAAATGGAACACTGTTTGGGCAACTGATTTTGGGACAATGATTTAAGTGCTCAGCAACTTGGTTAAATAATGCTTAGTTTGGTTTCTTTGATTTCCAAAATGTAATTTTAATGTATTAATGCTACTACAATATGAAAAGTTAGGGATTTAATATATACCCATATCATATAATCCATGTACATTGGCTCCACATAATTTAATATTTAATGCAGATAAAATAACGCAATTAGGTATTATTGTCCGGGTATTCCCCATAGATATTATCATTGCACATATATCAATATTATATCACTATCCAATATTAAATGTCCATTTTAAACATTTAATCCCTTTCCGAATTTCTGGAATACACAGTTAATTAATTAATTATGTATTAAAATGTCACATATGATTTTATTGGACTACTGGGTACCTCATACCATTTAAATGTACTCTTATCATATGATTTTAATGATGTCACACATTACAATAATGTTCCATTTAATGTACCAACGTAATAACTAACTCTTCAAGCTTCGGTTATCAAGCAATTTGCTTGATTTATCTATGAGAGAGAGGCATAGGCTTTGGGTCCTGGCGATTGCCAAACTTGTTTAGCTTCATGCCAGTTCCGACTCCTATCACTATACTAGTTTCATATTACATGAACTAAATTCCAGATTAATAATACTACTAGTTAAAGAGTATTTATTTCATACATGGAATTATACAATCACACATAATTAATCTTCCTCTTATTAAACTGTTTCTTTCTTAATTCACTTAATAAGTTCCATTATGCCACACTAGGCAAATTCTCATAAGCTTTATATCAAGCTCTTCTGTAAGACCCCGAATTTTATGAAATAAAATTATTCAATTTTTCTTATAATTATTATTCAGTAAATGTTAAAATTGATAAAAGTTTAAAGTTATGGGTGAAATATGCAAATTTTACAAAATAAGCAAGTATTTATAAAATACTTATTGTTGTTTAGGGAATATTCGTTTGGTCGTGGAATATTCTTTTCATCGGAGAATAATAATCGCTGATTTACTCACAAGCATGACCAT
Source organism: Panax ginseng (assembly GCA_020205605.1). Lineage (NCBI taxonomy): Eukaryota > Viridiplantae > Streptophyta > Magnoliopsida > Apiales > Araliaceae > Panax > Panax ginseng. The sequence goes on along the minus strand of CM035133.1, from coordinate 13,487,295 downwards.
TTGTGGGCCCCATAATGAGAATAAGCGTCGGATGAAAAAATGACAAAATTAAGTTTTTATAAATAACGGCGTAATCGTTCTGAATTAACATCGTTGGAATACCCGGTTGGTAAAATAAAGTAATACGCATTGTTGCACAAAGAAGCACACCAGATATTACAAGATTTTTGAATTATTGATTCTTACGTAAGAAGGCACTACTCAATAATTGTTACAAGTAATTCTTTATTCAATATTTTATTTTATTGATTCAATAATTCTTTGCGTTAATATTATATATTATTATTGTTTCAATAATTGTCCTTTGACTGATAGATTTTCTATTATCGGATCAATAATTCAAATTATTTGAATAATATTATCGAGATAACATTATTGGCAATGTCTAGAAAAATTGCATCAAGGAGAGGTTTGGTCACCTAATTGCACGCCAAGTAAGAGAGAAATCCTTTATCGAAAGCCCCCCTCCATCCCGAGCGGCTACGGTTGTCAAGATCTTTGTGAGTCTGTAATATTATTTGTGAATAATTAATTATTGATTATTATGATAAAGAAAATATTTATTGTGGATATAGATGGAGAAAATTTTTAATGTGACAACTATTGAAAATTAATATTTTATCTTTTTTCGATAAAATAATTCATTTAAATATATTATTTTAATAATATATTAACAGTAATATTTTTACAATGAATGTAGGATATATGAGTATATGAGGAGGAAGAGTATTTTTGTGGCATTAAATATTTAACATATGTTTTGGGTGTCGGTGGACACAATTCTTGACCGAAAATTGATTATAGACTGTAAAATCGCTTGTTTGTTGATTTTTGGTCAATTTCTATTTGGAATTTGGAAAAATTTTCTTTCCAAAGTTGTAGAGAATGGAATTTCCCATAGAAAATCGCTTGAGTTTTGAATTTTTCGATAAACGGGCTATTTTCTATGAATTATTGAAGTTTCGTAAAATAAAATGATTTTTATTAAATTATATGGTGGGACCCACTTTGGTTGGTGTTAATAACATGTGGGTCGCTATATTTTTTCGTAATTGGCATGCTTGGATGGTTGGTCTTGGATGGTTGGTGTGTAGAAAAGAAAAATAATATTTTATTATTTTAGTCTCCTTTGACGATTCTAGCATTTCCTATAAATAGAAGCTTAAGTTAGAATTGAAAATCACACGTAAACTCAAGTTTTTTCTCTATATATTATCAAGTGTATTCTTGTATCTTGAGTGTTGCTATATCACAGACAAGTTCGATTCGGCGTTATTCCAAATGTAAATACGCTCTTTTGAGGTAAGGGATTTTAAGGGTTGTTATGTTTTTCATGTTTCAGTAACTTTTCGACCTTCAAAATTCTGGAAAATTTTGAAATGATACTTTGATGAGTTTTATTGATTGTGTCCAAAAATGGTGATTTTTGGATGTATAGATTAGGAGTTATGGATTTTATGGGAAAAGACTATTTTAAAAGTAACCGCTTATAACTCCTTTTGGTTAACTCCAAAATTGATGAAATTTTTATTGGGAGTACATCTATATTATATAAGTATATTCTCGTAAATTTGAATTTTTGGATAAAAGTAAAATTTATGATAAATGTTTTAATATTAAATTGGTTTTGGCCATATGAAAAATAGTAAATGAATTTTAAAAATTCGAGAAAAATATATGTTCAATATGAGACTATATTCTCGCTAAATCCCAGAAAAGAAATATTTTAGAACTCGATTTGTTATTTTTCATGAAAATAGACTAGTTATGAGTAAATGAATTAAATATGTTATGTGAGGTAAGAAAATTAGAAAATAGGATTTTATGGCTTGAGAATCCTACATGAGGTATATATATGATTTTTGATGAGGATTTTGGTTATTGGTGATGAAATCTTATGAGTTTGGCATTTTAGAATGATTAAATGCATTATTTAGTAAAGTGTAAACAATTAAAATAAATTGTTTATAAGCTTAAAAAATATTATTCTTTCAATATCATTATACCGAAATATTGGTATGGATTTTATTGTGGAATTTCTACCTTTTTGAGTCGGGTTTACTATTCATGAGATACTATTCACGAGGAGTTACTATTTATGAGTTACTATTCACGAAGTTATTATTTATTCATGAGTTACTATTCATGACAAAATTGGTTTCTTTTTCTAACCAAATTATAGTTGATTTATGAATATTACTCGGAGATTAAAACTATATATTGATTATATTGATTTTATTATCATATATAACATTTTATAACCCCGATGTTGAAATTTTGTTTCATTGGAGTGTAAAGATGGGTAGATTATTGGTGATGATCATGACTAGGGTTCTCTTTGGCTAGTAGTGAAAAGTTGAATTGTGGTGGTATGATCATGACCATTGAATTTATAATTGAATATCTTTAGCTTAAGTGCAAAGGTGAATTGATCAACATGGTTATAATTATTGTTATCTGACTTCGAAATGATTATGTATTTCTTTAAGATAAAGATGAGCAGTGTTGAGGTGAACATGACTTGTTGATGAATATCTTTTGCTCAGTAGTCAAAAGATAACTTGTTGATGAAATATCATACATTGTAGTGCAAGATGAATTATTAATGAATATCTTAGCAGTAATGCAAAGATGAATTATTGATGAATATCTTAGCACTTTGAGAAAAAAGATGAGTTATTGATGAATATCTTTGGTCCAGTAGTGCAAAGATGACTGTTGTTGAATATCTTTGCCGTAGTAGCAAAAAGATGACTTGTTGTTGAATATCTTTGGCATGTGGTACAAAGATGAATCATTGATGAATATCTTTGGTCGTGGTGCAAAGATGAATTTATAAGTATGATTATGAACAAGAAGCGTGATTTGGTATAACCATGATCTTTGATGTTTCGTAAAGGCAGTTGATGAAAATTATTTTTGTCTTGGATGCGAAGAGGAATTTAGAATCTCAATTACGATTATGAGTTATACATGTGATTGTGGATGTGAATTGTTGATTGATGTTACGAGGATAAAACATTGTTGGTGGACTTTTAACATGGAGAAGATAATAGACTTTATAGTCTATTTGACTCTTCTAATGGATCGCTTCGTTCACCGCAACTATGGTTGAAAAGTTTTATCATCTACCATATGTTCTAAATCTACGATTTATTCTTCGTTGAAGGCTATTGATAATTTATTTATCTTTAGTCATGATATTCTTTACTAAAGCTAGTTGTGCTCATCCTTTTGCTTCACAATTCCTTTTCGTGTAATAAAAGTATAAATTTGGGACAAGCGGGGAATAACGAGGGGAATAGAAGCGGTGGTCTATAGATGTTGAGGTGAGGTGAATTCAACTTTGGAAGGGTGTTTTGTCACTATTATACAAGATGTTTAATGACATACAACCTCGAGTCATCATAAGACGAGATTGTGTTAATCCACTTGCTTTGAGTATATCTACCAAAGACTATCTATATGATCTTGGAGTCTATTTGAAATATAACTCTCAATTAGAGACAAGAGAGATAATGATATGTCAAGAGAAGACTCACCATTGGGAAGAATATGATAGTAATCTTCTAGTTTTTCTTTGGGGTCTATTAGGTCAACCAAGGATAATTCTCGGACATATGATATCTATCATAACCTAGCACGCATGGCCTCCCATGTACGAAGGTTTTCTTGAGCACTTCCCAAAGATTCTAATTTCTAAAAGCAGCTTTTCGACTATACCTTTATGTAAGGTGTCATTGTGACGTACTTCTGATTGGTATATATTTGTATCCAAACTCACAAAGATATGTGTTGTTGTATTTTACGACAATTGTTGTAATAAAGTTGTAGTTGTTTTCTGTACCATGTATTTGGCGACTCAGAATGGGTTGGATTGAATGGACCTATTTTGGGGTCGTTACATCTTCACTAATCTCACGACATTACTTTATTGTCGTAGCGTTCAACGGTTAACTTAATTGAATAGGATTTCTATAAGCCATGCCACAACAATATTCATTTATTTACAAGTAAATACTCGACTCCCATTAATTATTTATTAATAATATTCAAAAATTCTTGGGTATTACAAAGTTGACTTTTATATGTTGAACAAAACAAATAATAAATAAACCCTTAACCATATTAAATAAGCCCTAAACGTCTAAATCCAAAACACTAAATCATAAACCTATGTTTAAATTCTTTCGATATCCATAAGCTAGTGATGTTTTATTTCTCCTACATGAGAGGTAATATAATATTATAATGGATCATCAGTTACTATTATTAACGGCATCCATTACTAATAGTGACAGATGACATATTGCTCAATTTAATTGGTTATAGACTTATTTGGTCAAAAAATAGGCCATCCACTATTAATAATAGTTGCATATGTTATACAATTAATTGCCACTAACGGATGATGAAATCTATTTTTAAATCTTGGTCCATGATTAATGGCGATAGATCTATTTATTCAAAAATTATTCAAATTAATTAGTTGATATGGATCATTCTCTCTCTCTCTCTCTCTCACACACACACACACACATATATATATATGGGGGCTAATCCATAGCTAACGTTGTAAAAAAGTGTATATCCTTACAACAAATCCTGATCGTTCATCCGTATATCTAACGGCCTATATTGCTCCAGTCCGTAGTTTAATTTCCAGTATTCCGCAGTTTAATACTGCGGACGGGATAGATGACTGAAATACCCCTCCTTGAAAAATTCTATAGTTCGCAGTATTAAACTGCGGACTCGAACTCCTTTATGATACGGGACGGCGTCGTTTTAGTCTTAGAGTCAAAATCCCTCGTCCGTAGTTTAATACTACGGATGTTATGTCCAGCCAAAACTTTGTCGTTTTAATTTTATAGGCTCCACAGTATTAAACTGCAGATGCTAAATGTGAATTTTTTTCACAAGTCCCTGGATGGTTTTTACAGGCTTCGCAGTATTAAACTGCAGATGCTAAATTTTTTTTAAAAAATAATACAGTATGGATTTAGGTTGTTTCCCCTGTATTCTTTTAAACTGTAAATAAATATCACAACCAACATCAAATAATGAAGAATAGTCACACAAACTTCATAGATCACACCCAACAAAAAATCCATAAAAAAAATTCACATACTATATAAATCAATTTACAAACATCATCTGCATCATTTAAACCAGTGTAAATCCAATATAATTACATGTTAACAATGTAGAAATTAAAATACATGTAAGACTCTACTACTCATAGGGTTACACAAACGGCCTAGGGCCTGTGGCTCTGCCTTTATATCGCCCTGAGCTCGACACAGTCAAAGCTTTGGCTTTGGTCAAGGCTGGACCGAAATAAGGTCGACTTTGAAGGGAAATTTGAAAAAAGGCCGTTATTTAAATGCCAAAACCCGGCCTGGACTGGCCTAATTAAAAGCCCTGCCTGGTCCAGCCTATGGCCTTTGTCCGGCCTAGGCTAAAGCCTAAGGATCTAAAATTTTTGCACTTGGCTTTTTTTGTTTAATATCCTTGCGGCCTAGCCCAACATGTTAAAATGTTGAAAAATTAATCAGATTGGACCAACCCACATCTTGTTTCAAGTGGAGGAGATCCCTTTTATAAGGAAAGATTCGTTTACCACTTTTCTCAATAAACAATATGGGACTTAGATTAATTAGTATGTGCAATCTTACATCCAATAAACCGCCCACTCCCTGTAATCTCCTCCTTCATCTCTTTCCTATAATCTTCATCATCTTCAAACTTCATCTTATTCAGCCTTCATGTTTCCCAAGTGTTCGTCTCAAAAAATGTTCCCCAATTAGATACTCCTTAGTCATATCAACCTTGGAAGTTTGAATTGCGAACATGGCAACAAATTTATGGTTGAGTTCTTCTCCAATTTCTATTCCAAATCTTTTAAACACAAAACCCTTAAAACCCCTCAGAGCCTCTTTCTTTGATTTTCATCTGGCTAGAAAAATCATGGTCAGAAGTAAGTGCAGTCCTTTATATCTTGTATATATGTCTACACACTTGTGTGTTCATGTTCTTCACTTCTGCACAAATTTGATTTCATTTCCTTGTAAATTTTATTTGTATATTCATTTATTATATGCAGATTATTCAAAGTTTTATGTGCTTTTTAACTTGTAAAATTCTGATTTATCTAGGAATTGGGTTACATTCATTCTTATAATTTAAACATTCGGATGAGTGGAAAAATTCTTTAATGATTGCTTCCCTTTTTGTTGCCCTTTCTTAGCTTTCTATAATTTAAACATTTTAGATAAATGTCTGTGTCAAGGCTGTGAATGGAATGGAAATGGTTGTTCTAGGCCTGTCCATAAGCTTTAGTTTATATATTTCCACTTTTAAAGTCCCATATTGTCTACCAATGTTAATTTATCCAACCTTCGTTTTATAAATAGAGAGTTGAGTTCAAGGTAAAATCATTCAACCAAGAAATTAAAGCATTAACGTCTTGGGCCCAGCCTGACATGGCCAGCAGGCTTCAGCGGACCAAGGTTTTTAAGTTAATAATCTGGCTTGGCCTGGCCTTTTTATTTTTGGGTGCGGGCACGGTCCTAAAGCTGGTCAATTGATCAAAGCCTTGCGAGCCTAGGCCTAGACTGCTAAGGCCAAAGCGGACTGTTTATGCATGTCTGACTACTTATAAGTGTAGATGTCATATCTTTAGCCCTATGCTTACAAAATTCATTGACAATTCTATTCTTAAACAAAAAGGCATCTTCTTCGGACCAATCAACCTCCCCTAAAGACATTCATTGGATAATATAGTCAACGTACTTCATTACGTAGACTCCACAAATTCTTTTGTTTAGGTCTGACTACCTTGAATGCCCAAGCTATCTTTTTCTTTGGGAAGTTCTTCAGGGTTGAAGATTCGCATGACGTTTGAAACAAAATCACACTATGCATTAAATGGGAGATAATGTTAGCATGACACTATAACATCAATGTAATTGAATTATCAAATAGGCAAAATTAAATACTTACCACATATTCTAGCTCTAAGTGATATCAAACACTTATTTTGTCACTTGGTACGTCATCGTACAAAGAATCTACCAACATAACCCGCAATTTTTTAATATCTAGAAGTAACAAAAAATGATGGGAGTTATGGTGGTTGACTGGAAGGAATGCAAAATCACACTCTGACATTTCTAGTTGGGCTCATTGGTTGAAAAAAATAGGGTGTCACGTTGGGAACATTCTATTTCTTCTTATGAGTTGCTGACAGTTTGTTGTATGGTTTGTACCATTGTGCTAGTAATTGGAAAAATCAGTACTGTATGAAATAAATTTGCCCTGCTCGTACTTTTCTTCCTGTAGACGATCTTCGCGTAATTTCAACAAATTAAGATACCGTCGATCGTCTGATCCCATACTTCTTTCCCAGGCTTAAGTGATAGTAGGTCCTTATGCACCAATCTGTACTCGTCATCAGGACCTACATGAGGAAATTGATCTTCGTTCACCACCTCAGAAAACCAATTTCGGTTTATCCACTCCACCTTTTCTACCTTTAGTGGCTTTAGAGGATCCTTCTTAAAGTACCAAGACCGCTCTACCTTTAGCCATGAATTAAGGAAAAATTTCAAACACGCCTTCCTCCCCACTAAGAATAGATTGTGTATATGATGAAGTAACTGGGGTTTCTTCTAATATTGGGGTCAACTGCGTAGGCTGCAATTGTCCCGTAGTCTCATCAACAAACAAGCCAACACCGCAGCTCCCCATGCATAATCACTAACTTTATTAATATCTTCTAAAAATATAAGATACCTAACATGTATGACATCGTGGTTTGTCGATGTAAATAATATCTTCCCCAATATAAACAATATGTACGCTTTGGTGTACGTCACCACCGTTTCTCAATTAGCATCTAGGGGAACTTGGCAAAATCTGTTGCCCAACCACGACAACATAATTCCCCCTCTACTATACACCTTGTCATCATCCAAAATATATTTACTAAATTCACTATTATTAAACAATTTTTTAGGATTTTGTATTAATGTACATGTTATAGAATCCCCGATAACCAGTAACCCTAAAATGAAATGTACATCTTCAAGTGTTATTGTCATTTCACCGGTGGGGAAGTGAAATGTATTGGTCTCACTACGTCAACACTCCACTAATACTTCTATCAATAAAGCATCTATTTGATTACAGATATTAGTGTTTGTAAATACCTTAAAACCCCACTAGCGTAATAAATCTTTTTGGGTATCACTTAATACCAACAGTTCCAAAGATCTTCCACTCATCATTTCTTAATGACCTAGTGTAATGGGGATTGTTCCATACGGCTGTTAAGATATGGTTTGGTTGATCCCACAATGTATTGACATCAGGTCCGAGATTGAATTCCATTAGTGTAACTGACACACAGAAAATAAACATATATGAACAACACATTGTAAACTAACATAATTACGTCACAAAGTTTCTTTTTGTAACCAATAACATAAACATTTTTTGTATATTCAACATTGCATGTTTGTATACAACAAAGAAGAATACAACATATACACATATGACAAAATTCAAACTTACAGATTCAAAGACGGTTGGTTGCTTGGTTGCTTGGTTGATTAGATCTTCGTTTGCTTGGTTGCTATTCTCATAAATCGCAGCAAGAAGCCCTAACTGTTGGTTGCTTAGATCTCAAATGCATAAGAATCCTTAAATGTTGGTTACAAATTTGATTTAGTGAAATAAGAGTCTGCAGTTTAGTTCTGCGAACTAGTATTAACTTCAAACGACGTCATTTTACTAAATAAAATTAGAGTCCACAGTATTAAATTGCGAACAGGAATTAATAATAAAATGTCATCGTTTTATCTCCACTTTAGACTTCTATTTTTTAATATTAAACCATCGTCTGCAGTATAAAACTGCAGACGTTAGTTAATAATTTTTTTATTAAAAATGGTACCATTTTATAATTAAAACATCATCTGCAGTATTAAACTACGGATGAGGACTTTAGACAAAAACTGTCCAATTTAAAACTATTAGTCTTCAAGTTTTCCTGGTAATCTTATTGCAGATTCATTTTATTTAGATTGATGATAAGAATACCCAAGAACAAATAGGAAACTTAATAGTTTTAAATCGAACTTTACTCATCCCAGATCGGTATTGTAAAAATGAGATGAGATCTAAAAATATATATAACTTATTAAAGCTAAAAATTATTTATTTCTCCTGCATATTCTTGTTTGTTGTTATAGATTCATGTGATTTGGGATGATGAGATACATCAATGGCTAAACAAGTGGAAGAATGAATACATATCAATTGGGTGAAGTGTTTTCCATAAATCCTTCCATTTGTTAGCCATCAATTTGTCTCATTAGCACAGATAACATGATTCATGTTCAAACAATAAAACTACGCAAGAAGAGATAAAAAATTCTTGAGCCTTAATTCGAAGAATTTTAATTCTTCATCAAAAAGATGTCAAAATTAGAAAAGAAAACCCTAGATCTAAAAGTCATTATATGAAGTATGAAGTTTGCAATAGCAATTGACCATACTTATACTACCTAGTGTGTTCAGTAGTAAAATGCAGACGGGAGATTTGTGTCTGCAGTTTAATATTACGGACGATAGAATTTTTCAAGGAGGGATATTTTGGTCATCTATCCTGTTCGCAATATTAAATTGCAGAATACTGAAAATTAAACTGCGGACGGGAGCAATATAAGTCGTTAGATATCCGGATGGACGATCAAGATTTGTTGTAAGGATAAACACTTTTTTACAATGTTAGCTATGGATCAACCCCTATATATATATATATATATATATATATATATATATATATATATATATATATATATATATATATCTCTTCTTTTAATTAGATATGGAGATAATAAGATCTTTATTAGTCTGACATAATCTTATATCTTTTTAATTAATTAATAATTCGGGTCAAGCCCAAAGTTTAATAACATCTAATCCCATCATATCCCATCTCATTCCTTCAACAAAAGAGAGTCTAATACTCTAATTGTAAAACTTATAAGGATGTTATTAAAGAATAAATTATATACGGATGAACCGTAAAACTAATGGTTTACACCATTCAATAACAATATGTTACGTGAGAAATTTAAGAGTAAATCAAGAGATTTTAAATAAATTAACAAATTGTGTAATTACTATTATTATGGTAAAATTGTTTAATTAATAATAATAAATTTTAAATCTCTTGATTTACTTCTAAGTGTTATGTGTTGTCATTGAATGCTGTAAAACACTAGTTTTTGAGGAGGTCATCCTTATATAATTCATTCTCATATTATTATTCCATGTTTACTAAGTGATGACACCTACTATAAATACTTCTCTCTATATCTATTTATATACTATAATTAAATAGAAAATTTGGTTCGTTCTTATTTTTTTTAGTTATCTTCCCGACCAAATAAAAAAAAATAGTTTATAAGAAAACAATCAAAATAAGATTATCTTATGTAATACTCTGTATTTTGTTATTATAATTAAATAGACAATTTGTTTTGTCTTCCTTCTTTTCGTCATTGGTCCTACCAAATCAAAACTAAGAATACAATTTAGTTCGTCTTTGTTAGTTGATTTTGCAATCAATGAATACGTGCAAGTATATACGGTCAACAAGTAATAAAGTGTAAGTAGAGTTGTTAATCCCATGAGAAATTATTTAACAAAAATTACACAATACTAACTTTTAACCAAATTAATTTTATTTAAACAAATGATTTAAGATTAAGAATTAAAATATTTAATAAAACTAATACTAAATACCACTAAAATGGAAACAGATAAGGAAGACTTAAGATTACAATTTCACTTATTACTTCACTTAGATCAATACACTTCCTATTAAGTCATGCTACTTATTCTGTATTATTAATCAGGAACTCATTAGTATTTATAACCACCTTACGATGCATTACAGACGTATTAATTCAACTCCACAGTTGATAGAATTGAATCAAACACCCTAATTAACTAATTCACTATATCCCTATGTCAATTACAATTAAAGAGGATTTAAAACACAGGTTCTCTTATTAGATTACATGCGGTGTGTATGTATATTCTTATCCTAAACATAAATCGTGAATTCCATCGCCATGCAGAAAACACTATCACATGCTATTATGATTATATCTAAAACTATACTTCATCTCCTGAATTCATATAGACTATCACAGTAATTGTTGATCAGACAATTATGCAATTAAGTACAAACTATAATAGATAATCCAATAATAGATCACAAAACTAACAAGGAAGTATATCAATAAAAGCTACGCAATAAGATCCATTGTAAACTTAAATAGAAATTAAATCATAATTGAAGTAAAATCCATAATCCACAATTAATAGAACATTCAAAATACAAAGTAAAAGATAAGAAAGAGAATAGAATCTGTAGATGAAATCTTTGAATCTCTCCTTCAGAACCTGTCTTGAATCCTTCGTGCTCTTTCAATTGCTTCAAATCTCCAAGTCTAAATCCCAAATTAGGGTTTTGTCCTAATGAATTGAAATCCTAAATCTAATGAAGTCTATCCCCAAACTAATCCACTCTCTACTTTATGCCTCCCATCATGTATTTATAGGTTACAAGTCCAATTTTTAAGCTTATGAGGAAAAACAATCTAATTTGGGGCCAAAAACAAGTAAAAACGTGTCAAAACTTGGTCTTGCCGCGTCCCGGGCGCTGAAAGTGACAGTTATGTAAATGGCAATCATGACAACTCTAAGCTTTGATCTTTGTTGATAAAAAGGTCATAACTCTCGCATCCGAACTCCGATTAGGATGATTCAAAATGTTCTGAAAAGTTAAGAAGTATATATAATAAAATCCAAGTTCCAAGACAAGAACATGGATCCAACTTGGCATTGAAAGCCCTTCAACCTTCTCTTCTTGCATTTGCTTGCATATTATACTCCAAAAGATGTCCAGATTACTTTTCTTTACTTCCTCGTGCCAATGTCGTGTCATAGCCTACAAAATAACATAAAATGTATGAAATGCACACAAAACAAGATTAACAATAATCCAAGTCTAACGAGATCCGATTCGTAAGCATAAAACTCATTCATCAGTCCTCATTTTTTAGTTAACTTCCTGACCAAATCATCAAAAACTAGTAATAAATTTTAGGAGAAAACATACATAATATTTTGTTACTATAATTAAATAGACAATTTACTTTGTTTTCTTTCTTTTCGTCATTGGTCCTACCAAATCAAAAATAAAAATTAATAAGATAGTTTTATAATATATATATATATATATATATATATATAGAAAATCTCTCCAACGAACTGAGAAAAACGAACCAAAGACGAACTGGCTATAGCGACGGTTTTTTGAGATAATAACGATAGTTCGAACCGTCGCCTTAGCTATAGCCGGCCATAACGACGGTTTTCTATGCGATGCGATGGAAAAACCCGTCATTATAGCCAGATTTTTTTTGGCTCACATTTTTGATTTTTGAAGAGCGAACTATATATATATATATATATATATATATATATATATATATATATTTATTTATTTATTTATTTATTTAAAATAAGGTTATCTTGCTTAATATTATTTTGTTACTTTTATAAAAAAATACTTGTACAATAATGCAAGTTTAAAAAATTATATCACTACTTGGATAATATAATTTGAGCAAGAAACAAAATTCTCTAGGTTCCCATAAATGGAGTAAAATGTTCTCCAAGAAGAGGTGATAAAAGCAAGTTGGGAAGAAATTGCAATGATGTACAAGCATCACTATTGAAGCTTAAGTTATTATAGCTAAAGCTTAAATGCATCCACTTTGGGAAGCAAACTTGTGAAATTTGATATGCTTTCAAATCTCAGCTTTACATTTCCTTGGAACTACTTCCAGATATGCTGCATTTTGCTCCAAGAATTCCAGAGTTTTCCCGATGCATGCTGCATTCAACAAGAAGATTACAACTAAGTTTGCAGATGCTCGAGGAAGAGACGAGGGTCTAAGAATACCGACAAATCATGATTTTTCAGAATTAAATAAAACGCTCGTGCGTGACATTCAGCTAACAAAGTGTTACATGTTGGACATGTCCAATAAAGAAAAAAGACGAATAAGAAAAAACTCCCAAATTTTCAAACTCTATTTACTGTTTTTTTGTTCATTCTTTTCAAATTGGTAACATGTATAGTTGGGTGATTTCTACTATTGACAGCCAGATGAGTATCCCAACTGCCAAAGTCCATTAAAATTAAGATTCATATTCAGCTGGGTACCAGAAATGCAACAGGCACTCAACTCCAGGCAGTACTTGTTTTTTCTTCCGGTAGATAACAACACCACAACTTGAAACTCGTGCTAGCAGAAGTTAATACTATGACCTTACTTCATATTCTCCTGCTCGTGTGAGAGCACGGAAACCTTTGTAAGGACGCGCAGGAAGATTCTTCAAATCCAGATTATCAATTTTAAGCCCAGAGAGAGCAACACCCATTATCCTGAATGACACTATGAAATTGGGAGATACATGGAGGCGCTCTAGACCAGTCTCAAGCACTAACGTTCCAGACATTGAAGGGGATTTATCTTTTGGAATTCGTCCAATGGACCAACAGCAGGTCTGCAAGCAAACATGCAATCAATAAGTATCTAGTGCCACTCAGAAAAGACGCATCACATGCAGTGATTTTACTATTTAACTTTAGATACTGAACTGATTAGTCAGCTGGAAAAAGCAGACTGAAATATAGAAAGGAAAACCAAAAGTGAAGCCAAATATTCAAATTTCAGATTTAGCCAACAGAAAGGTGCAACTCCTACATCCCTACCACAATGGCATGCGCATGCAGAGACACAGCAAATAAAACCCCCATGAAAGGAAGAGAATGAGTTAGAGACGGATATTCCTCGTATGTATGTACATCAAAAAACCATTACAAGAATACATGCTCCTGCTAATCATATCATAGACTCAATGGTTCCTGTGAGATTCATTCTACCATGAACGCGAATATTACTAGTATGAATCTACAATGAAAAAGCTTTTTGAGGATACATGTATATGAATATCATTTTGATAAAACATATTCTCATTGAGTCCTGGTGTTTCCATTCCAGATTTGAAAACAATCAAAATCCGTGAATCTACCATAAAGAGGTCATGCTCCTCAAGATTCAATCCACCATCAATGGCACATACTAGAACTATAAGTTAATGTTAAATTAAACACCAAAACCGCATCATGAATCTTACAGACACATGCACAGAGAACTATTCTTCACCTCTTGCTAAAATATCCTAGAAGTCTAATGATAGTACCTTATTAGCAAGGATGTTTACAGTTCCATGATTTGAAGTAAGATCAGCTGACAAAATGCAAGGAGGCAGTTGGAATTGCACACTTATTGAGTCAATTGTCTTTCCAGGATCATTCCGTATTCCAACTAGCACATTAATACGACATGTTCCAGAGTCTGAACTTAGTTGTGGCTTCACGTATATTGGAGTATTCTTCAACTTCTTAACCCTGTAGCGAGTTAAAGATGATAGTTATAAGATTCGTAGCTAGAGAACAAAACCAATTACAAACATTGGATGCTATATGTATGCTTACTTCCAAAAAAATGATTTAGCTTATACCATGAATGAACAGGTTGGAAACAGTGAATACTTAAATGCATAATTGTGTGGCCTTTGCAGTGATTCCTCACATACAAGATCATGTACATACACATGCAGAGTATGAAATATTGTGCATGGCTAAAATGCTACTACAGTAAGAAGCTAAAATAGCCGGATTCAATTAAAATTTAAAAGTACAAATGCACAAAATTGTAGCCTAACGGCACACACCTGTAACTCATGAGCTTAAATTGTCCATCAGGAGGCACAAAAGATAGGATTTGATTTGATTCCCATGGTCGAAACCGAACACAAGGATGAAATCGCACATCATTCAGAATAGAAGGGTTTCCAAATGAAAGAGTCAAATCAGGAAGACCTGAGAGATGAGAGTTCACTTGGACCTCACCATATATCTCACATTTAACGAGGACTCCTTCTCTGAACAGCATAAGAAAAGAAAATCCGTAAGCCCTCTGTAATACAAAAATCATACACAAAACTCCAACATAAGCTGCAGCCTACAAGATGATCCAAAAGTAACCAATGAAGTTAGAACTCCAGAATCATATATAGGATCCAAGATAAATATATAGAGATTATCTTATTCAACAGATCATAGAAGCAGCAGAAAGAAGCAACTTTAAGTCATTATGTGATGACATTCACAACTTATGTACTCTAACGTGTTAGTTAAATAATATAACTTCAAAGATTCTTTTGACTGAAAGTAGTTATAGTGCTGTACACCATTAGCTTTTTTGATAATGTATGTATGAGTGATGTTCTATCAAGAGAAGCACTGAAAACCCTCACTGTTACTATTAACAATGGGTGAAGTGTAACTCGATAACGACTGCTTTCTTCTAAGAGATCATTTAATATTGACTTACTTTTTTCATATCTTTTTTAGTATTTTCTGTCTATCTTATGAAATCTCTACTTTTCTAGTACAGTAAGATACTCAATCACTGCATCTCCTCGGGTTGAAACAATACCTCAAAACCTTCAGGGTTTCATATCAATAAGTTTGCTTCTCTTTACAAATCGATCATATAAGCGGGTTACTCCCAGAAAATGCCCTGCATGTAGGCATTTATGTTTATCTTTGTCTTCCATTAAAACAGAAAACTATTAGAGGATCAAGTACACACAAACAAAATTTCTTCCAACGACTTGACATGGTAATGCCTGCAAAAATGCATTTGGTTTGGTCTTTAACCTCATCAAAGATAATTGGCAAAAAATATTCCAAACAAGGAAACTCGAGAGTACCTCTCTCTCATTATCTGTTGTATGAGAGAAACTAATGCAATAGTTTTCCTGTCTCCAATTCATTTCCAAACTTTATTCTGACAGGCAGAAGGTTGGTAATCACTCAAATCTGCAGGAAGGTAAATTTTCCAGAGGCGTGCAATTTTTCTATTGTTTGAAAGAAATTATTTTCCTTTCCTTTTTTTACCTCTATAAAGAAAATTTTATATTTCGAAGTCCTCTATGAAAATTTAATATTCATTTTCCACGGGAACACAATTGCAAATTGCAAAAGTGACAGAATCCAGTAAATAGCGTGACACCATCTATAGACAATGTCTCTATACAAGTCAATATAGAGAGAAACAAAATAAATCCTAGAAAGATTGAGTTGGAGAAGAGTCGGTGCATGCCTGTTTATAATTGCATCCATTTCTTCAACAAGATCAACATATACTTCATTGCTTACATGCTTCAGATCTGTCGTTCTCCAAGGAACACAAGATGCTGTTGCACCTGGAAGGGTATTGCTTACATTAGAAGTGTTACCCGTCACAACGCTTAACACTTTGCTAACAATATTCGGAGGAGCAATCATCTCCCTCAGGGTGTTAGGTTCTGTTGTGAGAGGAAACCCATTGTCTATCATCTCATCCAGAAGCTGAAAGTTGAAACAAACAAAAATCTATTAGCTCTAGCAAAACCTGTTCTCGGAAAAGATTACAATAAAAACTTAAGTGAGGAATGAGGGAAAGGTGGAAAGGCTCTTCATGAATGATTAGACCCATATTTCCTTATCCATATTCCATCATCCATGTCTACTGTATAATAGCATCTTTAGTACCTTCTCACATGACCAAGCAGATTCTTTTTTAAATGGATAAAGAAAAATTATTACATTTTAAGAAAATCATGCTAGAAGCACCAGAAAATCCAAATATTTGTGCACCTTATGAAGGTTAAAAACATGTAATAATTCCAAATTCATATAGGTATCCTAACAAATGGGAAAAATAATTATATTTGGATGGTACAATACATGTACATATATAATGCCACTACTAATGTAACACTCCAGTCCCACATCGAAAGATATGGGAAAAATTTGTCTGTATATAAGGAATTAAGTAACTACCAATAATACCTTCAAGTCATGATCTTTTGGGTGAGCCTGTGATGGGCTAAGATGACCCAAGAATATACTATTGGGCCAGTGGTTTAAGGCCTTATTTGGATGGATGTTATTTGATTCAGACTTGGAATTTGACCCGAGATTTGTTCCGGACTCGTGATTTAACCCGCGTTGTTTCATATGGTATCAAAGCCGACTCTTGAAAGCTCGGGTCGGGTCATCCGATCGGGTTGCCAGAGGTGGAGACACAAAGACTGGTGGTATTATCCTACAATGAAGAGATGAAGGTCCGGAGGTGGGGACACGAAGTCAGCCGATATTATCTCACAATGGCTAGAGAGGCAAAGATCTATGGATCGTGTGTGTGATCGGTTCTGACGGGGACGTCGGAAATTTAAGTGGGGAAGTTTGTAACATCCCAGTCCCACATCGAAAAATATGGGAAAAATTTGTCTGTATATAAGAAATTAAATAACTACCAATAGTACCTTCAAGTTATGACCTTTTGGGTGAGCCTGGGGTGGATTAAGATGACCCAAGAAGATACTATTGGGCCAGTAGTTTAAGGCCTTATTTGGATGGATGTTATTCGATTCGGACTTGGAATTTGACCCGAGATTTGTTCCGGACTCGGGATTTGACCCGAGTTGTTTCAACTAATATATGTACACACATTATACACAAACAGAGAGAAATTAGAGCATATATATATGTGTGTGTGTGTGTGTGTCATAGTTGTTGATACGATACGATACGGAGACACAATTCAATACGTATCGTAGGGGTGAATATAAAAATAACACCGTATCATACAATTCAGTTATGATTCAATACGATACACCTTTTAAAGTTAGCAACCAACTTGAAAAAAAATTTATGTAGATCCAAAAGAGTAAAAACAAAACTTTTAACCTTCTACCATTTCAACTGAAGAGGCTTTTGAGCACAACATATTTTATATCACTTGATGAGCCTTTAATCACTTTTTAGAGTTCATATTTTATTTAGAATGTCGCTCTATTTTTTTCATGTCACTTTCCATAAGCAAATACATAAATCTACACTTGTTAATTAATTTGAATTATTTTCTTTTGTTTTATAGATTAAAGGTGAATCTAAATTTTGTTTCTCTTGTTATTCTATAAAGATTACTAAAATAATATCTAATAATCAATTTAGAGTATTTTGGCTACTATTTAACTTTTAAATTTATTTTTAGTCTATAATATGCTTGATTGTCCAATAAATTGTGTGTTTTATATGTTTAAATATATATTACCATATTTTTCATTGTGTTTCCATATTACGGTACGATGATACGATACATGAAACACGATATCGGGATTTTCGATACACGATACGATTAATGATTTGACAATTATATTGTTTGTGTAGATGTAGATGTATGTAGGAAGAAGCTTGTGTGTGTCCCAGACAAGTGCATAAACTACTTTCTTATCAGTAAACTAAACCGATGTAGACAGCAGCAGGAAGGTAAGATTTGTGCTGATTACCAATGGTTTTAAAGTAATCATACAATTTACAGTTTTTAAAGGTGGATTTTCAGGATCATACTAGGCTGCAGGAAATTCTGAACCCCATTTATTAGTTGCTTGTATTGGTGAAGGCTAGCTTAGCAATATTTCATAATTTAAAAATAAAAAAGTTCCGTTTCTACAAGAGCCAATGAAGGAGTTGGTATGGGAAGTGTTGTGCAATTTAAAACTAAGGGACACTGGGCTATAGAGTAATTCTTCAGGGCTGTGGTCAATAACCTGGTGAAATTATGTTTAGTCTTCTGAAGGACTTCAATTGCTACATTTATTTATCCAAGCAGGAAGTTGGTTTGAGAAAGCATTTGCAGAAGCGCTGATCCGGAAGATGATGCCGATGCCAATGATGGAGAAGAAAGCCACCCCGGAATAGTTTAATATATTTTAAACCATCACATGTTGAAACATCATAAGATAAGCAAGAACATGCTAAAAACTTCAACAGGAGTGAACCATGTATTACACATAGATCTAGATATGCAAAAACCTCCCTCCCTCCCATATATAACACATTAATTACGCATAGACCACTACTACAGTACTTTACCAGAGTACACTAAGCATCTGCTGCGATAAATTTCACTAATTTACAAGCAGAAACAAGAAAAGATCTCACCTACCTCGTATACAATAACAAAGTTATCCTTAAGTAAATCTTCATTCAACCCTCCAAGATAATCCGAGAGAACATCAGCTACTCTGCAAAGGAACTAAAGAAAACCAACTAAAGATCCAGGTGTTCAATGTTATCCTCAAATATAATCACAACAAAGCACAATAAAATCTCTAGATAGCCAGGTCTGGCTTATTATTATCAATTAAGGAACATGCTTTTCAAACATGAGGTCCAGATATTGGTTGAGAAATTGATGATATCACAAGTCGTCTTCACCTTAATTTGCTATAACATAATAAAATTTTATTATTTGGAGTGTTATCATAGCATTCTATCTTTAATAGTCAAAGTTCAAATAAAAATCTCTTAAATCACTATCAACATTCTAGGATCTATATATAAAGAGCCATTGATTTGTCAAGCGTGACACAAAATTCAAGTCTAGACCCAACCAATTTGTACAAACAATGTCAAATATCAGTTTGTCTAATTCATTCCTCCAGACACCCCAAATTCTCAATACCAGCATCAGCTAATGCCTTCTAATCAAAATCTGCTAAATATAGAATTGCTCAAATAGATATGTTGCAATAGCATTATATCTATTAATTTTTGACAGAAAATTTGATATCCGTTATCAGCATTGTTCACCTTGGCCATGTCATAGTGAGATTCACAGAACATTCTAGATCTAAAGTGAGACTAACCCCAAATGTGTTTAGTGTTGCAAAACTGAGACAACAACGCTCCTCAACCAATACAAAGAAGACTCTTGTTATGTAGCTAATGTGTACCCTAAGAATTTTTTTTTATTGGATGAAAGAATAAATTTTATTAATAGGTAAGACAGAGTACAATAAACTAGGTGGAAATGCTACACCATCTAATAGAAAGTAAAAGTCATTAATCCTTCTACTACGCAAAACCATGATTCAAGCAACTTAAATATTCTATGGATAATTAATTTTTCAGAAGAATCGGACTTTTCCTCTAGTCTATAATGTGTCAATAACTGCTACCAAGCACAAATGCCACAAGTCCAGCAAATTCAGGCAGAACCCTGGAGTCACATTTTAAATCAAGTTCATGTTTTTTTTCCCTTCTCCATGTAAGTAATTTCTTATTGTTATTAAAAACTAAAAATAATAAAATTGCATGTCATTGAGTACCCAACTTAAATGGCATATCACAACAATGTAGAAGTAATAGAATAAGAAGAAGAATACCATATAAATTTTATGCATGATAAAAGTATGCAAAACATTTTAAGTTTTTGTAGTATATCGTCTATTGACCAAGTAATAGAAATATTAAATAGATCTTAAATTCAAAAACAAAATTCAAAGCTCACCTCAATGCCCATCAAAGGCGGCATTTCAACTTGGGTGCAGGCTAAGAATGTGATGCCATCACGAACAACTTGGAAAAGGTAATGTGTTGGTGAGGCAATTACGGGTACAAGCTATAATTACCAACATAAGTTAAGAAAGCACAAAGAATTAAAACCCCGTTAATAACATTTTAATTGAATTTCTACTAATATAATAATTATGGTACCTTGAAGGAATCACCTTGAGAGATAGCTTGATCCCAAAACCAAGCGCATATTGACCGATCAACTCGATGGCCAGTCAGTTGTTTCTCTAAAATTACCTCCCTAAAAATATAATACCAAACAGGTAAGGGAAAAAAACTTTAAATTCAAACCCTTTGAAAGCTCAACAGGATTGTGAAAAAAGATTAGCAAAATGTGTAGGATTAAAGATTCGATAACTGAATTTACAGATCGAAATCACACATTTATGGGTGTGTTAGTGAGCTAATACAGGAAATAGTGATAGAAGAAGTAGTTAAAAACATACCCAGAATCTGATAGAAGAAATATACACTGCAGCATCTTTTCTATCGATCTGCTTCTCTCTTGAATCGATCAAAACTTTGATGAATAAATATGCAACGATTAGAAATTTCTTCGGGTTTTGGACTGCAAAGCGCTTTCTCTGTCACTGTTGGATAAATCTTGAATCCGATTTATAAACTCGATCCGGGTGGACCAATCCATATGTTTTCGTCTATCAAGGATCGGATCGTGTGCAATTCCAATTTAAATTATTTTTTTAATTTATAAATCCATTGTTGACCTATTAATATATTTTTCAAAATGTAAAAAATAAATAAAAATCTTCTCAACTCTAAAATAAGCAAAAAGAAAAAAAAATACATAAAATCTCCTCTCTTTTTTGTCTCCATAAACTCCCTACTTACTTTTTGCCACATAATTAATGATTTTTTTTGTTAAAATTAATGTAATGTTGTAATAAATCTCATTGATACAAAAATTTTGATATATTATTTGGAATTAATTTTTAAATTAAAAATAATTATTAAAAGAAAGGAAAAGATAAAAGGAAAAGAAAAATTATAAAAAAATAAATTAAAATATTTATTTTAATTTTATTATTATTTTAATTATTTTTTTACCACATAATGATTTTATTATTTTATTTTTTTGTTTGAGAAGAAAAAATTATAAAGAAAATTCATTAAAAAATTATTTTGTTGCCACATAAGGATATACCACGTTAAGCATATACCACGTAATTGTTTATTTTTTTAAAAAAAGACACGTAGGAAACAAAAGCAGATTTGTTAATGTCGGTTACGAAAAATGGATGGAATGGCTTGATTGTATATTTTTAAAAAGCACAGTGGGATAATTGAATATTTTAAAAGCATAGTGATTAATTGCTTAAAACACTACAACCACAGTGGGATAAAAACGTTTTTGCCCTTTTTTTTAAAATTTTTTTTATTCGTTGACACATTCTACTTGAGTACTGATGACGACTTCAATACTCTCTTTCTTTAAAATAAAATATGAGAGTAATACTAAATTTTTGAAGTCATTTTAAATATTTTTAAAATTTGAAAGTGATATGAATTAATTTAATTTTAAAAAATATAATTATTTATAATTATAAATTATCTAAATAATATTATTGATTACAAATTTATTATTAAAAAAAGAATTACTTTACAGAAAGTCTAGGGTTTTCCGACCGGCCGAATTTTTTTATTTTTATTTTGTTTTTGACTACAAAATAATTAATGTGATTTATTGAAATTAAAATTTTTATAAAATGTAGTGTTTTATATGTATCTAAATAACACCTAAATCACTGTATTTTATAAAAATTTCAATTCTAATAAATCATATTAATTATTTTATAGTCAAAAGCAAATATATATATATATATATATATATATATATATATATATATATATATATATATTCCGGCCGCTCACTACCCCAGTCCCCTAGAAGTACTCATTACTTTACGATTTTTAAATTGCACACCCATGATGTGGCTTTTGTAGATTTGAACAAACATCATCAACTTAATTGGGCATATTTCAAGTATAAAACTTACAAATACAGCAAATTTGTCGATTTGAATCCCAAACAAAACCCTAATTCCAACTGCAAATTTTCTCAAGATTCACTACTTTCTCAACTAAAAATCTTGCTTATCCTTTAAAAGTCCAACAGAGCTACATCCATTGATCTGTAGAAATTACATACATCATACTAAAAATAATCCTCCAAGAAGTCTCAACCTGGGACTTTGTTTATATTCTGTTACACAGCATAAGTGGAATAAGTTAAAATCAAAAGGAAATGTGAACTAAATCCTCCAATTTTATGAAAAGAAAGTTCTCTACTTAAGATTGAGTTTACAAACAATCGAATTCGTAAAAAAAAATTGTGAAGACTTCTCTAAGAAACCCTGTTATATCTCTAGGAAGAGTTGCAAGAACCAAGTTCAGTATCATCCACTATATTGATTACTTACATAAGATCACCGGTTCTTGACGATTTACTTGTGTCCCATCTTCCTTTACGAGTAACTCAGACAACACTGAATGCAGACTGTATTGTGGATGAGAAACGAGATGCAATGGTTTGGGAGGCAAATGCTTGAAGCTGCTTCTTAGCATCTGGAAAGAACACCAAATATCATTATTCAAGAACTTGAATAGAATAACATAAATCGGGGGCATATAAAGCAACAAATAAAGTCGTGAGTACGTATCTTTTTGACAAATCTGTTTTCCCTATGTTTATTAGAAATATTAGAAAAGATTCATTTAAGTAGTCCAAAATCATGACATAATCTGAATACATGAATTCTGACAACCTCAAAAGTGAAATGTTTGAACCTATTCTAAATCATTAGACTGAAATGTAGGAATCCTTTTCAGCTCTACAAGCAGGCAAGAATATATAACAAAATTCATTTTGTAAGAAACAAAAACAATCTCAACTAGTAAGCAGATTAGTTCCAAAAATTATTTCTTGCAAGGCATAGCACAAAGTGGAATCAAAATCTACTTGATATGACTGGTAGCTGTAGGTAATAAACTAAATACGACATCCACTGAAGTACAACCCTGACCACATTATTAAGATATAACTCCCCACAAAATTTCTTTTGGACAAAAGGAAAATAAACTAAAAGCAAAATTGTCTCCAATAAACGGTGATTCATCAAAAGCATTTAGGAAAAAAAAAAGAGACTCTTCAAAAGTAACCTCGTGTTAAAACAATGTCTATACTTTCCAATGCAAACATAATAATCATGGTACAGAACTATAGATAATCCATAGAATCAATTTAAAGATCATCGTATTCAGAAAGTAGACAAGGATGTAAAGAATCAAACTACTCAATACTGCAGAAGTATCTTTCTCTTCTTTTTTTCTTTTTCTTTTTTGAATTTAATATTTTTTGGGGGGTCATAACTACTTCAGAAGTACCTTTTAGTTGAAATGAACAAAAATAAATTGCTTTTGTTATACATAGTTAGCCTAATTGATTATGTAACATTCACCAGTACCAGATACCCTTTATCAATCTTAATCTTTTTATATTTAACAGATATATGTATTTAATATCATATAGGAAAAATCTTTGCCCTTGAAATCTATTTTCAACCGATGAAACCCTAAGTTCCTAACGTTCATGTCTCTTCTTTTATGTTGTTGATCAACCCCACAGAGAGCATTATATGTTTTTATGTGTGTGTATGGGTGGTGGATGGGGGAAAGGAAGGAGCAATGAGACTCCTATAGTTCCTAACAAACATCAGACTCTGACATACAATTATATAATTCGGATTTCCAAAAACAAAAAGAAACAGCAAAATAGGTGGTATGCACACCTTTGCGGCATTTAGTAAAGCCAACAATATTAGCAATACTGAGGGTCAAACAAACCCCTACAACAAGGAGATAATCAGCTTGAAACCTTATGAGGGAGAATATTCCAAGGATGAGCCACAAAACCGCCTGCAAATGAAAGAAAAACGACTTAATGCATAAGATCGATCCAAGTAAATGTAAAAAGATGAATCTCCCGGTCAGTAGTTTTGAAAACAAGATCTACCCAAGCTTATAACAAGTCATAATGCCACAGTACTCTTTAAGTACTACTGAAGCACTTTACCCATAAATTTAATGATTATTTCTAGAGCTCCATTTTATCTAGTGTTGGATGTAAATCAACATTAAAAACACACAAGAAAGGACCAAAACTGTATTTCTTGGTTCTTCAAAATGTCAAATGCTTTGTTCCATGACACTTGCTGTAACTATTTATCTTCTTGTACAATACTTGTTCCATGACATGCTTTTCTCTTTGAATGTGAACACTATGGTTATTATTGACTGTGAAATGTTGTATCGAAATATTTAACTTACAGTGAGGTAAATGGTCCACCAGAACAGCCATGAATCCTTCTTGTTCATTCGAGCCAATGACTGCAAAAACAAGGGTAAATGTGTGAGAACAGTAATCCAGGTTAGCTTTAGGTCACGAGTAAAACACTCAGACCTCAGTTACAAAGTCAACGAAGTTATTTAAAATAAACACTCAATTACAAAGTAGCCCAGGCTATGCATGAAAGAAAATCACCCACCTCCTGATCAAGACATTCAAATTTCCACACACTCTCACCCTCATCATTTATTTCATTCCACCACCTCAAACCAACTAAAATGCGCCCGCTGACATTCTTGACTACCCAAAAATCAAGTGCAGCCAGAAGTACAGTTACCACAAAAATTATGACAAAACTGTCAAAAAATAGAGCTGAAAGTATGTAAAACGCCAAAGCGGAAGCCTGTCAAATATAAAATACAATGTTAGAAGACAAAATAAATTACCCAAGAACAAGAAAATTCGTGAATGAATATCAAATCTACGACCTTGAAGAACACATGAAAGAAACATATCTCTGGGTGGGCATAATTCTCCCCTGCAGTCTGAGCATAATAACAATATGTTATGAGTTAGGACGGCTTTCAATGGAGGGTAAGAATGTAGCTTGCAATCAATTTAAATAATACAATATTACGTACCAAAAGATATCGTCGGCTAATAATATAGTATAATAAAGAGAGAGAGCACCAAAAGTAGCAATCATCTCACATTCTAATAGAAAGGTCCAACATTTGTACATTTAATTTGATAAATATAAAACTAAAGACATTCTTCTTCGTTTTCTTTCTTATTAAGAGATTCTTTTTCCTAATGTAATATGTGGCGAATGCAATAATCTTTAAGATCTATGCTTACTGAAGCCATGTTAATTACGCATATCAAATGTAGAAAAGAAGATAACAGGTCAGATATAATTGAACATGTAAAAATATAAACCAGCCAAAAGGGGGGCAAAAGTAGTGGGAACCATCCACATAATTCCCATATCAAAACTCCAAATAAAGCAACATTTTAAGAGCATAAAATCAACCTTCAAGTTATTATGGATAGACTTCCAATAGTAAACACAACACCACATTATACTTCTCCAGAGCATAACATGAAATTAACTTTACAAACAATAAATTACACCACTTAATACATTCCAACAAAAATGACATCACTAGTTTCCTTAAGATTGTTTGAAGATACTCAAATATACATGGCCATTCCTAGTTGGTGGTTTTGGGATATTCAACCAAACAAAGTTCCGGTGCATTCTTATCCTGAACACACAACAAACTTATGTCTGCTCCCATATTATTAACCACAATGCAACATAATCAATTACATAGTTACTGAATTTTTCAGCCTGCCTAGTGCCTACTAAACAGGTATAAACTAGAATCATTTGCCCATACCTATTTGCAATATGTTTTATTAAAAGAACTATTAGATATAGTTTTTTTTTCAAGATTGACTCCCAAAAATGAAATCATATGTTCATCATTACCATAATAGTCAGTCTCCCATAAAATAAATGGTACAATAAACTTGTATGGAATTTGCATATTTTATTATTGCATCACAAAATTTTTTACGTTGAAGTAAGCAATCATAGAAATCTCAAACCAACTTCTTTTCTCGTGAACTTTACAAGTTCCTCCAAAATAAGCTCATGGGTACTCCAGTTCTAATCTTTGCCAATTTTCTTGACTTGCAAAAGGAGTAGCTAAATCAGTACAGTTAGTCCATGCAAGTGTTGCATATAATTTTCTTGCATTTAATTCAGGTTTTTAAAAAATGGAAACATAAAATTATGAAAATGAGACAATTAATTGAGATTTTCAATAGGAGTACTTGACTTTTGCCCATCTTATTGACGCCACCTTGAAAACCATGATCAATGCCTATTGATATATACTTTTTCAATTTCATAAAATGAAATTCTTCCGTTCCAACATTAGAGATACATTTTTATAAACTTCCGCTCCAACATTAGAGATACATTTATTTTTTAATAATAATTTTATATTCTCAAATATAACCTTAATATTAGCAAAGAATTCAACTGTGATGATTGAAAATTATAGTAAAACATTAATGACAAATTAGGAACATCATGTCACTTTATAATTCTAAAATAAATATGTATTTCTAATTTTGGAACATACAAAAACGAAAATGTGTCACTACTTTTGGAACAGAGGGAGTATTATTTAACTTTTTTTGTATTTTTTAATTTTACCGTTAAATTTAATAAAATCCTTATTATATTCTTACAGTAATTGAAAACACAATGTGTATTGCTATTCTTGAACCTCTTCGCTATACTAATAGATTTAGGAATTCTCTAACAGAATTGGTTTCAATTTTTCAATGGCAAATCAAGAGGCAGATGTGAAAATATGACCCTGTTAGAATCATGAAGTGAATGTAGTGCTTGTCAACACGTTTGAACAGTGTATCACAGTCGACGTCAGAAGACTAATACCTATGTTCGTAGTATAAAAATAATACAATATGTTTAACTACTACAATTTCATTATCACAAGACAAGGTATTCTATCTTGCTAAACTAAAGTACAGTATATTCACTATTCAGTTAATGAACACATCAACTTGTTGAGCAAGTTTTGTCATATTTTTTCAATACTTTGTAAAGCACCTCTTTTTCTTCATTTAAGTGAAAAGCACCTTAATTTCAGTTATTAACGAATAACCGAATTTATTATTCGGTTACCTGTAGCGGTTCGGATATTATATTTATACAAATTTCGGTTATAAACGAATAGGCTATTCGGTTCAGTTATAACCGAATGATCTGCCCTAATAATAACTACTACTTCGGACTGCCGATAAGAAATTCTACACCTGGTATCAGTGAAAATCCTTCCTCATGTGCTTATTTTGGAGCTCAAAAAAAGCAAGGAAAAGGACTAGCAAAATATAAATACCCACCGAAATGAACTCAAGTCTACTGGTATATACTTTTAAGAATAAAATACTAACAGGTATAATGCTAAAATTAAGCTTAATAGACACTAAAAAAAACACATATAATTTAATAATTCATTTTCTGTCCCTGTTCCTTCGATTAAGTTCCAAACAAAACCTGAAAATATCAGGACTCTATCCTATGAATATCAAAATTTCTAATCATATTATCAAAGAAATCAAAATTTCTAATGAAACCAGCAACCGGAATTCATCTCTTATGGAATAATTGATGCCATAAACCGACAACAAACATAATGCAATTTCATAGACGGGTCTATTATAACCACATCATGATCCGAAAGAGTTCAAAAAAAATCAATTATCTAATCAACGACGTTCTGAAAGATATTCAAGCACAATGATCATTGATAAATCATGTATGTTCATCGAAGATGCAGCAATGAATTAGCATAAATACAACAGATATTGCTCTAATTATTACCATTTCAGGTCAATAAAATCATGCACAACTAAACAAATTAACAGGAGATGAAATCATTCAGGGAGAGTACTGAGTAAATGGAGATTTGGAAACTTACGGGATTCAGATCCATCACAATGGAAGTGACGAAAAAGTAAACAGAAGTAAAATTGAATGGCTTCCGATTTAGCTGATTAAACTCTCGTCCTTGGAATGAAAAAAGTTTCGGGACTTTCTTGATCTGATTCTGAATATATATGATGGTAGGGGTGAGGTCAGCACGGTACGGTTTGAAGTTAAAATCACACACCAAATCACTTACATGCGGTTTGATAAATTCAAAATTAAATATGAAACTGCTTATGATTAGTAGTGGGGTGTATTTTGAATTGTGTGCTGCGGTTTATTTAGTGTGATTTGGGTTTTAAAATTAATTGAAATAATAAAATTTTATATAATTTAAATTAATAATTTAGCATCACACAATATTAAAATTATAAAAGAGATCAAAAAGATACCAAAGTTTTTATCTCTTTTTCTACACATCTAAAAAAAATAAGTAGCAAAGAAGAATATTTAGTACTACTTCATCCAACACTAAGTTTCAGAAGCACGCTGATAACTCAAGAAGTAGAATGTCTCGTGATTTGTCTAATTTTAATAACTTCAATTTTTTTAACTATAAAAGATATTGAATCTAAATAATTATATATATATATATATATATATATATGCTCAAGCAGTATGTAGTCCAATAATTTTTTAAAATTAAGAGAAAATTGTATGAGATTTGTATGATGATGGTGATCATGTAGATCGATACCATCCAAATTTAGAATTAGTAACTTAATTTTTATGAGAGATTCATTACACAAGGTTAATTGAAACATCTCTTCTGTAATAAGATTGTATAATTAATTAATTTTCATAGTGCTGTTTTGTTTTGATTTGTATACGTGCGCTTTTTATTATAGTAATAAAATATAAATTTGAGAATTAAATTTTTTCAACTCACCTAAAAACGTCACATGCGCGGAATTATCATGTAACAGCATTTTTGGTATGATTTGATTTAATTTGGTTTCTTACTCAGCCCTATTAATGATGGTGTTGGTTTTGGGTCTTGGGGATCCTAATTATGAGATTTTCAAAAAAGCCCAAACTAATTGTCATATTTTCAAAAGATGCACCTAGTGTTTCATCATTTGCAGAATGGTCCTAATAAGAAAAAGGCTATATTCTAAGACTATGTTTGGATTGTAGAAATAAAATTGGGAATGAAATGACTCGTTATTATATAATGGGAAAAAAATTATGTTTGGTTGGTCTATTGGAATTAAGGCAGTAAACGAACCAAACGGTTCGGGCTTGACTCAAAAAAATACGAATGAGACTCGGATTAGTTAATAATATGATCCAAATTTGAGCATAAAAAATAGTTCGAATAAAAATATGAGTAGAACCTGAGAAAAGTTATGCTCGGCTCGTTTAAAATTCAAACTACTCGAAATCTCGATTGTGATTCGATATGTACTCGATTGATACAGATTCGATTAGACATTCGATACATTCTCTTATGATATATACAAAATTAAATTAAATTAGGATAATTAATTATTATTATTTTATTTTTAATTTTAATTGTGATTTTATATTTATAAAGTGTAATAGTAAATATATTTTTTCATTTCAAAGTAAACTAATAAATTCAATTTATAATTATTTTTATTATAAAGCTAGTTATTACGTGAAGACTCGAATTTCCATTCCATTCACTTCTCTATTCCATTCGTTCACCGATTTCATTCCTTTAATCCAAATGTAACATGAAATATGTTCAAAGTCATAATTCTATAGTTTTTATGAACTTCAAGCATTGCTTCTAATCTATGTATCTGTTACAATTGTTTTAAATTGAACTCACTAAAATAATATTACCTCTGTTACAAAATATAAGATTATATTTTAGGCAAGTGATCTTATATTTTGGAAATTAAGGAGGAAGTATTATTGAACAAAAGATGGGAAAACTATTTATTAGCATAATTTACACATGCACAAAAAATATTGGTGGTACAGAAGAACAAACTTTAGTTGTTTAAAATTGAATGTGCTCTTATGATGGTATATATTCATATTAATTTCTATAGTTATTTTTCGTGTGAAGTAAATTAAAAAACTGATGCTTGAATCTTTGGGCATTGTTTTCCAATTTCCATGGACTGATCAGAGTAGTGGAGCAGATGTAATAACTCAAAGTATTTGGGAATTGGGATATAGCACTGTATCTACACGGCATGATAAAGCTAATAATATCTATCTAACAAAATATAACTAATTTTGAATTTTCCGCTCACCCTAATAAATCACTTGGGTCGTCCATAAATTTTACTGTTCATATAGTGCCGGAGGCACAGGACATAGCTAATTGATATATATTTCTCCATTGGCTAATATATATAATTTGTTGTCACTGGATGCCAGGCACATTTACTGCTTTTCTGCTGGTGTTCGTGTTTATCTCAAATATGATATTTTACCACATTCTGTGGTTAGTGTGTATATATCATACGTCTGTTTTGAAAAGCATTTTGTTTCACATACAATTTATGTAGAGCTGAAGTTTTAACAATGTATGTTCCCACAGAGTATATATAACACACTACTGTTCTTCCCGTTAAGGCTGAGCAAATATTTCGAGCTCGATTTATGACTATTCGAGTTCGACTCGAAATATAAATAATTTAAATATGAGCAAATTTTAAAGTTCGATAAATTACTCGAATCTCCTCAAATTACATTTTCCTATTGATATTCGAATCATATTCATTTGAAAAGTTTAAACTGATCGGCTCGATTCGAAATCGTGCTCGACTCGGTAGCTAAACGAGCCTCAATCAAACCTTGTTTTATACTCGATAAATTTTATGAATCAAATTTGAACAACTTAATACTCGGTTCGACTCTATTCATTTACACTCTTATCATTCCCCGTTCTATCCCCCTTTATATTCACTAAATTCCCCCTACTGAGTTCCTCTTCTAGTAAATTGCCATATATCTCAACGATAAAGACGATGCAAATCAGTAAAACGTCCTTTGATTTTCGTACTCAGTCGATGCATTGCATCCTTTAAATGTTTGAGATCTCATCTTTCTTTAGAAAATCATTAAGGAAACCATTTGACTATAAACGCAAGAGACACCCAAGTTTTTTCATATTTGAGGTTTGGGAAATTTGAACATCTAATTAGCTAAAGGAATTTGAGGAAATTAGGCCTACAAGAAATACATAATTATGACACATGAAGTATATACATAATGAAATGGAAAGTTAGAAATTATGACACATGGCCCGACTCTTTTCAAATAACCGGAGGAAGCGATCATTATATGACAATTTTTTCCGTCATTTATATTATAAAAAATCGGCTTTCTATCTTTATAATGACGGAAAAAAAGCGTCGCTTAAAGCCGATTCGATTCTCAAATTTCATTCCCGTTCGTTGGAGTATAGCGGACTGATGACACATGTAGTCACCAAGATAAAATATGTGTCATATGTTAAAAGCATACCCAAACTATGTTTGTTTGTAAAAAGTATATGATTGAATTATTTGTCTTAATTTAACCTTACTTCCAACTATTTTATCTCATGATGTGAGATTAATAGTCCTTTAAATAATCCTATGAACTATTTGTTGTCATTTCTAAGGCTATTTATGATGAACTATATAATTTCATGATGAATGTGGAATTAATAGTCACCCCATTTTAAGCTATCAAATGGCTTTATGGGACTAATAGTCTCACGTTAAGGGACTAATAATCCCTCTCCAAAAGATTAAATAGTCTGAAATAGTGTTAAATTAAAACAAATAATAAAATTCGAAATATATTTTTTTGCAAACAAACATTACCGTCATATGATTTTGTTGCACAATACCAGGATTTGGCGAAGGCTTTTGTTGAGGTTCATGGTAATGAAAAAGCAATCAAACAAATATTCAACATATCCGGATCGAGATACATGTCACCTTTGATTGATTAGCAAGGGCACATATGTGCTAAGGTAGTTTGGCCAATATATACTTTTAACGAAAATCTTGTACCCTAGTCAAAAGATTTAAAAGTGTGTGTGTATATATATATATATAGAGTCCGGATCCAGTCCAAACTCTCGCATTTTCTTAAAATACGGACCTTTTTTTTTTTTTAGAACAACTAAAAAAAAATATTTTATAGAACTTAAATTTTTACATAATACAGTGTTTTGGGTGTGATTTGGATACATATAACAAAACATGACTGTATTAAATAAAATATTAAATATTTTTTAATGTAAAAATATTAAAATATTAAACATGAGTGTGTTAAAATATTTTTTTTACATAAATGACTGTATCCAAATCACACCCAAAACACTATATTATATAAAAATTCAAGTTCCATAAAATATTAAATATTTTTTTAAGTTGTTTAAAAAAAAAAAAAGGTCCGGATTTTCTCCAGTCAGTCAGGTCAGAGTGGGATCACTCTCTCTCTCTCTCTCTCTCTCTATATATATATATATATATATATATATATATATATGAGATCCCTTATGGCGATTGGAGTTCTTTATGAAGCTAACACCCCTTTTTTGAATGATCGACTTATTGGAAATTTGAGATTGTGATATATTAATACAAAATAGTGACAAGCTCTAGGTTTCTATTTAAATAAGAGGGCCCCACATTTTAACATATTATCGGTATAGTTAAACAAAATGAATATTTAATATTAAAATATTAAGTAAGTGTTTTCAAGTTGTCTTGAAGCTACTACTCTTACTACGCATTGATGCTTTATCGGTTTTAATCAAATATAAAAGATTGCACAAAATATTAAAATATTAAATATTTAAAAATATTAAAGTAGAAGGTACAAGTTGTCTTAAGCTCTACTTTTTTTTTAACACATTCATGCTTTATCACTTTTTAATCAAATATAAAAGATTGCACAAAATTTATTTTGACTTACAAATATAATGTTAAAATAAATATTAGTAATATAAAAATAAATATAATTATATTATAAATATATAAATATTAATATTATTTTAATATTAATATTAATATATTAAAATAAATATAATAAATATATAATTATGCAAGATATATAATTATATTATTAATAATTTATGCAAGATGTAATAAAGATGTAAATATTATTAATATAAAATAAATATAATTATATTACATCTTTATATAATTATATTTATTTATATAAAGATGTAATATAATTATATTTATTTTAATATATTTATATAAAGATGTAATATAATTATATTTATTTATATAAAGATGTAATATAATTATATTTATTTATATAAAGATGTAATATAATTATATTTATTTTTATATTAATAATATTTACATCTTTATTACATCTTGCATAATTATTAATAATATAATTATATATCTTGTATAATTATATATTTATTATATTTATTTTAATATATTAATATTAAAAATAATATTTATATTTATATATTTATTTATTTATAATATAATTATAATTATTTTTATATTACTAATATTTATTTTTAACATTATATTTGTAAGTCAAAATAAATTTTATGCAATCTCTTTATATTTGATTAAAAAGTGATAAAACATGAATGTGTTAAAAAAAAAAAGTAGCTTTACATAACTTGAAATTCTACATGTAATATTTTTAAATATTTTAATATTTTAATATTTTGTGCAATCTCTTTATATTTGATTAAAACTGATAAAGCATCAATGCGTAGTAAGAAATAGCTTACATAACTTGTAATTCTAGCAGTAAATATTTTAATATTAAATATTCATTTTGTTTAACTATACCGATAATATGTTTAAATGTGGGCCCTCTTATTTAAATAGAAATCTAGAGCTTTCACTCACTTGCCAGTATTAATATATCCCAATCTCAAATTTCTTCCAATAAGTCGATCAACCATCCAAAAAGGGGTGTCAGACAGCCTCATAAAGAACTTACCGCCATGGAAGGATCCCTATATATATATATATATATATATATATATATATATATATATATATATATATATATATATATATATATAACATCGGTGGATTCCTGAGTCCGAAATTGTTCACTACAACTCTAATGTTACGTTTAGATTGAAGGAATATAATAGAAAGTGGAATGATTCATTTCATTCTAGTTGGAATGAGTTATTCCACACTCTCACTCTTCAAAGAATAAAATTCATAAATTTGGGAGGAATAAAAATGGTTCAATCCATTCCAATTTCAACCAAACACAATTTTTTTCATTCTATAGGAATGAGTCATTCCATTCTTACTTTCATTACTTCAATCCAAACGTAGCATAAAGAGTTTGATTTTGGCAAAACTAATGAAATATCCACTGTAATTGTCACGTTTTACTGATTACATCATTGAACTTTTAATTTTTTAAATTACCCAATTAAAATAATTATTATTTTGAAATTAGGTCATTCCGTTAAAAAAATAAACGGACATTAATTTTTTATCGACAAAACTAATGAATTAACCCACTGTAGTTGACACATTTTACTGATTATACCATTGAACTTTTAATTTTTCAAATTACCCCATTAAACTAATTAATATTTTGAAATTTGGTCAAAGACTTCTAAATATTTAAGAAAGAGAGAGATAGAGGAGATCAAACAAAAAAGAGAAAAGAAAATAATATATATATATATATATATATATATATATATCAGTCTCACTTTCTCTCTCTACCTTAGTCCTCTCAAAATAAAAATCTCAAAAAGAAAAAGAGCTATTATAGCAGGTGAGGAGAGAGAAAAAGGAGAAGGGGTTAAAAAGAGGGAGTAACTTTAAGGGTTACAAATAGAACCAATGGAATAAATGGAGATGAAAAATATTTTAATATAATTTTATATTTCTTCTCTTTCATAAAAAAAATCTCATTTATCATATTTGTAAGTATTAAGGAGGTATTTTGTTTTATGTTTATTTTTAAAAGTAATAAATTTTTTAATTTTGTTATTTGTTGAAAATTATAAATTGTTAGTTTAGTAATAATAACTTGATAGGAAAATGACAATGAACAATTTTAAAATCAAAATTGTTATTTTATATTACTGTTAGTAGAAAATGATTTTGTCTGGAATATACATGTGAATGATATTTCTATTTATATATGATTTAATTATGATATATATATGAATGAATATGCAAGTATACTTGCATTAAGAAAAAGTCAGAAAGTCCTTTGATAGATAATAGAAATATGTGTACAAGGACTTAGAATGAATTGATCAAATATGTTAGTTGATCCTACATCACGAAAAAATAAATATATACATGTATCCTTAAAAAGAAATGATGTACAAGGACTATAAAGATAGAAAGATCAAGCATGTTAGGTTGATCTTATAATGTAATAGATAGGCTTGTCTGATCGTCGAGCATTGCACCAGAAATCATAGTCTGCCAGGAGAGTCAAGGATAACTCGAGAGCTATCGAGGCAGAATCGTAGTCTGCAAGATAGTAGATCTCGGAGTTCGTAGACTACCAGGAGAGACAAGGAAGGATCGTAGTGTGTCGGGTAAAGCTTCCTCGGAGCCATAGTCTGCTGAGGAAGTCATGTTCAGAATCGTAGAGACAGCCTGCCTACAAGCCGACTGAGCATCTGCCGAAGCCAAGTCAAGAATCGTAGACTACACTCTGAGTCGTAGAGTCTACTAATGTCAAAGCTAAGTCAAGAATCGTAGACTACATTCAGAGTCATAGAGTATACTGATCGTATCAAAGGCAGAGATCGTAGTCGAGCAAGATCAGATGAAGAAAACAAGCACTACGACAGAAATCGTAGTTTCAAGATCTGATCTCGGAGTCATAGTGTTTGCACAGCCGAAGCTGAATCGTAGAGTGCAGAGCTAAGATCTCAACAGATGTGCTCACAAAGCCAAGGTAGAATCGTAGAGCAAACACAATTCTCAACAATTGAGCACTCCTAGAATATCGAAAGGAATGAAGCCTCTGGTTGGTATTGGAAAGATACATCTCACCTAAAGGAAGCCAGAAAGCACTTAACGAATGGCAGGCAAGCTAATAGAAGATCTAAGCATCAACCCAATCAACATCCAGATTGAGTTGTGAATCCATTCAAGATGAAGTCTTCCACAAGATGATCATAAGAAGACTTCAGTAGCTGACTAAGGAAAGTTAGCATATATAGTAGCTGTCAAGTGGAAAGATGACAACGATCTTAGAAGTAACCAGGATCGTAGTGTTTGCCAAACAAAGAAGGAGCTGATGGAGTATACACAAAGATACTGGTCAGCCTCTGAAGAACAAGGCTAAAGTTATTAAGCATTGGGTCAGTCCATTGATGATAAGTGAACGGGAGATCACAAGGAGAAAGCGAGTTGGACACGCCACAAATCTGAAGTGTCTTGTTATTTAGAAGGGGCCAGAGCAAGGAGTCAAGCCATCAGTATATGAGAACAGTCGAGGCAAACAGAAGTGATGAAGCTCTGCACGAAAGAAGGAAGAGCTATTCTTCACTAAAGATCAAGTGAACACTCTTCAAGATCGTAGTGTTAATTCCACACGTCAAAAAACAAGTCAACAAGACACTACGATCAGGTCCAAGAAGATATGCATCAGAATCGTAGAGTTCGAACAACTGAAGATTGAGGCATTGGCAACGGCTCAATCTGAAGATTGATATTCGAATAGAGCTTATTGAGAGCATCGATGCAAAAGGACAACCTCTAATCAAGAAATCAGAAGGAAGAAATAAAGTTGAGTACTGTCCAAGACATAAAAGTGACATCTCTGATAGGGTAGGTGAAACAGTAGACTGCAGTAGAAAATCAGAAAAAGGGATGTCATGTCACATCTGTAGTCTACACCAAATAACTCGAGATCTGCGAGGCAATTCAAATAGCTTTTAATGGCTACATTCCAACGGGAAGATTGGGAAGGAGTATAAATCAACAGAGCTTCAAAGATCAAGAGTTGCTGTGGATTGCTATGTTACAGAATCGTTGAGTTGTTGAATGCTATTGTTGACTCTACGAGTTCCACCAAAGATCAACAGAACATGTGAGACCCCAAATTTTATGAAATGAAAGTATTAAATTTTTTTATAATTATTATTTTATTTAATAAATGGTTAAATTGATAAAAGGTTAAAGTTAAGGGTGATATATGAAATTTTTTCAAAGTAAGCAAGTTGTCATAAAATAATCTATTGGTAAAAGTATAAGTAATACGCTGTGGTTGCATAGTAGCTTTACGGTATTCAGAGTATCTTTGATTATTGATGCTTACGTGAGAAGCCACTCAGTTTTATTCAATTATTGTTACAATATTTAATATTATTAAATCAATAATTGAGATGATAAGTTATTCATATTATTATTTGCATAATTAACAATGTCTAGAAGTTCTATGAAGGAGAGGTTTGGTCACCTAATTGCACACCAATAAGGAGAAATCCTTATCGGAAAGCCCCCTCTTTCCTGGGAACGATTTGATTGTTAATATTGCGAGTTATAATAATAATGAATAAATGTTATTAAAAATCAAATTTGAGTTCGGAGTTGAATTTGGAGACGCGGACGTGATATTTGAGTCCAGAATGATGAAATTAGTAAGAATAGACTATAAACACAAAATTTGTCAGGGTTGACTTTTTGGTCAAAAAGTCAATAATTGACTTTTTCGGAAAAAGTCAAACTTCAAAATTTCAAAAATGAAATTGTTGATAAAAATATTTCCATTGTGTTGGGATTGTTAGTGTTAGTGGAAATCGACAGTTATTTCGATAATAATTAATATCTGGAGGTTATATTAACAAATCGGATAATTAATCGGATAAATGAGTAATTAATTGCTATTAATTCACATGCTTATAACTATGTGTTCACATGTGTGTACTATTGATTCACATGATTTACTATTAGGGGAGTTGGTGCAAGATTGATAATACTTGCATGACTAAATTAAAAATAGAGGTATGGATGAAGGTACTATACTATAATTAATTTTTTTCACATGTTTAGAACTATTGAGTCACATGATTTACTATTGATTCACATGATTTACTATTAGGGGAGGTGGTGCAAGTTTGATAATACTTGCAGGACTAAATTAAAAATGAAGAAAAAGATGAAGGTATTATACTGTAATATTTCGAGCCCCAAAACGTGCAATTATGAAACTATATTTTCCTATAAATAGAAGCTCATTCCTTCATTATTTTTCACCAGATTCACTAAAGCTATAGAGCAATTATTATAGAGAGAAATTATAGAGAAAGAAAAGAGAAGTCCTTTACCTCACTATTCTAGTATCCAGCTTTCTTTCAAGGTAAGGGGTATTATTTCTTTCGTATTCATGAAGAGAGTTATTTTCTTTCAATACTGTAAGGGTTGTTATTCCATTCTTTATTATTTCATTAGAATAACCTATCTACGCAGTATCACCGCATGCATGGTGAATTCTTACATTATTCCATTCTTTATTATTCTCATTGGAATAACTCATGCATGATCTATCGCATGCCTTGTGAATTCTTCCGTTATTCCATTCTTTATTATTTCGTTGGAATAAACCATGCATGCGATCTATCGCATGCTCGGTGAATTTTCTCGTTATTCCATTCTTTATTATTCTCGTTGGAATAACTTGTCTACGCTGATCTATCACATGCATGGTGAATTCTTTTGTTATTCTATTTCTTATTATTTTGTTGGAATAACCTGTCTATGTGGATTACCGCATACATGGTGAATGATCCTTCGTATTCATTCCTTATTAAATTGTGAAAATGATCTTTCTACGTGGATTACCGTGGTGGGCAATGTAAAATCCATTTCTGATTTCAGATGTTCTATTATACTCGTATGAGATATCATTTCTGTTGTACTCGTCATGAAATATCATTTTCTTTGGTATTTTTCTTTTACGAGTTACTATTCACGGGTTACTATGCACCCGGTTACTATTCACTCTAGTATTATTCACTCGAGTATTCGGGGCTCTTTTTCATGCCAGAGTACTATTCACGAGTTACTATTCACGGGTTACTATTCACTCGGGTATTTGAGACACTTTTCATACCGGGGTACTATTCATGAGGTACTATTCCCGAAGTACTATTCACGGGGTACTATTCACCCGAAAAATATATTTCTTTTCTGTCCAAATTATTTTGGTACATGAATATTATTCTTGAATTTTACTCCACAAAGCAGTATCATGTTGACAATTTGGATATTTTTAAACTCTGAATAAATTTAAAGTCTTTAATATTTATCCTTGACATCGTTTAATTAATGCTTATATCATTGTCATCATCCTCATGCTTATATTGTGATGAAAGTCAGCTTTGGCTTACGTGCATAGATGGATTATTGATTATTAGTTTTACAGTTGTATATTTTTGGCTTACGTGCAAAGATGGACTGTTGATTATTGATTTTATAGTTGTATATCTTTGGCTTACGTGCACAGATGGACAGGTGTATGACATGATCATAACCACTGGTGATAATAACGAATATCCTTGGCCCGTAGTGCATGGATAATTCGATGATGTGATTGGCAGGATCATGACCATTAGTTAACAGTTGAATGTCTTTGGCCGTAGTGCACTGACAGACAATTGATTGGTATGATCATGACCATTAGTTTTATTGTTGAATATCTTTGGTCCATAGTGCAAAGGTAACCAACTGATTGGTATGATCATTGTTATTACATTTGAATATATTTAGCCTTTGGGGTAAAGATATTGAGTAAACGTTCTATTAAGCCGTTGTTGCAAGGAGAAACTGTTGATTTACATAATCATAAATAGGAATTATGGAGATAACTATAATCTTTGGTGGTTTAGGTGAAGACAGGTGATGATAGTTCTTTTTGTCTTAGGTATAACAAAGAACTGTTGATGGGTATTACATGAATGAAATATTAACGATGGACTTTTAATCATAGAAGATAGTAGACATTATGTTTTACTTGACTCTTCTAATGGATTGCTTATTCCGCTACAGTTGTTGATCTAAAACTTGTTGTCTATTGTATTTTATCAGTTGTTATACTGTTGAAGGCTAAGGATAATTTATTCTGCATTATCTTAGTCATAATATTTTTTACTAGGCTATTTGAGCTCACCCTTTTCTTTCATTATTCTCTTCAAAAAATGAGAATATAGTTGGGACGAGTCGAGGAATGGAGTGACGGTCCAGATGGTTATTTTAGTAGTCCTCACTATTTTGTGAAATAGTGTGATAATAAATGTAATGAGGACTCCATTGAGAGCGGATATTGTCTAGAAGATAATATTCTTGTTTAAACTCTCAGCTATGTTTTGTCATATTTTTAACGACAGTTGTATTATTAAGTTTGTAGTTGAGTTCTGTACCATGTATCTGGCGACCCAAGATGGGTGATGTATACCTATTTTGGGGGCGTCACAGAACAAGTCTCAGTGACAGTGAGACTACATAGGTGGAAGTGAAACAACTTTGAAGAAGGACTCAAACAAACTAGAGCTTCACTCAACAAAGATGAGAATGCCACTGAAGATGGAAGCCAAGCTGAGAGCCGAGAAGGCCAAGGAGATAGCATTCAGAAAAGTGGCAGAGTACAAAGAAAATTAGGAGAGCCACTCTACGAATCACCATGAACCTAAAGCTGAAACTGAACAAGTGCAGAACCATGTCTGCAAAACATTCAAGAAGGGTTCAGGGATTGCTAAGTGCCAGACGAAGTCTACCAAAAGCTCAGGGACTTTGCAAATCCAGATGGTGATGGTGCACAGCTGACATCAGATGAAGATGAGCAGAAAAGAGTAAAGATCAGCTGCACCAAAGAAGATGTGGTTAGGACATCAAGCGAGAATGCAAAGAGGACCACACCAAGTCGCTAAGTCTGTAAGATGTTAGAATTTAAAGACATCTTAGCAAATTTCAAAGACCAATAACATCAACAACTACAACAACAAGAAGCCAGGGCCTGAGGGGTCCTTGTCCGGAGGGACTAAATGAAGTTTCCAAGCCTGCTGGGCTTGAAGAGTTTCTAGGGAACTAGAGAAGTTCCAAGGCTGCTGGCCTTGAAGAGTTCTTAGTGAATTGAAGTCCCAAGGCTGCTAGCCTTGAAGGAATCTTAGTGATTCAGGGTGGTACCCTTCCTTAGTGGAAATCCTGCTAGTTGAAAGCAGAATAGTGGATTAGGAGCTTGAGTCTCTGAACCACTTAAAACCCCTTGTGTCTTTTACTTTATGTACATTAACTGCTATAACTGCTATGAATGTTTTAAATGCTTACTACTG
The DNA here is from genome assembly GCA_020205605.1 of Panax ginseng. Classification (NCBI taxonomy): domain Eukaryota; kingdom Viridiplantae; phylum Streptophyta; class Magnoliopsida; order Apiales; family Araliaceae; genus Panax; species Panax ginseng. The sequence continues at coordinate 13,445,543 of CM035133.1, read as the reverse complement.
AATTAACTCTATGAACAATTTATGTATGATTATGAATATATCAATGAAGGGGATCATTTACTTATTCCGTTGTGCTTGAAAAGATTCTTATGTTTGTCATATGCTAATTCTTGAGCAATACAAAATAAATTAAGAAAATTTTTTCAAACGAAAAAGGATCTATTTAACCCCCTTTCTAGATCTATATTGTGCCTACTAGGAACTAACAGACTTTTTTTTATGAAATATAAAAATTATGAAATAGGACATTTCCTTGTAATAGACTAGGTATGATCTAATAATTCAACTTCAACAATGCCTTTTATTTTAAATTAGGTTGTGACATGGTCAAAATATTGTAATATTATTTAATATCATACTCATTTCATCTAAAATATAAAATATTTGTTAACTTTTTAACAATTAATATATGATGCAACATATATTTGAAGTATACAAAAGTTTATCAAAATCTTGGTAAAAAATCTATAAAAGTCTATCACTTATTTCATGGAGTCTTTAAAAGTAATTTTAAAAGTTATTAAAATCCATAAACTCTATAAAAGTCCGTTACTTAAAAAAAGTATTTAAAAGTCTTTATTAAATACACCCTCCTAACAGTATTAGGATGTAGAAAGGTAATGGGTTTCCAGCAGAAAAAATGTAATGGGCCAAATGAAAATATTGGTGGTTTATTTGGCCCTCATTGATACACACCATTGTTATCAAAAGAATTTTTTTTATCAAGACGAGATTCATTTATGTGTTACATTTTGCCATCGATGATAAAAAGGCACAAAGGAAGGCCTGGTTGACATATCATATTTTATTTACTAAGAAAAAAATAATAAAATATAATAGTCGAGTGATATATGTCTCTCTTTTTACTGTTAAAGTCACATATTCAAATTTACTATTAACAAAAATCAAAAGAAGATTTTAGGATAGATCAAGTCATTAATAAGTTTCCCATAGTTCACCTTGCCCATTCTCTAAAATGTATCCCTAGAATGTTCCCCCTAATTCCTCCGCCCCTTCTCTAAGATGTATCCCTAGTATGTTCTCCCTAGTTCTCATTGTCCCTTCTCTAAGGTGTATCCCTAGAATGTTCCCTGTACCCTTCTCTAAGATGTATTCTTAATATCAAATTGTAATAGAACTAGTTCTTAGAAAGAAGGAAAAAAAACTTGCAATAGGTACTTAATTGGTTACCTGAGTTGGACATTCAACTTTGCAATATTACATAATATTAAATAAGTCTACTATCACATAAAATTGCTCACATACACTCACATGCATATTTTGATGGTCCATGTGACTTGCTCTGCATGTGGGCCATCAAAATATGTATTTGAGTGTATATGAGAGATTTTATGTGATAGTAGACTTACTGTATAATATTGAGACAGATTTTTTAAATTTTATTTTACCCTTATTAAACTTATTACTATCTCTCCACACTTACTATATTTATTAGGAAATTGTTAAATCCACAACAGAAAATGTTATTTCCAAAAAAGCGAGGAACCCAAACGAAGTTATCACGGGTAAGTTAATTATAAACTCTTGCGAAGTCTATATTTTATTAGATACCGGTTCTACCCACTCTTTTATTTCACCTGCTTATGCTCAACGTTTGAACTTGTCTTCTAAGAAATTAGACTTTGACTTATCTGTTGAAACTTCGTTGGGAGAAACCTTCATTACATCCACAATTTATAAATCTTGTTTGATTCAAATCGGCACTCTCACATTACCTGTTGATCTCATCTCTTTGAAAATACTTGCATTTGATGTTATTTTAGTAATCGACTGGTTAACTACTCATTATGCTAAAATTGTTTGTTTTCGTAAGGTCGTTGATTTTCATATTCTTAACCAACCTGTTATGTGAATTCAAGCAACCAAACCACTAAAGTCAATCATTGTCATAATAAGCCATAAAGCCATTCGTTTATTAAAAAATGGATGTCAAGCTTTCTTAGCCCATATCACCGATTTAAACAAAAATACGTCAGATTTGAATGATATTTCTATTGTTAATAAATTCCCTGACATACCCAAAGAACTTTCTAGCCTACCCCCAGAACGTAAAATTGAATTTTGTATTGACCTTGAACCTGGTACAAAATCCATTTCCAAAACCCCCATATCGAATGGCTCCACTTCAGGAGTTAAAAGCCCAATTACAGGAGTTGTTAGACATTGGTTTCATTCGTCGTAGTGCATCGCCTTGCGGTGCTCTTGTTTTATTTGTAAAGAAGAAAGATGGGAGTATGCGACTTTGCATTGACTATCAGGAGTTGAACCATGTCACCATCAAAAAAATAGGTACCCGAGCCTTTATCTGGTGACTTCCTTTGTTAAATGCACCAAAGTCAGACTCTCCGTAGGGGGCACTGTCTTTGTGTGGTGGCAAACTGATAGGTGCTATTGTGAGGTGCTATCTAAGGTTGGGATACGAGTCACAATTGGGAGCAACCTAAGTCAGTAACCAAAATAAGTAGCTTTTTAGGCTTAATTGGTTATTATCAGAGATTCGTGGATGAATTTTCTCCAATTGCTATTCCATTAACTCATCTAACTCGAAAAGATACAAAAATTTGGTTGGAGCGAGAAATGTTAGAAGAGTTTCCAAGAACTCAAGAAGAGACATATTTCAGCACCTATTTTGATAATACCATCAGGTTCGGAGGGATTTGTCATTTACAGCGATGCTTCAAGCAGAGGTTTAGGATGTGTTCTCATGCAACATGGGAACGTCATAACCTATGCCTTACGACAACTCAAAGAATATGAGAGGAATTATCCTACTCGTGATCTAGAGTTGGCAGAAGTCGTTTTCGCGCTAAAGATCTGGAGACACTACCTGTATGGAGAGAAAGTGGAGATCTATATAGATCATAAGAGCCTTAAACATTTCTTCACTCAAAAGGAACTCAACATGAAGCAACGACGTTGGCTCAAGCTACTGAAAGATTAAGACCATAACCATCCAATACCATCCTGGAAAAATGAACGTGGTAGCTGACGTATTGAGTAGAAGATCGTATGTGGGTACAAGTGCGATATTGTCAACACAAAGATCCATTTTGTATGACTTAAAAAGGATGGAGATAGAGTTAAAAATTCCAAGAACGCACATGAAGATGGCAAATATACGAGTAGAACCAAAAACTGCTCAAGCTACAGACCTAAAGCTGATGAATATGAAGAAGAAGGTGCAAGAAGGTGTTATTCCAGAAGCAAGAATCAACGAAGATAGGAAATCTCAACCCTCGATTTATTGGTCCATTTAAAATCCTCGATCGAGTAGGAACTGTGGCCTGTAGAATCGCCTTACCACCAAGCATGTCTTGTGTTCATAATGTTTTTTACATATATATGCTACGTAAATATGTGGAAGACCCAAACCACATTATTGAATTAGAACGAGATGAGATAGCCAAAGATTTAACATATTAGAAGGTACCTGTCAAGATCTTGGATAAGAAGGAACATATTCTACGCTCAAAGGATATACCTCAAGTTAAATTTTTATGGAGAAACCATAAAATTGAGGAAATGACCTGGGAGTTAGAATCTGAAATGAAAACAAGGTATCCTCACCTCTTCGACATACCAAGTACGTACATCACTTTCGAAGATAAAATTTCATAAGGAGGGGAGGTTGTAAGATCCCAACTTTTTATGAATAAAGATTTAATTTTCTCTAAATATTATTTTGAATAGTAAGATGTTGATTTGATATAATACTATAGTTATGGGTGATATGTGCAAATTTTTCAAAGTAAGCAAGTTTTTATAAAATATTCGTTTGGTCGGGGAATATTAAACGACAAACAAGAATCATTAGTGGACCCTACAGCGGAATAATTGTCGAATATGAAAGCGATAAAATAACTTTTTCATAAAATAACGGCAAGACTTTTCTTCGTTAAACCTGTTGAAATATTTTGATGATAAAAGTATAAGAATCTGGCATTGTTCCACGGTGATGAGTGGTATTGCATGAAGACACCTGAGTTGCAGACAAAGATCTCTGGTTATTGATGCTTACGTAAGAAGTCATTCAATTTCATTTAATAATTGCCACATTAATTGCTGCATAGTATCTCATATTATTGATTCAATTATTATTACAGTATCATCTGCACAATATTTTATATTATTAAATCAATAATTGAGATGACATAGTTATTCATATTATTATTTGCATTATTGACAATGTCTAGAAAGTTCTGTTGAGGAAATGGGTTAGGTTATTTAATTCCGTGCCAATAAGGAGAAATCCTTATCGGAAAACCCCCTCTTTCTTGGGAATGATATGGTTGTCAATATTGTGAGTTATAATATTAATGATGAATAATTTTTGAAAGATTAAAAATGTGATGATTGAAGATAAGTTATTTGTGGTAGATATTTATTCAATTTTTGATATAAATAGAGGGGTTTGTCATAAAGCGTTTGTTATAAGTTTGACTTATTATTCCATGGATCCCCATGTGCTAATTTGTCAAACTGTCGGTAGAAAGTTATCTCAGTTTTGTTTTATTATTATTATAATAATAATAAAACATAATTTTTTTTATATATAATAGAAACTTTTTATAATATATATAAACTTATTTGTTTTATTATAATATAAGAAGAATATATTATTATATATAAAGTTTTTGTTTTATTAGAATATTTTATTGCACAGTAATGAATAGTAAAAATTGATTTTCGCACATGAATTCGTCCAAAATTTGACTGTTCATTTGTGATTAAATAGTGTCATGCTATTCTCCTATAAATAAGATGCTTAGTTAAGAAATGAAGATCACACCAAAATCAGAGAATTCTTCTTCTATAATATTGTGTGTATTTCTTTCTAATATAAGAATACTTTGAGTGAACTAATAGTGAAAGATTTCCGCAAGAATATCTCTGCTATACCAGTCAGATTTTGTCTCCTACTAAGGTAAATGATGTTATTTTCTTCATACTCATAAGGGTTGTCATTCTATTTTTTATTAATATGTGGGAATAATCTGTCTACACGGACTATCGCATGCCTGGCGAATAACCCTTCGTATTCATTCTTTATTAAATTATGGAAACTATGACGCCCCCAAAATAGGTATACATCACCTATTCTGAGTCGCCAAATACATGGTACAGAAATACAAATACAATCTTAAATATACAACAAGAGTGTGAGAGTTTAATATAAATATTGTCTTTCGGACAATATCACTCTCGAATAAGTCCTCATTACATTTATTGTCACACTATTTATGAGAATAGTGAGGAGTACTAATGCTATAATCTGGACCGTCACTCCCGTTCCCGGACTAGTCCCGCCACGTTCTCATTTCTCAAGAGAAAAAGTGAAAGAAAGGGTGAGCTCAACTAGCCCAATAAGAAATATTATGACTAAGATAATGCAGAATAAATTATCATTAGTCCTCAACAATGTTAAACTGATAAAATACAATAGACATCAAGTTTAACTGCAGGGGAATATGCAATCCATTAAAAGAGTCAAGTAGAGAATAAAATCTACTATCTTTTATGATTTAAAAGATTTTTCATCACTTTTATCGCTGGGACTCAGCTTAATAAATAATCCACATCATCCCTGCACTACGGCCAAGGATATTCATTAGTATCACGACCACAAATTATCCATGCATTACTGGCTAAGGATATTCATGTATTCATCAATGGTCATGATCATGCCAACAACTGTCCATCAATGCACTACGGGTCAATGAGGACTTTTACCACATCATTTGTAACATTACGGTCATGATTACACCGCATAATCCCTGGTCATAATCATACCAAGTCCATCTATGCACTACATGCCACAGATGACTTTCAAAAAAATATAAACATGAGGATGATGACAATGATATAAGAATTCAATAAAACAAGTTCAAGAATTAATTTGTTCAGGAACTAATAACGTCCAAATTGTCAACATGATACTTCTTTGTAAAGTAAAATTCAAGAATGCTCAGAAGAATATTTCCATGAAAAGATACTGGATGAAGCGCAAATATCAAGGATATTCCACTAATTTCATGGAGTATAGAAGTCAAAACTTTAACCAACTGAGTATAATAAAGAATGGAATAACAAAAGAAATCACCATGCATGCAGTACTTCGCATAGACAGGTTATTTCAATAGAATAATAAATAACGGAACCAGGTCAGGCGTAAAAAAGCATCATGTGAGGATATTCCAATGTAATAATAAAGACGAAACCAGGTCCGGCGTAAAATACACAGTATGGATATTCCAACGAGAATAATAAAAAAGCGGAACCGGTCCGGCCAAAATGCATGAGACGAGGATATTCCAACAGAAAATCCTTCCACGAACCTCCGATAATAACCAGCTAAACCGAGAAAGCTATGTACTTCGGTCACTAATTTAGGTTGCTCCCATCTTTGAATAGCCTCAATCTTTGCTGGGTCAACAGATATTCCATGACTTGATACTACGTACCCAAGGAATGCTACTTCCTCAAGCCAGAATTCGTATTACTTCAACTTGGCATAAATCTTATATTCACGAAGCTTTTGGAGTATCAGCCTCAAGTGTTGCTCATGATCTTCACGGATTTTGGAATAAATAAGGATATCATCAATAAAGACGACCACAAAGTGATCCAAATATTCCTTGAATACTTAGTTCATCATATTCATGAAAGCAGCAGGAGCATTAGTCAATCCAAAAGACATGACTAGGCATTCATAATTCCCGTACCGAGTTCTGAAAGCCGTTTTTGGAATGTCATCGGTTCTAATCTTCAATTGGTGATATCCGGAACAAAGATCAATCTTTGAAAAGAATTTGGCGCCTTACAACTGGTCAAACATGTCATCAATACGTGGCAATGGGTACCTATTTTTGATGGTGACATGATTCAACTCCCGATAATCAATACAAAGTTGCATACTCCCATCTTTCTTCTTCACGAATAGAGCAGAGCACCCCAAGGAGAAGTACTAGGATGAGATAAAGCCAATGTCTAACAATTCTCGCATTTGGGTCTTTAACTCTGAAGTTCAATAAGAGCCATTCGACATGGGGCTTTGGAAATGGGTTTTTCTATCCGGGTTCAAGGTCGATACAAAATTTAATTTCATGTTCGGGGTAGGCCGGAAGTTCTTGAGGAATACGTCGGAAATTCATTAACAATAGAAATATCATTCAAAAGCGGCGTATTTTTGTTTAGATCCGTGACATGAGCTAAGAAAGCTTGACATCCGTTTTTCAATAAACGAATAACTTTATGGCTTGAGATACAGCGGTGATTGATTTTAATGGTTTGGTTGCTTGAATTCGCATAATAGGTTGGTTAGGAATATGAAAGCTAACAACCTTACGAAAACAATCATTTTTTGCATGATGAGTAGTTAACCAATTAATCCCTAGAATTACGTCAAATGCAAGTATTTTCAATGAATTAAGATCGACGAGGGTAATGTGAGGGCACATAGATTTGAACCAAACAAGACTTATAAGCGATTGGATGTAATGAAGGTTTCTCCCAATGGAGTTTCAACAGATAAGTCAAAGTCTAATTTCTCGAGTCAAATTTAAGCGTGAGCGCAAGTAGAGAAAAATAAAAGAATGGGTAGAACAGAATTATTAAATAAGGTATATACTTCGCTAGAGTTTATGATAAGCTTACCCGTGATGACCTCGTTCGGGTTCCTTGCTTTCTGGGAGGTTACCACAAACACTCTCCCTTGCACTACTGGCTTTGACTTTTACGGGGATGACCTTTGGTGCCTCCATCCTAATTGAACTTGTCTTCGATGAACAACAAAATCGGGCTAGGTGACCTTCTCTTCCACAATTATAACATGCTTTAGATGACATTGCAGTGATTTTGGTGATGTGTCCCTCCCTCGCATTTGAAGCATATGATAGGTGGTCGTTCTCCTTCCTTAACAAACTTGGTCTTTGGTCTTGACGTCTTTCCATCATTGTTGAATCTCCTCTTCTTGAAATGTCCATTCTTATTGTTTTAGCCCTAATTACCACCAAGTGGTTACCATTTCGCTTCTTTGATTCCTCCATGCTTGTTGTCACCAGCTCGATGACCGCTCTCACTGGTATTATCATTTTGCTGGCTGCTCTCTTTTGGTTGGGTTGACTCATTATCACATTCCAATAACTGAGCCCTATTAACAACATCTGAATACAAACATAGTTTATGAGAGATAAGATATTGTCGTATCTCAGGTTCCAAACCTCTTAGAAATATTCGCGTCATTCTCTCCTCATTATCAACCAAATGGGGACATATAATAAGGACAACTCGGCAAACTTGGCTTCGTTCTGCGACACGGTCATGTTGTTTTGTTCCAGCTTGATGAACTCTACCTCTTTCATGTGACGAATACTTTCGGGAAAGTACTTGTCGTTGAACAATTCTTGGAACTTCTCCCAAGTCATCTTCAGTGCGGCAGGTTGAGTACATTTTACAGATTTCCACCAGTAATATGCCACTGCACGTAACATGAAGGTGGCAAAGGGAACCTTTTGCTCCTTGGAACATCCCAAGATATCAAATATCTTGCAGATCTGCTTTATCCATGTCTCCGCCTTAAGTGGTTTTGGCTCTCCAAAAAACTCCGGTGGTCCCAGCTCCTTGAACTATTTGGCGGTGACCGTTCGAGAGTTGCCAGTGTTTCCACTTGCATTTTGCACAGGAGCCGCTCTCACCTGATGTTGCATGAATTGCATGAAGCCTCAGAACATTCCATCTTTCATCATCTGGTCAGTGTTGTTGTTTGCATGAGGATTGTCGCCTTCCTGATGCACATTGTCCTGGTTATTAATCTGTGGAGACTCAACAGTCTCCTGTGCTCCATTGATGTTCTCAACATTCTCGGATGCCATTTTCAAATACTGCCACAAAATAAGGGTTAATTAATATATCCCATATTATCCCTATACTCTGACCGACCAATTAAATACCAAATAAACTTAGGTAGGTCATACTAGCGAAGGAATTCCCGTCTCTCCCTCCTAGTTCTTGTCTCACATCTCAAATGAGGATCATATCCTAAGCTTTGATACTAACTATTACGCCCCCAAAATAGGTATACATCACCTATTCTGAGTCGCCAAATACATGGTACAGAAATACAAATACAATCTTAAATATACAACAAGAGCTGTGAGTTTAAATACAAATATTGTCTTACGGACAATATCCACTCTCGTAATAAGTCCGCATTACATTTATTGTCACACTATTTAATGTAATAGTGAGGACTACTAATGCTATAATCGACCGTCACTCGCTCCTCGACTAGTCCCGCCACGTTCTCATTTCTCAAGAGAACAATGAAAGAAAGGGTGAGCTCAACTAGCCCAAGAAGAAATATTATGACTAAGATAATGCGAATAAATTATCATTAGTCCTCATGATGTTAAACCGATAAAATACAATAGACATCAAGTTTAAGCTGCAGGGAATATGCAATCCATTAAAAGAGTCAAGTAGAGAATAAAATCTACTATCTTTTATGATTTAAAAGGTTTTCATCACTTTTATCTTTGGGACTCGATTTTAATAAATAATCCACATCATCCACAGACTACGACCAAGGATATTCATTAGTATCACGACCATAAATTATCCATGCACTACTACAATTTAAGGATATTGGCGTATTCATCAATGGTCATGATCATGCCAACAACTGTCCATCAATGCACTACGGTCCAATGAGGACTTTTACCACATCATTTGTAACATTACGGTCATGATTAAACGAATAATCCTTGGTCATAATCATACCAAGTCCATCTATGCACTACAGGCCATAGAAGACTTTCAAAAAAATATAAACATGAGGATGATGACAATGATATAAGAATTCAATAAAACAAGTTCAAGAATTAATTTGTTCAGGAACTAATAACGTCCAAATTGTCAATATGATACGTCTTTGTAAAGTAAAATTCAAGAATGCTCAGAAGAATATTTCCATGAAAAGATATTGGATGAAGCGCAAATATCAAGGATATTCCACTAATTTCATGGAGTATAGAAGTCAAAAGTTTAACCAACTGAGTATAATAAAGAATGGAATAACAAAAGAAATCACCATGCATGCGGTGCAGATTGCATGTATGAGTTATTCCAGCAGTAATAATAAATAACGGAACCAGTCGACGTAAAACGCATGCATGGATATTCCAATGTAATAATAAAGAGCGGAATTCGTGTCTGGGCAAAAACGCATGCAGACAAGATATTGAAATGAATAATAAAAAAAGAACCGGTCCGGCAGTAAACGCATGCATGAGGATATTTCAATGTAATATTTAACGAATGGAATAATAACACAAATCACCAAGTATAGGGTAGACCACGTATACAGGTTATTCTAACAGAATAATAAGAATGGAATAACAGAAGTTCTCTTCATGAATATAAAAGAAATAATACCCCTTACCGTATAAGAAAATTTGATATAGAAGTGGTGAAGTAGCAGAATACTTTTCTTCTTTCTCTCTATAGTTTTCTCTCTTTAGAGTTTCAATGAATTCGCAAGAAATAATGAAGGAATGAGCTTCTATTTATAGGAGAATGGAAAGATACTGTGTAAGGATTTATCACGGACGTAATAATTCATATCATACGAAACCTTTGGTTGATTGAATTTCAAGGAATTTTCCTAACACAACCAAAAATTAAAATAATATATATATATATATATAAACACATGTTTGTTGAATTTTTTGCTCCCACCCGACAAACTCTTAAAATCCACTGACTTTTGATACCACCAAAGGACAATATATCATATATATATATATATATGTGTGTGTGTGTGTGTGTGACATACACCCACCCACTAATAATATATATATATATATATATATATATATATATATATATATATATATATATATATATATATATAAACACTACTCCACCATTCCCACATTCCACCCAATTCACGGGTGGAATTCCTCCCACCAAAACAAAAGTCCTTTCATTCCCCCACCAATATCAATTAATATCATACATATATAAAATACTTACCACCTCCCACCAAAACCCAGTACCTCACACACACTCTTACGAAAACACACACACACACACACACACACACACACACATGTCAAATATATATATATAGAGTCCGGATCCAATCCGGGATCCCGAACTCTATAAAATACGGACCATTTTTTTTTTTTTTGCTTTTTTTTTGAAACAACTAAAAAAATATAAAATATGGAATGGGCGAATTTTTACATATAGAGTGTTTTGGGTGTGATTTGGATGCCTATACCAAAATATGTTTATACAGTCTATATAGGACATATTTTGGTATAGCATCCAAATCACACCCCAAAACATCAGATATGTAAAAAATTCGATTCCATAATTTTTTTTTAAGTTGTTTTAAAAAAAAACAATAAAAAAAAAACAAAAAAAGTAGGGTCCGTATTTTAGGACCTGTCCGGGAGTCCGGACAGGATCCTGTGTGTGTGTATATATATATATATATATACATTATAACTTCCTTCCGATTATTTTAAAAAATGGGTAAATGGGGGGTCCATATAATAATATCAAATACTTCATAAAAAATCACCTTAATAATTTTAACAACATTTATCATCATTATTATAATTCACAATATTAATCGACCAGGTCGTTCTTAGGAAAGAGGGGGCTTTTCAATAAGGATTTTCTCTATTGGTGGCAATAATTAGGTGACCAAACCTCTCCTCGCAAAACTTCTAGACATCGTTAATATTGCAAATAATAATATTAATAACTTCGTCGTCTCAATTATTGATTTAATAATATAAAATATCGACAATAATTGAATCAAATAACATGAGATACTATGCAACAATTACTGTGGCAATAATTAAACAAAAACTGAGTGACTTCTCACGTAAGCATCAATAATCAATACCGTGTGCCACTATGCAACCACGCGTATTCCTGTACTTTTACTACCGAGTAATTCAACAGTATTAACGATAGAACTTCCGCCATTATTTTCATAAAAATATTTTTGTCATTTTCTCAATCCGACAATAATTCTGTTGTGGGGTCCACCAATGATTGTGCCGTCGTATGAATATTTTCTATTAAAATGAATATTCTCCAACCAATCAAATATTATATGACAACTTGCGTACTTTGTAAAATTTATAAATACTACCCACAACTATAACATTATATTAAATTTATTTTATAATATTCAAAAATGATAATTATAGAAAATTTATTTTTATTCATAAAAGTTGGGGTCTTACAGAAATGATCTGTCTACGCGGATTACCGCATGACGGTTGAAAATCCATTTACAGTTTCGTATATTCTTTCATACTCGTATGTGATATTATTTCTTTTGTACTCGTCAAGAGATATCGTTTTCTTTCATATTTTTCTCCATTTATGGTATAAAATTATTATTTGTTTCAATAACCTTATTATTAAATGGTGAAAATCCCTGAAATTAGTAGAATATCCTTGAGTTTTGCACTTCATTTAGTATCGTTTCATTGAAATATTTGTTTGAATTTTTTTATTAAATTTTAATATTTTCATTCGGGGTACTATTCACGACAAAATTTATTTCTTTTTTGTCCAAATTATTTTTGATACATGAATATCATTTTTGAATTTTACTCCACAATTAGTTATTATGTTGACAATTTGGACATTCTTGAACTCTGGATAAATTAAATTATAAATATTTAATTTTATCCTTGATCTCACTTGATTCATTCTTTATATCATTGTCATCATCCTCATGTTTATATTGTGCTGAAAGTCACATTCGGCCCGTAGTGCAAAGATGGACTGTTGATTGGTATGATTATGACAAAAAATTGTGTATTGGTGTAATTATGACATTTAATGTTACAAATAAATGTTTGTGATGAAAGTCCTCTGACACCCCCAAAATAGGTATACACAACTCATTCTGAGACGCCAAATACATGGTACATAACTTAAATACAAACTTAATTTATACAACTGTTAAGTGTCGTGCAAAATACGATAAAACATAAGCTATGAGTTTTAATACAAATATTATCTCCTAAACAATATCCAAACTCAAAATATGTCCTCATTACAATTACTATCACACTATTCTTATAGAATAGTGAGGACTACTATAGCAATAATCTTGGATCATCACTCCATTCCCTGACTAGTCACAACTATATTCTCATTTCCTGAAGAGAACAATGAAAAAAAGGGTGAGCTCAACTTGCCCAGTAAGGGATATTATGACTAAGATAATGAAGAATAAATTATCGTTATCCTTCAACAGTATAACAACTGATAGAATACAATAGACAATAAGTTTTAGATCAACAACGACAACGAAAAATAACAATCCATTAGAAGAGTCAAGTAGAGCATGATATCTACTATCTTCTATGATTTAAAAGTTTATCATTAATTTTATTGCTGAGACTCAACTTAATAAATAATCCACATCACTGAATTATTCATGCACTACGGGACAAGGATATTCATTATTATCACGTCCACGAATTATCCATGCACTACGGGTCAAGGATATTCGTGTTATCACCAATGGTCATGATCATGCCAGAATATAATTCATCTTTGCACCCTTGGCCGAAGAGAACCTATGGTCATGAGTATACCAACAACTGTCCATTAATACACTACGGGCCAATGAGGACTTTTATCACATCATTTGTAACATTACAGGTCATGATTATACCGAATTATTCCTGCAGGTCATAATCATACTAATCAATAGTCCATCTATGTACTACGAGCCAAAGATGACTTTTAGCACAATATAAGCATGAGGATGATGACAATGATATAAGAATTCAATCAAACGAGATCAAGGATAAATATTAAAGACTTTAAATATATTCAGAGTTTAAAAATGTTTAAAGTGTCAACATGATAACTGCTTTTTGGAGTAAAATTCAAGAATAATAATGTATCAAAAATAATTTGGACATAAAAGAAGTTTGTATTTGAATTATGTACCATGTTTTTTGGCGACTCAAATTGGGTTTTGTGGAACTATTTTAGGAGGGTCAAAATTATGATCTGATTTTTTTTAATGGGCTTAATTATTAGTTAATTTGAGCTCTATTTTTTCTGAAGATCTAAAATGGAGAATTAAGTTGAGATAATAAAGTCTGTGAAAGTGTATAGGGTCTACCGATAATAATGATTAGGTGAAGGTCAGAGGAGAGAGAATCTAGATAGAGAAAAAAAAATAATGAAAAGAGGGAAAAAGAGAAAAAAAGAGCTTAGTTAGGAAAAAATGTTCAGGTATAAGCGACGTTAGTATAAATGACATATCTGTTATATCTGTTAGGGATAGGGACATAATTGACCTTAAATATATAATATTAAGTGTACTTTTAGAAAGAAAAAAAAATTCAAGATAAAAATAAGATTTCGAAAAAAATAATTTTTGCTCCTTTGCCCTATAGTCTAATGGTCAAGTGTATTTTTTCATTTGAGTATGTTTTAGGATAAATGTGGGACTCAAATTATGTAGGAGATTGAGAAAAAACTACACTTCGTACTCAAAACGATATTCAAATTACTCAATATTCTTAGTGAAGACAAATTCCTAAACTTCCTTTTCAAGGTGAAAATAGAAAATAAAAAAAAAAAAAAAATCAGAGTCGGTGATTACACTATCCTTTTATCCTAACCTAATTAAAGACTAAATCCACCATTAAAACCCCAACTAATATACATTAGCGAAACTAGAAGGGGGTGGGGCATCCGCTTCTCAGCAGATCGTCATTCAAAGCGAGGGTGGGAGAGAAGGCAAGGGGCTGACGAGGCAGCCGTCGTGAATTTGAGGTCTTGTGTGAGTTTATCAATCTCGAGCCTCAATGTGACATTACTGACATATATCTTCATTGTGGTTGTTTACTTTTATGACGTGATGCCTTATTTTTAATTAAAAGTTGATATCCTGGTCTTCTATTGACTGAGTTAAATTTTCGAAAATTGGTGTAAAGGGATTAGCTAGCCTTACTACCCTACCAAGTCTACAAAGGTTTCTTGGGAATTAGTACATGGAGTAATTGAGAATTTTGCAGGTCGTAAAGAAGGGTGGTAAAAGAATTAAATTAAAAATTATTATATAATTGAGAATTTAATTGTTTAGGTTAATTGATGAAATTATGATGAAATGTTTGAATAATTGAATTGATGAATGCTGAAATTATTATGAAATGTTTAAATTGATGAAATTATTGATTAGCAATTGATGTTTTTATTTATACTCTATTATGGATAAATACTTGATTGATGGTGAAGAAATTGAGAGTGATTCTGAAGCAAATAGTGATCTTGACTCCTTTTTCTTTTCCTCGATTGATCTGTTTCTGCATTAAGACCAAGGATCTTAACTCCGCTAATATATTTTTCATTTTTTTCAATTTGGGTCAAAATTAAACCCATGGACCTTAACTTCGCTTTTTCGCTGTTGCAACCTACACGTCGTTGCTCCGGACCTCCGGTAATCGTCCTCAAATTTTGACCACTCTTAAATTTTGACCCTCTTTAAATTTTGTTTTGGTTCCGCCACTGCTAATATACCCGTAAACAAAATAAAATAGTAATAAAAGATTTTATAAAAACACGTGTCACGTCTCCAGAGACTGGTATAACGCGCAAGGCCCCACCACATATCTTGTGGGTCCCGCTTCACCTGAATTTGTTCACCAAATAAATAGAGTAAATAGTTTAAATTTTTTTTTGAAATAACAAGAATATAAAAGTAACTGACACGTGAAATTTAGCCACGTGGCTTGATGGGTGTCCAATTTTGAGTGAATTGACTAATTTTACACACATTTGTGGTCAGGTTTGGTTGGCGACTGTTGGGGTGGTCCATTGTTTTGGTAAGGCAAAATTTAATATTAAAGTACTTTTAGACTTTTGAATTTTTTCTTGTACTTGACTAAGGAATATGTATTAGTTGTTAACCCTGCGACTTGCGTCAGTAGTTTAAGGGAGGTGTATTCGATTAAAATTTTTAAAGATTTTAAAAGTTTAATTGTATTCAATTAAGATATTTAAAGAGTTTATAAAAGTTTAGTGGTATTTAATTATAACTTTTTTAATGTCTTTAAAAATTAGGTGGTGTTGAATTAAGATTTTACAAAAGTTTCATAAAAGTATTTTGGTATTCAAAAAAGTCATGAGATTTTTGATTTCTATTAAATGGTAGAGTTTGATGGACTTTTAGAAGAAGCATTATAACTATCAACCCATATCCAAAATCTGACCTCATCTATAAAGATTTCTAAAGATTTCATATCTTATCTTAATAAGCTAAATAAATTTAAAATACAATTCACATGAATCCAATATTTCTAATTACTTCACATGAATTCAATATTTTTAATTACTTTATTATCTAGAATAATTATTACTTCTGATGTACCCACAAAAAATAAAACATTTATTTTGTTTTTGTAGTCAACGTACAAAATTCAAAATTTTTAAATTTTGAATTTATTTGTTATTTAATAATAAACGCACGTTATTATTTCATAAATAAAAATAAAAACACAATATTTTATAATTTTATAATTTCGTAAATTAACTTAATCAGAGTTAAATGAAGAAAAAAAAAGTGAGAGAGAGAAAGTAATTTATATAGGAGTACGTATTTTATATTGATATATAGTTGTATAAAATATATAAGTTCTTCAAGCTTTTTATCATCATTTTATTATATGATACATTACTTGTAAGACCCCAACTTTTATGAATAAAGAATAATTTTCTCAAAATATATTTTTGAATATTATGGTGTGGATTTGATATAATGTTATAGTTGTGGGTAATATTTATAAATTTTACAAAAGTAAGCAAGTGGTTATATAATATTCGATTAATTTGGGAATATTCGTTTTAACAGGAATATTAAATACTCAAGACAATCATTAGTGGACCCCTAACGGAAGTATTGTCGTAGTTAGAAAATGACATAATTATCCTTTTAAAAATAACGACGGAAGTTTTACCGTTAAACTGTTGAACTACCCGGTAGTAAAAGTACAGGAATACGCGTGGTTGCATAGTAGCACACGGTATTGATTATTGATGCTTACGTGAGAAGTCACTCGGTTATACTCAATTATTGCTACAAGAATTCTTGCATCATATCTCTCTATATTATTGATTCGATTATTGTCACAAATTATCATCCGCATTATATGATATATTATTAAATCAATAATTGAGGCGACAAAGTTATTCATATTATTAAATTTCAATATTTACAATGTCTAGAAGTTTCATCAATGAGAGGTTTGGTCATTTAATCAAGGCTACCAATAAGGAGAAATCCTTATCGAAAAGCCCCCTCTTTTCTGGGAACGACCTGGTTGTTAAATATTGTGAGTTATAATATCAATGATGAATAAGTTCGTGTTGATTAAAGATAAAATTGATAGTTTCATTGTGTTAGAATTATTTGTGTTAGTGGAAATCGACATTTATTTCGATATTAATTGATGTCTGAAAGTTATACTGACCAGTCGGATAATTAACCGAATAAATGAGCAATTAATTGCTATTAATTCACATGATTATAACTATTGATTCACATGTTTGAACTATTGATTCACATTATTTACTATTAGGGGAGGTGGTGCAAGTTTGATAATACTTGCAGGACTAAATTAAAAATGAAAGAAAAGTTGAAGGTATTATACTGTAATATTTCGAGCCCCAAAACGTGCAATTATTAAAACTATATTTTTCTATAAATAGAAGTTCATTCTTCCTTCATTTCTCACCAATTCACTAAAGCTATAGAGCAATTATTATAGAGAGAAATTATAGAAAGAAAGAAGAAGAGAAGTCTGTTACCTCTCTACTCCAGTATCCAGTTTCTTTCTAAGGTAAGGGGTATTATTTCTTTCGTATTTATGAAGAGAGCTATTGTTATTTCATTCTTTATTATTATGTTGGAATAACTTTTGTCTATAAGCATCGCATATATGGTGAAAATTCTTACATTATTCCATTCTTTATTATTATGTTGGAATAACCTGTAAGACCCCAAATTTTTATAAATAAAAATTGAATTTCCTCTAATTATTATTCTTGATTAATAAGGTGGTAAATTGATATAATGCTTTGGTTATGGGTGAAATGTGCAATTTTTACAAAATAAGCAAGTGGTTATAAAATATTCATTGTTGTCGGGGAATATTCGTTTGGTCGTGGAATATTAAATCTTGTGGGGAATATTAAATACTGCCAAGTAGCGACCATGTGTGGGCCCCATAACGGAAAGCGATTGGAGGAAGAAAACGACAAATATAAGTTGTTTAAAAATAACGGCGTAGTTGTTACCGTTTACACATGTTGGAATACCCGGTGGTTAAAATATCTGAATATGCGTGGTTGGTTGCGAGAAATTTACCAGTATTGCCGCAAGATTGTTGAATTATTGATCCTTACGTAAGAAGGCACTACTCAATAATTATTACAGTAGTTACTGTTCAATATTATATTGATTCAATAATTGCTGCGTTGATATTTGGTATCACTGTTGTTTCAATAATTGTCATTACACAGTATTTTCCATTATCAAATCAATAATTCATATTATTTGAATAATATTATCAGATAACATTATTGGCAATGTCTAGAAAGTACATCTAAGGAGAGGTTTGGTCACCTAATCAAGGCGCCAAACAAAAAAGAAACATCCTTATTGGAAAGCCCCCTCTTTCCTGGGAACTGTCTGGTTGTTAGTAATGTGATTCTATAATATTATTTGTGAGTAATTAATTATTGATTTATATGATATTGATTTTATGTGGATATAGATGGAGAAAATTTTTAATGTGACAATTGTTAAAAATTAATATTTTATCTTTTTCTGATAAAATAATTCATTTAAATATATTATTTTAATAATATATTAACGGTGATATTTTTATAATGAATGTGGGATATATGAGTATATGAGGAGGTAGAGTATTTTGTGGCATTAAATGTTTAACATATGTTTTGTGTGTCGGTGGACACAATTCTTGACCGAAAATTGATTATAGACTGTAAAATCGCTCATTTATGGATTTCGGACAATTTCTGTTTGGAATTTAGAAAAACTTCCTTCTGCAAAGTTGTAGAGAATTGAATTTCCTATAAGAAGTCGTGAGATTCAAATTTTCTGGCAAAAGGACTATTTATCATGAATTATTGAAGTTCCGGAGTTCCGAAATAATTGATTTTTGGAAGTTTTAATTATTTTATATAAGAAAAACGTTTTTGTGGTTGTTGGCACATGGGTGGCTGATGTTTTTGACCAAAGAAGGCATGCTAGAGTTTTCAAAACATGTGGGTAGGAATTTGGAATTAATAATAATATATTTTATTAATTTAGTCTCCTTTGACGTTCTAACATTTTCCTATAAATAGAGGGCTAAGTTAGAATTGAAAATCACACCAGAAACTAAGTTTCTCTTTTCTCTCTATATTATCGAGCGTATTCTTGTGAGTATACTTTGAGTGTTTACTTTATACGGTGAAGTTTACAAGACTATATCGAAAATACTGATGTAAATACGGTTATTTTGAGGTAAATGATGTTATTTCTTTCAATGAAATGATATTATTTTCTTCAATATCATTATGCCAAAATCTTTGTTGAACTTTTTATCAAATTTGGAACTTTTTCATGTATGGGGTTACTATTCATGAGTTCTTTATTCACGAGTTCTTATTCACGAAGCGTGAAGATGTTTTTTGTGAAATTTCTATCTTTTTTGTGTCTGGGGAGTTTTATTCACGATACGCAAGACTATTCACAAATACGACACTATTCATAGAAAAATAAAAATTTTCTTTTGTCCAAGATGTCTATTTTGGCTACTATCTTTGATTGTATCCATGTTTTGATCGTTATTTTTGAGTTCGCTTCAAAATCGTTTATTATGAAGTATTATCGATCTTGGATAAACCATTTATATTTAATCCCTAATATTTGTCCTTCTATCTCACTGGATTCGTTCTTAAAATATTTTTCATCATCCTCGGTCCTTAATGGTGATACTTGATGAATATCTTTGGCCTGTAGTGCAAAGATGAATGATTAAACTGATGAATCTCTTTGGCCCGTAGTGCAAAGATGAACAGGTGTTGAGATGAACATGACCAACTGGTGATTTAAATGAATATCTTTGGCCTATAGTGCAAAGATGAATATTGATTGTTATTCTGAGGATAAAATATTGATGATGGACTTTTAAACCTTAGAAGGCAAAGAGAATTCTTTCTCTACGTGACTCTTCTAATGGATTCTTTATTTCCATTGTATTTGTTGATCTAAAACATGTTGTCTATTGTATTCTATTAGATTTTTCCTGTTGAAGACTAACGATAATTTATTGTATATTATCTTAGTCATAATATTCTTTCTTGGGCTAGTTGAGCTCACCCTTTTCCTTGTTGTTCCATTTTCTTCTCGTGGAGGTGAGAACATAGCAGCAGGATCGAGTGGGGTATGGAATGAAGGTTCTAGAGAGAGTTGTTTAGTAGTCCTCACCATTTTTGTAAAATAATGTATCAATAATTATGATGGGGATTTATTTGCGTGTGGATATTGTCTGCAGCGACAATATATCGTATTTAAACTCACAATTATGTATTGTCGTATTTCACACACGACATTTGTATTATTGAAATTGTAGTTATTTACGTACCATGTATTTGGCACTCGAGAATGGGTTGGGTGGAATGGACCTATTTTGGGGTCGTCACGGTTGGTATCGAGCTTAGAGATATGATCTCTGGCGGAGATCGGGGAATAGAACTAGAGGGAGAGGCGAGTAAATCCTTATTAATGTGTCCTACCTAAAGCTTATTTGTTGGTGAGGTCATAATATAGGGATATTATGTGACATGTTAATTTGTTTAATTAACCCTTGTTTTATAATGATGATTTGAGAATGTCGATTGAGAATATTAATGATTGGAGTAAATGAGACCGTGGAGACGCCTTGCAGACTCACCAACCAGGAGAGAACGTGCAACAGTCGACAATGTTCCTCCCGTGAACAACGCCATACCGAAAGCGAGATGATGAACGACGGGATGTTTAGAAGCTTTTTGAAGTTCATGCAAAATCGACAAGGGAGACTCGTGTACAAAATACGGGTGGAAATGATGGCAAGCTTGTGATCATCACATGACCAAGCGATTCAAGGAGTTGGGACCACCAGATTTCCATGGAAAGCGGATCCGATCAAGGCGTAAACGTGGGTCAAGCAAATTACCAAGAAATTTGATGTCTTGGGATGTACTGAGAATGAAGGTTCCATTCGCCACCTTTATGTTTCGTGGTGGAAGCAGTGATTCTTGGTGGGAATCGTAGGCGTACTGACCGGATGCACTCAACATGTCTTGGGAAAGATTTCAGAACTGCTCAATGACAAGTACTTTACGAAAGTATTCGTCATATGAAGGAAGTGGAGTTTATTAGATCTGGAGCAGAGTAACATGTACGGTGTCTCGAAGACGAGGCTAAGTTCATGAGTTGTCTGTGCAGTTTACACCTCATTTGGTGGAAAATGAGGAGCGATGACGCGTATGTTTCGAGGGGTCTAAAACTTCGAAATTCGTCAATACCTCATTTCTCATAAATTTTCTCTATATTCAAATGTTGTAAGCAGGGCTCAATTATTAGAAGCGAGATAGTGAGTATACTCAACCGAGGGACCACAACCAGGGTAGTCATCAGAACGATGATAACTAGCGAGGAGGAAAGAATACGGACAAAGGCGGTAACCACTGGTGGTAATCGTGGCCATGAAAATAGAAGAAGCGAGTCGGGAGGAGATTTTAAAAAGAGGAGATTCAACAACGACCATGTGAAGACGTCGGCGCTTGATGAAGAATTTGGTTCCAAGGAGGAGAAAGACCACCGTCAGATGTATTTACAAATGTGGGAAGGAGGATATATCAAATTTCTTAAGCTGTCCACAACAATCCAAGGTATGTTACAACTGTGGAAAAAAGGCCACATCGCTCGAGATTGTGCAGCAGATCGAAACCAAGTTTAGCGGAAGTGGTGATTCCAAGGGTTGTCCCGGATAAGTCGAAATTAGCGGTTCTTGGAAGAGCGTTTGTCGTGACCGATCAAAATGCGAGGAACCCGAACGAAGTTAGCACGGGTTAGTTAATTATAAATTCTTACGAAGTTTATACCTTACTAGATACACCTGGTTCTACCCATTCTTTTATCTCTCTTTGCTTGCGCCAACGTTTGAACTTGACTCTGAGAGAAATTAGACTTTGACCTATTTATGGAGACTCAAGTTAAGAGAAACTTTCATTACATCCGTTGTTTGGAAATCTTGCTTGATTGAGTTGGCACTATCACATTTACCGTTGATCTTATCTCTTTAAAGATACTTGCTTTTGATGTGATTTTAGGGATTGATTGGTTAACTACTCATCATGCCAAAATTGATTGCTTTTCGTAAGGTTGTTAGTTTTCATATTCCTAAGCAACTCGTTATTCAATTCAAGCAATCAAACCATTGTAGTCAAACATTTTATATCAAGCCATGAAGTCATTCGTTTATTACGGATGTCAAGCTTTCTTAGCCATGTTATGGACTTGAACAATAATACGTCAGATTTGAATGATATATTTGTTGTTAGTGAATTTCCTGACGTATTTCCTGAGGAATTTCTTGGCCTACTCCCAAAGTGTGATATTGAATTTTGTATCGACTTTGAACCCGGTACAAAACCCATTTCTAAAATCTCATATCGAATGGCTCCTATTGAACTTCAGGAGTTAAAAACCCAAGTACAAGAGTTAGTACCCGAGCCTTTATTTGGTGACTTCCTTTGTGGAATATACCGAAGCCAAACTCTCCGTAGGGGACGCCATATTCGTGCAGTAGTAAACTGATAGGTGTCATTATTGGGATATGAGTTACAGTTGAGAGCAACCTAAGTCAGTAATCGAAATACGTAGCTTTCTAGGCTTAGTTGGTTATTATCGAAGATTCGTGGAAAGATTTTCTCAAATCGCTAGTCCATTAACTCAGCTGACTCGTAGAGATACAAAATTCGAATGGAGCACGGAATGTGGGAAGAGCTTCGAAGAACTTAAGAAGAGACTCATTTCGGCACATGTTCGACCATACCATCACGAAAAGCGAACGTGGTAGGCGGCGTGTTGAGTAAAAGATCGATATCTGATGCGAATGTACGATATTGTCAAAGACTCATCTCGTATAACTTACAAATGATGAAGATAGAGTTAAAGACTCTAGGGACTCACGTGATGATATCTGAGTAGAATTGACTTTAATCGATAATGTTAAAGACGCTCAAGCTATGGACACTGAAGTCGATGAATATAAAGAAGAAGGTGCAAGAAGGCGTTATTCTAGAAGTAAGAGTCAATGAAGAGAAGAAAGCTCAAACCTTCGATTTATTAATTCATTCTCGATCAAGTAGAAACTGTGGCCTATAGACTCGTTTTACCGCCAAGTATGACGCGTGTTCATAACGTTTTTCATGTATCGATGTTACGTAAATATGTGGACGACCCGAACCACATTATTGAGTTAGAACCAGATGAGATAGCCGAAGACTTAACATATGAGGAGGTACCTGTCAAGATTTTGGATAGGAAGAAGCATGTGCTACGTACGAAGGTCATATCACAAGTTAAAGTTTTGTGGAGAAACCATGCTATTGAGGAAATGACCTGGGAGTTGGAAACGGAAATAAAAGCGAGGTATCTTCATCTTTTCGATACAACAGGTACGTACGTCAATTTCGAGGACGAAATTTCATAAGGAGGGGAGGTTGTAAGACCCCAAATTTTTATAAATAAAAATCGAATTTCCTCTAATTATTATTCTTGATTAATAAGGTGGTAATTTGATATAATGCTGTGGTTATGGGAGAAATGTGCAATTTTTACAAAATAAGCAAGTGGTTATAAACTATTCATTGTTGTCGGGGAATATTCGTTTGGTCGTGGAATATCGTGATGCTTGGGAATATTAAATGCGACGGTAGCGACCATGTGTGGGCCCCATAACTAAAAAGCGATTGGAGGAAGAAAAAATGACAAATATAAGTTGTTTAAAAATAACGGCGTAGTTATTTACCGTTTTAATTGTTGGAATACGGTGGTTAAAATACATGAATATGCGTGGTTCGCATGACAAGTAGCACGGTATTGCAGAGATTGTTGAATTATTGATCCTTACGTGAAGAAGGCACTACTCAATAATTGTTACGATGAATTCCGCTCAATATTATATTGATTAAATAATTCTTCTGCGTTGATATTTGGTATCACCGTTGTTTCAATAATTGTCATTACACAAGATTTTCCATTATCAAATCAATAATTCATATTATTTGAATAATATTATTAGATAACATTATTGGCAATGTCTAGAAAGTTACGTCTAAGGAGAGGTTTGGTCACCTAATTGCTGCCGCAAGAAGGAAAATCCTTATTGGAAAGCCCCTCTTTCAGGAAGCCGCTCGGTTGTTAGTAATGTGATTCTATAATATAATTTGTGAATAATTAATTATTGATTTATATGATATTGATTTTATGTGGATATAGATGGAGAAAATTTTTAATGTGACAATTGTTGAAAATTAATATTTTATCTTTTTCCGATAAAATAATTCATTTAAATATATTATTTTAATAATATATTAGCGGTGATATTTTTATAATGAATGTGGGATATATGAGTATATGAGGAGGTAGAGTATTTTGTGGCATTAAATGTTTAACATATGTTTTGTGTGTCGGTGGACACAATTCTTGACCGAAAATTGATTATAGACTGTAAAATCGTTCATTTATGGATTTTGGATAATTTCATTTGGAATTTGGGAAAACTTCCTTACGCAAAGTTGTAGAGAATTGAATTTCCTATAAAAGGCCACGAGATTCAAATTTTTCGACAAAAGGCTATTTATCATGAATTATTGAAGTTAGGAGTTAAAATAATTGATTTTGGAAGTTTTAATTATTTTATATAAGAAAAACGTTTTTTGTGGTTGTTGGCACATGGGTGGTGATGTTTTTTGACCAAAGAAGGCATGCTAGAGTTTTCAAAACATGTGGGTAGGAATTTGGAATTAATAATAATATATTTTATTAATTTAGTCTCCTTTCATGCTCTAACATTTTCCTATAAATAGAGGCTAAGTTAGAATTGAAAATCACACCGTAAACTAAGTTTTCTCTTCTCTCTCTATATTATCGAGCGTATTCTTGTGAGTATACTTTGAGTGTTCTTTATCTGGTGCGAGTTTCACAAGACTATATCTGAAAAATACTGATCAGGAAATACGGTTATTTTGAGGTAAAGGATGTTATTTCTTTCGCAAATGATATTATTTTCTTCAATATCATTATGCCAAAATCTTTGTTGAACTTTTATCAAATTTGGAACTTTTTCATGTATGGGGGTTACTATTCATGAGTTCTTATTCACGAGTTACTATTTATGAGTTCTTATTCATGAGTTCTTATTCAATAAGCGTGAAGATGTTTTTGTGAAATTTCTATCTTTTTGTGTCTGAGTTCTTTATTCACGATATCGACACTATTCACGATATCTGGTAAAGATTCACAAAATCAAGACTATTCAATAGAAAAAATAAAACTTTTTCTTTTTGTCCAAGATGTCTATTTTGGCTACTATCTTTGATTGTATCCATGTTTTTTTATCGTTATTTTTGAGTTACGCTTCAAAATTGTTTATTATGAAGTATTATCGATCTTGGATAAACTGTTGTACGAATCCCTAATATTTGTCCTTCTATCTCCTTTGGATTCGTTCTTAAAAATATTTTTCATCATCCTCGGTCCTTAATGGTGATACTTGATGAATATCTTTGGCTTTGAAGTGCAAAGATGAATGATTAAACCGATGAATCTCTTTGGCCGTCAGAGTGCAAAGATGAACAAGTGTTGAGATGAACATGACCATTTGGTGATTTAAATGAATATCTTTGCTTGTGAGTGCAAATATGAATATTGATTGTTGTTTACAGGATAAAATATTGATGATGGACTTTTAAACCTTAGAAGGCGGTAGAATTCTTTTCTACGTGACTCTTCTAATGGATTCTTTATTTCATTGCATTTGTTGATCTAAAACTTGTTGTTTATTGTATTCTATTAGATTTTTCCTGTTGAAGACTAACGATAATTTGTTGTATATTATCTTAGTCATAATATTTTTCTTGGGCTAGTTGAGCTCACCCTTTTCCTTGTTGTTCCATTTTCTTCTCGGGAGGTGAGAACATAGCGAGGATCGAGTGGGGTATGGAATGAAGGTTCAGAGAGAGTTGTTTAGTAGTCCTCACCATTTTTGTAAAATAATGTATCAATAATTATGATGGGGATTTATTTGCGTGTGGATATTATCTAGGCGCGAAAATATCTCGTATTTAAACTCACGGTATGTATTATCGTATTTCTACGACATTTGTATTATTGAAGTTGTAGTTATTTTGCATCATGTATTTGGCGACTCGAGAATGGGTTGGGTGGAATGGACCTATTTTGGGGGTCATCACATAACCTCTGTCTATGCAATACCGCATACATGGTGAAATTCTTCATTATTCCATTCTTTATTATTCTATTGGAATATCCCACCTACATGCGGATTACGTTAGACTGGTTCCATTTTTATTATTACATTGGAATAAACTGCATGCATGCGATCTATCGCATGCATGGTGAACTCTTTATTATTCCATTCTTTATTATTATGTTGGAATATCCTGTCTGTGTGGATTACGCTAGACCTGGTTCCATTCTTTATTATTCTGTTGGAATAATGTGAGACCCCAAATTTTATGAATAAAGATTTAAATTTTTCGAAATATTTTTTTCAAAATTATGGTGTGGATTTGAGATAATGTTATAGTTGTGGGTAATATTTATAAATTTTAAAAAGTATGCAAGTTGTTGTATAATATTCGTTTGGTCGGGGAATTTTCTTTTTGTCGGGAAATATTCGTACGACGACACAATCATTGGTGGACTCCACAACGGAATTATTGTCGGATTGAGAAAATGACATAAATATTTTTATGAAAATAACGGCGGAAGTTTTACCGTTAAAACTGTTGAACTACTCGGTAGTAAAAGTACAGTAATACGCGTGATTGCATAGTAGCATACGGTATTGATTATTGATGCTTACGTGAGAAGTCACTCAGTTTTGTTCAAATATTGCTACAGTAATTATTGCATAGTATCTCATGTTATTTGATTCAATTATTATCGATATTTATATATTATTAAATCAATAATTGAGGTAACAAAGTTATTAATATTATTATTTGCAATATTAACGATGTCTAGAAGTTCTGCCAAGGAGAGGTTTGGTCACCTAATCATGCGCATGATAGAGAGAAATCCTTATTGGAAAGCCCCTCTTTCTGGGAAAGACACAGTCGATTAATATTGTGAATTATAATAATGATGATAAATGTTGTTAAATATATTGAGGTATTTTTTATGAAGTAATGGAAGTTTATATATATATATATTATATAAATTTTGTTTTTTATTAGTATTATTAATGTAAAAAAAAGAAAAACTTTTTATATAAAATAAAATAATTTTATAAAGTTATTTGTTTTATTAGACTATAAATAGAATATATAATATTCTATTATGCATAGTGTTTGCATAGTAAAATTGTAACGCCCCCAAAATAGGTATACATCACCCATTCTCGAGTTGTCAAATACATGGTACAGAAATAACTACAATTTTATTATTACAACATAAAAACTGTGAGTTTAAATACAAATATTGTCATCTAGACAATATCAATACCCAAATAAATTCTCATCATAATTATTGATACATTATTTTATGAAAATGGTTAGGACTACTAAACAACTCTCTCTAGAACCATCATTCCATACCCACTGCAGTCTTTCTTTACATTCTCGCCTCCTGAGAAGAAAAATGGAACAAAAAGGAAAAGGGTGAGCTCAACTAGCCTAGTAAAGAATATTATGACTAAGATAATATAGAACAAATTATCGTTAGTCTTCAACAGGGAAAAATTCGAGAGAATATAATAAACAACAAGTTTTAGATCAATATTCGCAGCGGAAATAATAATTCATAGAAGAGTTACGTAGAGAATGATATCTACTATTATCTATGAATTTAAAAGTCCATCATCAATATTTTATCCCTGTAACATCAATTAATATACATCTTGAGTCAAATATTCATCTTTGCACTACAGGCCAAAGATATTCATCAGTCGGTCATGTTCATCTCAACACATGTTCATCTTTGCACTACGGGCCAAAGATATTCATTATAAAATTATTTATCTTTGCACTACAGGCCAAAGATATTCAATAATATCATCATTTAGGACTGAGGATGATGAAAAATATTTTAAAGGAAATGACTCCAGTGAAACAAAAGAATAAATATCAAGGATTCGTATTTCAGCTATTTCATGTCCAAAAATATCTCATAAATAATCATAGTGAAGTAAAATTCAAGAATGATCAAAACATGGATACAATCAAAGCTAGTATCCATAATAGATATTTTGGACCAAAAGGAAAAAAATTTCATTTTTCGATGAATAGTGCCGTATTCGTGAATAGTGTCGTATACATGAATAGTGCCGTATACGTGAATAGTAACCCCAACACAAAAAGTTTCAAATTTGATTAAAAGTTCAGATCAATACTTCGGCTTAATGATATTGAAAGAAATAATATCATATATGAAAAAAATAACATCTCTTACCTCGAAAGAATAGTACTTCTAGTTTAAACACCGGATATAAACTATGACTTGAACTTGCACCGTATAACAACACTCAAAGTATTAAAATACTCACAAGAATATGCTCAATATATCGAGAGAGAAAGAGAGAGAAAACTTCAGTTTCTGGTGTAATTTTTAATTCTAACCTAAACACCCTATTTATAGGAAAATGCTTAGAACACCAAAGCAGAAAAGTTAATATAATAATAATATATATATACAAATTTCCTACGTCCACTTCTTGAATCAGATTTCAACCCATTTAAATCACATGCTAGACCAACTTTAATGACAAAAAACGTTTTTCATATTAAAAATAATTAAAACTTCCAAAAATTAATTATTTCAGAACTACGGAACTTCAATAATTCATAATAAATAGCCCTTTTATCAAAAAATTCGAAACTCATGCCTTTTCCATAGGAAATTCCATTCTCTACAACTTTGCAGAAGAAATTTTTTCCAAATTCCAAACAGAAATTGACCGAAATCCACAAACGAGCGATTTTTCAGGCTATAATCAAATTTCAGTCAAGAAATGGGGTCCACAGACTTGAAAAACATGTTTTAATTATTTTTGGTAACAAAAATACTTCTCCTCCTCATATACTCATATATCCCACATTCATTATAAAAATATCACCATTATTATATTATTAAAATATAATAATATATTTAAATGAATTTTTTATTAGAAAAAGATAAAATATTAATTTTTAACAATTGTCACATTAAAAATTTCTCCATCTATATCCATATAAAATCAATATTTTTCTCATCATATAAATCAATAATTAATTATTCACAAATAATATTACAGAATCACAACAATCGACAAACGGTGCCGTCCTGGGATAGAGGGGCTTTCCAATAAGGATTTCTCCTTACTAGCGCGCAATTAGGTGACCAAATCTCTCCTTAGATAGAACTTTCTAGACATTGCCAATAATGTTATCTAATAATATTATTCAGATAATATGAATTATTGCTTCGATAATGGAAAATACTGTATAGTGACAATTATTGAAACAACAGTAATATAAAATAACAACGCATCAATTATTGAATCAATAAAATAAAATATGAATAAGAATTATCGTGTAACAATTATTGAGTAGTGCCTTTACGTAAGAATCAATAATTGGTGCAATACTGGTATAAGCTTCGTGTTTTAACCACAGAGTATTTTAACAAAGATAATTCAGTAATAATTATGCCGTTATTTATAAACAACTTATACTTGTCGTTTTCTTCATCCAATCGCTTTTTGTTATGGGCCCATTACAAGACATTGCTACTGTCGTCGCATTTAATATTCCAAGACAACAACAACAATATTCCACGATCAAACGAATATTTTATAACCACTTGCTTATTTGAAATATTTACTATTTTACCCATAACTATCCACATTAATCAAATCAACCCTTACTATTTCAAAATAATAAATAGAGGAAATTAAATTTCATTTATTAATAATTTGGGGTCTTACAAAAATCTTTTTATATAAAATGAATACTTTTATAAAGTTATTCGTTTTATTAGATTATAAATAGAATATATTATATTTTATTTAAAAGATTTTGTTTTATTAGAATATTTTATTAATCTCTTTACGAAGAAATTAATATGGACCGTCTGCTTAAAAGTAAATCAATATGACCGTTCATGAATTAGTTACTATTCAATCCATTCTCCTATAAATAGAAAAACTCATTCCTTCATTATTTCTTACTTAATTCAATTGAAACTCTCTAGAGAGAAACTATAGAGAAAGAAGAAAATTATTCCGCTACTTCACTTTTCCAATATCCGCTTTTCTTAAGGTAAGGGTATTATTTCTTTTCGTATTCATGAAAAAAGCTATTGTTATTCCATTCCTTATTATTACGTTGGAATAATCAGATATCTGTGGACTCACCGTATACATCTTTGAAATTCTTCGTTATTC
The DNA here is from genome assembly GCA_020205605.1 of Panax ginseng. Classification (NCBI taxonomy): domain Eukaryota; kingdom Viridiplantae; phylum Streptophyta; class Magnoliopsida; order Apiales; family Araliaceae; genus Panax; species Panax ginseng. The sequence continues at coordinate 13,414,740 of CM035133.1, read as the reverse complement.
CATTCTTTATTATTATGTTGGAATAACCTATCATGCAAGTACCACATGCATGGTGAAATTCTTACATTATTTTATTCTTTATTATTATGGTGGAATAACTGTCATGCCAAGATCGCATACATGGTGAAATTCTTACCGTTATTCCATTCTTTATTATTATGTTGAATAACTCCATCTATGCAATCACCGCATACATGGTGAAATTCTTCTATTATTTCATTCTTTATTATTATGTTGAATAACTTTGTCATGCCAATCACCGCATACATGGTGAAATTATGTTGTTATTCCATTATTTATTATTCATTGGAATATCTCGCTTCGGTCGTAATTTTATTCTAATTCGGTTCCGTTCTTTATTATTCTCATTGAAATATCACATCGTGCATTTACGCATGACACAGGTTCTATTCTTTTTATTATTCGTGGAATATCCTATTTCAGGCGTTACGCATGACCTGATTCCATTATTTATTATTCATTGGGAATATAACGTTTACGCTAAGTACCGCATGCATGGTGAATTCTTCAGTTATTCCATTCTTTATTATTCTGTTGGAATAACCTGTCTATGGGGATTACCACATGCATGGTGAATGATCCTTTGTATTCATTCTTTATTAAATTATGGAAATGATCTGTTTACGTGGATTATGATGAAAGTCATAATATAAGCATTGGACTGTTGATTATGATGAAAGTCATAATAAAAGCATTGGACTGATGAAAATTATGGGTATATGTAGTATTAGTAAGTGTTATGATGAGTTATGTTGGTTATTATGTGAAAACATGAAAGTTTCTTAGAAATCACAAAGGGTTGAAAATCAGATTTTGGTGAAAATGGAACATGAAATTCAATTGACTATATCTCCTATTATATTTCGAATTTTTGAGTGTGGTCAAGTTCTAGAGTTAGATCTATGAGTTTTCTAACTTATCCAAGTGGAATCACTGGAAAAGGTGTTGTAGATTTTTGTGTGGACTGATTTTAGCAAAGGAGTCAAAAACTGCAAAATACCAAAAAGCTACTGCCCAGAAATTTAAAAGGGAATTTTCAACCACTTAATTTATGAGAATAATTCTGGCCTTTTGGGACATGGAAATATATGGCATAAAGTACCTCCTGTCCAAAAATGAGCTCATTCCGACTTAAAATGAGCAAGTTATGACCATTTCAATATTTAGGTTTTTCCGACGAAAAATGCTATATCCGGAGTTCTATAACTCCGATTACCATGAAATTTAAATTGGAAGCTCATGTTAACATGTGTAAGATCCTGCCAAGATTTGGGAATTTCTGGAGTTAAACTTGAGGTAACTAATTTCTTAAGGAATTAAGTAGAAATTGATTTTTGAAAAATACTTAAGAGAGTTGAAAAATTATAAAAAAATACGTATTGTGTATGAAATATATGTATATATGTTTGGACAAAGGATAGAAAAATAATAAGTCGATTTGGTAATTTTTCATGAAAATGGTTTAGTTTCAAATATATGAGTTAAATATGTTATGTGAAGTTGAAGAATTGGTAAATAGGATTTTAGGGCTTGAAAATTCTATATAAGGTATATGCAGATTTTTGATGAGTGATTTGATCATTGGTGATGAAATCTTATGAGTATGACATTTTTGAATGATTAAATGCATTATTTGGTAAATTGTAAACAATTAAATTAAATTGTTTATATTTAAGTGATTAAAATATTGTTATAATATTAACAAGATTAGATTATGAGTTATTTAAGTGATGGATAATATTTGGATAAATTTAAAGTCTTTAATATTTATCCTTGTTTTCGTTGATTAATGCTATATTATTATTGTCATCATCCTTATTCTTATATTGTGATGAAAGTCATCTTTCGCTTACGTGAGGAGATGGACTTGGTATGATTATGACTAGGGATTATTCGGTATAATTATGACCGTAATGTAACGAATAATGTGGTAAAAGTCCTCATTGGCCTGTAGTTCATTGGTGGACAGTTGTTAGTATGATTATGACTAGGAATTATTCGGTATAATCATGACCATTGATGATTACATGAATATCCTTGGCCGTGGTGCAGGGATGATGTGGTTTATTTATTGTCGAGTTTCAAATGATAAAGTTTATGAAAATCTTTTTAAATCATAGAAGATAGTAGATTTTATGCTCTACTTGACTCTTCTAATGGATTGCTTGTTCCGCAGCAGTTAAACTTGATGTCTATTGTATTTTATCAGTTTAACATTGTTAAAGACTAATGATAATTTATTCTCGCATTATCTTAGTCATAATATTTCTTCTTGGGCTAGTTGAGCTCACCTTTTTCTTTCCTTTATTCTCTTGTGAAATGAGAATATAGCTAGGACGAGTCGGGGAACGGAGTGACGGTCCATATGATAGCATTAGTAGTCCTCACTATTCTATTAAATAGCGTGACAATAAATATAATTAGGACTTCATTGAGTTTGTATACTGTCTAGATGACAATATACGTATTAAAACTCTTAGATTATGTTTTATCGTATTTTACACGACTGTTGTATAATTAAGTTGTATTTGAATTCAGTACCATGTATCTGGCGACTCAAGATGGGTGATGTATACCTATTTTGGGGGCGTCACAAATAACCTGTCTGTGCGGTCTATCGCATGCATGGTGAATTCTTCTGTTATTTCATTCTTTATTATTCATTGGAATATCACATGCATGCGGATTACGCATGATTGGTTCCATTTTTTATTATTACATTGGAATAACTCTGCTCTATTTGGATTATCACATACATGGTGAATGATCCTTCGTATTCATTCCTTATTAAATTATGGAAATGATCTGTCTACGTGGATTACCGCATGGCGGGTGAAAATTCATTTGCAGTTTTATATATTCTATGATACTCATTTTGTTAAAGTTTTGGTTTCTATACTCCATGAAATTAGTATAATATCCTGGATATTTGCGCTTCATCCGGTATCTTTTCATGGAAATATTCTTCTAAGCATTCTTGAATTTTACTCCACAAAGCAGTATCATGTTGATAATTTGGACGTAATTGATTTCAAGATAAATTAACTTATAAATCTTTAAAATTTATTCTTGAACTTGTTTTATTGAATTATTATGTCATTGTCATCATCCTCATGCTTATATTGTGATGAAAGTCATCTTTGGCTTACGTGCATAGATGGACTTGGTATGATTATGACCAGGGATTATTCGGTATAATCATGACCTGTAATGTTATAAATGATGTGGTAAAAGTCCTCAGTAGCCTGCAGTTCATTGATGAATAGTTTTTTGTATGATTATGACCAGGGATTATTCGGTATAGTCATGACCATTGATGATTTAATGAATATCCTTGGCCCGTAGTGTAGGGATGACTCGATGATGTGGTTTATTTATATTGCTGAGTCTCAGTGATAAAAATTGATGAAAACATTTTAAATCATAGAAGATAGTAGATATCATGCTCTACTTGACTCTTCTAATGGATTGCTTATTCCGATGCAGTTAAACTTGATGTCTATTGTATTTTACCAGTTTAACATTGTTGAAGACTAATGATAATTTATTCTACATTATCTTAGTCATAATATTTCTTACTGAGCTAGTTGAGCTCACCCTTTCTTTCACTGTTCTCTTCAGGAAATGAGAACGTGGCGGACGGGACTAGTGGGAGCGGAGTGACGGTCAGGATGATAGCATTTGTAGTCCTCACTATTACATTAAATAGTGTGATAATAAATGTAATGAGGACTCCATTGAGTGTGGATATTGTCTAGATGACAATATTCTTATTAAAACTCTTAGATTATGTTTTGTCGTATTTTACACGACTGTTGTATAATTAAGTTATATTTGAATTTTGTACCATGTATTTGGCGACTCAAGATGGGTGATGTATACCTATTTTGGGGGCGTCACATTACTAAACTAAAAATTTATTAAAAAGAATATAAATAAAAAATATTTTTTTATTTGAAAAATAACTTGCTATTTTAAAATATACATGAAACAAGTATATATTATTTTTATTTGCAAATTTTGATACTAAGACGAGGTAATATTCAAATATTTGAATGGAAATCGATATATATTGTAAATGTTTATATTAATTTTTAATTGCTAGTTACGTAAATAAGTATTGATGACAACTTTTGTAGAAATAGGAATGAAAAACAATAATTCCAAATAAGCGACGCATATGCATAAAGTATATATTTCAATGAAAAGTGTGCTTAATTTTTGTATCAAATCTCGTAATTTCTAAAGTTTTATTGGTATCCAAGAGTATCCAAATGTATTATGAAATGAGTAGAATAATATGAACGCTTTCAATATATATAAAATCTCATGTCACAATAATATAATGAGATTTACTCTAGTTCATGAAAAAGAGGAGATGTTGTATACATGGGCTAATTAACAATTAATATAAGTTGCAAGATATATTAGAAGTATACAAAAGTCTATCACAGTCTTGATAAAAAGTTTATAAAAGTCTATTGAGAGTCTATAAAAGTCATTTTAAAAAAGTCTTTGAAAGTCATTAAAATCCCACAAATTCTATAAAAGTATGTCACTTAAAAAAAGTATTTAAAAATCTTAATTGAATACACCCCCCCTAAAAGAAGAATTTGAGTCCAATCGTAAATTCGAAAATTTTTGAGTTTGACTCTCATTTGAAAATTTTGTTATTGAAAGTCTTATTCAGAGAGCGAGAAACTCTTCTTTATCAAAAAAAAAAAAAAAAAAATAGCCCTTATTTTAAGGGAAGAAATTGTTATATTTAAATATAAGATTATAATTGGCTTTTTTGGAATCCATTAAAATATTTTAATTTTTTTTTTTTTTAATTTTACACAAAACATGATGAAATTTATAAACTATTCAAAAATACACTCGTGTAAGATTTATTATTTCATAATTTTTAATGCATTATCTTAATTATTATAAATAATTACTTATCATAAGTGACTTATATATAAATTATAATGTTGATTACAAAATATGTATATTGAAACTTTTATTTGCAAGTGATACTTGTTGAGATCAAAGCAAAAGTAGCGGATAAATCTATTATATGGATTTGGTACTTTGGGTTCTTAATGCTTTTCTATCCAATTCCCTTGTTACTCAGTTTTTTAATAAACAAAAAAGAAAATAAATATCTGAAAAACTTAACCAATTTTCTTGCCAAATTTTTGTAAGACCCCAACTTTTATGAATAAAGAATAATTTTCTCGAAATATATTTTTGAATATTATGGTGTGGATTTAATATAATGTTATAGTTGTGGGCAATATTTATAAATTTTGCAAAGTAAGCAAGTGGTTATATAATATTCGATTGGTCGGAGAATATTCATTTTAACAGGAAATATTCGTACGACAACACAATCATTGGTGGATCCCACAACAGAAGTATTGTCGTAGTTAGAAAATGACATAATTATCCTTTTAAAAATAACGACGGAAGTTTTACCTTTAAACTGTTGAACTACCCGGTAGTAAAAGTACGATGAATGGCTGTGGTTGCATAAGTAGACACGGTATTGATTATTGATGCTTACATGAGAAGTCACTCAGTTATACTCAATTATTGCTACAGTAATTGCTGCATCACATCTCTCATATTATTGATTCGATTATTATCACAGTATCATCTGCATAATATGATATATTATTAAATCAATAATTGAGACGACAAAGTTATTCATATTATTAAATTGCAATATTTACAATGTCTAGAAGTTCTATCAAGGAGAGGTTTGGTCATCTAATTGGGCGCCAATAAGAAAAAATCCTTATCGGAAAGCCCCCTCTTTCCTGGAAACGACCTGGTTGTTAAATATTGTGAGTTATGATATTAATGATGAATAAATTTGTGTTGATTAAAGATAAAATTGATAGTTCCATTGTGTTGGAATTATTAGTGTTAGTAGAAATCTACATTTATTTCGATATTAATTGATGTTTGAAAGTTTTACTGACCAGTCGGGTAATTAATCGGATAAATGAGCAATTAATTGCTATTAATTCACATGATTATAACTATTTATTCACATGTATGTACTATTGATTCACATTCTTGTACTATTAGGGGAGTTGATGCAAGATTGATAATACTTACATGACTAAGTTAAAAATAGAGGTATAGACTCCGTATTATACTGTAATTCGTATTTTCACATGATTATAACTATTGATTCACATGATTGAACTATTGATACTAAATTAAAAATGAAAGAAAAGTTGAAGGTATTGTACTGTATATTTCGAGCCCCAAAATGTGCAATTATCGAAACTATATTTTTCTATAAATAGAAGCTCATTCTTCTTTCATTTCTCACCAATTCACTAAACCTTTAGAGCAATTATTATAGAGAGAAATTATAGAGAGAAAGAAGAAGAGAAGCTTCGCTACTCTCTACTCCAATTATCCGATTTCTTTCTAAGGTAAGGGTATTATTTCTTTTCAGATTCATGAAGAGAGCTTCATTATTACATTCTTTATTATTATGTTGGAATAACCTGTCTATGCGAAGTACCACATACATGGTGAAATTCTTCTTTTATTCCATTCTTTATTATTTTGTTGGAATATCTTGTTTGTGCGGATTACGCATGACCTGGTTCCATTCTTTATTATTCTGTTGGAATATCCCATGCTGCGATTTACGCGTGACTGGTTCCATTCTTTATTATTCGTTGAGAATAACTCGTATCATGCATCTCTATCGCATGCATGGTTTATTTTTACATTATTCCATTCTTTATTATTGTGTTGGAATAACTCGTCTATGTGGATTACCGCATGCATGGTGAATGATCCTTTGTATTCATATGAATAGTATTTTCATTCAAAAGGGTTTCTCATGAAGGCGCTTTCATAATTTTTAAATAGTCAAAAATTTTCGAAACATTTGAAATTATAATTTGATGAGTTTTCTAGATTGTGTCCAAAAATGACAATTTTTGGATGTATAAATTAAGAGTTATGGATTTTATGGGAAAAAACTATTTTAAAAGTAAACCCTTATAACTCTTTGTGGTTAACTTTAAAATTGGTGAAATTTTTATTGGGAGTACATGTATATAACAGGAGTATACCCTGTAAATTTCAGAATTTTTGGACAAAAGTACAATTTATGACAAATGTCTAAATATTTGGCAGTTTTGGTCATATGAAAAATAGTAAATGAATTTTAAAAATTCCGAAAAAAATATATGTTCAATATGGGACTATATTATGCTAAATCCCAGAAAAGAAATTTTTTTGGGACTGATTTGATATTTTTCATGAAAATGAACTAGTTATGAGTAAATGAATTAAATATGTTATGTGAAGTAACAAAATTGGAAAATAGGATTTTATGGCTTGGGAATCCTATATAGGGTATATGCAGATTTTTGATGAGAGATTTGATCATTGGTGATGAAATCTTATGAGTATGACATTTTTGAATGATTAAATGTATTATTTGGTAAAGTGTAAACAATTGAAATAAATTATTTATATGTTTAAGAAGTAATTAAAATATTGTTATAATATTAATAATATTAGATGATGAGTTTATTAAGTGATTGATAATATTTGGATAAATTTAAAGTCTTTAATATTTATTCTTGTTTTCGTTTGATTAATGCTTATATCATTGTCATCATCCTTATGCTTATATTGTGATGAAAGTCATCTTTGGCTTACGTGCATAGATGGACTTGGTATGAATATGACCAGGGATCATTCGGTATAATCATGACCTGTAATTTTATAAATGATGTGGTAAAAGTCCTCGATTGGCTCGTGAAAGTGCATTGATGGACAATTTTGGTATGATTATGATCGAGGATTATTCGGTATAGTCATGACCATTGATGATTTAATGAATATCCTTGGCAGTAGTGCGGGGAGGATTCAATGATGTAGTTTATTTATTAATTTGAGTCTCAAATGATAAAAATTGATGAAAATATTTTAAATCATAGAAGATAGTAGATATTATGCTCTACTTGACTCTTCTAATGGATTGCTTATTCACCGCAGATTAAACTTGATGTCTATTGTATTTTATCGGTTTAACATTGTTGAAGACTAATGATAATTTATTCGCATTATCTTAGTCATAATATTTCTTCTTGGGCTAGTTGAGCTCACCCTTTATTTCAATTGTTCTCTTGAGAAAATGAGAACGAAGGGACTAGTCGGGGAGCAGAGTGATTTGTCCGGATGATAGCATTTGTAGTCCTCACTATTCATTAAATAGTGTGATAATAAATGGAATGAGGACTCCATTGAGTGTGGATATTGTCTAGATGACAATATTCTTATTAAAACTCTTAGATTATGTTTTGTCGTATATTTTACTAATTGTTGTATAATTAAGTTGTATTTAAATTTTGTACCATGTAATTGACGACTCAAGATGAGTGATGTATACCTATTTTGGGGGCGTCACAATTTTTCTATCCAAAAATAGATGAAAAACTAAATAACATAAGATTATCTTTTATAATCTCTGTTATACCCTCTAGATTATAAACATAACAAAACTAATATAGGGGTAATTTATTAACTTAAATATAAAATTTAATTTTTTCCCTTTTATAAACTCAATAACAATATAGAAAAAAGTGTACAAGTTTTCTATTCGTTTCTTTTCCATTATAAATTAAGTTTTTCAATCTTTTTTTTTTGTCCCAAACTCAGAAATCTAATTAACTTCCTAATGAGATTTGCTAGTATATATATCATTTTTCCATAAAAAATCACTACTCTTTCTATTCTACAAACAAGTCTCATTTATAAAATTTATAAATTCGTAGCATATTTTATATATACTTATAACAATAATAAATTCTTAGTTTAGTAGTGTTATATGATAATAAAATTATTGTAATAAATTTGATAAAATTATGTCATTTTATAACACTAGTATCACTAAAAAGTGTACTTTTTTATGATTTTTTCCCCAAATGAAATTCTTATTATATAATAGAGGAAGTAACTTTTAATTGTCATTTTTTTTGTAAAATCTATATTATTAATGGAGAACAATAGAAATGGTAAAAAAAATTAAATTTTTTTTATCCTAATTAATTTTTAAAAGTTGCAGCGCCGCGCCTGACAAAATACACGTTCGGATTATCCAAAATATTGCATTTAGTCCGACAAATACATATTTTCTTATGAATTATAAATTCTAATATCTCAAAATGAATAGATTATTTGTATCCCAGTTTATTTATATAGTTTAAAATGAATAGTTTATTTGGGCTTGTGTCATAATTTTTTTATTCTTTTGTCCCTGCAAGTTTGATTTTATTACAATTTTACCCTTCTTAATTGTTTTATTTATTTCAAATTTGATAAATTTCTCGTTATATTTTTACAGAAATTACACATGCAATGCGTGTGCCACAAACTAATAAATATAATTTGTGAATTATTCAAATAAATTATGTATTTAAAATTACTTGAAATCTGAATGCATTTTTTTATTACTCCTGTTGAATGATCTATGCCCCAAGAGCTGCTAACGTGGAGCTAAGTGGACTGCTGATGTTTGAGTTGTTTAGGTTTAATAAAAACATGTTGAATGAAGTTGTCAAAGTCTGTTAGGTTTGACATACTCTTCTGCTATTTTGTTGGAAGTTTCTGCTATATATGTAACGTGCAACAGATTTAGTTACATTCTTTATGTTTTTTCTGATTTGATAAGTTGTATAAATAAGTGTTTTGATGATCAATAAAGTGCGAGTTAAAAAGTCTTAAAATTAAGTTTTTTTTGATAATGTGGAGTATCTGGTTTGGAGTCCGATTAATCTCTCCACTTCAGGTCAGGTTTTTCATACAGGATTGAGCTCGCGTCCCCGTGACCCCATAACCATTTTATTGGCTTGACAAATTAGAGTCGGTGGTATTCGAACCCAAGACGTTCGAGTCTACGGCTCGTCCCGAGGTCTTATTTGAACCACTGCACCAACTGCTGGGGTTTAAGTTTATTTTTTATTAACTTTTACTCCCTTCGTTCCATAGTTGTAGGTTGATTTCTTTTGGCACATAGTTTAAAAAAATCAGTTTAAGTGGCAATTTTTAACAGAAATTTTCCACATATACCCCTTAATATGAAATTAATGAATAAGTTAATTACTCCTTACTTATCAAACTGAAACTCTCAACTTCATTGATTGATGTGTACTGACCATTAAAGTCCATAACCATAGAACTTTAACCAAAGATGGAGTTTTTAATCTACATAAACTTTCAAGCAATCACAAAATGTCTGTGTTATTCCAAATTCTTATTCACCCGCCTTCTTCCAATTTTATTTTTGTATTGTCCGCCAATATCTAAAATTGTAGTTTAAACTTGCCCGCTAACGTTGGTTTTTATAGAGGTTTCAGTATTGTGGACTCATCCTTATATATACTTCTACTGCAATCAAATTTAATCACAAGCCAAAATGAGTAATCTTTCACAGGTTAATTCAAATAATTCATCAGAAGATGTTGTCATTGATTTGGATTGTCAGGCTGAAGACGAGAGCTCTCCTTCTAATACTCATCTCAGCATGACAAGAACTGCAAACAAGAAGAAAATTTTCAGTTGCAACAAGAAGCGGGAGATTCTTGAAATGCTACTTAAAGAAAGTAAAGATGGAAAGCTACCTCGAGGAATGATATCAAAAGTTGCTGATCACTTTTTAATTTCTCTAAGATCTGTTTCTCGGATTTGGCATGATGGAAAGCAGTTAATTGCAGAAGAAGGTCTCCCGAATACATACTCAATGCCTGTCAAACGTATTGGTCGTAGAAGAGTTGAAATAAAGTTTGAAAAAATCAAGGACATTCTTTTTCATCGACGAACCAATATACGGTCATTATCAAATGCTATGGGCGTGCCAAAATCTACCTTACATCGAAGAATCAAAGAAGGATATATCATAGCACACTCAAGTGCATTAAAGCCATTGTTATCGGATGATAACAAGACAGCGAGGCTGGAATTTTGTTTGTCAATGATCGATGAAGGTATACTTTCCTTTAAACCTTTGTTTGTTGACATGTTCGATCGAATTCATATTGACGAGAAATGGTGTGACGCCCCCAAAATAGGTATACATCACCCATTCTGAGACGCCAAATACATGGTACAGAAACAACTACAACATCACTATTACAACTGTCGTGCAAAATACGACAACACACATGCTGTGAGTTTAAATACAAATATTGTCTTCTAGACAATATCCACACTCAAATAAGTCCTCATTATATTTATTGATACACTATTTTACAAAAATAGTTAGGACTATTAAAACAACTGTCTAGGACCATCACTCTTTACCCCGACTGGTTCCTGCTACATTCTCACCTCCTGAGAAGAAAAATGGAACAAAAAGGAAAAGGGTGAGCTCAACTAGCCCAGTAAAGAATATTATGACGAAGATAAAGAACAACAATTTATCGTTAGCCTTCAACAAATCAGATAAAATATAATGGACAACCAGTTTTAGATCAATATTCACAGCGGAAATAACAATTCATTAGAAGAGTTAAGTAGAGAATGAATCTACTATCATCTATGAATTTAAAAGTCCATCATCAATATTTTATCCCTGTAACATCAATCAATATACATCTTGTATCAATTATTCATCTTTGCACTACGGGCCAAAGATATTCATTTGTATCACCAGTTGGTCATGTTCATCTCAACACCTGTTCATCTTTGCACTACGGGCCAAAGATATTCATCAGGTAATCTTTTATCTTTGCACTACAGGCCAAAGATATTCATCAAGTATCACCATTAAGGACTAAGGATGATGAAAAATATTTTAGAGAACGAATCCAGTGAGACAAAAAGGACAAAGATTAGAGATTCGTACTTTAGATAATTCAAGTTTAAAAATACTCCATAATGGAGTAAAATTCAAGAATGAAGATCAAAATATGGATTCAATTTCAAGAATAAGGGTCACAGCGGATAACTTGGAAGGAAGAAAAAAAATATTTTTTTTCTTTTGTGAATAGTACCCGTGAAAACGATGCTGTGAATAAGAATCGTGAATAAGATGCAGAAATGATAACGAATAAAGCGATAAAGAATGTCATGAAAAGTTCCAAATTTGATTAAAAGTTCAGATCAATATTCCTATAAAATGATATTAGATGAAGCGGAGTTTCTAATCATTTCAGGAATTATAGAAGTAATACTTACCATAGTAAGTTCAAATTCAAGAATACGAGATGAAATAATATCGCTTACATAATATGGAGTATGAAAGAAAATAATATTTCTCACGAGTATTGCAATAAAATAATATCCTTTACCTTGGTAGAAACTGGATTTGACTGGAATATCAGATATTATTCTGAGAAAATCTTGCGAGAAAAACTACTACGCCAAAATATTCTTATATTCAAGAAAATACTCACAATACTTTAGAATAAGAATTTCTGATTATGAATTGGTGTGTTGGGGAAGGAGGGGTTACCTCCTATTTATAGCAACGGAGGGAGAAAAGTTAAGCAGATTTGCCTAACTTTTCTGCCTAACTTCTTTGCCTATTCAAGCCTAACTCCTCATTTTTCCATCATGCCTAATTTTTCCTTAAATCTTATTGGTTGATGACCCACCTTTTAGAAAACAAGCAAGCATCCACCATCCCACTAGTAAAAACATATGCAGAATAAACCAAAAAAACAAAGGACAACTACTATATTACTTTTGAAAACAAGAATACATTCACAATTTGCCAACCAATTCCACCAACCCATCCACCAACCAATTCAATTACATCTTGATTACTTCCTTTTCTAATTAACCACATGCTTATATATATATAATAATATTATTATTTAAACAATTATAATATATTATAATAATATATTTGAATGAATAATTTATCGGAGAAATAATTGTAATTCCACAAAAATATGCCAAACTTTCAACAATTATTTCATGCTAAAATTCCTTCATTTATATCCACATGAAAAAAAATATATTTCCTTATCATATAAATCAATAATTAATTATTCACAAATAATATTACAGAATCACAATTATGACAACCGGGTCGTTCCCAGGAAAGATGGGGCTTTCCAATAAGGATTTCTCCTTACTGGCGCGCAATTAGGTGACCAAACCTCTCATTGACAGAACTTTCTAGACATTGCCAATAATGCTATCTAATAATATTATTCAAATAATATGAATTATTGATCTCATAATGGGAAATCTCATGCGTTGATAATTATTGAAACAACAATAATATAAAATATCAACGCCGCAATTATTGAATCAATAAAATAAAATATTGAGCAATAATTACTATAACAATTATTGAGTAAGTGCCTTCTTACGTAAGAATCAATAATTCAAAAATCTCATGCAATCTGGTGTATCTTCTTAACCACACGCGTATTACTATATTTTCACCACCGGATAATCTAACAGTGTTAACGATAACAATTACGCCGTTATTTAAAACTCAAATTTGTCATTTTCTTCATCCGACAGTTATTCTGTTATGGGGCCCTTAAATGGCTGCGCCGTCGTACGGATATTCCCCGATAAAATGAATATTTTATAACCACTTGCTTATTTTGCAAAATTTGCACATTTCACCCATAACCAAAGTATTATATCAAATTAATTTTTATTATTTCAAGATAATGAATATAGGAAATTTAATTTTATTTATAATAAGTTGGGGTCTTACAAATGGTTTTTTATGTCTAAGACATCACAAAAATTTTATCTCCATCCGGAAGAAAAACAGCCTTATTGCACATGCAAAAGTTAGAGATTCATAGCAAAAATCATGTTTTTAGCAGTCGTAACTCATCCTCGATTTGATTCCAATTCCAACAGAGAATTTGATGGAAAAATTGGGATATGACCTTTTGTGTTTAAGGATAAAGCCAAACGAAATAGCAAAAATTGATCAGCAGGGACTTTGGAGACGAAACCAGTTTTATCAATCACTAAAGAAACTATTTGTTCATGTTTGATTGAGAAATTACTACCTTCAATCAAAGAAAAATGGCCATTTTCTAGTTTGGGGACCATTTTCATTCAACAAGATAACGCAAGGCCACGTTTGAATATAAATGATACAGAGTTTCTTGAAGCTGTGAGAAAGGCTGAATTAGATGTTCAGTTATTTTGTCAACCTCCAAACAACCCAGATATGAACATTTTAGATCTTGGTTTCTTTAGAGCTATTGATTCTCTTTAACATCAAGAGGCTCTAACAACAATTGATGAGTTTATTTCAGCTGTGGAGCATGTTTTTGACATATTTCCATCCAAGGAATTAAACAACGTGTTTTTGACATTGCAATCATGTATGGTTGAGGTGATGAGAAATTTTGGTGGGAATAATTATAAGATTCCTCACATGAACAAGGATAATTTGATCAGAAATGGATAGCTTCTAGTATGCATTGACTATGATTTTGAAGTAGTTAATGAAGCCAAGGCATCTCTGTTGAACTCTCACTAGTCATGTTTCCTTTTCTATTCTGTTTGCAATTTGTATTTGTTGATTCATTTTGAAGGTTAATGCAGAAAAGCCAGAATTCCTTTGTGTTAACAATGAATTCAATTTTGTTATCATTGCAGCTAATACAACACTTGAAAGCTGAAAATGACAGAATTCCTTTTCAAAATTCTTTTTCTGCAATGAAAATTCATGATGTTGGTACAACTACTAAAAATCATTCCTCGCTTTCCCATCGCTCCATGAATCCATTGAACCAGAAAATTGCAAGGGACATTTAATAAAACAACAAAAGTTATTGAAACAATAGAGTAGCTAATGAGACATTTGCTAACTTTTTTGACTAAAATAATTTGGGAAACCAAATTTTCAACAATTTACAAACCGTAAGTTGACGATGTTGTGCTGTAGAAATGAATCCTTCCTCTTTGGGTGTCGAATTCAAAACAAGTAATGGCTTCACTTGACGATCCTGTGCCGAAGAAATGAATCCTTCATCTTTCGGTGTTGAATTCAAATTATTTGTCATGGTTGCTTTAGTGAAAGTTTGGGAATGTTCTTCCACTATTTTATTCATAGTTTAAGATTAAAAAAATTGCTGGTACAATTGTCTTTTATACACAAAATATGTTAAACTAGTAAAGCCTAAAAAGTTGAATTCTTTTATTGAGAATACAACAACATTAAATGTGGTGATAAAAATAATGACATTGAATGTTGTTTCTTTAAAAAAAAGTATTGGTTGAATATTTATTATAAGGGCATAAAAGTAAAACAATGAATCAACTAAATTTTATAAATAGTAAGTGTGAGATCCCGAATTTTATAAAATAAAAGTATTCAATTTTTTTATTTTGGTAAATAGTTAAATTGATAAAAGTTTAAAGTTAAGGGTGATATTTGAAAATTTTTCAAAGTAAGAAAGTTTTCATAAAATAATCGGTGATAAAAGTACAGTAATACGCTTGGTTGCATAGTATCACACGATATTGATTATTGATGCTTACGTAAGAAAGTCACTCAGTTATACTCAATTATTGCTACAGTAATTGCTGCATCATATCTCTCATATTATTGATTCAATTATTATCACAATATCATCTGTATAATATATTATATTATTAAATCAATAATTGAGACGATAAAGTTATTCATATTATTATTTGCAATATTGACAATGTCTAGAAGTTCTGTCAAGGAGAGGTTTGGTCACCTAATTGCGCGCCAATAAGAAGAAATCCTTATCGGAAAGCCCCCTCTTTCCTGGGAACGACTTAGTTGTTAAATATTGTGAATTATAAGTTCGTGTTGATTAAAGATGAAATTGATAGTTTCATTGTGTTGGAATTATTAGTGTTAGTGAAAATCGACATTTATTTCGATAATAATTGATGTCTGGAGGTTATATTGACCAATCGGGTAATTAACTGGATAAATGAGCAATTAATTGCTATTAATTCACATGATTATAACTATTTGTTCACATGTGTTTACTATTAATTCACATTCATTTACTATTAGGGGAGTTGGTGCAAGATTGATAATACTTACATGACTAAGTTAAAAATGGAGGTATAGATGGAGGTACTATACTGTAATTCGTATTTTTACATATCTAGAACTATTGATTCACATGATTTACTATTAGGGAAGATGGTGCAAGTTTGATAAAACTTGCAGGACTAAATTAAAAATTAAAAAAAAAGAGGAAGGTATTATACTGTAATATTTCGAGCCCCAAAACGTGCAATTATCGAAATTATATTTTTCTATAAATAGAATCTCATTCTTCCTTCATTTCTCACCAATTCACTAAAGCTATAGAGTAATTATTATAGGAGAAAGAAGAAGAGAAGTCTGCTACCTCACTATTCTAGTATCCAGTCTTCTTTTGAGGTAAGGGGTATTATTCTTTCGTATTCATGAAGAGAGCTTCTGTTATTCCATTCTTTGTTATTATGTTGGAATAACTTGTCTATGCGAAGTACCACATACATGGTGAAATTCTTCTATTATTCCATTCTTTATTATTATGTTGGAATAACTTGTCTATGCGAAGTACCGCATACATGGTGAAATTCTTCTATTATTCCATTCTTTATTATTATATTGGAGTATCCTGTCTGTGCGGATTACGCATGACCTGGTTCTATTCTTTATTATTCCGTTGGAATATCTTGTCTGTGCGGATTACGCATGACCTGGTTCCATTCTTTATTATTCTCGTTGGAATATCATGTCATGCGTATATTACGCATTGAATTCGTTCTATTATTTATTATTTTGTTGAATAACTTTTATGCATGCGATTACATCACATGCTCGGTGAATTCTTACGTTAATCCATTATTTATTATTACATTGGAATAACTTGTCTATGTGGATTACCGCAAGCATGGTGAATGACCTTTCTTATTTATTCTTTATTAAATTGTGGAAATGATCTGTTTACGTGGATTACCGCATAGCGGGTGAAAATCCATTTGCAGTTTTGTATATTCTATTATACTCGTATGAGATATCATTTTTTTTGTACTCGTCATGGAATATCATTTTCTTTGGTATTTTTCTTTCACGAGTTACTATTCACCCAATTACTATTCACTCTAGTATTATTCACTCAAGTATTCGGGACACTTTTCATGTCGGAGCACTATTCACGAGTTACTATTCACCCAAATTATTATTCACCTGAATATTATTCATTCGGGTATTTGGGGTACTTTTCATGTCGGGGTACTATTCACGAGGTACTATTCCTGAAGTACTATTCATAGGGTACTATTCACGGGGTACTATTTACCCAAAAAATATATTTCTTTTCTGTCCAAATTACTTTTGGTACATAAATATTATTGTTGAATTTTACTCTACAAAGCAGTATCATTTGGACGTTATTGATTTTTGGATAAATTAAATTATAAATCTTTAAAATTTATCCTTGAACTTGTTTTATTGAATTATTATGTCATTTTCATCATCCTCATGCTTATATTGTGATTAAAGTTATCTTTGGCTTACGTGCATAGATGGACTTGGTATGATTATGACCAAGGATTATTCGGTATAATCATGATTAAGTAATGTAATGAATGATGTGGTAAAAGTCCTCATTGGCCTGTAGTTCATTGATGGACGATTGTTGGTATGATTATGACCGAGGATTATCTCGGTATAATCATGACCGATTGATGATTACATGAATATCATTGGTCCGTAGTGCGAGGATGATTCGATTATGTGGTTTATTTATTGTCGAGTCTCAATGATAAAGTTGATGAAAAACTTTTAAATCATGTGAAGCTAGTAGATTTTATGTTGTACTTGACTCTTCTAATGGATTGCTTATTCACTGCAGATTGTTGATTTAAAACTTGTTGTCTATTGTATTCTATCGGTTGTTATCTTTGTTGAAGGCTAAGGATAATTTATTACGCATTATCTTAGTCATAATATTTCTTACTGGGCTAGTTGAGCTCACCCTTTCTTTCATTGTTCTCTTCAGGAAATGAGAATATAGCTGGGACGAGTCGGGGAATAGAGTGATGGTCCAACATAAATGGCTTTAGTAGTCCTCACTATTCTACGGAATAATGTGATAATAATTGTAATGAGGACTCCATTGAGTGTGGATATTGTCTAGATGACAATATTCTTGTTTAAACTCTCAGCTATGTTTTGTCATATTTTACACGACTGTTGTATCATTAAGTTGTATTTGATTTATGTACCATGTATTTGGCGACTCAAGATGGGTGATGTATACCTGTTTTGGGGGCGTCACAGTAAGTAGCCTATATATTGGGACATCTCAAAATGGAAAATCAATCTATAACTATGGGGCAGAGGGAGTAAATTTTATTTCTATCATAAACCATCAATTTGGTGGTAGAGCCATAAGTTCTTAAAAGATCTGTGAGGTTGAGTGAGCCTAACACTCACCATCTCTCATATCCAAAACACAAAAACTTACTACCAACACAAGATGAGTTCCAAAGCTTCATTGATTGCATTAGCACCTCCAGTGTTTGATGGAACTAATTATCAAGTGTGGGCTGTCCAAATGGAAGCCTATCTTGATGTCAATGATAAGTGGGAAGCCGTTGAAAATATGTACGATGTTCCTCCATTGCCCTACAATCCAACTATGGCTCAAATAAAAAATCACTAGCAGGGGCAGATCTAGCCCCTTAGTTCAGTGGAGTCAAATTTGAAAAAAAAATTAATGAAAAATAAAAATATAATATAATAAATTATAAAATTAAATAATACTCATATATTATTTACAATAACATTTTTCGAGACTACATAACTTGAAATTGTTGATAGCCTCATTTTTAATAGTTACAAAAATATCATTTTCAATAATGTAAGTATCATAATAGCCTCATTTTAAACAATCATTCATCTTTAATTTTTTTTTGAAAGATCGACGTTGTTGTAAAAATATCATAATAGCCTCATTTTAAACAATTGTAAAAATTCATAAATAATTATTAAATTTATGAAATGATAAAAAAGAAAAATTACAATATGTTTTAAACAATTTTTCTTTGATGAGTTAACATTGTGGCTAAATAATTGAAAAAGAAATAGCAGAGCGAATACAAATTTTAGACATTCATTAATTTTTTAAGTAAATTATAAAGGGATAGGGGGAGGGGAGGGGAAGGGGAAGGGGGAGGGGGGGATCTTTTACCATCATTTGATTTCTTCTCATAACCCCCTAAAAGTGTGAGTCCACTACACTTCTGTCATAATTAATCTTCATAATCTTCACAGCTTCCGAGGCTACCAACCACCATGCTTCAAAGAAAGTTGGTCTGGAGATAAAATTAACTTGTGTGACAATGTTCATAAGTAAATGACTGTGGTCCGACTTGAATTTTTTTTGATAAATTAGAACATTCATTTTTTGGGAGCATTTATTTTTTGAGAAGGAGTACAAATTGACCTCTTGAAAATTCAGTGTGCTCAATTGACCCCACTGCCCTTAAGTGGATCCGCCCCTGATCACAAGGAGATGAGGCAAACGAAGTCAAAGGCAAAATCTAGCTTATTTGTAGTTGTTTCATCTTTAATTTTCACTAGAATCATGACACTGAAGGTAGTAAATGAAATTTGGGATTTCCAAAAAAAGTAGTATGAAAGAAATGAACGAGTCAAAGGCATGCAAGTTTTGAATCTGATCATAAATTTGAGATGTAAAAAATGAAGGAATAAAAAACAATCAAGGATTACTCAGACAAACTCCTTGACATTGTTAACAAAGTAAGGCTCAAGAACAAAGGAGACTTATGAGGCAAGAAGGATTTGTGGATGGTGCATTTCAAGCTATATCACAGAAAAATATGTGCAAGAAAGATAAACAAAGAAACAACAATAACAACAACAACACTACATTTCCACCATGTCCTTATTGCAAAATATCCAATCATACACATAAAAGGCGTTGGTGGAGGCCATATATAAAATTTCACAAGTGCAGTCAGTTAGGACACGTGGAATCTGACACCCCCAAAATAGGTATACATCACCTATTCTGAGTAACCAAATATATGGTACAGAATACAAATACAATATTAAATATACAACATGAGCTGTAAGTTTTATAAAAAATATTGTCTTCTAGACAATATTCAAACTCAAAATAAGTCCTCAATACATTTATTAACACACTCGCTTTATGTAGAATAGTGAGGACTACTAGTCTTATCAATCGGACCGTCACTCGTTTCCCGCCTAGTCTCGCTACGTTCTCATTTCTGAAGAGAACAATAAAAGTAAAAGGGTGAGCTCAACTAGCCCAAGAAGAAATATTATGACTAAGATAATGCAGAATAAATTATCGTTAGCCTTCAACAGTGTTAAACTGATACAATATAACAAACATCAAGTTTAATTGCAGCGGAATAAGCAATCCATTAAAAGAGTCAAGTAGAGAATAAAATCTAATATCTTCTATGATTTAAAAGGTTTTTCATCACTTTTATTGTTGAGACTCAGCTTACTAAATAAACCGCATCATCCCTGCACTACGGCTAAGGATATTCATTAGTATCACAACCACAAATTATCCATGCACTATGGACCAAGGATATTTGTGTATTCATCAATGGTCATGATCATGCCAACAACTGTCCATCAATGCACTACGGGCCAATGAGGAGTTTTACCACATCATTTGTAACATTACGGTCATGATTAATCGAATAATCCACGG
Source organism: Panax ginseng (assembly GCA_020205605.1). Classification (NCBI taxonomy): domain Eukaryota; kingdom Viridiplantae; phylum Streptophyta; class Magnoliopsida; order Apiales; family Araliaceae; genus Panax; species Panax ginseng. Next base: position 13,394,008 of record CM035133.1, on the reverse strand, counting down.
TCATAATCATACCAAGTCCATCTATGCACACAAAGCTCTGAGATGACTTTCAACATAATATAAACATGAGGATGATGACAATGATATAAGAATTCAATAAAATAAGTTCAAGAATTAATTTATCCAGGAACCAATAACACCCAAATTGTAAGACCCCATCTTTTATGAATAAAAATAAATTTTCTATAAATATCATTTTTGAATATTATGGAATAAATTTGATATAATGTTATAGTTGTGGGTAATATTTATAAATTTTTCAAAGTACGCAAGTTGTTATATAATATTTGATTGGTCGGGGAATATTCGTACGATGGCACAATCATTGGTGGACCCCATAATGTAATTATTATCGGATTGAGAAAACGACAAAAATATATTTATAAAAATAACTACGAAAGTTTTACTGGTTGACATTGTTGAACTACTCGGTAGTAAAAGTACGATGAATGGCGCTGGTTGCATAAGAAGCACGGTATTGATTATTAATGCTTATGTGAGAAGTCACTCGGTTTGATTCAATTATTGTCGATATTTTATATGTTATTAAATCAATAATTGAGATGACAAAGTTGTTAATATTATTATTTGCATTATTAACGATGTCAGAAGTTCTACCAAGGAGAGGTTTGGTCACATAATTGCGCGCTACCGATGGGGAGAAATCCTTATCGAAAGCCCCTCTTTCCAGGAGCGAACGACTGGTCGATTAATAGTGTGAATAATAATAATGATGATGACGTTTTGTTTTATTCAGTATTATTAACGTAATAAAATAAAAAACACTTTTTTATATAAAACATAATACTTTTATAAAGTTATTCGTTTTATTAGGCTAATAGTAAAATCTTTTTATATCAAACATAATACTTTTATAAAGTTATCTGTTTTATTAGATAATAATTAGAATATATTATATTTTATTATGCATAGTGTTTGCATAGTAAAATCTTTTTAAAAGTTATTTGTTTTATTAGATTATAAATAGAATATATTATATTTTATTTAAAAGATTTTGCTTTAAATATGGACCGTCCGATTAAAGTAAATCAATCTGGACCGTTCATGGATTGGTTACTATTCATTCCATTCTTCTATAAATAGAAGCTTATTCCTTCATTATTTCTTATGAATTCACTGAAACTATAGAGAGAGAAACTATAGAGAGAAAGAAGAAAAGTATTCTGCTACTTCACAACTCCGATACCAAGTTTCTTTTATGGTAAGGGGTATTATTTCTTTTGTATTCATGAAGAGAACTTCTATTATTCCATCTTTATTATTCTATTGGAATAACCTGTATATGCGGGCTACCCTATACTTGGTGAAATTCTTCTGTATTCCATTCTTTATTATTCTGTTGGAATATCCTGTCTGTGCTTTTTTTTGTTATTCCATTCTTTATTATACTTAGTTGGTTAAAGTTTTGACTTCTACACTCTATGAAATTAGTGGAATATTCTCGATATTTGCGCTTCATCCAGTATCTTTTCATGGAAATATTCTTCTGAGCATTCTTGAATTTTACTTTACAAAGAAGTATCATGTTGACAATTTAGACGTTATTAGTTCCTAAATAAATTAATTCTTGAACTTGTTTTATTGAATTCTTATATCATTGTCATCATCCTCATGTTTATATTATTTTTGACAGTCATCTATGGCCTGTAGTGCATAGATGGACTTGGTATGATTATGACCAGGGATTATTCGGTGTAATCATGACCGTAATGTTACAAATGATGTGGTAAAAGTCCTCATTGGCCCGAAGTGCATTGATGGACAGTTGTTGGCATGATCATGACCATTGATGAATAGACAAATATCCTTGGCCCATAGTGCATAGATAATTTGTGGTCGTGACCCTAATGAATATCCTTGGCCGTAGTACAGGGATGATGTTGATTATTTATTATGCTGAGTCTCAGCGATAAAAGTGATGAAAAACCTTTTTAAATCATAAAAGATAGTTGATTTTATTCTCTACTTGACTCTTTTAATGGATTGCATGTTCCGCTGCAGTTAAACTTGATGTCTATTGTATTTTATCAGTTTAACACTGTTGAGGACTAATGATAATTTATTCTGCATTATCTTAGTCATAATATTTCTTACTGGGCTAGTTGAGCTCACCCTTTCTTTCACTGTTCTCTTCAGGAAATGAGAACGTAGCCGGGATTAGTCGGGGAACGGAGTGATGGTCCGAGATGGTGTCTTAGTTGTCCTCACTATTCTGTTAAATAGTGTGATAATAAATGTAATGAGGACTAAATTGAGTGTGGATATTGTCTAGATGACAATATTTGTATTAAAACTTACAACATGTATTTTGTCGTATTTTACACGACTGTTGTATAATCAAGTTGTATTTGAATTTAGTACCATGTATTTGGCGACTCAAGATGGGTGATGTATACCTATTTTGGGGGCGTCACAGTTGGTATCAAAGCTTAGGGATATGATCCCTGTCTGAGAAGTGAGATAAGAACTAGGAGGGGAGAGACGGGGAATTCCTTCGCTAGTATGACCTACCTAAGTTTATTTGGTATTTAATTGGTCGGTCAGAGTATAGGGATAATATGTGATATGTTAATTAACCCTTATTTTGTGGCAGTATTTAAAAATGGCATCCGAGAATGTTGAGAACATCAATGGAGCACAGGAGACCGTTGAGTCTCCACAGATCAATAATCAGGATAATGTGCATCAGGAAAACGACAATCCTAATGCAAACAACAACACTGTCCAAATGATGAACGATGGAATGTTCCGAGGCTTCATGCAATTCATGCAACATCAAAGTAGAGCGGCTCTATTCAAAATGCGGTGGAAACTTTGGCAACTTCAGACGGATCATCATCGCCAAGCAGTTCAAGGAGCTGACCACCATAGGAGTTTTTGGAGAGCCAAAACCACTTAAAGCGGAGGCGTGGATAAAGCGGATCAATAAGATATTTGATGTCTTGGGTTGCTCGAGGAGCAAAAGGTTCCTTTGCCACTTTTTATGTCATGCGCAGAGCGATTCTTGGTGGGAATCAGAAAAGCGTACTCAACCTGCCACACTGAAGATGTCTTGGGAGAAGTTCTAAGAACTGTTCAACGACAAGTACTTTCCCAAAAGTATTCGTCCCATGAAAGAGGTAGAGTTCATTAAACTGGAACAAAACAACATGACCGTGTCACAGTACGAAGCCAAGTTTACCGAGCTGTCCCGATTTGCGTCCCATTTGGTTGATAATGTGGAGAGAATGACGCGAATGTTTCTAAGAGGTTTGAAACCAGAGATACGTCAATATCTTATCTCTTATAAACTATGTTTGTATTCAGATGTTGTTAATAGGGCTCAGTTATTGGAGCGCGATAATGAGTCAACCCAACCAAAAGAGAGCAGTCGGCAAAATGATAATACCAGATGATAGCGATCGTGAGCGGTGGACAATAAGCGTGGAGGAATCAACATGCCGAAATGGTAACCACTTACGTGGTAATCATGGCCAAAACAATAAGAATGGAAATTTCAAGAAAAGAAGATTCAACAATGATGGAAAGACGTCATCAGCACCTGTCGTTAAGGAAGGAGAACGACCACCCATCATATGCTTCAAATGTAGAGGGAGAGGACACATCGGTCAAACTGCATGCGATGCCCTCCAAAGCATGTTACAATTGTGGAAGAGGAGGACACGGCCCGATTTTGTCGTCGTGCAATCAAGACAAGTCCACTGGATGGGCGGCAAAGGTCGTCCCAGACAAGACAAAACCGGTTGTTCAAGGGAGAGCATTTGTCGTGACCTCCCAGAAAGCAAGGAACCCGAACGAGGTCATCACGGGTAAGCTTATCATAAATTCTAGTAAAGTATATACCTTATTTGATACCGGTTCTACCCATTCTTTTATTTCTCCTACTTGCGCTCAACGTTTAAATTTGACTTCAGAGAAATTAGACTTTGACTTATCTGTTGAAACTCCATTGGGAGAAACCTTCATTACATCCACTGTTTATAAGTCTTGTTTGGTTCAAATCGGTACCCTCACATTACCTGTCGACCTTATTTCATTGAAAATACTTGCATTTGACATAATTCTAGGGATTGATTGGTTAACTACTCATCATGCAAAAAATTGATTATTTTTGTAAGGTTGTTAGCTTTCATATTCTTAATCAACCTATTATGCAAATTCAAGCAACCAAACCATTAAAATCAATCACTATCATCTCAAGCCATAAAGCTATTTGTTTATTGAAAAATGGATGTCAAGCTTTCTTAGTTCATGTCACGGATCTAAACAAAATACGTCAGTTTTGAATGATATTTATATTGTTATTGAATTTCCTGACGTATTCCCTGAAGAACTTCCTGGCCTACCCCCAGAGCGTGAAATTGAATTTTGTATCGACCTTGAACATGGTACAAAACCTATTTCCAAAGCCCCATATCGAATGGCTCCTATTGAACTTCAGGAGTTAAAGACCCAACTGCAGGAATTGTTAGACATTGGCTTTATTCGTCCTAGTACTTCTCATTGGGGTGCTCCTGTTCTATTCGTGAAAAAGAAAGATGGGAGTATGCGACTTTGTATTGATTATCGAGAGTTGAATCACGTCACCATCAAAAATAGGTACCCATTGCCACGTATTGATGACCTGTTTGACCAGTTGCAAGGCGCCAAATTCTTTTCAAAGATTGATCTTCCTTCTGGATATCACCAATTGAAGATTAGAACCGATGACATTCCAAAGACGACTTTCAGAACTCGGTATGGGCATTATGAATTCCTAGTCATGTCTTTTGGATTGACTAATGCTCCTGCTGCCTTCATAGATATGATGAACCGAGTATTCAAGGAATATTTGAATCACTTTGTGGTCGTCTTTATTGATGACATCCTTATTTATTCCAAAAGTCGTGAAGATCATGAGCAACACTTGAGGCTGATACTCCAAAAGCTTCGTGAATATTATATTTTATTATGCATAGTGTTTGCATAGTAAAATCTTTTTAAAAGTTATTCCTTTTATTAGATTATAAATAGAATATATTATATTTTATTTAAAAGATTTTGCTTTAAATATGGACCGTCCAATTAAAGTAAATCAATCTGGACCGTTCATGGATTGGTTACTATTCATTCCATTCTTCTATAAATAGAAGCTTATTCCTTCATTATTTCTTACGAATTCACTGAAACTCTAGAGAGAGAAACTATAGAGAGAGAAACTATAGAGAGAAAGAAGAAAAGTATTCCGCTACTTCACAACTCCGACATCAAGTTTCTTTTATGGTAAGGGGTATTATTTCTTTTGTATTCATGAAGAGAACTTCTATTATTGCATCTTTATTATTCTGTTGGAATTACCTGTATACGTGGGCTACCCTATACTTGGTGAAATTCTTATGTATTCCATTCTTTATTATTCTGTTGGAATATTCTGTTCTGCATTTTTTATCAACTCCGGGTTCCGTCTTTATTATTACATTGAATAACTTTGTACATGCTAATTACCGCATGTATGGTGATTTTTGTTGTATTCCATTCTTTATTATTCGTTGGAATATCACCGCTTGCAGCGTATTACGCCGACCGGGTTCCGTTATTTATTATTCGATGGAATAACTGCCTGCATCTGATACCGCATGCATGGTGATTACTTTTGTTATTCCATTCTTTATTATACTCAGTTGGTTAAAGTTTTGACTTCTACACTCCATGAAATTAATGGAATATTCTTGATATTTGCGCTTCATCCAATATCATTTCATGGAAATATTCTTCTGAGCATTCTTGAATTTTACTTTACAAAGAAGTATCATGTTGAAAATTTGGACGTTATTAGTTCCTGAATAAATTAATTCTTGATCTTGTTTTATTGAATTCTTATATCCTTGTCATCATCCTCATGTTTATATTATTTTTGAAAGTCATCTGTGGCCTGTAGTGCATAGATGGACTTGGTATAATTATGACCGAGAGATTATTGATTATGTAATCATGTAGTAATGTTATAAATGATGTGGTAAAAGTCCTCATTGGCCCGAAGTGCATTGATGAACAGTTATTGGCATGATCATGACTATTGATGAATACACAAATATCTTTGGTCCGTAGTGCATAGATAATTTATGGTCGTGACCCTAATGAATATCCTTGGACGTAGTGCAGGGATGATGTGGATTATTTATTAAGCTGAGTCTCAGCGATAAAAGTGATGAAAAATCTTTTTAAATCATAAAAGATAATAGATTTTATTCTCTACTTGACTCTTTTAATGGATTGCATGTTTCGCTGCAGTTAAACTTGATGTCTATTGTATTTTATCAATTTAACACTGTTGAGGACTAATGATAATTTATTCTGCATTATCTTAGTCATAATATTTCTTACTGGGCTAGTTGAGCTCACCCTTTCTTTCACCGTTCTCTTGTGAAATGAGAACGTAGGGGACTAGTCGGGGAGCAGAGTGATGGTCCGAGATGGTGTCTTAGTAGTCCTCACTATTCTGTTAAATAGTGTGATAATAAATGTAATGAGGACTAAATTAAGTGTGGATATTATCTAGATGACAATATTTGTATTAAAACTCACAGCATGCATTTTGTCGTATTTTACACGACTGTTGTATAATCAAGTTGTATTTGAATTTAGTACCATGTAATTGGCGACTCAAGATGGGTGATGTATACCTATTTTGGGGGCGTCACACAAATTGTCAACATAATACTGCTTTATGGGGTAAAACTCAAGAATGCTCAGAAGAATATTTCCATGAAAAGATACTGGATGAAGCGCAAATATCAAGGATATTCCACTAATTTCATGGGGTATAAAAGCCAAAACTTTAACCAACTGAGTATAATAAATAATGGAATAACAAAAGAAATCACCAGGCATGCAATAGACCGCACAGTCAGGTTATTCCAACATAATAAAAAATAACGGAACCAGGTCATGCGTAAACGCAAAGGAGGATATTCTAATGTAATAATAAATAACGGAACCAGTCAGGCGTAATCCTGACCGGATGAATATTCCAATGTAATAATAAAAAGAACGGAACCAGTCGGACAAAATTCAGACCGATGTGAGGATATTCCAAATGAATAATAAAGAAGGAATAACAATGAAATTTTACTATGTATGCGGTACTTCGCTTAGACAGGTTATTCTAGTAGAATAATAAAGAATAGAATAACAACAGAATTTTACCATATATGCAGTACTTCTCATAGATAGGTTATTAGAACATAATAATAAAGAATTGAATAACAGAAGAATTTCACCATGTATGCGGTACTTCGCATAGACAGGTTATTCCAACATAATAATAAAAAATGGAATAACAGAAGAATTTCATCATGTATGCGGTACTTCGCATAGAAAGGTTATTCCAACATAATGATATTTAATAGAATAACAGAAGAATTTCACCAAGTATAGGGAAGCCCGTGTATACAGGTTATTCCAACAGAATAATAAAGAATGGAATAACAGATGTTCTCTTCATGAATATGAAAGAAATAATACCCTTTACGGGTACAACAAATAATATCCCTTACCTTAGAAGAAACTGGATATAAGAGTAGAAGTAGCAGAATACTTTTCATCTTTCTCTTTGTAGTTTCTCTCTCTAGAGTTTCAATGAATTCGTTAGAAATAATGAAGGAATAAGCTTTATTTATAGGAGAATGGACCTAATAAGAATGCTTAATTCATGAACAGTCTGATTGATTTACTTTAAACAGATGACTCATCCATATTGATTTACTATGCAAGATAAATAAAATATTCTAATAAAATAAAATCTTTTAAGTAGAATATAATATATTCTATTTATAGTCTAATAAAATAAATAACTTTATAAAAGTATTCTATTTTATATAAAAAGATTTTACTATGCAAAATACTATACATGCACTATAAAAAACACTATGCATAATAAAATATAATATATTCTAATTATTGTCTAATAAAACAAATAACTTTATAAAAGTATTCCGTTTTATATAAAAAGATTTTACTATGCAAAAATACTATGCATAATAAAATATATTATATTCTAATTATTGTCTAATAAAACAAATAACTTTATAAAAGTATTCTATTTTATATAAAAAAATTTACTATGCAAAATACTATGCATAATAAAATATATTATATTCTAATTATTGTCTAATAAAACAAATAACTTTATAAAAGTATTCTTTTTATATAAAAGCTTTTTGTTTTATTATATTAATAATACTAATAAAACAATATATATATATATAAACTTCTATAACTTCATAAAAAGACACCTCAATATATTTAAAAATATTTATCATCATTATTATAATTCACAATATTAATCGACTAGGTCGTTTCTAGGAAAGAGGGGGCTTTTCAATAAGGATTTCTCCCTATTGGCGCGCAATTAGGTGACCAAATCTCTCATTGACAGAACTTCTAGACATCGTTAATATTTCAAATTATAATATTAATAACTTCGTCTTCTTAATTATTGATTTAATAATATATAAAATATTGACAATTAGGTAACCTCGATGCATGCATGATCCATCTTAAACGTTACATCTTTCTCCAAGAGTGAGTATAGGGGTTTCGAGATTTTTGAAAAATCTTTAATAAAGCGTCTATAGAACCTGCAGATGTCCCAAGAAACTCCGAATGCCTTTTACGAGATGAAGGAGGAGGCGGTTTCTCAATTGTATCAATCTTCATTTCTATCCACCTCCAATCCGGACGCGGAAACCTTATGTCCCGTAATAACCCCTTCTTGTACCATAAAATGACATTTTCCCAATTAAGTACCAGGTTAGTCTCCACACATCTTTTAACACCAAGATCAGATTATTCAAACACGAGTCAAAACTATCGCGAACACGGAGAAATCATCCATGAACACCTCTAAATTTCGCCAACCATATCGGAAAAGATTGCCATCATACACAACGTTGAAAGGTCGTCGGTAGCATTACATAAACCAAAGGACATCTGTAGGAATGCAAACGACTGAAGTATGGACATGTGAGCGTGGTCTTTTCTTGATCTTTAGGTCTTATGGCAATTTGATTGTACCCAGAATATCCATCTAATGACAAGAGAATTGATGTCCCGCTAACTCCGCCCAACATCGATCAATGAAGCGGTAAGTGGAAAGTGATCCTTGCGTGTGGCTTTATTCAACTTGCGGTAATCCATACATACTCTCCACTGTAATGATTCTAGTCGGGATAAGCTCATGCGCTTCATTTTTACCACAGTTATGCCCCTTTTTTGATACACACCTGCATACAAGACTTACCCATGAAGCTGCCCCGAGATTGGGTAGAATATCTGCAAGCATCCAACCATTTTATAATTTCCTTCTTCACCACCTCTTTCATAATGGGATTTAACCTTCGTTGCATCTCAATGGTTTGTTTTGATCCCTCTTCCATTAAAATCTTGTGCATCTGAAGAAAAGAGGGCTAATACCTCGAATGTCCGCTATAGTCCACCCAATCATTGCTTTTGAACTCGCGCAGAACTCGTAGCAAATTTTTTTTTGGGTGTCGATTAACGTTGTCGAAACAATAACCTGGGTAAGTCGAGTGTTTCCCTAAATAAGCATATTCAAGATGAGAGGGAGTGGCTTTAATTCCAACACAACGGTGGCACTTCTATCGAGGGTTTGCACTTTTTTCTTCCGTTTTAGGCCTTTCAAGGGTGTCGAATGGTTGATTATTTTCCGGTAGAATGATGGTGTGTCTAGCCATTTGACTCGCTCATTATCGCCTCCGCACTTTATCGTTGTCGATTCTAACCATCATGGATTCTATCGGATCCTCCGAGTAATTACTGACAAATCTTGTGATTCACTATCTCTTCCATTACATCCACCCGCAAACACTCACCTTTTTCCTTTGGATACGACATTGCTTTAAACACATTGAAAGTGACTGTTGATCGTCAACTCTCATCGTTAATTCTCCTTTTTGCACGCGTCGATTAACGTTCTCCCGTTGCTAAGAATGGTCGTCCGAGAATGATGGGCGGTTCAGATCCGCTTCACAATCCAAGATAACGAAGTCTCGCTTGAAAGATGAATTTATCCACCCTTACTAATACGTCTTCAACGATACCTCGTGGATATGTAATCGATCGATTCGCTAACAAAGAAATCGATATTTGTCGGTTTAGGTGCTTGGAGCCCGAATTGATTGAGATCGATAATGGCATCAAATTAATATCGCCCCAAATCACATGTACGCTTTCCAAAAATTGATTACCAATGTCGCATGGAATAGAAAAGCTACGGATCTTTCAACTTAGGAGGTAACTTGTTACGAATAATTGCATTTACATTCTTGATTAAGCGCCAATTTTTCAAAATCCCCGATTTCCTTTTCTTTGATAGCACATCCTTCATGAACTTAGCGTAACTCCTCGGCATTTGTTCTAAAGCTTGGTGAATGGGATGTTGATATGCAATTTTTAAAAATATCCAAAAATCTTAAAAGCGCTTATCTAACTTGGATTTCGAAATCTCTGCGGATATGGTATGGGTGGCATTGTTGTAGATGACCCCGGTGCATTTTCCTCTCCTATTTCCTCTTTATCTTTCCTGTTTCCACAACTTCTTCCATTTTGGTTGTTGCGTTATCCCCTTGTCCTTATCCTTAGCTTTTTTGCGCTCCTTCCCACTTCCTAAGATTTCGCTTTAGCTGCGGTCATTCATTTCTGCCGGTTATTTTTGTATCACCTCGGGCGTTCTAGTGGACGGGTATTCAATCATGTCTTTATTTGTCCCAATTGATTTTCAGATTCTTTAACGATGCCCCATGGCTTTTGCAACGTCATATCTAATTGATTCAATTTCTTGTCTTGTTCTCGTTCTTTTTGTCGAGGAGGCTCTAATAAATTTCTCCAAGGTCGCTTCCCAACTTGATACCCTCTCGGTTGTTGAGGTTGATTTTGGAATCCGGAGGTGTGTTGTTGTTCAGGTGGTTGGCTGCTGACTTGATTGTTACTCCATGAGAACCCTGGATGATTCTTCCAACACGGATTATAAGCATTTTGGGTAGGATACGGTTGGGTTGAATGATTATAATTTTCCTAACCGTGTCTTTGATTCGAATTTATGGCACATTGATCCCGTAGCATGACCCCAAAGACACAACTCACAAACCATCGCTACCGCTTGTGTGGCTTGTGGATGCCATATTTCTATATGCTTAGCTATTGCGATCACTTGTCTTTGTTAATCTTTGTTAATGGCGTCCACTTCATATTTTCCCGATGCTTTTGGGTGGTTGGTCTCGTCATGGGCCATCGATAGTTGTTGGTGGCCATTGTTTCTAACAATTGATACGCCTCATCAAAATTTTTGGACATAATCGCTCCTCCATTCTTTGCGAGATCAATACTAGACCTCGTGGATGCGTGCAAACCATCACAAAATATCCCTAATTGCATCCATCATGCGGAATTCCATGATGAGGGCACTTACGGAGCATATCCTTAAACCTTTCCCACGCCTCATATAACGATTCCGACTCAAGTTGTGCGAAAGTATGAATGTCGTTAAAGTAGTTTTGCCGATTACATTTGGTGGGAAGAACTTAGCTAAAATTTTTTGAGCTAAGTCATCCCACGTGGTGATTGAACCAGAGGCAAGGAGTGTAGCCGACTTCGTGCTTTATCTTTTAAAGTAAGCAGGAACATCCTCAACCTTATAGCGTCTTCCGATACATTGTTAAATTTGAAGGTATCGCAAACTTCAAGAAACTCAAGATATGTTCATTAGGATCGTCATCGAATTACCCCAAACCGGCATGTATTTCAGAAGCATCCGAATTGATCCGGTTTTATCTAAAGCGTCTCGCATTGATTGAAGCCTCTTAATACTGGATTGTAAATCAGTAACATTTGGCGTATGTAATCCCTAAGTGATTTTCATTAGTTTCTTCGCCATGTTCACGAGTAATTCTTGGGTTGCCGATTCTTCTTCTAAATGTATCACCTCTCACTATTCAATCGCTCCGTTGGAACTCCTTCTCAAGGTTGTGCGTATACGTAAGAAGTTCCTTTCTAGCTTTTCGATCTAGTGTGCATGGTACAATTCCTACCAATCAAGAAGAAAGATTAAGTAGTGTTCAAATTAAAATCGAATTGATTATAACTAATATGAAATTAATATTAATAAAAGAAGTTCCCGGCAATGGCTATAAAAAACTTGTTGAGTAAAATCTAGTTACACACAAAGACGCAAGAATATCGTGGTCAACAAGTAATAAAGTGATAAGTTGAGTATCGTTCCCACAGGGAGTTCTAATTAATAAATTTCAACTACTAATACTATATCAATTCAATTTTATTCAAACAACGAGAAATTGCGATTTTCTTAATTATTAACTCAAAATTAAACACTTAAAGATACTGTACTACGATAAACAATTAACTAAGCTATTACTTGAGTGAATGACTTCCGGTAGGTAAATATTAAGACTTCAATATCCCCAATTATGAATTATAAATCAGTTATCTAATCATCCCAATTACTATGTCTCATGGATTGTTAACAGGAATTTTCAAATGCCAAAAGCCCTCTTCCAAGTGATCAATTGACTTCTATTTAACCCAGATTAACCTTGCTATATTCCTATGCAAAACAATTGGATTAAACTCTTTCAGGTCCAATTCCTTTATATGTTACATGCGGTGAGCAGATATTTTCATTCAATTCACAAACCTAATTATTTACCGTGTAAATAATTGAGTCACATATCATCATCATGTCTAGTTCTAACCCTAGAATTCCTCTCCCAATTCTTACAGAGTAACACACTAATTATTGGCCAAATAATTAATCATTAAAATCAAAACATGATAAAAAATCCACTTCAACATAAATAATTATAATGATGAGAATAACTAAGTTATAATCATAAAAGGTTCAATTGAAATCTTAATTAAAGAATTAGTTCATCACGGAAATAAGAATCATTAATTGTTGACAAATCATCCTTAAAGAATTACAAATTAAAATAAGGAGAAAAGAAGAAACTCAGTAGCCAATCTTGAAGCTCCAAGTAATCTCCGTAATCTTCAATGGAAAAGCTCCTTCAATACCCTCCGCCGAAAAAATCCAAATCCCTTTAACTCAAAGAATTAGTTTCTTTTTATAGTCCCCCCCACAATCCTCCTCCAATTAGGTTTTATTATTAGCCCTTAATAGGCAAACCCGGAAGTCAAAATATTAATCCCATTAACGCGCTGCCGAGGGCTCGGCGCCATTGACCGAGGAGGATATACAATTTCAGTAGCCTTTATTATTTGGACTTCATTGAAATTACAAAATTGCCATTCAATGCTTGAAATTCCATAATTGCCCTTCCAAACTTCCAAATCGCCAAATAAGATATAAACACAATAAAAATGCTACTAAATAACTTAAGAATGCAATAATTTAAGTCTAAATATATCCGAATTATGGGTATACTACCCATTCATCAAACACCCCAAACTTAAATCGCGTGTCCTCATGCGACAAAGCCTAAGATCACCAAACAAAACTAAACATCATGCACATGCAAACTATTTATATATTTATATGTTCGTAATTCCAAAGAATCCAAGAGCTCACGTAGATCCATATGCCTCGGAAAATCACGTAAACATGCTAATTCCTCATGTAAAAGCAGATCGACAATATCCCAACAATCAGCGGATCTAAATCATTATTATCGATATTGTGCGTGTGTCCACGACCATGCGAACCCATGAAAGACAAAAATATGAGAGAATAACTTTCTTAGTAGGCATCATACGATGTGAACTTGAGAACTCATCAAATAAACTTGTTTCAACTGAACTCAAAACACTTACCCGAATTAAATAAACTAGAATATATATATATATATATATATATATATAAATTTTTTTTTTTTATTATAGATGGTTGGTGAGTACGTTTTACGCTCCATCTCACGCTTGTGTTTATGGGGAGTGGTTCCCCTCAACCCACCACAAGACTCAACATTTGTTTTTTTTGTTTTGTTTTTTTTTTTTATATTCCAAATGTTTCCCCAAACTCGAAGTTTATGCATGAATTAGGTCTCATCTAGTTATTCAAATTGTTCTTCCATATCACTAGCAATCCCCCTTTAGAACTCTATTCTCTAACCATTTAAACTATCATAGCTAACATGGTCGCGTTTTATTTCCAAGTGCCTTCTTATAATATCAATGTCAAGCATGATAAAGATCCAATTCCATTCACGAAAATCATATCACTGAATCAACAATCCTTACTAGACGTGTTCATGCAATTCTACTTTCCTCATTGGCCCCAGATATACGCACTCTCAAAAACTGGAATTAACATGCAATCCTAAATGCAACTTTACTAATAATCAATCCACAAACTAATAATAAACTACAACTGGTGAAAATAAAACGTAACCACCCCCAAACTAAGCTAGAGCAATGTCCTCATGCAAAAAAAAAAAAATAAGTCAAAATAAAACAGAGGACTTCCCTGACGAATTTATTCTTCTCGGGGAGCATCATCGTCCTCATTTCATCTCTTGATCGGACGGAAATCTTTCGCGTAAGCGGAGCCGTAGGGAAATGGCTAAGTGGAATGCGGATGGGTCCGGATGGTCGAGTGCATTACATCAAGACAAATTGGTCGACGACTAAATACTTGTAAATCACGCTTGACGTTCCGAAGTAAAGCGATATTCGGGACTCAATGTTGTAAAACCGGTAACTGCCTATCTCATTTGGGCGACCGGGGACCACACCTCGATGAAGCGGCCGAGGGGCCGTAAGGAGGGGAGCTTCGAGGTGGTGGGGCTCGTGGAGACGTAACGGGGGATAATGAAACCCGGTCCCCTAGGGTGATTAAGCGCCACCGGACCACACTTTATAACGACGGATCAAGTTGTGGTCCAACACGGGGCATAGGAGTTTGAATCATCTCGTCGATTTCCATTTGACCCCAAACTTAGCATATAAGACGCAGATCGGGGATGGATGTGGTAACCTCCCTGTGGTGGTCCCGCCATGAGATCGCGTGAGCATCGATTGTTTGAATAAGATGGCCGACATCGATTCGTAGGCCTTGTATGATGGAGTATAATAAGACAACCCTTTCTTTGGTGGACGTGACTCACATGTGACGTTAGGCATCAATTTCACAAGATATGAAGGCATACCATGCCTTTCCATATAGGACCGAGGTGAGACAATGGGAAGGTCATGCCGCCACGCTTCATGGATGGACCAAGTAGTGCCCGGTTGACATGCCCCGAATAATCTTTTCATAGTCAGGCCCATCACTCACCACTAGGCGAGCATATTCATCATGAAGGCCTCTAAGGGTAGTTGATAGCACCCATGGATATCCTCCTTGCCAAATTCCACGGTCTTACCTCGACAAACACCCCATAATGGTCATGCTCGAAGCAAGTTGGCATAGAATTCTTTGACCACCGCAATCATCGCTATGTCGTCAGTCGTTTCGGTGAGACGAACCGTTACACTCAAGAATCATCTTTGCTATGTCTCCATCCTTGTTTTGATCGGGACGGAGACCCCGATTCGGGACTAGTGGAGCTGGTGGCCTATGCGGCACATGGCGTTCTTGAGCCATAACACTAACAAAATGCCCGTTGTCAAATTTTGGCGGGGAAGTTGAAGCGGCCCCCGGACCTCGAGTCATGCGATGACGTTTGGATGCCATGTCGAGAATTTCGCAAATAAAACATATTCATAGTTTAGCTTTAAAAAGAATGTACGGTTGGATAAATGTGCGCCTAGCAGAAGACATAGAAATTGTATAAAATCTTGGTAGTGTGAGAACGCGGTGGGGGTGAGGCATGAAATAAAGTATGTAAGTTACACAGATTATTGAGTCGAGACAATTTGTCAAACACCTAGATATAGAATCGAGAACTTGTTCAATCCATTATTAATTCCTGTCTATTCATGCCATGCATGTATGGCGTGCATGAATCTCGTGTAGAGAGTACGCCACACATCAATGCGTTATCTATATGCTCCATTAGATTTCCAGATGACAAGAATAACGAATGAAGAGCATCTTAATTGCATAATAATTGAAAAACACATCAAATCATACCCTTGTTACTTCTAAAGAAGTTGGAGGAGTAGAATTGGCACACAAGATGCAGGGCGACCAATATGAAAGGAAGGGATTGATGCGTGGTGGATGAGTGGAAGACAATTATCCAAAGTTTAATGACTTTGTGCTATGAAGATGGAGAGAGAGGTGGACGACTTCTGTCTGCTGCGTGTGGAAGGAATTTGGGGTAGAAAAGGCACGGCAAGGTTTTAAAGTACAAGGTCTATTCGACCCGCCACGGGCGCTGGGTTATAATCTTTCTTGGGAGCGCCAAGGTATTAAGCGTGAATCGAGTGGGATGCCCTTCAGGCACGGGCGCTGGTTTGAATGGAAGACAACGGCCCGGGCCTGGGCCTTGTTTTCGCTGAGCTGGAGCCCTGGGCGGGCGTGAATGAACTAGAATCCACATTTGGGCTGGGCCTTTGTGATGTGGTATTTGGTAATTCATTTGTATGCGTGCGTATACCGGACCAGGTAGGAATTAGTTTAGTAATCTTGGATTTCTACTACTGAATAACAAAGTGAAAATAAGAAAAGTTTAACTCTAAGAGGCATAAAATCAAATAAAACGAAAAAGTTATGGAACTGCATGGGTTGCCTCCCAAGAAGCGCTTGGTTTACGATCGTCGGCCCGACTTTTGCGGTGTTGGCCGGGGTTGTCCACTTTGGGTCCGAGAGGTACTCGGACGAAGTAGCTTGGCGCTCGATTGGTCCGCTCAATAGTGTTTCAGACGTTGACCGTTGACCTTGAATGTACGCTTTGAATTCGGTTCCTCAACCTCAATGTTTCCAGGTGTGGAGTGATGAGATATGACTACAAATGGTCCAGACAATTCGGATTTCAATTTTCACGAAATAGACGCAAGCGTGAGTTGAATAAAGAGTACTTGGTGGCCGGTGCGAATGTTCTATCGAGAATTTTTTATCGTGCCAAGATTTGACTTTCTCCTTGTATAGCTTAAGCGTTTTCAGAAGGCGTTGAACTCGAATTCATCCATCTCGTTCAACCGCAGAACTGCTTTTTCACCGCCGCTTCTAGATCAAAGTTTAATTTTCGAATGGCCCAGTGTGCACTGTGTTCTAGCTCGACCGGCAGATGACACGCCTTTCCAAAGACCATTCTGTACGGGGACATGCCGATCGGGTTTTTGTACGCTGTTCGATAATCCCATAGAGCGTCGTCAAGACGTAACGCCCAATCTTTTCGTGACGGATTGACTACTTTTTTCCGGGATCCTCTTAATTTCCCGATTCGACACCTCTCGCTTGGCCATTGGTTTGTGGGTGATATGCAATGCAATTTTGTGATTGAACTCCATATTTTACAAGCAATTTAGTGAACCGCTTATTCTGATGCGTTCCTCATCACTTATTATAGCCCTTGGTGTCCCAAACCGTAAAAATGTTTTTCTTTAAAAATCGGGTGACAACGTTGGCATCATTCGTGGGTAACGCTGCGGCTTCTACCCATTTGGAAACATAATCGATCGCTAATAAGATATAACGATTATTCAATGAAGATGGGAATGGTCCTATAAAGTCGATACCCACACGTCGAAAAGTTCCACCTCTAAAATTGTGTTAAGTGGCATTTCATTGCGCTTGAGATATTACCCACGTTGGCATCGATCGCATTTTAGCACAAAGAGATAAGTATCTTTGAATAAAAGAGGGCGGAAGAATCCCGATTCAGTAAACTTTTCGTTGTCGACGATCATGGAATAATGACCTCCGTGAATCGAGGAGTGGCGGTGGCCTAATATACTATCCATTTCTTCGTGAGGTACACAACGCCTTATCATTTGATCTCGCACATGCTTTAAAAGCGAAATGGTTCATCCCAAAAGTATTGTTTCGCATCGTGGAGAAACTTCTTCCGTTGTTGTGATGTCAAATCCGTGGTAACACCTTGGCAACCACATAGTTGACATAGTCAAGATACCAAGGCAAGATGGTAGTTACCCTAACAGATTGCTCATCCGGAAATTCTTCATTAATCATCGAGTTGTCTTCTTTTCTCTCCTTTTATTTTCCAACCGTAGAGACGGATGATCCGCCACTTGATTTTTTCGTACCTTTTCTCATCCCGTATCTCCGGATCAAATTCTTGTAACAACAAGACCCACCGTATTAATCGTGGTTTAGCATCTTTCTTCTCAATCGGATATTTAATACCGAATGATCGGTGTAGACAATTACCTTAGTGCCGAGGAGATAAGCTCGAATTTGTCAAAAGCAAACACCACCGCAAGTAATTCCTTTTCGGTTGTTGTGTAGTTCAATTTGGGCATCCGTCAATGTCTTACTAGAGTAATAGATAGTATGAAAAATCTTATCATGACGTTGTCCCAATACGGCTCCACCGCAGCGTAATCATCGGGCGTCAAGACATCAATTCAAACCAAAGACCAATCAAGGCGCTATAAACGACCCGTGCAGTGAGACCAATTTCTTCTTTAATACCTCAAATGCCTCGATGCATGCATGATCCATCTTAAACGTTACATCTTTCTCCAAGAGTGAGCATAGGGGTTTGAGATTTTGAAAAATCTTTAATAAAGCGCCTATAGAACCTCGCATGTCCCAAGAAACTCCGAATGCCTTTTTACACGGATGAAGGAGGAGGGTTTCTCAATTGTATCAATCTTTCGCTCTATCCACCTCCAATCCGGACGCGAAACCTTATGTCCCGTAATAACCCCTTCTTGTACCATAAAATGACATTTTTCCCAATTAAGTACCAAAGTTAGTCTCACACATCTTTTTAACACCAAGATCGATTATTCAAACACGAAGTCAAAACTATCGTAAAACACGGAGAAATCATCCATGAACACCTCTAAATTACGCTTCGACCATATCGGAAAAGATTGCCATCATACTGACGTTGAAAGGTCGTCTTTACAAGCATTACATAAACCAAAGGACATACGTAGGAATGCAAACGTCATGTATGGACATGTGAACGTGGCCTTTTCTTGATCTTCCAAGCTTGCTATGGCAATTTGATTGTACCTGAATATCCATCTAATGAGACAAAGTAGAATTGATGTCCCATTAACTCCGTCCAACATCCGATCAATGAACAGCAAGTGGAAAGTGATCTCTTGCGTGTGGCTTTATTCAACTTGCGGTAATCCATACATACTCTCCACTGTAATTGATTCTAGTCGGGATAAGCTCATGCGCTTCATTTTTACCATGCTATGCCCCTTTTTTTCAGACACACTGCATGGGACTTACCCATGAACCGTCTTCGAGATTGGGTAGATAATCTACCAAGATCCAACCATTTTATAATTTCCTTCTTTCACCACCTCTTTCATAATGGGATTTAACCTTCGTTGCATCTCAATGGTTGGTTTTGATCCTCTTCCATTAAAATCTTGTGCATACTGTAAAGAGGGCTAATACCTCGAATGTCCGCTATAGTCCACCCAATCATTGCTTTTGAACTCGCAGAACTCAGTAGCAAATTTTCTTTTTGGGTGTCGATTAACGTTGTCGAAACAATAACCGGTAGAGTCGAGTCTTTCCCTAAATAAGCATATTCAAGATGAGAGGGAGTGGCTTTAATTCCAACACCGGTGGCACTTCTATCGAGGGTTTGCACTTTTTTTTCTTCCGTTTTAGGCCTTTCAAGGGTGTCGAATGGTTGATTATTTTTCCGGTAGAATGATGGTGTGTCTAGCCATTTGACCTGCTCATTATCTGCCTCCGCACTATCGTTGTCAGTTCTAACCATCATGGATTCTATCAGATCCTCTGAGTAATTACAGCAAATCTTGTGATTCACTATCTCTTCCATTACATCCACCCGCAAACACTCACCTTTTTCCTTTGGATACGACATTGCTTTAAACACATTGAAAGTGACCTGTTGATCGTCAACTCTCATCGTTAATTCTCCTTTTTGACGCCGATTAACGCTCTCCAGATTCTTGCTAAGAATGGTCGTCCAGAGAATGATGGGCGCTTAAGTATCGCTTCTACAATCCAAGATAACGAAGTACGCTTGAAAGATGAATTTATCCACCCCTTACTAATACGCCTTCAACGATACCTCGTGGATATGTAATCGATCGGTCTCGCTAACGAAGAAATCGATATTTGTTTGCTTAGGTGCTTGGAGCCCGAATTGATAGAGATCGATAATGGCATCAAATTAATATCGGCCCCAAATCACACAAAGACTTTCCAAAAATCGATTACCAATGTCGCATGGAATAGAAAAGCTACCGGATCTTTCAACTTAGGAGGTAACTTGTTCAATAATTGCGCTTACATTCTTCTGCTAGCGCCAATCGCTTCAAAATCCCCGCTTCTTTTCTTTGATAAGACATCCTTCATGAACTTAGCGTAACTCTCAAGATTTGTTCTAAAGTTTCTACGAATGGGATGTTGATATGCAATTTTTAAAAATATCCAAAAATCTTAAAAATCGCTTATCTAACTTGGATTTCGAAATCTGTGCGGATATGGTATGGGTGGCATTGTTGTAGATGACCCCTTGCATTTTCTCTCCTATTTCCTCTTTATCTTTCCCGGTTTCCACAACTTCTTCGCTTTCGGTTGTTGCGTTATCCCCTTGTCCTTATCCTTAATCGTTGCGCTCCTTCCCACTTCAGTAAGATTACCGCTAAAGTGCTCATTTCTCGCCCGGATTTATTTTCAGATATCACCTGGAAGCGCTCCTAGTGGGATTTCGTATTCAATGCATGTGCTATTTGTCCCAATTGATTTTCCAGATTCTTTAACGATGCCCCATGGCTTTGCAACGCCATATCTAATTGATTCAATTTCTTGTCTTGTTCTCGTTCTCTTTTGTCGAGGCTCTAATAAATTTCTCCAAGGTCGCTTTCCCAACTTGATACCCTCTCGGTTGTTGAGGTTGATTTTGGAATCCGGAGGTGTGTTGTTGTTCAGGTGGTTGAGCTGCAACTTGATTGTTACTCCATGAGAACCCCGGATGATTCTTCCAACTCGGATTATAAGCATTTTGGGTAGGATACGGTTGGGTTGAACGATTATAATTTCCATTTAATCTTTGATTCAATTTATGGCACATTGATCCGTAGCATGACCCTCAAAGACACAACTCACAAACCATCGCTACATCTTTGTGTGGCTTGTGGATGCCATATTTCTATATGCTTAGCTATTGCGATCACTTCAGGTCGTTAATGTCGTTAATGGCCCACTTCATATATTTTCCCGATGCTTTTGGGTGGTTGGTCCTCGCCATGGGCCATCGATAGTTGTTGGTGGCCATTGTTTCTAACAATTGATACGCCTCATCAAAATTTTTGGACATAATCGCTCCTCCTCCCGTGCGATCAATACTAGACCTCGTGGATGCGCAAACCATCACAAAATATCCCTAATTGCATCCATCATGAATTCCATGATGAGGGCACTTACTTGAGCATATCCTTAAACCTTTCCCACGCCTCATATAACGATTCGACTCAAGTTGTGCGAAAGTATGAATGTCGTTCGTAGTTTTGCCGATTATTTGGTGGGAAGAACTTAGCTAAAATTTTTGAGCTAAGTCATCCCACGCGGTGATTGAACCAGAGGCAAGGAGTGTAGCCGACTTCAGGCTTTATCTTTTAAAGTAAACGGAACATCCTCAACCTTATAGCGCCTTCCGATACATTGTTAAATTTGAAGGTATCGCAAACTTCCAAGAAACTCAAGATATGTTCATTAGGATCGCTTCATCGAATTACCCCCAAACCGGCATGTATTCTCGTAGAAGATCCGAATTGATCCCGGTTTTATCTCAAACTGTTCGCATTGATTCTACCTCTTAATACTCGATCAGAATCAGAACATTTAAGGTATGAATCCCTAAGTGATTTCGCATTCGATTCTGCCGCCATGTTCACGAGTAATTCTTGGGGGTCGCTTCTTCTTCTAAATGTATCACCTCACTATTCAACCGCTTCCGTCTCGAACTCCTTTCAAGGTTGTTCAGATACGTAAGAAGTTCCTTTCTAGCTTTCGATCTAGTGTGCATATATACTAATTCCTACCAATCCAAGAAGAAAGATTAAGTAGTGTTCAAATTAAAATCGAATTGATTATAACTAATATGAAATTAATATTAATAAAAGAAGTTCCCCAAGAATGGCGCAAAAACTTGTTGAGTAAAATCTAGTTACACACAAAGACGCAAGTATACGTGGTCAACAAGTAATAAAGTGATAAGTTCGAGTATCGCTCCCACTGTGGAGTTCTAATTAATAAATTTCAACTACTAATACTATATCAATTCAATTTTATTCAAACAACGAGAAATTGCGATTTTCTTAATTATTAACTCAAAATTAAACACTTAAAGATCTTTGTACTACGATAAACAATTAACTAAGCTATTACTTGAGTGAATGACTTCCTAGAGGTAAATATTAAGACTTCAATATCCCCAATTATGAATTATAAATCAGTTATCTAATCATCCCAATTACTATGTCTCATGGATTGTTAATGTGAATTTTCAAATGCCAAAAGCCCTCTTCCAAGTGATCAATTGACTTCTATTTAACCCAGATTAACCTTGCTATATTCCTATGCAAAACAATTGGATTAAACTCTTTCCAATCCCAATTCCTTATATGTTATACGCAGTGAATGAGATATTTTCATTCAATTCACAAACCTAATTATTTACCGTAAATAATTGAGTCACATGTCATCATGTGTCTAGTTCTAACCCTAGAATTCCTCTCCCAATTCCTTCTAGAGTAACACACTAATTATGGCCAAATAATTAATCATTAAAATCAAAACATGATAAACAATCCACTTCAACATAAATAATTATAATGATGATGTAATAACTAAGTTATAATCATAAAAGGTTCAATTGAAATCTTAATTAAAGAATTAGTTCATCACTTTAAATAAGAATCATTAATTGTCGACAAATCATCCTTAAAGAATTACAAATTAAAATAAGGAGAAAAAGAAGAAAACTCAGTAGCCAATCTTGAAGCTCCAAGTAATCTCCCGTAATCTTCAATGGAAAAGCTCCTTCAATACCCTCCGCCAAAAAATCCAAATCCCCTTTAACTCAAAGAATTAGTTTCTTTTTATAGTCCCCCACAATCCTCCTCCAATTAGGTTTTATTATTAGCCCTTAATAGGCAAACGTAAGTCAAACGCGCTTAATCCTATTAACGCTGCCGAGGCTCATTACCTGCAACGAGATAGATAGTACAATTTCAAATACCGGTCTTTGGACTTCATTGAAATTACAAAATTGCCATTCAATGCTTGAAATTCCATAATTGCCCTTCAAATTTCCAAATCGCCAAATAAGATATAAACACAATAAAATGCTACTAAATAACTTAAGAATGCAATAATTTAAGTCTAAATATATCCGAATTATGGGTATACTACCCATTCATCAAACACCCCCAAACTTAAATCGTCATAAGGTCCTCATGCGACAAAGCCTAAGATCACCAAACAAAACTAAACATCATGCACATGCAAACTATTTATATTTATATGTTCGTAATTCCAAAGAATCCAAGAGCTCACGAGAGATCCATATGCCTCAGAAAATCACGTAAACATGCTAATTCCTCATGTAAAAAACAGATCGACAATATCCCAACAATCAATCGGATCTAAATCATATTATCGATATTCAGGCGTGTGTGTCGCACCACGCGAACCCATGAAAGACAAAAATATGAGAGAGAATAACTTTCTTAGTAGGCATCATACAAAGGTGAACTTGAGAACTCATCAAATAAACTTGTTTCAAATGAACTCAAAACACTTACCCGAATTCAACAAATAAACTAGAATATATATATATATATATATATATATATATATATATATATATATATATTTTATTATAGATGGTTGGTGAGTACGCTTTTTACGCTCCATCTCACGCTTGTGTTTATGGGGAGTGGTTCCCTCAACCCACCACAAGACTCAACATTTGTTTTTTTTTGTTTTTTTTTTTTTTTATATTCCAAATGTTTCCCCCAAACTCGAAGTTTATGCATGAATTAGGCCTCATCTAGTTATTCAAATTGTTCTTCCATATCACTAGCAATCCCTTTAGAACTCTATTCTCTAACCATTTAAACTATCATAGCTAATATGGTCGTTTTATTTCCAAGTGCCTTCTTATAATATCAATGTCAAATGATAAAGATCCAATTCCAAATCCACGAAAATCATATCACCGAATCAACAATCCTTACTAGACGTGTTCATGCAATTCTACTTTCCTCATTGGCCCCAGATATACGCACTCTCAAAAACTGGAATTAACATGCAATCCTAAATGCAACTTTACTAATAATCAATCCACAAACTAATAATAAACTACAACTGGTGAAATATTATGACTAAGATAATGTAGAATAAATTATCATCAGTCTTCAACAATGTTAAACCGATAAAATATAACAAACATCAAGTTTAATCTGCAATGAACAAGCAATCCATTAAAAGAGTCAAGTAGAGAATAAAATCTACTATCTTTTATGATTTAAAAGGTTTTTCATCACTTTTATTGGCCGAGACTCAAATTTTTAATAAATAATCCACATCATCCCTGCACTACGGCCAATGATATTCATTAGTATCACAACCACAAATTATCCATGCACTACGGGCCAAGTATATTCGTGTATTCATCAATGGTCATGATCATGCCAACAATTGTCCATCAATGCACTACGGCCAATGAGGAATTTTACCACATCATTTGTAACATTACCGTGACCGCCCCCAAAATAGGTATACATCACCCATTCTGAGTTGTCAATACATGGTACAGAAATAACTACAACTTTATTATTACAACAGTAAAACTGTGAGTTTAAATACAAATATTATCTTCTAGACAATATCTATACTCAAATAAATCCTCATCACATTTATTGATACATTATTTTACAAAAATGGTGAGGACTACTAAACAACTCTCTCTAAAACCTTCATTCCATACCCCGACTCGTACTTGCTATATTCTCGCCTCCTGAGAAGAAAAATGGAACAAAAAGGAAAAGGGTGAGCTCAACTAGCCCAGTAAAGAATATTATGACTAAGATAATATACAACAAATTATCGTTAGTCTTCAACAGGAAAAATCTAATAGAATACAATAGACAACAAGTTTTAAATCAATATTCTTAATGAAATAATAATTCATTAGAAGAGTTAAGTAGAGAATGCAAACTACTATCTTCTATGTATGAATTTAAAAGTTCATCGCTCATCTTTTATCCCCGTAACATCAATCAATATATATCTCGAATCAAATATTCATCTTTGCACTATAGGCCAAAGATATTCATCATTGGTCATGTTCATCTAAACACTGCTCATCTTTGCACTACGGCCAAAGATATTCATCGAAATCATTCATCTTTGCACTACAAAGCCAAAGATATTCAATAATATCATCATTTAAGATCGAGGATGATGAAAATATTTTTAAAGAAATGAATCCAATTGAAACAAAATGACAAGGATTAAGGATTAAGGATTCAGATTTTATTTTATTCATGTCCAAAAGTACCTCAAAAATAATCATAGTGGTGTAAAATTCAAGAATGATCAAAACATGGATACAATCAAAGCTAGTATCCGAATAGATATTTTTGACGAAAAGGAAAATTTTCATTTTTGATGAATAGTGTCGTATTCATGAATAAGATCAGATACGTGAATAAGGTCAGATACGTGAATAGTATCCCCACACTAAAATTTCCAAATTTGATTAAAAAGTTCAGATCAATACTTGACATAATAATATTAGAATAAATAATATCATTAAAAAAATAATATCCCTTACTCGAAAGATCAAGATTTCTAATTGAAACATCGGATATAAAGGCATGACTTGAACTTGCATCGTATAGCAATACTCAAAATATACTCAAAATACTCACAAGAATACGCCGATAATATAGAGAGAAAAAACTTGGGTTTCGGTGTAATTTTAATTCTAACCTAAGCACCCTATTTATAGGAAAATGCTTAGAACACCAAAGTAAAAAATTTAATATAATATTAATATATAAATTAAATTTTCCTACGCCAACCTTCCAAGAACTGAATTCAACTCATTCAACACACATGTGTAACACACCATAATGAAAAAACGTTTTGTTATTTAAAATATTTTAAACTTCCAAAAATCAATTATTTTGAGCTTCTAACTTCAATAATTCACAATAAATAGCCCTTTTGTCGTAAAATTCAAACTCGCAATTTTGTATAGGAAATTCAATTTCTACCACTTTACTGTAAGAAAGTTTTTCCAAATTCCAAAATGTAAATTGACCAAAATCCACAAACCAGACGATTTTACAAGCTATAATCAAATTTTAGTCAAGAAATGAGGTCCCATCAACACATAAAACATGCTTTAAATATTTTGGTAACAAAAATACTCCTCCTCCACATATACTCATATATCCCACATTCATCGTAAAAATATCATCATTATTATATTATTAAAATATAATAATATATTTAAATGAATTATTTTATCGTAAAAGATAAAATTTTAATTTTCAATAATTATCACATTAAAATTTTCTCCATCTATATCCACATAAAATCAATATTTTCCTCATCATATGAATCAATAATTAATTATTCACAAATAATATTACGTAATCACAATATTAACAACCGTGTAGGTTCCCAAGAAAGAGGAGGCTTTCCAATAAGAATTTCTCCATCTTGCAAGCATGCAATTAGGTGACCAAACCTCTCCTGTATGTAACTTTCTAGACATTGCCAATAATGTTATCTAATAATATTATTCAGATAATATGAATTATTGCTTTGATAATGAAAATCTTGTGTAATGACAATTATTGAAACAACAACAATATAAAATATCAACGCAAAGACAATTATTAAATCAATAAAATGTCAACAAGAATTCTTTGTAACCATTATTGAGTAAAGTGCCTTCTTCACGTAAGAATCAATAATTGGTGCAATACCGTGTCTTATCGTGTTTTAACCACCGAAGTATTTTAACAAGATTAATTCAGTAATAACTACGCCCGTTATTTTTAAACAACTTATATTTGTCGTTTTTTCTTCATCCAATCGCTTTTCGTAATGGGGCCCACACATGGGCTGTCGCTACTGTGTCATTTAATATTCTCCGAAAAAGATCTTAATATTCCACGACCAAACTAATATTCCCCGACAACAATGAATAGTTTATAACCACTTGCTTATTTTGAAATATTTGCGTATTTTACCCATAATTATCCACATTAATCAAATCAACCCTTACTATTTCAAAATAATAAATAGAGAAAATTAAATTTCATTTATTAATTATTTGGGGTCTTACAATTACGGTCATGATTATACCGATTAATCCCTGATCATAATCATACCAAGTCCATCTATGCACTACAGGCCACATATGACTTTCAACATAATATAAACATGAGGATGATGACAATGATATAAGAATTCAATAAAACAAGTTCAAGAATTAATTTATCCAGGAACTAATAACGTCCAAATTGTCAACATGATACTTCTTTATAGAGTAAAATTCAAGAATGCTCAGAAGAATATTTCCATAAAAAGATACTGGATGAAGCGTAAATATCAAAGATATTTCACTAATTTCATGGAGTATAGAAGTCAAAACTATAACCAACTGAGTATAATAAAGAATGAAATAACAAAAAAAATCACTAGGCATGCGATAAACCGCACAGACAGGTTATTCCAACAGAGTAATAAATAATAGAACTAGGTTAGGCGAAATTCGCACCGACAGGATATTCCAACCGAATAATAAAGAATGGAATAACAACAAAAATCACCATACATGCGATAGACCGCACAGACAGGTTATTCCAACAAAATAATAATTAATGGAACTGTGTCAAAGGTAATACGACCGATGTGATATTCCAATGTAATAATAAATAACGGAACCAGTCAGTGCGTAAACGCATTGCATACGATGTTCCAAGTAATAATAAATAATGGAACTGTGTCACGCATAATACGCATGCATGTGATATTCCAACAAAATAATAAAGAATGGAATAATGAAGAATTTCACCACGTATGCAGATTGCTGACATATACAAAAGTTATTCCAACATAATAATAAAGAATGGAATAATGGAAGAATTTTACCATGTATGCGGATTTACTGATGATAGGCGTGTTATTCCAACATAATAATAAAGAATGGAATAATGTAAGAATTTCACCATGTATGCAGACTTTGATGACAAAGTTATTCTAACGTAATAATAAAGAATGGAATAACAAAAGTTCTCTTCATGAATACGAAAGAAATAATACCCCTTACCTTAGAAGAAAACGGATATAGGAGTAGTGAAGTAGCAAAATACTTTTCTTCTTCTCTCTATAGTTTCTCTCTCAGAGTTTCAAAGTGAATTGTAAGAAATAATGAAGGAATGAGCTTTATTTATAGGAGAATGGATGAATAGTAACTAATTCATGAACGGTCAGATTGATTTACTTTTAAACCAGACTATCCATATTGATTTACTATGCAATTATAAATAAAATATTCTAATAAAATAAAAATTTTAAATAAAATATAATATATTCTATTTATAATATAATAAAATGAATAACTTTATAAAAGTATTCATTTTTATATAAAAAGATTTTACTATACAAAATACTATGCATAATAAAATATATTATATTCTAATTATTGTCTAATAAAACAAATAACTTTATAAAAGTATTATGTTTTATATAAAAAGATTTTACTATGCAAAATACTATGCATAATAAAATATATTATATTCTAATTATTGTCTAATAAAATAAATAACTTTATAAAAGTATTTTATTTTATATAAAAAGCTTTTCTGTTTTATTACATTAATAATACTAATAAAACAATATATATATATATATATATATATATATATATATATAAACTTCCGTAATTTCATAAAAAGACACCTCAATATATTTAACAATATTTATCATCATTATTATAATTCACAATATTAATCGACCAGGTCATTTCCAGGAAAGATGGGGCTTTCTAATAAGGATTTCTCCCTATTGGCGTGCAATTAGGTGACCAAACCTCTCCTCGATGTAACTTCTAGACATCGTTAATATTGCAAATAATAATATTAATAACTTCGTGCGTCTCAATTATTGATTTAATAATATATAAAATATTGACAATAATTGAATCAAATAACGTGAGATACTACGCAAAGAATTATCGTAGTAATAATTGAACAAAATCGAGTGACTTCTCACGTAAGCATCAATAATCAATACCGTGTGCTACTATGCAACCATGCGTATTACTGTACTTTTACTACTAAGTAGTTCAACAGTTTTAACCGTAAAACTTCCGTCGTTATTTTTATAAAAATATTTTTGTCATTTTTTCAATCCTACAATAATTCTATTGTGGGGTCCACCTATGATTGTACCGTCGTACGGATATTCCCCGACCAATCGAATATTATATTACAACTTTCATACTTTGCAAAATTTATAAATACTACCCACAACTATAACATTATCTCAAATCCATACCATAATATTCAAAAAAAAATTCGAGAAAATTAAATCTTTATTCGTAAAATTTTGGATTTTACATGGAAAGAGTATACAAATCTCAACAGCAGCAAGGAGAAGTCAAAACTGCTTTTGAACAACCTCAAGAAAAGCGACTGTTTGTGGCATCATGCTTTTCTATCAGTAGCCCCACAAAAAGCTAGCTTATAGACAATGGTTTTATAAGCCATATAACTTATTATCAAGAGCTTTTCAAAGAACTTGACAAAACAACCATTTCTAAAGTTAGAATTGGAAATAAAGCATATCTTGAAGTAAAAGGTAAAGGAACAGTGACAAGCAAAGGTCACACAGGTTTGAAATTAATTTTTAATGTCTTATATGTTCGTGAAATTAATCAAAACCTTTTGAGTGTTGGTCAACTACTGAAAAAAATAATATAAGGTGTTGTTTGAGGATAATTATTTCTTGATTACTGATGCACAAGGCAAAGAGGTGTTTAAATTTCAAATGCAAGGTAAAAGTTTTGCCTTGAATTTGATGGAAAAAGAACAAGTTGCATTACACAAATAAGATAACAATATAATACTTTGGCATATGAGATTGGGGAACTTTCATCATACAACCCTACTTTTTATGAAGAAAAACAATCTTGGAGAAGGCTTGCTTAAATTAGTAGATGAGCTTTCTACTTGTGTAGCCTGTCAATACGAAAAGTAGACAAGCCTTCCTTTTCCACAAAACAAGGCCTAATCAAGGGCTACACAGAAACTATAGTTAGTACACACAGATGTCGGAGGACCTCAAAAAACACCATCATTGAATGGAAGAAACTTTTACATTACTTTCATTGATGATCACACAAGAAAGTGATTGTTAGACCCCAAATTTTATGAATAAAGATTTAAATTTCTCGAAATATTTTTTTATATTATGGTATGGATTTGATATAATGTTATAGTTATGGGTAATATTTATAAATTTTGCAAAGTAAGCAAGTTGTTATATACTATTCTTTTTGTCGGGGAATATCCGTGCGACGACACAATAATTGGTGGACCCCACAACGGAAGTATTGTCGTAGTAAGAAAACGACAGAATTATCTTTTTATAAAAATAACGGCAAAAGTGTTACTGTTAAAACTGTTGAACTACTCGCTAGTAAAAGTACAGTAATACGCGTGGTTGCAT